>CM070503.1:19721587-20921587 GCA_036346375.1 Guadua angustifolia | reverse complement strand
AGTCCAGAGGAAAGGCATACTGCTGTAACACCCCATGCCTGGTAGTTGCAAGTTCATAAACCCCAGAGTTTTGTAGTGTTTCGAGGGATTTATATTCCATTAATGTAGCTCAAGATCCTCACCCGATAAACAAATCTTGCTCTCTGTTATGCCAAAAACTACCGTCCAGTATAAGAACCTTCTACAGAAACCCAAATGGTCACGAGTCAATCAAGCAACTGCACTTAGTTTTGAAAATACCACCTGATACAAGATATATTTTACCTTATTGAAAGAAAAACTAGCCCAAGAAATCATATCTGTAGATCGTGCCACCAATTGCACGCAAAGATCATCTTCACTTCCAGTCTTAAATACCTCGAAACGAAACAGACAACGGCTGCCAAATTGCTGAACTATCAACTAAAAAATTCTTCCAGAAGTCAGCAACGAAAATCATTCAACCATGTTGCCCCTCCTAATCAAGAACTAATGTTAAAAAAAAGCAGACATCTTTCTACACCCCCAGTCTAAATTCCATTACCTTCTATCTGAAGCTGCACACCATTAGCATTGATGAAAATATGGATTCAGAGACCGCTAGTCACCAAGGAACAAACCTTAAACCGTCAAACCATTACATTCTGACTTAGCTATGACTTCAAGCTGAAATTTCAGAAAATAAGACAACAAAGCTATGACTTAGATCTTTCCAAAGAATCTAAGCGTTCGACCTCCCCGGTGGACATAAGAAACAATCACTCCAGGAAACGCTAGCGGCACACCAAGTTAGCCCAACAAGCAATGATTAAATCGCTAAACATAGTGCCTTGTTGCATAACTCACCAAGTAAGCCGAGTTGTCAGATTAGTTGGATTTTAACGCAAATCGAGCTGGGGATACCAGCAAGACATGGACTTCTAAAAATCGCCGCTTTCGTACCCAAAAAAAAAGTCAAGAACCATGGACCGAAGTAACCTGAGGACTCCAAGATCGAAACGTGGCGCACCTCGAAGACGAAGCGGTCGAGGAAGAAGCGGACGGTCGGGAAGAAGAGGACGAAGAAGGGGAGCGCGAGGAAGTCGTCGTACGCCGGGTAGGCCTCGCGCTCCCAGTCTACCGCCGCCAGGAGCCGCTCCGCCACCCCGAGCCCCATCGCCGCGCCGCCCGACTCCGGCCAAATCAAGAAGAATTTTCTCGAGTTTGGTGGTCGAAGATCGATGGGGTTGGACTCAATTCGGTGGATTTGGATTGGGCTGTTCCTCTGACCCGGCTCTCCCGGAATCGCAATTTGCAGCCTCGCCGGCTCGCCGGCTCGCCTCTGTTTTACTTGTGTTTTTCTCCCCACTCGTTTTTCTTTTAAAAAATTTGTTTTCCTTATTTTATTTAAATTTTTTTACTCTACTAGTCCAGTATCTGTTCTCCCCTGCGTAGGCACGGAACCGTGCCCTCCAAAACGTTGGGAATTGTAGCAAAGTGGCCGTAATTTTGCTTCTTTTTGCCCCCCGTCCGCCTGCGCCTGCTTTTCTTTGGGGCACTCCCGCAATGCGACGCATCAACGCATAGCATAGGTTTAATCATTGTAAAATAAATATAAAATGCATTCATGTATGAATGAATCTACGGAAATATCTTGTGCAAACTCAAAATTGGTTGTAAACTCGTGTGGACTTTACGAGTTCGCTCACAAGGAATTCTCAAAATCTCTGTGGATAGGGGGAAAAGATGTAATATGAACATGCAAAATTATGTTATGGAAGTTAGGCCCTGCTCGATAGAGTTCTAGATCTCAGATCTATCTCAGATCTAAATTTTGTAAGTTAAAATAAAGTGAATTAAGTTTATATATTTAGTCTAAACTATAAACAAGATGATCCACTTAAACATTTTTAATATACCTGCAGCTCTAACTTCGTAAATTTCTAGAGTTAGAACACCCTATTCCACTAACTCCACTTGACTTTTGTGTTCGGTCGTTTGCACTCAAACACCTCTTATACTTCAAAGACAAAGAGAAGTGATCACTTTTCTAGTTCATTTTATCTTGTTTTTTACAAATCTAGTCCTCTCCCCGCTACGGACGCAGGAGCCACTGCTGTCACATCCGGGGAATGCTGGAGGGGGCCTGTCGTGGCAGGCAAGTATAGAAGACCAGGAGAGGAGTATATTTGCAATTCTACTTAGAAGAGGTTAGATATGTTTTTTTAAAAAAAAAAGAGACAATGGGATAGAAAACTGATCCTTTTAGAAAAAAAGATTGTTCTATTTTTATCAACACTTTTCTATTTGAGTTAGTATGGATTGGGTATAACCGGAATACTACGTAAATTAGTAAAGTGCATGTACATTGCAACGAAATCCTAAAAAAAGGTGATACATATAAGTAGGAAGGGTTCTAAGCTATATAATAAAGTATAATTTCTTTCATACTTACATCAAATAGAACATATCTCGACAGCATCTCAGTCGTTCGTGTCAGATCCAACAGATCAGATGTTCTGAAGAAGAACGGACGATCGTTATCAACTCTTAATTAGAAATAGTAGATATAAGCTTGTTTGTAGAGGCTACCAATTGTCCAGTTGCTAATCATCAAATGCACGTTGGAATTGGATCCATGCTTGTGCAAAGTTGGGTTGTGTCTGCTCAGATTCGCCACCCTTAATACGGTGAAGAGTAGCTTGTTCCACGTGCTTGTAAGTTATAAAATACGATCAAATTAATTCTATATGCAAATGGCCGTAACGGGTTCAAGAGTTATGATTTTACATCAGAAAACGACGCAGATAGAAATATATAATATTCCGACGACATTTTGGTTACGGCATCTATTTGAGTGCATTGAAAGGCTTAACGAAAACTTCACCGTATCTTGTTATTACTAGAAAATTTACACCCGCGTGTTATTTTTTTATAGAAAAAATTTTTTTTTTTTCGACGGTGTTTTATTTTTTAAATTGTCGAAATAATGAGCGAAATGGCTGAAAGAACACAATTTTTTTTCACGGCGTAATACACACTGGCGGTCGTTTTTAAGAAAAAAATTTTTTTTTCGATGGCGACGCTTTTATTTTTAAATCGTCAAATAATGAGCTAAACGGTTGAAAGAACACAATATTTGTCGCGCGTAACACGCAAGTGCCGCCTTTTGTAGAAAAAATTTTTTTTCTACGACGCTTTTATTTTTAAATCGTCAAATAATGAGCTAAACTACCGAAAGGACACAATTTTTTTCATGACGAAACACGCCAAGGTCGCTTTTTTGTAGAAAGAATTTTTTTGTCGGCGCTTTTATTTTTAAATCATCGAAATAATGAGCGGAACGGCTAAAAGAACACAATTTTTCATACAGAACACGCCGCATCTAACGGGTAAAAAATAGAGAGATAGAGTCAGAAATATCTATTTCATTTAATTATTTGGAAAATATTGAGACCGAGCTGGAAAACCGCAAGGGAAAAAGTCTAGAGGAAAAAGGGTGAAAAATTATTAGAGACAACGACATTCTTTTGCCGAGTCTAATACTCTACGCGTTCACCAAGTAATAATACATGTTTTAAAAAATATCAGAGATCAAGATGGGAAATCGAGGTGGGAAAAAAGTCTAGAGATAAAGCCGCATACATATTTCTAGTGACGAAAACATTTTTTTCTCGGGAAAAATGGAGAAAGGACCTAGATGTGAGGAGTAAGGACCTGAATGTTACCTTTTTGGATCTGTCCGCTATCCTGAAAAATTAGAAAAGGGTTTGTTTGCGATTTGAATTTAACAGGAGGTTCTTTCCGTAAAATGGCGCACGAGGGACCCAAACGCGATTTTCGGGGAAAATATTTTCCTCTCACAAAAAATCACGAAGGACCTATTCGTAATTTATAAAAGGACCAAAACGCAAATTTTTTTGAGTTTAGCCGAATTGCTTGCGGGCTCAAACGACCTGCATAAATAAGGAATTCTTCAAATTTTTAGGAAAGGCATTATACTAAAAACTCATACGCGTATTTTTCTGATTTCTATAAAAATCCAATTACTTTTTGTGAAATTTCCATGAAATTTTAGGATTTGAACCAAGGTTTACATTATCGATTTGACCTTCAAAATCTCTCCCCAGTCGATACTGATTTTCATCGATAATCGACGAAAATTATCAAAAATCAAAGGGTATCGAAATCAAACTTTTTGAAGAAAAATAAAAAAATAATTTTCACCGATAATCACTCGATATGTCTCGATAATCGCTCAATATTCCTTGATAATCGATCGACCAAGTGAACTTCTTCGGTAGACGATTTTTGAGCGATTTTCACTCGATATTCATCGAAAATCGAACGATATTTACGTCACATAATTTTTTTTTGATTTAACTGGTTTACCGACTAGTATTAGATACCGAACCGACTCGATATAATAAATAATCGTGATATTCGAGCGATTATCAACGATATTACGAACCCTTTCTGAACAGCCCTCCTCAAGAGGATGTTAATGTGAGCGACTGTAACGCTGGACTAGATCGTGTCAGGATGTGACGATTTGATTCCCCGTCAATTAGCACCGACCCGAAGGGGAAACTGTGTACACGGCCACACGTACAGGCTAGCAAAAGCAAAAATCTGGTGATGGTCAGATGAGTCATGCCAAACGAGTCGGCCCGTGGCCTATCATTATATTCCTTAAAATTTTTCTAATTATTCTATATATAGATTTTAAAAATATTTTTCTATATTCCTTTATGTTTTTATAATTATTCTAGATTTTTTTTCCATTTTTAAACTTTTACGATTTTCTAAATTTATATTTTTTAAAAAATTTAATACTAAATAGGCCCGCATCAATCCAACACCTTTGCCATCGAGCCATGTTTGGGCCATAGACTTGACATGTGGGCCGCATGGTCACTAGCTAACCGTGCCTCGGCGGCCGTGCCGTGCCGGACGGTTTGTTTGGCCGACAATATCCTACCGCACCCCGCCCTCCTGCATGGCTCGATCTATGGTTCACAAAACCGCGAAAAACCGCTTGAAAACCGCGGTTTTCGACCTTACTACTCCGGTTCGAGATCCAAAACTGCTCGATAAACCGTTCTAATTTTTTTTAAAATAATTAAAAATTAGAAATTGTCAATGGTTTTCAAAAACCGTTTTCGAAGAACATTCAATTAGACGGGTTGGTTTTTCAAGAAATCAACTCTTTCAATTTTTAATGATTTTTACGAAAACCGTACGAATTTTTTATGAACGCGAAAGCTCATCCATCCATGGTTTCGCTCGATTTTTCCAATTTTTGCGTGTCTAAATTTTCAACTCTTTGAACTTTGAATTTTGTTGCAATGATTTTCTACGAACAATTCTTGCCAGAGTAAAAAAAATTCATCGTCTTACAAATCCTTTGCCCTCAATGAGATCCATTAGCTTCTCTTTGTTTTACCAATCGTACTCCCTCTAGCACAAATAGTTATCGTGTGTTTTGAACTACTAATTTCTATCATGGTATATTTGTAAAACCCAATAAAATTACAATATTATATAAATAATTTTCGAGACAAAATCTACAATATGAATTTTATGTATCTAATTTATATATATTTTACAATATTAACAGTTAAAGTTTTAAAAATATTTAAATCCACAGCTATATTTGGTACCCAAGGGAGTAGTAGGTCCTTAAACCTGCTCAGTGATGCCATTTTGGGCCATGGAGTGAACAGCACATCCCCAAAACGGCGGGCCGTGGAGCACAGCCCATCCAGAGAGAGTGGGCCCATAACCTTGTCCCCTTCCTTCAAAACTTCAAACCCCGATCTCTATTCTCTACTGCCGTACTGCACTACTGCCTCGACCACTCGCTTTCTTCCCCTCCTCAACCACCTCGCCAGCCAAAATGCTCGCCGTCTCCGCTTCTCCCCGCCTCCCCCTCCCCTTCCTCCCCGCCGCGAACCCCCGCCTTTCTCTCCTCCACGGCCACCGCACCCGCCGCCGATGCCGCGGCGGCGGCTGTTCCCCTTTTCACCTCCTCCGCGCCGTTGCCGGGCGGCGCAAGGGCATCGTGATCGACGTCGACGAGGTGGCAGAAATCGGCGACCGAGACCTCCCCGTGGACGTATCCTTCACCCGGAGGCTCCCGCCGGCGCTCACCCTCGGAGACGACCTCTCCACGCTGCGCCGGGCCGCCGAGGAGGTGAAGGCCAGCCCGCCTGCCGCCGGGAGCGGCGTGATCCGGTTCGAGGTGACCGGCCCGCATGTTATTGTGAAAGAAACGTAGGTGTAGGTACGGTCACTATGGGTTGTGTTTAGGAGGTGTACCTGGTTTGGTGAAGAGTGGAGTTGGCATGTTGTCTGGTGATGATGGTTGGGACTTGGGAGGGCGTGGCGGCGAGGCGACCGTGACATTCTCCCTGGATAGCCCCTAGATTTTCAGCACACACTATGAAGCTGAATCAGCATTCAGTTGCATGATGCGATAGACCTAATATAGTTATCATCTAGCTCAATGGTTTTGCCATGAATTTGTTTATCCCTTGCTGTCTAAGCAACACCGGAAGATGATTAATTCGACATGAAATGGTGCAGGTACTTGTTCCACCCAGCACGAAGGCACTCACATGGCTGTGCACTCAGTTTAAGGGATCATCATTGTTTCCTCAGTTTTATTTATCAAGGAAGCCAAGCTCTGATCCATCATTTCAACTTGAAATATCTGGCGTTCGTTCTGCAATTTGCTGGCGTGGTTCCTCTCAAGTAAAAAATGGCTTTGATTTGGTATCAAGGTGCCTCTGTGTGTGTGTGCACGCAGTGTGGGAATGTCCGTGTGTGTGTGGTTTTTTAAACTAAATTAGGATCTATTTGTCCATGCAGATATCTATCATTTGATTCACGCTTCATAAGAGCTTATGATCAGCAGGCATGAAGTATGACAAGGAATTGTTGTCAATAGAGGAGAAAGCCGGTTCGTTCTACTTCTTTATTCCTCAGGTAATAACCTTCAGTTTTCTATGGCGTTCACTCTAGCTAGCAGAGTTTTGATCAGCTTGGTGGGAGATGCACTCTTTGTGTTGAAGCCATTTTGAATTCAGCAAGGAAAAAACACTGCACTCACGAATTCTGCGACGTTATCTGTGTGCCTTTTGTGATATTACTTGATATTGATAGCTCATATTGACACAAAGCTCAAAACACCGAAGTTTTCTTTTTAGCCTTTTAAGTTCTAATCCTCAAAGTATGCTGTTAGTGCAAGATGATTCCTTGCTCAAGTAGGCCTAGTTTGGGACAGCTTCTGATTATGTAGATTCTGGATTCTCTAAGAATTAGGTGGGTGACAATTTCTGATTCTCCAAGAATTCAGATTCTAGATTCTCCAAGAAACTTTTTGAGAAGTTTCTCCCACAATCAGAAATAGAATTGTACACAAAATTAAAAGTTATCATCCACCGATTCTCGGAGAATCCAGAATCTATACAATCGGAAGCTATCCTAAACTGGGCCGTAGTACTATTCTGACATGCAGGACTAGTGCAATTGCATCGGCAAAATTGACATAGCTGTTACCTGTTGAGCTTATTTTGTGTAAAATACTGAAAGATCTAAATAAACAATTTACCAAAGGAACATGATGCTTTGTGACCAACTTTGCCCAATAGGTTACCAATTGTTCAGCACAAGGAGCTTGACTAAGTGAGTTGGTTGCCTCAACACGGTGGTGATTGTAATGTTTGACTGAGTATTAAAGATTAAAGCCGCCCAGCAATCCCATTACACAACCTGCAAAAATTTTCTCTTGTCCTATGACATGCAAAGTAATTTTAATACAAAGGGTTAAAAATGATAATCAACTCAGTTGAGGAAATCCAGAAAGTGTAAAAACCACTAAATAATTTTTCTGCATATTTCCTTTCAGCAGACAAGTTATATAGTACATCCATTTACAGAATTGTTTCTTGGTTATTATTTGCAGGCATCACGTAGATATTTGATCTTGTAGCATTCTTGATGCTCAACAAAATTGAATTTACAGGTTGAGTTGAATGAGTTTGGTGCCTATTCCATGTTATCGTCAACCATGGTTTGGGATGACTCTATGTCTCATACATTTGAGGATTCAGTTTATTTATTTGAATCTTGTTTCGATCAGGTATGTGGAACTAATCAGATTAATATATAACTAATCTACATGGTTGCTTAACTATCTATTAAAATCATATAAACTGGTTGGGACTGATTGTGAACTGGTTAGAAAAGATTGTAAACTAGTCATAACAAATTGTGTATCATTCTGATTATGTGTTGATTTGATCGCATATGTCGTTAGACATTGCTATGTGATGTGTTTTCTTGTTTTTGATAGTTGCAGGACGACGGTGCTAGATTATAGTGAGGCAGAGGATGACCAGGATTTGGCGAGATACGCTGGAGGTCCAGACGGTTGAGAATCACCGGAAGATGATCGGAGATGGAGTCGCTGCGAACTTAGAAGACAAAGGATGGATGAAATGCTAACTTGGACCTGCTCGGAAGAAGGGCCATTGGATTGCGGTCTAGAAGATAGAGTAGCAAATCAAGTTAGTATGCTTTGAAAAGCGTACAAAATCTGATATGCTTGTGGGTTTCGGGGTAGCCTATGTATGAATGAGTGAGTCAATTCTAGTTTTTGATGATATTCCTTAGGGTAGAAGGAACTCATCCAAATGTAAAGGATGACTCAAGAACAATATAAATAGAGGGGTAAGGATAACTCTCCCATCTTTGAAGGTTTTGGTGCTCTTTTGAGTTTTGATCACTTTATTGTGAGGTTTTGCAAATATTCATTCTAAGAAATAAAAATTTTATTTCTCTATTATGAATTTACCTTCAGTAGTTACATTATGCTTTAAATTCAACATTTCAATTCGTGCAATTTACTTTCCGCACATTTGGATTTGCCTCCTCTCCTTCTAAGTGCTTTTGGATCTTGTGCCAAGAATGAAAGATTGTTCGATGAATCTTATGTAGATCATATCCCAATTATCTAGGTAATCTGCAATCTCTTCTTTTCAGTTTTTGCAAGAAATTGATCTTTGTGCTTGTTAAAAGAAACATCCTTGTAGATCGTGTTCTTGTGTGCTTGAAGGGTTGTTTATTGGTGTTTTACTCATCAATTCTCTGATATGTGTGAGATTATCCTGATCATCAATTCTCTACAAGCAAGTTAAGGGTGAAGTTTGTATTTTGCACTTGAACACATCTCGGAGATTAACTTTGGTGTGGCTTTTTTGAATTAGAAAGGTCGGAATTTTGACATCAATAGAAATATCGCTAGCAAATTGTAGCTTTTAGATCGTTGGAATTCCAAATGCATGAACAACAATGCATTTTATTCCTTTTATACATATATTATGTGAATCAAATAACTAAAGGGGCAAAACATATATATATATATATATATATATATATATATATATATATATATATATATATATATATATATATATATATATATCCAAAGTTAATGACCAATGTTAACAAATGACTAATATAAGTATAGAGAATCGGCGATCATTACATTTGAGTACATATTTGTAGCATGCTGATTTGTGCTTCCTAAGCAAGGTGGCGAGATGTCGTACCATGTTCATCATGGGTTTGTAGATGCAAGGTTGGTGACCAAACAACCTGAAATGTTAAGACATAAAAGATTTTGTTGTACGGATGGATGTAAGGATAGCAATTGCATCATATATTGGGCTCCACTCGATTCTCAGAGGATATCTAAGCATATGCTTCCATCAAAGATAAATCGCACAACATAAAAAAAATATGTTAGGACGACAATCGGTGGAGATTATAAGTTATTAATATCGAAATATTTAGGACGGAGAAATACCAAAGCAGAGGACAAAGAAAGTCGACGTTTTCTCGGTTCAAAATCATAAGCAATGCATGCACTCAAAATATGCTTTTAAAGGGTGCAGATGCTTTCTTAATGCAAGCAAGGTATTGATCATTGCTCAAAACTTAGGTATTCACAACACAAAATTAATATTTTCAAGCCTTCACGGAACAACCGCACAAGTGTACATCTATCAAGGGTAACACGTAAACAAAGAACATCCATTCATATATCCGCCTCTCGAGCTAGCAGGAACAAGAGAACCCGGTGAAGAATATAAGTATGCTTGATTTTAATAAAAGTGTATGCTTAAATACATAAAGGAACATGAGATGGATCAATCTAATCTAATTATTTCCAGTGCACTCGAGTATTTAAAGATGAGGAAAAACAACTTACTGTTAGGATGAAACATCTGACGATCCTAATATGAAAACAACTTACTCGAGCTTGAACCCTAATATGAAATACAACCAATGTTAACATGACCAGGACTAATATAAGTATAGAGAATCGACGATCATTACATTTGAGTACATATTTGTAGCATGCAGATTTGTGCTTCCTAAGCAAGGTGGCAGATGTCGTACCCTGTTCATCATGGACTGTAGATGCAAGGTTAATGTATGTCTATTAATGGACTTTCGTGTTTAATTCAATCATAGAAATCCATGGGCTGATGGAATCTAACCTTGTTGGTAGAAGATTTACTTGGCCTAACACTCCAGATTAGAAAGACACAAGATGAAGGTTTGATTAAAGGTTTGGTATCCCAGTTGGTGGATGGAGGTGGTGCGCCAATACTGTCCAACAAAAGGAAACTACACTTTTAGTCCATGAAATTGTAGGCCAAAACATACTCCGTAAGATATGTTTTCCTGCTAAGGACTTTCCTGCTTCTACTTCAGATTGCAATGAGAATTGAAGGTATACTCGAAACTCAAATTGACAAATTTCACCTAAAACTACTACAATATGATCACATAAAATTGTAATATTGAAAGATTGTACATCCATCAAATTGCTACACAATCCCAACAGTAGCTTTTGTATGTTTGTCCTAAGCACATAAAATGGAACAATAAAGTTCATTCCTCGTGTCTAGTTCTGTCTCGACAAAACATGTTTCCTTGGTTCCTCACGTCTTTGCTACAAAGCAAAACATTTCTATATATTTCCTTTTTTGCCAAGTTGGTATTTTTTGTTCTCATGGCATTATTCACAAATTTACACTTGCAGCATATTACAAGGTCGCTCCTTTTCCATTTCCTATTTGTAAACATTTCGAAAGAGGACATAAATACCACATAAAAAATAAGAATCAAGAACTCACGCCAGATCGCCTTGTCCACCATGGCGAAGATCAAGCTCCTCCTTTCCCATCTTCGCACCCTCGATCCTTTCCGAAATTACGAGATCCATAAAGAAACCTAATCACTTCAAACTGGTACAAAAGCAAATTTTACATCAGAACAAAACTCCAAGACCCAAACAAACAAAAGGCGGAACAAATGGCAAAAAATTGTGAACCAAATTCCGTTCCGCTTCACGATCGCAGAAACCGAACCGAATTACCAATCCAATCGAGAGAAGAGAAGGAACGACCCTCCTAACTCCGTCCCTTCGGGCCGAGATGGACATCGAGCAAGTATTGCATCCCACAAAGACAACTTTCTTTAGGTATCACATAAATCATACTAAGAAAGTACAAGGCACTTTTGACTTTGTTGCATTGAAGCAACCTGTTGAATTATGGATTTCCTTAAACCAAAGAATTACCCATAATACACAATTCGTAGAAGAACAAGCTCGTGGAGAGGTTCTTGGAGAGGATTGAAGTATGGATTCTCCTACTAAAATTGAATGTAAAGACTGAAGTTCTATATAAAAGAACTCAAGAAAATTAGAATCCCATACAAGCAAAGTAGGCGATCCCATGGCAAAGACAAACCAAATAAAACATGGTAAGCATCTTCACTATCATGAAAATGGCATGGCAACAAATGATTAGCATAATAAAATAGTTAAAATTTAATCAGGGTCTTTGGGAACACAAAAGGCATTTGTTGCAAAGAGCTTTGAAATGTCTATCTATTTGTTGCCCGTTAACTGTAGTCAGGCAGAGTTAATACAAACCACGGAACCACTGAACGCATCAATCAACTTTATACTACCTAAACAAACTTGAAATACTTCTTTATCACTTTTGATACACTCATATACTAAATATAAGATATTCCAATATGAACCATATGAAAAAATTGCAAAGAAGTACATAGTTTTTAGCATATTTTACATATATAACAAATTTCTACAAGATTAAACGCCACCTAAATGACATAAGACTAAGAATGCATACAACTTTACAGTCCTCAAGAATTCTATACTACAACAAAATATAATGCATGTATAGGGATAACAAATTCTCACCAAGATGCCGGAAAGAGCCAATGCAGGACCCATTTTGGGAAAAGTCCATGTACCTAACAGATCAATAAGCATTCAAAGATTATATACTGAAAACAAAAAAAGTCTTCCTTACCAATTCTTCTCTTATTAGCACGAGTGGAAAATTTTCCCAAAGATATTCTCAAGTGAATTCCATTAAGATAACTTATGACATCACATGTGCTCTCAGTTTCATAAGTAACTTTTTCACATACTGCAGATAAGAACAATGTAGCTACCTTTAGGTAGAATGATATTCCGGTCAGAAAGCAGCCCAAGAATGCTCCAGATGCGGAGACCTAAATAACAAAAGGATCTCACAAAAAAATTCTACCCGACATTCTTTCTTTGTATACATCAACTCAGCTTTGTAGCATTTATACCATTAGAAGAACCCTTCTTCCACTCCTATCCATGAGGATGGCCCCAAACAAAGTAATGGGAATCTGAAATGAAATAACAAACCTTAGCAAAATGTATAGAAAGCCAACCAAAAATGCAGATAGTAGTCGATATCCGCATGGTGCTGTGACAAATGAAAAAAGAAGACACAATTAGAAAATGAATCAAGTAAACAAAAATACACAATTAGCCCAATTGATAATTGAGCCATTTTACCATTTTACGCCCAAGAAAGTCTCTGCTAGCGCCCGCTAGTAACAGCACCAATCATGGCCCCAATCGTCAATATAGATCCAAAATTGCAAACCGCAAGGTTAAAATGAGTCGCTAATACATATCACGATTCAGAGAGGAAAAGTGGAGCGAATTTGGGCCAAGATAAACATGTAACAGGACTTGCCAAAATTTGGGCCAAGATACACTTATGGTAACTAAATCATCCAAAAAATGCCATCAAGTTCATCCTTTAACCATGTTTCGTACACAATTACCAACTTTTCCATCAGTAAACTACATGGTTAATTGAAAAAAATGAATTTATCCAATATGCTTAACTCTGTAAACATAAGCCCTGTAGGTAATCCCAAACACTAAAATCACCTTACAAATTTGAGTTGATTCGCTAAGCCCTTGTTTCCCATACTCCCTAATAACAACAAAGAATCAAGCATAGCAGGACAAAATCGCAATTTCCAACAAATTTAAGGCAAGCCATCATTATCGATAAAGCATAACCTGATCAAGCGTGTAAAGTTAAAACACATAATTGCTTAATAGTTTAGTTAACAACGAAGGATAACCGATTAAGCCATCGAGATCATAGGCAACAACAGATGCAAAGAAACTGAAAAATCGTGGCTCCAAGACCTACCATGCGTGAGCCCTGACTTTGCAGGAGCTTCAGGGCCTCAGGGAGCACACAGACATCATGCACCTCCCACATGCCAGCGAGAACACCTCACTAGCTCCGGCTTCTCGGCATCAAGCTGGTTGAATCCATGGTCTTGCTCAGACCTTGAGAGCGAAGCGACAGCTCCTCGCGGGTCATGCTGTCATGATAGTCTTGCTTGAGCATCGATTGAGCCGCTTGAATCGGGTGTATCCTCGCTGGTGTCGCAGAGGGACCTAACGAGCCGCTCGACAGGATGGGCTCTGGTAGGCGAGGCGTGTAGCGGCCGGCGTGGAGGCGGCGGTGTTGAGGAGGATGTTGGCGTCTGACATGATCCGGCGACACAGCAGCGTAGGTGGGAGTCGATCTTGTACATCTTCTCCAGAGCGGGAGGTGTGGAGGAGCTTGGAGGTGACCTTCTTCTCGCCGACGAGGACCACGCCACGTCCGCCAGACGCCGAGAGAGATTGGGGGCGCGAGAGATTAGGGCTGAGAGTGGTGGCGCGCGAGAGAGATTGGGGGCGCGATCGGGAGTAGTGGATCTCGCCGCTGCTGTTAGGGTTTATGTCGGCGGGATTTGGGGGTTTGAGGGAGGGAAGGCGATCGCGTCGCTGCGTTTATTAATCGCTCACCGATGTTAGGGTTTGGGGGTTTGAGGAGGGAAGGCATGGGAGCGAGGCCTGATTCGCGAGAGATCAAGGGGAATCGGCAGACTCGATCGCCGATCTTCCATGCGCACTGCAATGCATTTTTTGAACAAAAGAGCCTTGTGATTGAATGTTTTTTTTGAACAAAAGAGCAACAGGGGAAGCCCCTGCCAAGCAATATATAAAAAGAACCGAAGGAACGAAAGAGTACAACAGGCTGGTGAGATTCCAGCCAAACAAAGAAAAAAAGAAGAGACAACAGCCAAACAAAAACGAAAAACTAAACTAACCTGTCTCGCCAAGCAAACAGACCATACCTAAGAGAAGGATTAAGCCTAAAGGATTGTAAATGAATTTCATCAAGAAACCATTCTTTCCAAACCCGAAAACTAGAAGGCCTAGACCTAAAAATGAAGTCATTTCGGATTTTCCAAATGCCCCAGGCAGCAATCAGGAACACATCAATGAAGAAAGGGTCTCCATGAGCAAGATAAGCATCATTAATCTTTTGAGAGCAATCAACATCATTTTCCTAGTGTATACCCAGGGCATTCCAGCAAACCATACTGAAAGAACAGTTAAAGAAGAGATGATCTCAAGTTTCTTCCAGGTTTTCATCACAAAGAATGCAGTTGAAATCATTCCCTGGAAGAAGGCAGTTCTTCCTCTTAAGAAGATTCTTTGTGTTTAGACGATCCAAGCACATGAGCCATGAGAAGATCTTGATTTTAAGGGAGCATTTGGCCTTCCAAATCAAATGCAAATGACTCTGAGCGGTCAAATGACCGAAAGTCAACATGTAGAAGTTGCGAGAGGTGTAGACCTTAGAATTCCACTTGTAATGCCAAATATCGTTGGCACCATTTGTCAACCTAAGGGAGGAGGTAGTACTTAACATATCCTGAAGCTCCCTGAAAGCTTGGACTGACAGAGGCAGATGAAAGTGTCTAGAAATCCCTGGATGATTGAAAAATGAAGCAACACTGATTTTATCATCCTTGGCAAATGACAGTAAGTGTTGATATTTGGATCCCATATGCCAATCGTTCCAAACATCCTCCCAAAAAAGAGCAGTGTCACCCCGCCCAATACAAAAACACGCAATCGATTTGAAATGAGCAAGAAGAGCAAGAACATCTTTCCACCAAAAAGAACCCTTCCGAATCGAACTTAGAGGAATCTGGTTAGCGTAATGATAGGACCAAATTAAATTGACCCAAGGAATATCAGCTTTGTTGAAGAACTTATGCAAGAATTTAAGCAGCAGGGAAATATTGTGATGCTTTAGATTAAGGACACCCAATCCTCCCTTGTCTTTAGGTCTGCAGACTTGTTGCCAATCCACCATAGATTTAGGGGGTGTTTAGGACAGCTCCAACTCCACAAAAATCTGTGGAGTTGGTGGAGCAGGGTATTTCTAGCTCCAGAAATTTGTGGAGTTGGAGCTGTGGGTACATTAAGAGTGTTTAGGTAGATCATCTTATTTACATTTTAGACTAAAAATATAAACTTAATTCACTTTATTTTAGCCTATAATTTCAGCTCTGAGCTGGAGTTGGGATCTGGAGCTCTCCCAAACAGGGCCTTACTTCTTCCATTAATCTCATGTTTACCCCAGAGACAAATTTTCCTGAACTTGTCAATTCTATTGATAACAGCCACAGGGATACGTAAGGTGCACATAGTGAAGGTAGACATAGAGGAGAGCACCGAGTTGACTAATTGCAGTATACCACCATAAGAAAGTAGAGAAGATAAAGAAGAGATCCTTCTATTAATTTTATTCACCAAACTTTCAAAATCCTTTATGTGAGGTCTGTTGCAACCCATAGGCAGACCTAGGTAGGTGAATGAAAAAGTTTCCTTTTTGCAACCGAAAGTCTTAGTAAGAAGATCCATATCACTTTCCAGGATGTTGATTGGTAACATACCAGATTTGCCATAATTTATTTTAAGACCTAGTAGTCAGCGCAAAAGATTGCAATAAGCATTTTAGCTTAAAATCTCCTTCTCAAGGCCTTTAAGGAAGATAATTGTGTCATCAAGATATTGAATCACCGGAAATTCAAGCAGTTCACTCCAAAGGAGAGAAAGAATACCCAACAAGATAGCTTTATTAAGAATGTGTCAAGAAGATCGGCATAGAACCACGAAAAGAAGAGGAGAAATAGGATCTCCTTGCCTCACCCCTCTCTTGCATTTAAAATATTGACCAGGAACTCCATTCAATAAGATGGAGGTGGAAGTAGAATAAAGAATTTGAGTGATCTAGGATATCCACTTATCTGGAAAACCTAAAGCACTAAACATGCTAACAATAGCATTGTGCTCAATAGTGTCAAAAGCCTTGGCAAAGTCAAGCTTAATAATAATAATTTTTTCTCTGGAACTTTGGCACAAATGAATATACTCAAAAGTCCAAGCCAAACAGTCCTGAATAGATTTTCCTTTAATAAAACCATATTGATTCTTATGAACAACATAAGTTATAACAGAGTTCAACCTAGTTGCCAGCAGCTTAGTGATAATCTTGACACTCAAATTGAGCAGAGAAATCGGACGGAAGTCATTGGGAGATTCAGGATTGTTGGTTTTTGGAATAAGGACAATGAAGGATCGGTTGATGGTTGGGAGGTACAGGCGACCATCCTGAAAATCAGAACACATCCGGTAGGAGTCCTCCTTGATAATATGCCAGTACTTTTTGAAGAATTGACCATTGAAGCCATCAGGACCCGGAGCACTATCATGATGAAAATGGGCCACTACATTATCAATCTCTTGGTTAGAGAAAGGGGAAGAAAGCCAGTCAAGACAGTGAACTTGGTGCACCAAGTTAGCCAAGTCAAAAATCATAGGAGGACTTTCAGAATGACCCATCCTATCAAAGAATGTGTTGAAGAGCAAATTGGCTTTAGCTTCATGATCATAAAGGATATCACCATTATCCGTGGTTAAAGAGGTAATAATGTTGTGTCTGAAGCGCTCAGTGGCTTTAGCATGGAAGAATTTAGAATTTTCATCCCCCAGCTTTATCCAACGAATGGTACACCGATTCTTCCAGTAAGTATTCTGAGTAGCTAAAAGTTGGATAAGCTGACCTTTGAGGATCTTACGAAAATTTCTTTCTTGGGTGTGCAAAGATCTAAATTCTTCAATCCTGTCAAGGACTGTAATGGAAGAATTATAGTAAGATATATGACTTTTGATCATTGATATATTAGTTTTCCATCTTTGAAGCTGAAGCTGAAGACGCTGAAATTTAGTTTTGATCTGAGTGGCCACACAAGCGCAATCCATAGTAGTCTGAGTCCAGGACTCGTCAACCGACTTGAGAAAGTCCACATGATCCAGCCAGAGATTCTCAAATCTAAAGATGGTTGTCTTTGGGATATTAGTGCTAATTTGAGCGACACAAGGGACATGATCAGACATGGTTCTGGCAAGCGGAAGCCAAAGAGTACCAGGGAATGATTAAGGCCCAATGCACTAAGTGAAGCACCAATCAAGTTGTTCCAGCAACGGATTATTCTGCATATTACTCCAAGTGAATCTCCTTCCCTTAAGAGGAATCTCAATCAAACCAATGGAATTAATAATGTCATCAAAAATCTACGCATCATAGAACCTCCCCCCAACTTTGTTCCTATCCTGGGAGGACCTATAAAGATTAAAGTCTCCCATGAGAATAAGGTCTTCCTCATCCAGGATGTCAAGATTGGAAAGCCAGTTTAAGAAAGCATATTTGTCCTGACCGGAACAAGGACCATAAACAGAGATTAAAGTCCAATCTTTGCCATTGAATTTAGAAGTGAATTTGATAGACAAGGCAAAACAAGAATTGAAAATCACTTGCCCCGAATGCATAGAGCCCATCCAAGCAATAAGAATACCCCCAGAAGCTCCATTAGAAGGAGAAAAGGCAAACTGATTAAATCTCTTAGGTGCAAAACTCTTGAGGATCGAGTGATTAAAAAAGGGTCTTTTGGTTTCTTGAATGGAAATAATCGAATAGCCAGCGTCCTGGATCTTAGCCCTGAGGAGATTATATTTATTAGAGTCATGGAGGCCTCTGACATTCCAATTAAGCACAATCCAATTTCTGTGGGAATTATTATGTGCCATTGTTGAGAGAATCAGTTGTAAAAACCATGGGAAGAAATCGTAACAACGAAGGAAGCGAGGGGTCAACCCTTAACCAAGAACTATCGGAAGGGAAATAGCTTCCCTGGCTCTGAAAACTTCTGATAGTGAGATGCATAGAAAGTGGGATTAACAGAATGCGACAAACAGCCATCCAATATAGCACTAGATTACTCATGAGGGGCTATAACAATAATTCAGTTATAGGAGGCCAAAATGATCCCAGGATATACCCAAATAGACTACCAGAAGTAATGTAAATAGTAAAACCAGCACAGAACGACTTTCCACCTGACCCAACTAAGATATCCCAGAATGAAAGGTATATTCTATTACAAAAGGGCAACTCAGACAAGGGGGAACCCCTTCTAAGGCCAACAAAAAGACTGACACAGCGCATCTAAGCCCACACTTGTCAACTCCAAGCCTCTGAATAGCAGTTAAAGAAATCATAGGAGTATTATTGGTAAGAGAGTTAACTTCTGAAATAGTTGGGAATTGTTGTAAAGCTTGATGGTTGGATAGTTTGTCATAGTAAGGGCTTGAATTATCACCAGAGTTTTGGATTGAGGTGGAAGCTTTGTTCTGCATTTTCTTCTTCTTGCTGAGTAATGAAGAGACGCTTGATTGTTTGAGGCCCTTGTACTTGTACTTGTCCTCTAGTCTCTTGCTCCTCCTGCAACTGGATGAGACAAGATTATGAATTGGGACATCCACCCAGGTGGAGATAATCTGGTCATTCATGGAGAAAGAATTAAAGACCTCAGCCAGTTTCCTTTTCTATTCATAAACCACCGAGATTCTGTTATGAATTCCGGTGGAGAAAATTTAGCAGCTGTAGGAAGATATTTACATTTTCCATGTTGAGGGAGCCTTGGGAATGACATAAACGCAGAACCTGTTGTTGAGAATGTCGTAGGCGAAGAACCAGCCGTTGAATTTGTTGCAAACTCATTCTGAAATTTGGACAAAGAGTTCTTGGGAATGTGAGAGGTATTCTTAAAAGCTATGTCAAGTCAAATGATCTCACAACTTGATTCAGAGAACAACCATTGGGAACAGAGATTCTGAAACAGTAAATTTCCATTCCATTTCTGCCATATATCCTGAGAAGACAACTTGACTTAGATATATCAGAGATATACAATTCAGTCATCATAGGAATAGCAATTAGCTGGTTGGCAACCTTATTCTCATCACATTTGGATGTCATTAAGTCCATCTTAGGATCAAAGGGAATCAAATCAGAATCCGTTGTTTCTTCATCAGGGAAATCCAAGTCTAATATTTCTTCATGCTGCTGTTGAGCCTGGGGGCCAAGAACTATTTCAGGATTGTTTTGGTTTAAAGCCTCATTGTTATTAACATTGAACCAATTTTGACCGTCATGCGCATGATTAGCTTCATTCTGAACAGCCACGTCCTAGATGGGATCCCCTTGATTTGGTATAAGCTGACCAGAACATGATGCTCCAAGACATGAGGTCACGATCTTCGTGAGGTAAAGGGTGGGTTACCACCATCCGAATTGGGGCATCCTCTTCGTAAAAGATTACCATCACTAGCTCATGGATAAGAATAACTATCGGGACGGTCAAGATAAAGCAGCCCATTCGGGCCAGAACCAACCCGAACCACCAAGCTTCTAGGGATATCTTCAGGAGAATCAAAGAAACATTGAACCAAGATATGTGAGAGAGATCTGGAGTCTAATCGCCAACTGACTAATCTCCCAAAGGTGGCGCAAACTTGGTCTAAATAGCTAGAAGACCTTAGGTCCAAGGGAAAGCCGAGTAACATAAACCACCCTAGCCTGGAGTATGAGGCATTTCTTGCATTGATAGCTTGGTCATGAAGAAGGAAGTGAACCCTAATCCCACCGATAAAATGATCACCGATACTGATGAGACGATCTCGATTGAACAAACTAGAAAGTTGAAGTAGCCCAATCCCATGAGCGCATCGACATCATCTGAGAACCCGAAAATGAAATTCAGTCTCAATGTAGTTTCTGACCTGAAATAGAAATTCATCATAATCCGCTGTATCTAGATCACCGTCCCGATCAACCGCTATAATCCATTCATCATGCTCCCTCAGAGGATTTTCACTGATATGAGCAATCCTTCTTGTTACCCGCAACGGTCCCCCATTGTCAACTGGAACATCTTGAGGAAGAAATCTAGCAGGGTCAATGGGGAAATTGGCCATATGAGCAATCTCGCAGAGTTCAGGGCACACTGAGAAGAGCGACGAAGAGTTAGGATCTTTAACCCGGGGAGAAGCTGAAGAGGATTGTTACAGCGTAAGCGGGATAATGGGTGGAATGGGCAAGGTCTTGTGGACTCCATGAACCAGCGACGGATATATTTTCTTAGGATCCGAAGACTGGTATTTCACCCGCCATCTCTGCCGTTGAGAATTTCTTTTCTTAAAACAGACCTCCATCGGATGGCCATAGTTGAAACAAAAAGAACACCTGATGGGCCTAGTGCAAGAGAGAGCCTTATGGGCCCATCCAAGATAGCGTGAGCAACTAGGCGAAGATCTAGGGAGATCTCCAGGCGATTGGCGGGAGCCAGGCACAGAGGGCAATTCCCTAGAGGTTCTCTGTTGCCAGCAGTCTGCAATATATCCACCTTTTCCACTCTATTGGTCTTGGGACATGCCAAGATCTTAGAGGCATTCTGAGAAGAGATCATACCATTGACTGAAGAATTTGAATTCGGAGGGAAATTTTTATTAGAATTAGAGCCATAGTTGCAGTTATCCAAAACAAAGTGACTTCTAATCTTCTTGACAGTAGATTGAATCCCAATCTGATAGGAGGAATGAGACCCACTCGACGGAGTTAAAATAGGGCAATTGATTTGCCCAACAGGGAACGAAGATAAAAGTTCTTTACCCTGGGGAACCATATTATAGTCATTACCAACCCTTTTAAGCTGCTGATCAAAAAGAGATGTTCATCCAAGAAAGCAACTTTCTTTTTAACGATTGCTTTTCGCTGAAGATGTAAAGGGCCAGACATGATTTGCTCATTGAAAAACTTCGAAGACTGAACAAACTTTTCTTTGTCTATTCTCCATAAGGGGTCAAAATCTCTCCAAGGATAAAAATAAACATCAACATGCTGAGTAATAATCCTTTTCAAGGAACAATGATGTTGGCCAACCTGCCTGTTAGCAACTGAGAAGTGAAAATGTTTGTTGACAATCCTGATGACATGAAAACCTTTCGGATTTCCTCCTAGAACAAAACTGAGGGCAATTCTAGCTGATAGATCATCTAATTGAAAAGAATGTCTTCGAAAATAAGCTAGAAGGAAGAATGATCCTTTTGAAGAATGATCAGCTTGTTGAACCCTGGAATTGAACTTTTGCCATATTTCATCTTGGAACACCTTACCAATGGAAAAGTCAAGAGAACAAATTGTAATAGGGGGGCGAGGGTCTCCGGAATCCAAGTCCAAAGGAAGCAAATCATGTGATTGAGCAGGAGGACATTGCTGAGTAAAACTTTTCTTACGAGATCTGTGATTAATAGAAGACCAATAATTGTTCTCCTCCTCAAGCCAAGAATCATAATCTTTTTGCCAATTTGGACCACCATCCCTCTATAGAAAGAACGAAGCATCAAAGGAACTAGAGACAACTCTCTTGAGACTCAAAACCAGGAAATCAACTTTTTTAGAGGCTACTGAGAATTGAAAGTGAGTACTCGAAGCCTGAAGAATATGAAAACCAGTTGGAGCACCCCCCAAAATCGAATGTAACGTTTGAGCAATAGAGGGGACATCCAGACGGAAGGAGAATCGCTTGAAAACCACCAAAAGAAAGAAAGAATTGCTAGGCGAAGAGGAAGCATGATGGACAGCAGAGCATGCAACCCGAAGGACTAAAGAACGAAAGCGGTTACCATGATCTGGGGACCAAACAATCGGCGAGGATGAGGAGGTCCCATCTCCCAGGTCAATCCCCGAGCCAAAAGAGAAGGGATTCTTCCAACATGCTCTGCATGCCTTCAACTATCAATCCTTGTGATTGAATGTTGGAATAGGTTCCTGACTTCTATAGGAAAGTGCACATAAAGTTTCACAGGTTTTGGATTAGCCGATCAAAAGTTGCATCGATTCTTGTTTTTAGATCGTGCTGATTTTCTATTGTTCATCCTGAGCACTATTCATCCAAACACTATTCATCCAGAACGCTGTTCATCTGACCAGTGCTGCTAATCAGTTTGCTGTTTACTATTCATCTTACCAATGCAATTTTCTTTGTTTATCCAAGCACTGTTCATCTGACCTCCTGATCGGAGGGTACTATTTATCTAACCATATGTTTGAATTGAACAGTAATTCGATCTGATTTCTTGATGGTTTGATATTTAGGGGGATAATTTTATTTGTGATCATTCACCCTCTCTGATCATCTTTTTGATCCTCCACTCCTCATTAGATCAAGGCGTGCGACGATGGCAACAATAGTGGCTCTAGGTTGGAACTGGCCTTTATTCTTCGGATTGATCGACGTTCCATAATGTCGTATATGTTACAGTATCGAAGAAAATTGGTTCGTTCTTTCTTTGGATAAGCTTTGTATCCGGCCTCCTTTTTTGGCATAACCGGTATGCACCACGCCAATACATAATGTATAAGAGTTTTTATGATCTTTCGAAAATACCTTTTGATAACTTCACCCCTTTTAGAGCATCTCCAAGAGATACTCGTTCCCACTCCCTATCTCCAAATTATAGCGATTCTCAGGCGAAAACGCGCTCCAACAGCCTCGTCACTGTCCTCCCCAAAATTTAGTAGCGAGCCTCTCTCCGCTCGCTATTGGCATGGCCATTGTGCTAGGGGAGTTCGCGTGTCCGCGGGGAGCATCCAGGTCGAGAGGAGGCGAAAGCAAGGCGGTGGCGCAGGGTGGCTCCGTCTCCCCCGGCATCGCGGCGAGGCTTCATCTCCCCTAGCCGCCCAACGCCGCTCAAAGATCGGAGGAGCGGATCCGTCGAGTTTGGGGAAGCCCTCGCCTCACCTCTCCTGCGATCCCGACGGGTGAGTTGCGTCCTGCCAAGTTTCTCGTCTTCTTTTCTGGCTAGGCCTTTACTTCTCTGCCAATTTGTAGGATTGGTCGAGGGCGCCTCGTGCTATATGTAGATCTGCATGGCTGTTGCTCCCCAGATCCATTTGTTTCGTTACGTTTCCCCTGTTGGTTCGGATGGAGATAGTTTTGGGCTTCAGAGTTCAGATCGGGTGCTTCTTTCCCCTCTAGTAAGGAGGCTTTGCTGTTGGTCGGTTAGATCTCTTGCGTTTCTGGGTAGAAGTATGTTTCTCTTGCGATCTCCCTTTGCAATCTTATTTAGAATCTTTAAATCTGTTGATCGGGAGGCCATTCGCCGGGTGGGGCGAAGTGGAGTAGGGAAAATGGTGTTTTTCCCCTTCGATTTGTTCTATGTGCCACAATACTATACATCTTGATTCTTATGCATCCTTGTGTACTTCGAACCGGTCCTTCTGTTGAACAATTGAGAAAGGCTTGGCTTCCTCATGATTTGGTGGAACCTGATGTGTAAGGAGTTGCTATCTCTTTCAGTATACCACTGTCCTAATGAATTTGTTAGATCTATGTGCATTCATTCCGTGCATAATGATTGTGTGTAGACTCTTGAGTTTGAGGAATGGAAAACCCAAAGCTAGTATAAAGTTTTCATTGAATCTCCTCCATTCTTATGCATTTAACTACGATTGTATCAGTATGCTCTTGTTATTATGTATCCAAATCTAAATTAATATGCCCACTGTATCTTGTATGGGACTATTGTTTCATTGATAGAAAACTCACTGCTGACTGCTTTAGTGCCACCATTAAGGATGAGGGTTTTGCCTCATTGTGGAGAGGGAACACTGCTAATGTTTAGCTACTTCCCAACTCAGGTAGCCGACCTTTAGTCATATTATGGTAGATAGTGTAAAAGTTGATATTAAACACTTGAATGATGAATGATGGATGATATGCTGGAATAGCTGCACTCTTATATTCTTGTGCACTTCAGGAGAGTTCATCACTTTCTAGTGTAAGTCTCTTGAACACAATTGTTAGAATTGCAGGCAAATGTTTCTTAAATTTTCACCGAATTACATCCTTTTGTTGTTGACAAAGGTTATTTTTTTCTTCCTTTGAAGGAAAAGATCTTTTGAAGGTCCCTTTCATGTAATCAATCATGCTGACTACTAGTTGTTAAATCTCAAGAATCAGGATCCTTGATTTCTGAGGTGAAGTGCAAGAAAAGGTATATTGCACATCCTATTCTTGATGCAAATCTCACTTGAGATGAAAATGAATAACTGTGTTATATTGCTCTCTATCTATTTTGAACAGAGTTACCAGTTTGTTTTGTCCTTTTGTAGGCCCTCAAGAGGTTTTAATCTGATCACTAAAGGGACATTGCAGGTTCAGTAATCCAATTTTAAACAAGTGCTATTCAGAAGCAACTTCAGTAAGTCTGGTACCATATCATTCCATTTGTTGTTATTGTTACTTGCACAGTGCATCAGATGCTAGTTATTCAATAGCTTGTAGTGATATTCAACATCTCAACAGTATGCGTTAGTAGTTTCCCAACATTGGTTGTCAACATTGTTTTGGTCAAGATCTGTGGTGATTGTGTAGGAGGAACAGAGTTTGCCTTGATTAGGCTGTGACATTGTATTTTGTTTTGGAAGTTTTGCCGGGCTCAGTTTTCCATTGGTTATGTGATAGTGAAGTGCATGCTTGGACTGGGGATTAAAACAAAAGATCATAGTGCTTAACTCCCTCGGGTAAAAAGAGGAAATAGTGACTTGTTTGTAGTAGAACATGCGTGCAACACCATCATTGCTAATTCATCCGTTGAAAGTAGAACATGCATGCAATGTCGATCCGTTGAAGTTGAGTATCAGAATTTATGTTTCCTGCAGAATTCATCAGTTTAGTAAAGCATTTAAAATTACTGTAAAAAATGTGCTATCTACAATACTTGAAGCAACCCACATCCTTAGTTTGTTAATCTACTATGCCTCTGTGTTTTGAAGGCTTCTTGTCAACTTTCAGCTTTGCCTGTTCACTTTGTTTGTGTTTGCACTTTCAGCTTAAATCCTGTCTGCATTACACTATTATGCTATGTCTTAGTGTACTATTTACTTGCATATAGATGAATAAAGATTCAAAGAAAGTCAGTAAAGTGCATGCTTGGACAATTAATCGCATAGAGGAAATCGCAAGTGATATTAAGAACATAGTGTATGATATTTTTTCTTCTTACTCATGCGAAAGCGCGAATGAACTCAACCGAGCCTTTCTTGAGATCAAAAACACTGCTCGCCGCCTTGATGACCTTGTCATACAATCAGAAGACTTGATGGGAATAGACGATGTCGATCCACATGAAGAAGAAGAAGACACTTCGTCCAGCGTAGACGAGCAGTTGCACCCATATGACTACGAGACCGATGATTTGGGTAACTTGATGATCATCAATTTAGAGACGATGAAAGTATCGAGTCTAGTGACTAGTGGTATTCGTGTTATGCTTTTAAGACCTATTAATGTCTAGTATATTAAGACGTGTCCTACTTTTACATGTCTTGTTACACATATTTGCTTAATGAGTATATTAAGACGTGTCCTACTTTTACATTTGTTGTTACATATATCTACTTTTACAGCTTGTACAATATGGATGACTTCTATACTCGTCTGTTGTGTGAGGGGGGAAGTGAAATACGTTGGGATGAAAGCCCAATTAGGGAGCAGCCTTCTCCAGTTGACCATTCCAGTCCCCAGCCGAGAGCTCACAATAAAAGATCAAAAAATTTCAGAGAATGAAGATAATATGTTGGTATCGGCATGGCTGAATGTTAGATTGGATCCAGTGCAAGGGACCCAAAAAACCCGTACCACATATTGGAGTAGAATATATGATTACTTCCACGAGAACAAGAATTTCTTTTCGGAGCGTAGTCAGAATTCACTTATGCACCGATAGTCATCTATTCAAGAATATGTTAACAAGTTTTGCGGATGTTATGACTGCATTGAGCGTAGAAGACAAAGCGGGATAACAGAGCAGGATAAGGTTGGTCCATGTCCCTTTTTTCATTATAGCTACATATGTTGTGTCCATGTCCCTTTTTTCATTATAGCTACATATGTTGTGTCCATGTTAATAAGGTACTTGTACTTTCTGCAGATTGTCCATGCTAAAGCATTGTATCAAGAAGAAGAAAAGAGATTATTTGCATACTTGCATTGCTGGAATATATTACAACACCATCCAAAGTGGGCTGGTCATTTATCTCAGAAAAAGCAGAAAATGTCATCTAATGCTTCTCCGGATAGTTCTAGTCCTGTAAGCTCTAATGCAAGTCATTCTCATGAAGATGCTCCTACTGCAGAAGGTGATGAACTCAGAAGGCCAACTGATAGGAAGGCCGATAAAGAGCAGTTACGCCGTGGTAAAGCTTCAGCTGAGCGTGGTGCAACAGGTTCACTCTACATGGAAGCATTGCAAAACTTTATGAAAGAAATGGAGCTTATGAAAGAGCAGAAGAAGGAAGAGCGATACGAATGAGCGTTTGCGCAAGAACAGGAGAGGATTGCTCAAGAGAAAGAAAAGATTAAGATAAGAAAAAATGAGTTCAAATTGAAAAAAATAGTCGAAGAAGAGAGAATTATGAGTGTTGACATTAGTCGCTTGAGTGGGCCACAACAACAATACTACCTGTCCTTGTAGAATGATATCATCGCTCGAAGATGTAATAGGTCCGATTGAGCACTAGTTATGATGTATGAACTAATTTATTGGAACCTTTTGTGCTACTAAACCATGCTATGCTAGAATATATGTATGCACTATTTCGGATCTAAATTACTCGCATTCAAATTTAGCTGTTTGGATTTACCGGTAAAAAAAGGTTGCATGTCAATACAAATTCAATACAATTGAATGTCGGCAAGTGACTTGAAACCAGAAAATCGCATTCATAGTTGAAGTGCATAAACTGGTACATCATAGTCGAATTTAAAATTCCCGAGTTCAAATATAACCGTTCGAATTTACCCGTTTAAATATAAATGTTACAATGTGGTCATCATAATAAATTTCAATTTTTAAATTCCCGCATTCAAATATGGCCATTTGAATTTACCGGTAAAAAAAACAGTTACTGTTATGACTGTTCTGTGGAATATGATTAGAATATAGGAGAGAGAAAATAGAGAGTGTTGTTGGAGAGGGAGGAGATATGGAGATGCATTTTTTTTAGAATTCTCTTAATCTGGTTTTTAGAGAGTATTATTGGAGATGCTCTTAGTACCTTTTGATGTCAACTTAGTAAATAGTTTGGTACCTCCAAGCATGGTAAAAAGTCTTGCTAGGTATATGTCAGTAGGATGAAACAGGTTTCATATTACATACTTCAATATATTGACAAAATGGGCACGCGTTGGATGTATCACGGACGGCTCGGATCAACATGGGGTTCCGTAGAAAGTTACTGCTACTGAAAATATCGCTACCTGAATTAAGGGCGGGAACATATATAAAGCTCAAACCAACAAGACCAATATAACTGATTTTTACAGAAAAATAATCCACGGAGGATAGAGATCTACTGAAACACCATTACCAAACATGATCACTAAGCTACAAACTATATATGCCTCTTCATTCCTCTCCTCACTCACAATACAAATTACAAGCCACTGCCAAATCCGACAAGCCATTAACCTGCTACATATCGATAAAAACAGAAGAAGCAGGATATGGTGGATAAATTACAAAGGGGAAGAACGAGAAAACAGCAAGATTTTAGACTGATCAAGCATGACGATCACAGGCACACGCGCAGGCAGAGCATAAGGACTTAAATTCTGCAAGAAAAAGTGCTGAGAGCAAGCACACTCAGAATATACAACAGAAAAGCCCCTTCCTCCAGCCACGGCGCCGCCTGATACGTCTCCGTTCTGCTTTCACCATCCTCACTGGGCTGCTAATCCACTCCCTCTGCAATCTGTTCATCCACCACAACATAGCATTTCTCTGATCCATTAGTTCCAGGGAAATGTTCAGGGAACAAATCAGATAAATATTACATGGCTCATTTCTTTAAGATTGTTTACGAGCACAAGTGAAGATCAACTAGTAAGAGTTCACAAAATAGTTTTAGAACATATATGAAGGTTGGCTAGTATAAATTACAGAAAGAAGGTTTCGTAATCTGACAGTAGATAAGTATGTAAACTTACATTGGAAATGCGAAAGACCGGGTGCTAGTCGTGCTACTATCTGATCGTAGAGAGATATTGCCAGAATAAGCTATATGATCAGAGTTTGACACTGGGCCTGACATAATACTAGGTCCATACAAGCTCGGTTCAAAGGGATAGCCATTTCCAATTCTCGCTGTTACTTTTGCTCTATCAGCCTCAGGCACAGTTTGTTCCACCCCAGAATCCTTTTGTGCATGCGTAGAACTCTTACTAACTGTGTCATCGTTCTTTGTGTCGACGCAATTCTCTTCATCTCTGTGGTTCAAATCATGCACATCACCGATACCATCATTCTCGGGTTTTTTATGATTCTCCCCATTTGCATCACTGGGATCTACATTGTTAGGTGATGAAGATGTAACTACCCCAGTTTCATCCACTGCGTCGGTTATTGCCTTTCTAGCAAGAATTTCACTATGATCATGGCTCTTTTCAGATGATTGGACGTCTGAACTACTTGAATTCAGAGCATCAAACCAATGTTCAGCTGTTTCGACTTCATTAAATCCTTTAGGGCCACTTACTAGATCGCTAAAACTATCCGTCTTCTCAATATCTAATGCTGCAGCTGCATCATGTTCTTCAGTTGCTGCTGAGCAACCATTGGCGCTGTCCTTACTTGATACACTACTATTAACAAGCTCACCGGTTTTGGATGCAACAGCTTCAACTCCATGACCGTCATTTATGGAGACCTGTGAAGATAACAAAACCTTGTTTCTCTGTCCAAAACCAATCTAACAAAGATTTAACATCATAAAGTACATACATGCTATTTACAACTGATTTTTTCTAGAATAACATTGAATTTAGAGTCATGAAAAGAAAATGAGAATATATCTATGCCATGATGATAGTGGCAATGAGACAACCAATTTTAAGTACTTGTAAGCTGTAACTCTAGACTAGTGCGGTACCTGTCCAACTGCTTCTCCATGAAGAGGATGCACATGGTTTTCACTACTCTCGCAGATTATTGTGCCTCTATGCTGGGATTCTTCTGCGCTTTCGAGTCTAAGTAACTCTTTCAAACTTATTTTCTTCTCACTGAGATCACCAGCAAAGTAAGAAGCGGTACTCCTGCCTTCAGGATCATACTCTCTGCCAGAAGAATATTGTTTCTCGTTGTTACCATCAGGAGCAAAGCCAACAGGTAGGATAACTGTTTCTGGTTTCAGTTCATGTACAGATTTGCTAGCGTCATCTTTTCTCCCATATCTTAGATCACTATTTGCATCTATCATTAGACAATCAAAATTTGGATATGACTTTTCATCTACTATTTTTTCTTCCGAAATATTCCAATGAGGAATTACTCCTTCATCAATGCAGACATCCTTGATAAAATTGCCACCAAAATCAGAAGAAACAACAGTATTTGGCAATTTTATCTCCATGACATCCTTGTCAAAAGAAACACTCTCAAGTACTAAATGTCCAGTTATATCTACCATAGCTTGTGATGGATTTGTGTCTTCTACCATTTTCCCTGTCAAAAGCTTCCAAATCTAGTTCTACGATGTAGTTTTAGACAGCGCCAAATGCAGTTGTCCCACAAAACAGTTCACGAGAAATATTATTATCGTGAAGTTCTTCATCATCTGTGTGTGCCTACAAGAACATCAAGACTTCACAAGGTAAAAAATCGATGTTGTCAAGAAATGTCATGATAGTATTGCAGTACTATCATGATGTCTGTATCAACAGTAAAGCTATCATTTGACAATTGACATATTTTTAGGTTATGTCAGTCAGGGCAGTGGTCTCTCCCCGTTTCATGCTGTAAGATTCCGTTTAAAAGGTTCACCGTGTCACTCTATTAAATTTCTACAGTTCTATTTGCCACTCTTCTTTAATATATGGTAGAGCTCCTGCTGTTTCTTTCAAAAAAAAAAAACAACTGACATATAATCCGTGACCAACTAATGACGAATTCATGATAAAATATCTTTTTGGACCATCCATAGAGAATGAAGTGTGAATGCAACTTAATGGAGATCTTTTGCAGTTTTGCTTCTTTTTCGTTGTGGTTGCAGCATCCGTTTAATCAAGTACAATCATTAAATTTTCTTGTTGTGACTTGAAACTACCATCGTCCTAAATGTATGACGTCCTTGATAGAAACAGTTCTTTCTATAGTTTGAACGAAGAGTCTAGTGGAAGTCTTGATGGAATCAATATAAGCATATGACGAAGTAAACTCTCACCAAGAGAATCAAGCTTTCCCATTTATTAGCATGATCAAGACGCATAGTCATAGATTATTGGAAGCAAAGTCATTTTGGACAGGTAGAGCAGCAAGCCTACAACTGAGACTGATTGCAACCCCAATACATAATGGCACCTTGTCTGACAACTAAATTTAAGGTGGACATATCACCTTCAATGTCCAGAAGTTACTGAAGAAACATACATTTCATTTACTTCAGATAGAGTTGCGCATCAGGCATATTCCTCATGGTGGCTCTAAGTTTTGTAAATATGTTAAACCTATGGAGTTAATAAAACTAGGTTTTAGGTAGTGAATCATCAACATTTGCAACTAATGAGAAACCACTTGCTGCCTATGCATTTAACCGTTCAAATGGCAGTTAATTATTCTAGCTACACATAGCAGTTGACTGCACCCAGTCTAACAAGAACAAAAAGTATTCTCCCCTCATTAATCAAAATGTTAATTAGAGATTTAAAGTCATCCTAAATTTCATCCAAGCCCCAATCATGCGTCGACCCGTACATGAAAGTATTGTTGTTTTGTTGCTCTTACAACTGCATATTTCTATACAAGCACAATCATCAAACATAAGGTAAAAGATGAAACTGAAATATCAGTTACCTAGCTTCACAATCTGCAGCCTACGCTCGACCTAGTCATTGCTTAGCTGGTGATTTTTCGAGGACAGATTTGTGTATTTCCTGCAAATAAGGTAAATAAGTGAGAAACATTGATTAAGCAGCAATGCTAATGAGTGCAAAAGATGGAGAACTAGAAGTTATAATCAGCAAGGCTACCGCCATTGTATACTGGCGAAAAGAAATGCTGCACTTTTTTTGTAAATTACATTTTCTTAACACAAAGTATTGCAAACTATCCTGGTAATCGGTAAACCCATTCACCTCACACTTCTTTGCATGAGCTAGTACGAACTGCAACACTAACTGAAAACACACACAACAAGCACACTCCAAACAAACTGAAGGAACGTGTAATATAACCATCAAGATCCAGACCCAATTGACACCCACCAATATTATATTTTCCCTAACAGACAGCCTCGACATACTGCATGCAACTCACCAAAACACAGTACCACAATCTACAACCTAAAACTAAAAGATTTAAACTTGTTGCCACATTATTAGAATGAGAAGAAGCATCAGAAGAAGATACACCAAATGAATGGGCACTTTTTGTCGCAAACATACGCGACAGTACTGCGTCCTCCTCCTCAAGCTCGTGCAGAACGGCAAGAACACATTACACAACACAGCACAGAAACAAGAAGTGTACCGAGCAGGAGTTGTGAGCAAATTCCACCGTAACAGATTCAAGAAACTGGGAGAACAAAAGAAGCTTCAATGGATTAACTACATGCAGCAGATGTGATCTGTCGCTAGGTAGTGCCCCACAGCAGTAACTATAGTACAGGCAGGCAGAGAAGAATTCAACAAGAAGAAAAATTAAATAGGAAAAAAAAAAGCTTGGAGAAAATTTACAGAAAAAAGTCGTTGCTTCTCAGGAAGAAAATATCAAACCATGTTGCTTCCTACTCTGCCCAAGCTCAGATCAGTATTTTGTCTAAAAGTTCAATATGAAAGCACGGCAAAAGAAACAGGGCATGATGAGAAAGCAGAAGAAAATAAGTTCGTCTAAATCAACAACACCAAGAACTCACATATAGAACCGAGCCACACAATGACACAGATCAAGAAAAATACCGAGAAAGAGCAAACAAATGAGGGAGGAGCAGGCAGAAGGATCAAGAACTCACCTTTGGTTGGTTGGGTTTACTCCAGAATTCTATTCTCTTCCAAAACCGAAAAGAAACGCTGCGAGAGAGCTGGTTGCAAGAACCCGACGAGGATGGAATGAGCCAGGGAATCACAGGGAGCCCGACGAACAAGAGAACTGGGAATTGGAAAAAGAAATCCAAACGGAAGGATGGACTCTCAAACAACAAGGCATGAGAGGCAGAGCTGTTGAACAAATTTGTTGTGCTCCGTCTCTCTCCTCTCCCTGGATTTGTATTTACAAATCGGCCCCTCAAGGTTCAGGAAACAAATCCTTGGATTGCTTAAAGGACAAGTTGCTGGGACAATTCTTAAAAGTTTGTCAACTTTCTGGTTTGGTGACGTGTAATTGTTGATTTTTTGCTAAAGTTCAGAGTCATTTCAAATGTATGTCCATATTTTAAATTTTAAGAAGGAAAGGGTTTAAGTATCAAACCTTATGCTTTTTTTTTGCTGCCTCGATGGCATTTTTTTTTGTTTGAACAAATTTGATGGGATGTTATGAGAACTTAGACGGCTGGCCCACGCAAATTGCACGGTGTAGTAGCATAATATAATGTAGCGTATAAAATTTTCTTTCCAAAATTCAAAATTTGTATTATTCAAACAAAATACATTTGGTATATTTGAATCCATATTTAATTAGTGCAATTTAATTTGACGCCTCTCACCCCCTAAGTTTTTCAAGTTAATATATTTATAGGTCAGCAATCAAATCAAATCTTTTAACATTAAGATACACTAAATTAAAGGCTATATATTTTTTTCTATTTTTAGAATTATTTCTAATTCTTACATCTCTAAGCTACCTAGTAAATCCAAGCCTTTAAAATTGAGAATTTTTATGGTGCCTTCTACTAGTAATAAGGGGTGGTACAAGAAATTAAATACGGCCATTGAGTTGTGGAGGGTATAATAGACTTTTTTCTATATTTTTTTGTGAGGATATTATGGATTTTTCCTATTACTAGTCCGTCCATATCTATTCATTTCAAATTCAGTTGGACAATTACAACTTTACCCATCACAGGATTTGTACCATAGTATATAGTGGCGTAGCTAGGATTTTAGTCATGAGTGGTCCAGCTTAACTTTTTTTAACAATATAAGTGCAGCATACCAACATTTAAATAAAAAATACCAAACACAATATGATCAAATAAAAGCTTTAACAACGAATCACGCCACGCCATTGGGACTCGTGTGGATCATGAAGACGAAAGAACGATGCTTGAGACGATCAGCGTCAGACAGAATCGGTGAGGAAGTCCTACGATTTTTTTCCTCTGAAAAAATACCTAAAGACTAATGGGTTGGACACCTGGGCCAGGGTGGTCCGTGGCCCACCGGGACCACCCTGTAGCTCCGCCCCTGATAGTATATCAGAGGAAGTGAGGAAGTATAACTGAGTCCAAACTAATCTGATCCATTAAATCAAAAACATTAGACAACTCATATTGATTTGAAGGTACCATAAAAAGCCCTTAAAATTAGGCTCCATCAAATCAAGTGGAAGTTATTTTTCTTTTTTGTGAATTTCTAGTGTATTTCTTTTTTCTGAGAAGCTCTAAACAAGCTGTCATCAATGGGAATTTTATTGTGTCTATTTTTTTCTTTTCTATACTAATATTCCATTGCATTCATATATGTCCAATTTATTCAGAATAGTTAGATCTGTCTATTAATGGAATAAAAAGTATAATATTATGTTTTTCTTCCATATATATTACTGCATGCCTTTCATAGTTGGGAGATAATATTGAGCAACATTTAATCAGAGTATTAGCTTATGTTTACGAATATTTAGATTGTCATATGAAAACAGTATAGGAGATTTGTCTCGGAAAATATTTTTATTATATAACAATTGTATTAAATTATATATAGATTACAAACATATTAATAGTCAAAGTTATATATCGGAGACATGTCAATATCCGAAGGAACAGTACAAGTCCAGTAGGTTCAAAGGGTATGATAGAATGAAGATTCCATTTTGAATAAATGAAGCCGTAAGAATCGAAGAATTAAGGACTGTCCAATACTTAGCGGTAATCATCTAAAAATACTTAGCGGCAATAACATACTTTGTAGAGGGTATAAATGCGAAATAATAGAGAAGTCAAAGGAGAAAGAGATTAAATAGAGGAGCAAATGGGAAAACCAAACCGGAGATAGGACAGCTCTCCCGCATTTAAGTACTCTGAATTCCAAACCACCTCTACGGACCCAAAATTTATTACACACACAAGAGACCAACGAAGCCTTTCTAGAAGAAAAATCCTTTTAAAGCAAAATAAAAACAGAAAAAAAATGCCTTGAACCAATACCAATATGTAGTTGAGAAATTGCTAGAGCCTCCACAGAAAAATGACATTTTTATTCCCTTAAAAATAACCTTTTAAATGTTTTGTGAGAGAAACTAATGTGAAGTGTTTTGCTTGTTGGAGTAGAGAAATAACTATACCGGGAAAAATGGATACTCCGACAGATGTACTAATTTAATAAATGAACATGAGGTTTATCTTACTTGATAAGATGTTTGCGTGCAAAATAATATACAGCATTACATGTACGTACTATAATCTTTGCTTCAGCGGTACAGTGTAGCATAAGTGAAAAAAAAAAGCACTGCATGCACGTACTATATTAAATACATGTTACCAAGTGCAAAAACTACATGTACCAGCATTGGGGCAGCTAGTACTAGGGTCGAAGTAATTTGCAAATTAGGTATCACTAGTTTGAGATTACACTCAAACTAAAATATTTAATAATATCTACCTAATCTAAGATGATATGTGTTATCTTCTCTATTCACTTCTACCCTTCCTCATTCTCTCTTCCCTACTCACTTTCCCCATTCCTTCTTTCCTCTCTAACACAAAATTTTCAAACCAGAAAATTTTAACTTTGAAAATTTGAAACAAGAAGTTTCAAATCAAAAAAATTAACTCAAAAAATTCAACTCGGCAAATTTCACCTTGAAAAAATTTCAACTCTAGAAATTTCAAATCGAGAAATTTCGAATAGGAAATTTCAATTCGGGAATTTTCAACTTGAGGAACTTTTCAGTTGGGACTAAAAAAACTTTCAATTTGAAAATTTTGGATTGAAAAAACTTTTAGTTAAAAAAAATTGATTCAAAACTTTAAAAAATGATTAAGAATACTTATTCAAAAACTTCGAGGAAATTTGAAAACAAAACTTTTTTTGAAGGGAAAGGAGTGGTAGTGAAAAGTGGAATGAAGGAGATGCCACCAAGTTTCAGGATGAGAGAGCCTTAGAGGAGGAAGGGAAATGTAGAACTAGGAAGGAATGAGGTATTGAGAAGACGTCATCGCAATGGGAGGGCAAAGACACCCTAAAATTAGCAAATCTGATTATGCAAACGTTGGCCAGAGACAATTCTTATTTACACCTATTTGAAAGGTAAGAACTTCACAAAAATTTTATAGTAATTTTATAGAAAACAGTTCAACTCAATTTAGTAAAATACTATGATAAAAAATTTATTCTAGTTAACTACTTATATTAAATTAAGAGTATGTGTTAGTCAAGTACTGTATCACTTACTATAGTATCTTTCCTTTGCACCTAAATCGGGGATTCACCGATATGACTAATAGGAAAACTACTTTTAAAGGAAAGGGGGTAGAGTGTGCCTTTGTCTCATTCTTTTTTCTTATCTGCAGAGTAGAAAGGAGTTTTGAGATTTTTTCTTGTAGGAGCGAGTAACTTTGTAAACTGTTTAATTTAACCCTCTAGGACTAGAAACTAATGAATAAGAAAGGGTTGGATGCCGCCCAGCCCTCTACCGTATCGTGTTCTGAACGAACTTGAAGCGGGAAAAATAGAAAGTTTTCTAACATGGGAAGTTTATGTACCGCAGCATATTAAGACACCACCACTCTGTCTAACATTTAGTGATGGACCCAGGGACCACCGTCGATCGGGTTCATGAGAAAAACTAGATAAAGTCCAGCATCCAAGTTCTTTTAACTTATCTAACTCATGTCTCAATACATTTCTATGACTCTGCAAGAATACATTTTCTATTCTACCTACGATGTTTTGTCAACCTGTCTATATGCATGTATATATATATAGCCGCTAGCTAGTTGACATACTCCCTCATCAATATACTCCCTCCATATCATTTTATAAGATCTTATCTTTTGAAACAGACTTGAATGCATAGTTCCCAACAAGAACGGATTTTGAAAATTAATTTTACTTTTTTGAGAACAGGAAAATTAATTTTACCGAACCTACGACAACAGCCAGGAACCTGCCAGTTTTTGCTTTGTTTATGGTCTATTTCGGTTTCGTAATTATTTTTTTCTTCTAAAAGTATTGTCATTGTTTGGCCTTCTATTAGCATCAAAATCAAGATGCTGTTAAAATTAACATGAAATGGTCCTGGAACTGGTAACTGGCCGGTTGCCGCTTCTGCTTCTTTTGTTTTTTAATCCTTATCCGCAACTGTGAAGGATGAAACGCGCTCTTGTTAAAAACACACATACACACACTTCACTTCGTAATTTTCCCCTCAAATCTCAACGTGCATATGCGAGATTCGATGGCAAACACACTAGCTGAGTCGCACTTTTCGTTTCCACTGGACGGCTTAGTGGACGGGTGGGTATCATTCATTCATTCTCCCTATGATGTGTCGAACTTCACGTGGATCGGTCCCCAGGACCAGAGAGTGACCGTGATTATGTTACGATTTGCAAGACAGTTCTATTCATATCGGCCTGTTATCTAAATTTTGTGCTCTGAAAGTGATGCAAATACAATACTCCTACCTCTCATTCTGCTCATGAGTGTTTAATTTGCACCCAGATACTGTTTGGCTTCGTTCGGTGCCGAACAACACGATGGTTCATAGGTTTTCAGGAATAGACTGCTGAACTAACAGAATCCACATAGGTCAAATAATTCGACGACAACAGGAGGGAAATAGTATGGAAATACTGTACAGCACCATGCTTCGAATTTCTCCCCTTTGCAAGGGCATCACAGCAAATCCTCTCTCTCTCACTCACTCTCTCTCTCTCTCTCTCTCTGAAGGAGACGTTGCATACCCACCTCACTGTAGCATGGACAGAGATGAAGTCAATACAACAGGATATATTTATTCAATCAGCCAGGTGATATGATCTGACGTACTATTATATGCATAAAAATTGTCGCAAGGGACAAGCTAGAACGCTGGGTTGAGATCACTAGATTTGGCTTGAGACACTAGCCTCCAGGGTATACTTTCAGTAAGATACTGTTGCTAGTGCCATATTATATTGCCAATTGAGTTCTGTTACCTCCGTAGATCTGACAGCACCGCAATTATCTCTGCAACAGTGTAACGCAATCTTCCTTCGTTCTCTTGACATGTACGTACTGGTGCAGTAAACCTTTCAAAACTTTATCACTGATATGCGTAAATATATTTAGATTTATCACATAAAAATAGTATTAGTAGATTTTTCATCAAAAAGTACTTTCATACCATTATATTGTAATAATTTTGCTAACATATACTCCCCTCCTTCGGAATTACTTGACGTTCCGGCCTCGTTTAATTATTTTGTTTGTGACACGTTTATATTTGTCATATAAAAATAATATTAGTAGATCTGCTATCATAAATACTTTTATAGTAAATATCTTTAATAAATTTTATAATTAGAAAAAGTAGTAGTGAAAGATGTGAATTGAAGAACACGTCAATATCCAAAACGACAAGCAAATTAAAGAGAATTGAGGGAGTAAAAGAAAATGTGACAAATAAATTTTCTAGAATAAAAATATGTGACGCTTGCTGAAGAATGAACCTTGTCAGTTTTGCAACAGCACCAACCCTTCGTTTTCAAATGGGACAAAACAGATCATTCTCACAAGACTTCGCCATGTGAGAGAGCCGTTTGACCAAAATTAATTACGAGTGCATATTCAGATGAGTGTGAGGCTTTGTATCTGAGCCTTTGTATCTGAGCTAACATGAGAGAAGCAAGAATTCTTGCATGGATTGAGGGAGGGCTAAAGAACACTGATGCAAGAAATCTATCTGGACTTTGGACTTCGCTTATTACAAAGGAGCAATGTGTACTAGCGCGTGAAAGGAGGCAGTCTAATCATATGTGACGTTTCTGCCCAGTGCCCACAGCCCAGTCATGATCATACGAACATTGAGAGATGCCATACATGTAGTGAACTTCCTGCAAACAGAAGGTACCAAACAAAAGCAATGCCAGGCATGGTCTAGCGAAGCTAATTATAGAGATGTCATCATTCCAAAGGATACTTCTCTAAATGTCATCATTCCAAAGGATACTTCTCTAAACCATACTGAGCTAAAAGAAGAAGCACATTACACAAATGTGTCCGCAAATCGAAAACCTGTACAGCACCCAGTTTGCCATTAATTGAGCTACCCTAGGTCTAGCAACTGAAAAAAGAAATCCTTTTTAATACCAAGCAACCAAGGGCGAAAACTGAAGAGAAAGAAAGCAAATCAACCTAATGATATGACAGAAAAGAACGAAGCCAAATCAACCTAACATTCTGCAAATATCCTAGAAAGATGTTCAGAATGAATGCCATCGCTTTTCCTGCAAATACCTGGTCCTGGAGCAGGGCTCCACCTTCTGCTCCTTGTAGCTACCAAACGTTACGCGTAGATCCTACAAGATGTTCGGCACTTGTAAACAGAGCTTTTCCTGCAATTCACTGATCTTAGAGCAGAGCTCCACTTTCTGCTCCTTGTAGCTCTGAAGCAGGAAGTCCTTCCCTTCGATGACTTCCTTCAGCTCACTGACCTCCCTCTTGAGCATCTCCACCCTCTCTTCGTCTCCCTTCTTGATACCAACAAAATGCAGCTCTGGGTCGGAGACTCTGCTATCGGCATAACCATTAGCATGCCCATTGGTGCTATTTGACTGCCAATGTCCAGCATGCAAAGGCTTATCATGACAGAGCGCTTCTGCAACACAATGGTTTGCAATGATCTTCCTCAGATGCTGAATCTCTCGCGCAGATTCAAACAGATCTCGGTTAGCAGCATCCAGCTGAGACTGCAAATTGGAGGACTGTGTCTCCTGGACTGTAAGAGAGTTCTTAAGATCAGCGATCTGAGCTTGCATCTCCATGATCATCTCATCACGTCTCTTGAGGTGCTGCCTCAACTTCTGTATGACCTCTCTCTTGCTATAAATGTCAGATCCTGATTCTGAAAAACATGGAGAGCCAGAACTGTTTGAGTACTGAATTGGTTTACGAGGATCTTCAAGCCGGTCTGGTGATGATATCCACATGACCCCACTGTTCTCTTTGCTTGATTCTGGGCCTGGTATCGTCACAAGTGGAAGGGAGGGTTCAACTGATTTTGATAGAGGACTTGCAGGTGCCTGCTTGACCTCCACTCCACCATCTGAAAGCCCTGCACATAATAATCAGAATTTAATATTTTCCATATTTTGGGGGAAAAAATGTTATACCACCCAAAAAAAGAAACACAGAAAATAGCTGAGTTTCAAACCCAATTTAAGGTGTCATAAATTGTAATGATACAATGTAACTTTGTTATTTTAATTAAATCAGAACAGCCAAGAACTAAAAAGATGTCATCTTTGTGTGATTGTGTCTCTAAATGCTGAACTCATCCGAAATTGCCAATAGGATAGAAATGCAATAATCCAATCATCAGAACCATTTTTATTGATCCCAGTCCTTAACAAGGAAGGTTGAACTTGGTGATAATGATAAATATAACACATACAAATTAAGCAAAGCTAGCATGCAACTATCCAACCCCACTAAATGGTGTGTTGCTTACAAGACAATGTGAGCAAGAAAGACAAACAAAAAAGAGTGCGGGTTTACAATAACTTTTGGTCAAGATTCCACCAAGTGCCCAGTACAGCAGCACTAGTTATGCCGAACTCAGCATGCATCCAGCTGGTTTCAGCAAATACCAGCAAAACCCAGTGAGTTGTATTTTTTTTCCTCATTTCTTTATGTTGCTAATACTAAAAACCTATGCACGGCTATGCAAATAACACACCCATTTGACCATACTTGTCACGGCGTCGCCTAGGTGTCCCGGCGGCCAGAGGGTGCCACCCGGACCAGCCGCCTCACCTGGAGCGAGTTAGGCGCCCGCCCAGGCGAGGCATAGGGCGATTGGGCGTCGCGACGGCTGGGTTTGGGCGGGCGCCCAACTTTGAGCACAAGAGATAAGGTCTCCTGACTCGCTAAGGCAGCCACACAGATGGTAACCCTAGCGCAAGAGATCGGAGAGGAGAGGAGAGAAGAGAAGGGAGCTCCTCCGTGCCTCCGCCAGAATGCCTCCATTGCCGGACCGCCTCCAGACCTCCGGTGAGATCCCCCTCTGCTCCTCCTTCCGGATCCCCTTCCCGAGCTACGGCGGGAGCTGCAGAAGCCGCCACCGACACCGCTGCTGCAGCAGCTCCCGCCGATGCCGCCGCTACCCCATCTGCCGCCCCCTTTGTTGTCCGCACCTCCTCTACTGTGCCGATGGTGCTTTGGCTAGCTGATGGTTCTTTGGTTGATGGTGCTTTGGCTACTAGCCTGCTACTGATGGTCTGATGCTACTGATGTATGATGGTGCTTTGGCTTGATGGTTTGTCTGCTACCGCTACTGCTTGATTCTTTGTATGATGCTTTGAATGGTGCTTTGGCTTGATGGTGATGCTCTGTATGATAGAAGAACAAGAATTTGCATGTCTAAAGAATTTGCTGCACATCTCATCTCAGCCCTTTATTCTGTATAACCACTTTAGTTGAGTAACTTGAGTTTCTGTATAACCACTTTATTCTGTTATGTCACACGCAAGGTTTTGTTTGAATATGTATCTTGCTAATGCTTGATGGCGAATTGGCGATGCTTGTTTACTGAATACTAATGCTTGATGCTTGCTTACTGAATACTAATGCTTGATGCTTACTTGCTGATGTGTGTGACTTGGCTTTGTACAAATACACGGCGGATTAAGCACCAAGTGTCACCGTTGCCAAGGGCGGCGATGCTGATGGTGCTGCCGATGCATATGATCCAAGAAATGATCTGAAGAGGAAGGCCAAGTCTAAGGATCCGGGATGGAAATACGGGTTTTGGCCAACTGAGAACAAAGATCTGGTAGAATGTACTCTTTGTGGCAAGCAACTGCAGTCGGGGATCAAGAGGTAGAAGCAGCATCTCAGAGGGGGCTATGGGGATGTGCAAAAGTGCCCTAAAATGACAACTACCATCATGAGGGAGATGCAAGAGTGGATGAGAATGATTGCAAGATGCAGGTTAATTTAGATGATGAGGAAGATGATGCTGGGACTGGTGGCAATGGCGATGAAGTTGAGGTTGAGGCAGCTTCATCCATAGGCTCCCGCCCAAGTCCTTCTCCAATAGCAAGTTCTGGGGTTGCTTCAATTCCAAGCTCCGGGATAGCTACTAAAAGAAAGGCTTCTCCGGCCTTTTTCAAGCCACCAACAAAGAGTGCTAAAACAGTCCCCCAAATGTATTTGAAAACACCGGAAGAAGTTATGAAGGAAAGACACCAGAAGGGGGCTTCTCAAATGAGTATTGAGTGGAAAATGAGACCAAAGGAAGATAGGAAGAACGAACATGTATGTAGCCAAGTTTTCTACGATAATAGCATTCCATTCAACGTTGCAAACTCAAGAAGCTACGAGGAGATGGTTGAGGTCATTGCACAGTATGGACCTGGCTATAAACCTCCTAGTTACCATGAGTTGAGAGTGCCATATCTTGAGAAAGCACAAATATAAATTGGTGAAATAAAGAAGAAGCAAGAGTTGGCTTAGAAGAATTTAGGATGCTCACTGATGTCAAATGGATGGACAGACAAGAGGGGTCGTCACTTAATTAATTTCCTTGTCAATTGCCCGGAAGGGACTTTCTTCTTCGAGAGTGTGGATGCATAGTGAGCCACATGATGCAGTGTTGCTGGCGAGGTTTACTTGAGAAGAGAATTTAAGAGATCGACGAGGACAAAGTTGTGCACGTTGTCACGGACAATGGGGCTAACTACAAAGCAACGGGAATGATTCTTATGGAGAGGTTTCCCAGATTATATTGGACGCCATGTGCTGCCCATTGCTTGGATCTTATGTTGGAGGATACTGGCAAAATGAAGGAGTTCAGGAAGTGCATTGCTCAAACAAAGCGTGTCACAACCTTCATTTATAGGCATGCGAAACTCCTTGCTGCAATGAGGGATGCGATGGATGGTAAGGCTCTTGTGAGACCCGTGACTACTCGGTTTGCCACCTCTTTCCTCACTTTGCAGAGCATGTACAAGCATAAAGATACTTTGAGGAAGCTCTTTGTTAGTGACGATTGGAATAGAGCCAAATTGTCTGGGACAAAAGCTGGGAAGGATGTAGCGACGAAAAAAATAAAGAAACCTCGTAAGTCCTACTAAATCCTAAGTGTATTCAATAATCAATATGACATTAGACCTTTCTAACATAGACCTTCTTGTTTGGCTTCAGTTGATTGGTGGAAAGCATATGGTGGCCATGCTTTGCCTCTCCAAAGGATTGCAAAGCAGATTGTTGGTCTTTGTTGTTCCTCCTCCGGTTGCGAGTGCAATTGGAGTAAATTTGAGTTTGTAAGTATTTCAAACATATAGGCTATAGCTTTACCATTTTCCATACATATCAAATTTAAAACTTTACCATTCTTCTTACTTTAGATTCATAAAAAAAGGAACCAATTGGAGCACAAGAGGTTGAATGACTTGATCTACATTCAATACAATACAAAAATCACATATAAGTTTCAAAGGCTTCATGAAGAAAGTGGTTACAATCCTTTGATCTTAGAAACATTTCAACAGGAGAATGAATGGACCAATAAGGACGGCGAACAAGTGCATGCTGGTGAGAATGATCTTTTATAGAATCATGTTGATGAAGCTGTCAGTGCATCATCCTCTCTTCGGGGTCACAACCTTCCTAGGAGAGCTCGTGGAGATGAAGTTCAAGCTTATGCTAGGCGTAGAGTTGCTACATCTACCCCCCATTAGCTAGGCTCCGATGAAGAAGAAGAGGATGTTGTGTGTGATGATGAGGATGCTAAAGATGATATCAGTCAAGCATCGCAAATTCCTTATCAGGAGAGCGGTGAAGAAAATATTAAGGAGAGGCAAACTTTGGAGTTGGATGATGAGTGAAATTGTTATTATTTCACTCATTGTGATGTGGCCTTTACTTTTGTTGATATATGAACTTTGATACTTTATTGTGCTATTTAAAACTAGCTGTATCTTTTGTTGTTCTATTTGGAACTATCTATACCCTTCTATTCGGAACTACTTGCTTGCTTGTCATCTCTATTTTCCTTCCATATGAGGTATATTTCTGCCTCCACCTAATTTTTGAGGTAAGCATTGAAGATTACACATTTCTACATCTTCATACTTCATACTCTCGTGGATAGAACTATTTTTTTGTGTCTGTTACCAAAAGAGGATAAACTGTTGTTTTTATCATTCTAACAAAAAAATTCCTTCCTGATACAGGTAAGATCTGTTACTTTGGATACATGGCTGCCAGATCAAGTTTCATTTATTCAATGTATGGATTACTCTCTGTCCTGAAATTTCAAAATGATATTTGTCATCAAATAAAACTGGATGGCATTTCTCATGATGATTGTGTTTACATTCTTGCAGCAACGGGAAATGAAATTGCACCAATAGCTTCTAGAATGCCCACACAAGTAAGCCTCTTCATTGCCATAAGCTTTCCCTAGGCAACAGTTAATTTGTTGGTACCTAGCTTTGGTAGTTGTCCCTTCAGGATAAAGCTCTGTTTGAAAGATCAGCACTCTTTCTTGAATTCAAGCTGAATATTCCACATAATTCTTAATTGCTATCTAACACTTCAATAGATAATTGAAAATGGAGAAGATCTGTAAGTTTTCATATGGGCCACGTTATGCACTTGATCATATAACATATGTGCATTGAAGATTACACATTTTTTGCTTCATATTCGACTTAATTCCATGTCATATAAGATATTATTTATTATTTTGATCATCTAATCATCACCTAAGCGTCAAGGCGGTCCGGGCTCGCTGCGCCTAGCCGGACCACCGTGACAACTATGCGTTTGACACAAGAATGCCCTAAATTCTGTTTTACCCACTCCAAGTTGTCCTTCTCAATGTAAACCAGATATCCTTGGAATCAATCCTTGGATTCATTGATTCCACCAGCCAGGTGGCAACCCTTTTGGCTGGTTAGTACAGCAGAATGACAATGCTAAGTGGCAACCTGAACCCCGGAGAGCCAAAGCACTATTCCTACCATTTATGGTAATGTGGGTTTCTCTACACTGTGCATCAGCAACCTAAGGTGCTCAGTGCTAACTCTCCCCAAATTTAAAGGCCATATAAGTTCATAAAAGGGGAAACGTTCTACCCACCCTCACTCCCTCTCTTGTGCTTTGAGATTTTGTTTGTTGAAACTATGCATATCATTACCAACTAAGCTAGAAGTCTAGCACGCTTAATATTGACATAATGACTGGTAAAGATACAGTATCATATATCTTTCCAAATCCATATATATATAGCAACCAGTAACAATCCAATGTTATGAACATCGCAGCAATTATTGTGCCTATGCTTTTGGTAATTAGCCAGTGTGGGGCTTAACATTTTGTGCCATTGCTAGTATGCAGATATTCTATAATGCAAACTTGCAGACATGCAATTTTTGAGAATCCTATGATATAGTCACTAAGACAATTTTTTACAGTACCTCTAAAGTTAAGGAAAGCTGGAAAAAAAATCAACATCTTATCCAGGTTCACCAAAGAGTGAGCAATAGGCAATAGAACAGACTAAGTTACAGAAGAAGCACCTGAAAAACAATAGTAGCAGCTAGTTTGGTCACTAAACCGGTGGAGGTTTGAGTGCAATTCACATGTTCCAGGCCTTCTTTTGGCTGCAATTTTGCTTAGTCAGCAGAGAGCATAAAAGGAATATGGAAAAGTGATAAAGGTTACAGCAGCATATGGGAGCATTAGACCTTTGGAAGAGCTATTTTGCTGCTTTGTATCAAACATTTGCTTTAATTTGCATCCAAGTCTGACTGAAAGTGTGCTCAGAAAAATTCCTCCTGCAACAAGGACCCAGTTTGGTCCTCCTCCTTGGACGTGATCTACTTTTCCTGCCTTCTGTATGCTCCTGTTAGTCTTAGACTTCATCCTAAATCCTTAGGGCAACCAATTTCTTCATCCAAGTGTACAAAGATAGTAGATTGACCTAGATAAACATGTACGACAATATGTTCAGCGATCAGAATCGCAGCTCTCATATAGGACAGAATGAATATATATATATATATATATATCATTTTAACCTACCGAAACACGCATCATAAGGGTTCCAAGAAGTTTTTTTTATTTACAATAAAAAAATCTTTTGTTAAAAATATGGAAACTAAACCATATGACCACAATGAATGAACAGATACAACGTAGAGAAATTTAGCTTTGGCGTGAGAACTGTGGAATCTAAAAATATATCAAGGAATTAGTTTTTACAAAGGTATATATAGGAGATGGAGGTAGTAACGATACAGTATTACAGTATTCTAAACCTTGAGATAGCTTTCCCTTGATCCTGGGGATTTAGGATCACATTTAGGTTGACTACTCAACATCAACAACCATGATAGCTGATCCAGTATATAAACTCTCACGAAGTAATCACCTAAATGTTTTCTTGTTGGAAGGGAATCAACTAAGGTTTATCACCTTGACAAATTTGCAGGAAAATATGGGGCTTTCCCTTCTCCAGCAAATATGAGCACATAGCAATGTAGGACAGGGAACCAGAGTTTCAGTAAGATGTAGAGAATTCATGGTAGGCAGTGCAATTTATAAACCAAAATGTTTCAGGAAGATGTATAATCACCCAGCCCAATCCAATAAACTGCCTATCTGTTGAGTTCCTCCTCCCCAAGCCTCAACCTTGCCATGATAAGAGGCAGGCGGGAGCCGTGTGGCGCCGCCGCCGGCTGCTTGGAGACGTCTTGCGGCGACCCAGGGTTCGCCGGAACCTGAGGGGTGGGGCTGCTCGGATTCAACGGGGGTGGCGGCCTCCTGGTACTGCTGCGCCGGCGACGAGCAACGGCGAGCCCCGGCCGGCGTGCTGCTCCGGCGCACGGTGGTGACGAGGAGAGGCGATGGGTAGGAAAGGGGCGGCGATAGAGTTGTATTGGCAGATGTGTTTGGGTCTATGGGAAAACGGATCGGTACTTTATGAGCATTCGGTTTGCGATTTATATTTGAGTGGTGTTTTTATGTTTTTTTTTACAGTTATATAAATATTAAAACATGAATAAAAAGTAGATGATGATTATTTATCTCTTTATTTATTTTAAGATTTATACAACTTATATTAAAAAGGAAAGTATTGAAGCGTTGCTCTTTATATTTATTTTGGTTTTTGAAGTCACCAACCGAATTAACCAGGGTAAAAAAACGAACATAACAAATCGAAATATATTTTTTGTTTATTTGGTATTTCGGTAAACCAGAATACGCTAACAATAGTCAGCACTCAACCCTGACATGATACTCGATTGTCTAATACTGGACACTGACATGCTAACTCATAAGCAGCCGATAGCCCATAGCATAATGACAACTAGAACAATAAACGCGGCGCATGCCGCGCGCGTGAACGAAAAATAAATTTATGTTTTTTTCGGAAAAAAACGGATCACGAAAACAAATTTTGCCGCGCGCGTGAACGGAAAACAAATTTGCGTTTTTCTTAGAGAAAAAGCGGACCACGGAATTTTTTTTTGAAAAAGCGAGGAAAAACGGAGCACGAAAACATTTTTTTCGGGAAAAACGGAGCATGAAAATATTTTTTCCGGAAAGAACGGAGGGAACTCAGAGGAAAAACGGAGCACAGAATTTTTTTTTGAAAAAGCGAGGAAAAACGGAGCACGAAAACATTTTTTTCGGGAAAAACGGAGCATGAAAATATTTTTTCCGGAAAGAACGGAGGGAAAAAGTCTAGAGATAGAGATGAACAAATTTTTCTGGTGACGAAAACATTTTTCCCAGCGAAAAACGGAGAAATGACCTAGACGTAAAGAGCAAAGACCTGAATGTTATGTTTTTGGACCTATTCGCTATCCTGAAAAATTAGAAAATGGCTTGTTCGCGATTTGAATTTAACGGGAGGTTTTTTCCGTAAAACGGCGCACGAGGGACCCAAACGCGATTAATAAAAGAAAATTTTTCCCTCACAAAAAATTACAGAGGACCTATTCGTAATTTGCAGGGATCTATCCGTAATTTCAAGAAATAGAGGGGGTTTTCCGTAAAATGGCCTAGGGGGTGACGTGGCGCGTCCTCCTCTCAGGAACTTTGCAGGCTTTAATAGGAGGATGATACTAGCATAATAACAATACATGGTAGTCGTTTATCGAATTTTTTTTTAATAATACATTTTTTATTCAGAATTTCAAAAATATTCCATCGAAAAAAAAAATTTCAGAAATATACCTCTGTCGCACGCCCAACGTGCGACAGGGGCCTAAATAGAAAAATACACGGCGACAGTGCCGCGCCGACGCGTTCCCTCACACCGCGCGTCTGACAGAACCAAAGCGGCTCTGTCATGCACGGAGAACGTCTTGACGAAGCGAAAAACTGTCGCCGACACGAAGTGCTACAAGAGGTCATCGCGCATGACGAAAGTGCTAGAAGGGAATTTTTGTATTTAATATTTTTGTTGTAAATTGGTTGTACATAATTGTCTGTAATGAATCGAAAAAATTTATTTTATTTCGTTAGTGATCGCATTTTACTTAGGGTTTTCGTAGCCTCGTAAGGTCCACCGAATATGGCGAGAAAAATGACGGGAAAAAACACAGGCGGCCTCATAGCGTGGCATACCACTTCGCGCTTGCGTGAGATGGTCGGACGTAGGCCCAACATTTTGTTACCAAAATCGGAAAAGGCACTTTCATGCACGCAAGCAGCGATGTCGTGGCCACTTAGGGGTTTTCGTAGTCTCAGGGAGTCGGACATGGTCCAAAAATACGAAAAAAATCAAGGCGGCCCACGCAATGCGGGCTACCACTTACGTATGGGCGAGATAGCCGGACGTTGCCTCGGCATTTTGTTGCGAAAATCGGAAAAAACACTTGCGGCCACGAAACCATGGAAACTTTTACGATGTCGAAAAATTTTGAAACTCTTTATGGAGGTTCCCGATATATCGCTGATATTACCATAAAATTTCAAATTATTTTAAGATATGAAGAATTTTTAAAATTCAAACAATACATATATAAGGGCACATACACCAAAGTTCGGATGATAAAATAAGCAATAGATTAGATGATATTACAAGGGCATTACAACAATGGATTTAACTAACTAACGAAAGCATCGTTGCGTCATGGTGGAACAAATGATCGTTCGCCTATCCGGTGCAAAATGAATGATGTCATACATTTTACGCATATTACGACCCGTTCTAATTTTGCGATTTGTCCTCGGACACCGCTCAATCCCTACTATGAAAGAACTCCATGGGGTTCCGCAGGTTCCCAAATATGCCGCCGATTGGGTGGCCTATGCCGTGCGCCTCGGTGTATAAGACTTAAATTTTAGTTGTTGTTTATGTGGATTTCGCCTCCCATATGGGCATGTCATCCCGATTCAGCGTCCCTATGTTAATACCACCGGTTCCGGATGGTCTGCATAACGAGTCAAGGATTTGTTGCGTGTTGCGGACCTCGGCCGCTTCCTTCCTGTCCCTTCTTCTTCGAGAAGAGGAACCTCCTGCCTTGCATGTGTTGGCGTTGGCGGAGACATGCGAGACGCCGCTTTCTGTTTCGGCTCGCACTCCACTATATGGTGCAGGAGCTTTGTGTTGGGCTTATCCTTGAACAACCGGAAGCGTGCCCTGCAGTCAATACAGTATGCCCGCTTTGGTCGTTGCATAACACCGTAGGCGTATTCGGGGTTTGGCTTTTCTGGGCGGTAGTGGCACCACGGAGAGGGTTGCTCCCCCCAGTTATCCCATGCAGGTTGCCTGAGATGTGGGTGGTACGTCTCCGGGTCCACCCAGTTGAAGTACCAGCACCGTTCATCCTCGGCCAAGGGGCACCGGTAGAATCTCCGGTCCGCTAGATCACCGTGGCAGGTATCAACCATCGCCTCCGTGCCATGTACGCATAACGTCGGGGCTTTGGTGTACTGGAGGAGGTTCCTCCGTTGACTTGACCACATTCGCAAGTGTCCTTTTGAACTCCTGTGTGCGATGAACTGCTTAGAACTACTAATTTGTGAGTTTAACAAGAGTATGACGCATGAAACTCACCGATTGGTTGGGCCCTTGCACACCGCCCCGAGCTCGCCGATCTAGAAAAGGGACATATCTGGCGGCCTCTCCACCGGGTGAAGTTCTCGGCGAAGCGGGGTAGGCGTCGTGGCGCTTGTAGAGAAATTCGTGAGTCACGCTCGTTCGGCCCGTCGATTCATTGGAAGAAGCAACACCGGTCGTTGTGCTTTGAGAAAAGAAAGAACGATGCATGAGATGGTAGTGTTACCCTGTATTGTGTGGACACCAGTAGTTTTACCTCGTAGGTGCGGCCACAACAGTAGTGAGCGCGGGCGGCCGTCTCTCCATGGGTAGATTGCATCATCTTCGCCGGTAGGTTGCAGTCGCATTTGGGTCGGGCAACTCCGTGAGAACTTCGCGTCGACGCCATCGGCATCCGGATATTGGGGATGACCTCGCTTCTCAAGAGGCGACGGTAGAACGACATTGTGGTTTGGCTGTGTTGGATGTCTACCTCTCGGACTGTTTTATAGTGGTGGTGAGGGGTTACTCCACACAATTACAGACTCTTGATGCAGCGTGTGCAGCGTGTTGTCATTTTATGGCGTGTTGCAGCGTGTTGTCATTTAATGGCGTGTTGTCGTCTCAGCCTGGTAAAGCTGCTAGCAGCGAGTAGTCACATCGCCTTGACCGAAAAGCCGCTTGCGTGTGTTGTCGTGTCGACTTGGTAAAGTCGCTAGCAATGATAGTCACATCGCTACCGAAAAGTCATTGCGTCTGTCGTGTCTTCGTGGTAAAGGTGCTACCAAAGTGAGTAAAGGTGCTAGGTGTGTGACAAAGCGTCTAGTGATGAAAGGAACAACTAAGTGCGTAAGATTAAGTTTACAAAAATACAAATGCAAGTGCAACATATTTCAAATGAAACACTTAGTACATAAGATCTTGGCAATAATAAAAATCAAAAGAAACTCTTGTCGGCCTCGCTTCGGGAGGCCTCCTCCTCCGAACACGTCCCGCGAGTACGTCAATTGCGAGGCGCGCGTGGGGCCTCTGCTTTAGCCGAGGCGTCGCGTGCGGCCGAGTAACTGCGTCAGTCTTTGGCGCTCCGTCTTCTTGACTAGGCTGCGTCGGTGGTGGCGCTCCGTACGGCTGTGATGATGATGCCCCACCCCCAAAGACGTCCGTGGAGAGGTAATCACGGTAGTCCTCCTGGTCTGGGGCATCGCCCTCGTCGTCGTAGTCGTCAGGAGCGTGTCCAGATGCGTGCGCGAAGAAGTGTGCCTGCGGGCCTGTACCAAATAAAGAATTGTTTTGAGCATTGTAATACGCGATTGTAACACTTGAACAGTGCATTTCAGTACTCACCGAAAGCCTGACCGGCTACAGAAGCGTGCCCTCTCGCAGCCTGCGGGGCGGGACCGTGTGAAGACGTACCTGGCGCACCCCTGGCCCCGCTAAGCGGCGCGCCCTGCGGGACGGTAGGGAGGCCGGACCCCGACAGCTCGAGGGCGCGTGTCGAGCTGTCCAGACACCTCCCGACGTAAAGGGTGACGTCCTCTCTCGTCACGTCCTCTCCGGTGGTCAGCCGACTGTACAAGCTGCGAAGCTCCCTGTGCTGATAGTGCAGCACGTCAGTCTGCAAAATAAATTACGGATTAGTTAGCAAAATAAATTACGAATTAGTTAGCACAAAAAATTATATCGAAGGTATGACGCAACGTACCAAAGCGTGCGAACCGAGTCCATATGGAGGGGTGCGTGTGCGCCACCACGGGAACGTGTCTAGGAGGATCGGGGTCGACACGTACCAAACGCACACGAGTCCGGGGAGTGTACCACTCGCATGATACGCCCGATGACGTCAAGACGTCGTAGGCGCGACCTCGGCGTGACGCGTCGAGGGTCGCTCCCCACTCCTCGGCCAAAGCGACATACGTGCGTGCATTGGGGTGGTCGCAGTCGCCCTTCCTCGTGCTGTGGGTGAAAAATAAGTACAACGTTATTAGATAGCATTACGCAGTAACAATTATAAAAACATCAATACAGGGAACTTACGAGTGGGCCGCGGGTGGGACTGCACGGACGTCGTGTACTGGGAACACTGTCGTAGACCAAACTGCCTCATCACGCGATGGACAGCGTAGCCCTCGACGTGGACGTCGAACACGAGGAACCGACGAGTGAACCAGTACTGTGCGTCTCATGTGCAAAGGGTGGACAGGCCACCCGTCACACGGCGTTGCAGCTCTGCGTCACAGTCTGGCGTCCAAATAACGCGGCGTCGGTGAGGTGGTCGAACGCAGATGGCGAATCGCGGTAGGCTACCCGCCGCGGTCAAAAGCGCCAGCTAGGTCAGTAGTCACGATAGAACGTAACCGTTAGTACTCGAAAAAGTTAAACAAAAATATCAAACACGTGATTGCAATATCGCATTCCGTCGCAGCACCGGATGGTGCCCATGGTCGGACCGTCGGCGTCACCGCTTTGCTGCGTGCCCACCACAAAGCCGCAGGTCGATCTGGGGCCGACCGATCTGGAACCTCTCGTACGCCCACAACTGTAGCAGCATTGGACATCCTCCGAAGATCGAGCCCTCGGCGAACCGTGTACACCCGACGCAGAGTGTACGGTAGGTGGCGCATAGCACGGCCGAGCCCCACGAGTACTGTGGCACGGCGTCCAGGGGTGCGTCCGCGATCTCCCTCGCGAACTGCACCAGGTGCGTGGACACGCTATCCCCATGGGACGTCGTGAACATGGTCCAGCCGAAGAGCCACAGGAGGTACGCCTCCAGGTGGTGGGCGAGCCTCTCGTCGTCCGCTGGCTCGACGATCTGCTCACGCTGTAACATAAAGCTCACTAGTTATTTCAAGCAGTACGTACACAATTTAGTTCGAAATGCTACTTACGCATTCTGGCCCGCATAAGCCACCTCAAGGTCGGTCCGTGCGTGTGGTCGAAGGTCTCAGTAACGGCGGTGGTAGTACACCGCGAACCTCTGCGAGCAAGCGTGGCCGCCATCGGGGAGACGTCTGGGCACCACAACCGACCGCGATCGGGAGACCGAGGAGGTAGGAGACGTCCTGTAAAGTGATCGCCATCTCCCCGACAGGGAGATGGAAGGTGTGCGTCTCCGGCCTCCACCGATCCACCAGAGCGGTGATCAGCGACCGGTCGTAAGGGAACCGGTGTCCCAGGAGGTCCACCATCCGGGCGAGGGGCAGCAGCCCCGATGCTCGAAGCCTAAGAAACATAAACATGTAATTGATATCAGTGCTGCGGTAGTCACGGTGCTAGAACAAACATGTTTACAAATTTAAATACTGGTATGTTATCTGGGGATCCAACGCGGATCGAGCGTCCAGGTGTGCGCAGCTGGTCTAGGTCGAAGGATGCCCACATCTGTCAGTATTTGCCCTCTGTATTTCCCGGTCAAGAATGTGCCGTCCACGCACAACAACGGACGACAGTGACAGAATGCCTTAATGCAAGCGCCGAATGCGAAGAACACTCTCCTCAGATGCATTTTAGTTGGCCACTTGTCTGACGGACAATCTTGATAATCATAGTAGGTCCCAGGATTTCTTCCCTGAATACAAGCGAAGCGGTCTTGGGGAGGTTGTGGTACGAGTCTTCAAACTTCCCAAACCTCGTTTCTAGTGCCTTCGCTTCGCCTCCACGCCTTCCGTAGCTAATTGTGTCTCGATATCTGTTCTCGATCGCTCGGATAATAGCACGGGCTCAAAACGAGGTTCTCCACTATCTCTGCGTACATGATGTTCGCGACATACCCGGATGATAGGTTCTGTGAGCCATCACTATTTCCTCGATCATACATTTATCTTTGCTCAACCTTGAACATATCCAATGGGTGCCCCATTTGGGCTTGTCTGCGCACACTCTCCACGGACACCCATGGATCTCACACACCACGTCAGTAGCAGGTTGGGGTGGATTTCTTAACCCCGAAAGTCCTTCTTAATGATAGAGCCCAATCTTTCACGGCATCTGCCTGACCTCTTTTGTCGGTACATCTTGTTATGCCTAACCTCATTATCACTTTGATCTTGCCAAGGCATCTCCCTCATTTCATTGACAACCATATTTTTAAATTGTGCGTGCTCCACTCATACCGGCACAAGCGGCTCAGACCTCCTCCATCTTCCTCATCGACTCATCGTCGTCCTCCTCTTCCTTTCTGCTTTGTACTCACGGTCTTCCTCTTCCATCCTAGTTGTTATTTCCTCAATTTGCTCACCTTCGTCTACCGGTCCCAGCTTCTTGGCCAACATTTTCATCATCCTCCGAACCGAACTCATTCACCACTTTGTTGAACATGTTGCTCATGGCTAGATCCCCAATTTCAAGTGTCACCGGCCGAGCTCATTTTGAGGTGACTACACTCACCGGCGTCCAAGCTGCTGCTGGGGGCAACATCCTCTCATATGCTCGCACTAAAAGCACTCGATTCCATCCCGTTGCTCTGCCCCACATATGATCTCCACGATCACGGTTCCTTTAGCTCAACTAACTCCCAGTAAATAGTGTCGTTTCGCACACTACATAAGCAAAATACCTTCAACTCACACTTGTCTTCTTCCATCCGAAAAGTATAATACAACCATTTCAACACGGAACCAAATGTGCGCTCCTCGAGCCTACTCAAACTTCTGTCCACATACTGCATGTTACTTAGATCTGCACCCTCCAAACCATGCATTACAACCCCATCTCCATAATAAATCCTAAATGGAACTCGTTCTGCCATATCTGCGAATCCATTCATTCACCCACGAATTAATTATCTTCCGTACAAAATACTATGACGTAACATAACTATACCTACATGGTACGAAAATATATATCTAACCGTAAAAAACATCTACATTCCTAATAATTCATATCGATGTAGTTATATCTGTAAAAAAATTACATTTCCATCAATATGTACCGATATACTCCTATCCGTAAAAATTCATTGCTAACAATACATACATTCGTATCGATGTACTTATATATTAAAAAAATACTCATTCGTAACTATATTTCCTTCAATATATACCGATATACTCCTATCCGCAAAAAATATCTAAATTTTCTAAACTAGAACTAGCTGTGACCTATCAATTTACCTACATTTATCCGTAACATACATCTATAACTATTTCTAATCTACCACTATTTACTGCTACAATGCTCTAGATCTAACTATTTCTAACATATCATAATTTACTGCTAAGAAAAGTAAACAACAAAAATTTACCTCAAAACAAAGGGCGCAGACCGCCCTTCTTCCTTTTCTCTTCCCTCTCTCCCTCTTCCTCTTCCCTTACTCTCCTCTCTCTTTCTCTTCCCGCACAAATGAGAATAAAGATCGAGCGAGCGGCTCATATAAACGCTCTGTCGCCGACCATCGTGCGGCAGAACCCGTCTCCCTTTGTCGCCGCACGACCATCGGTCGATTTTCTTCTTATCGCACTTTAGTCGTGCGACAGTGCCTTCGCTTCGCCGTTCGTTCGCCGTCGCGACAGACGCCGTTCGGTTCTGTCGCCGTTACGCTCGTCATGCGGCGAGAGGCCATCGGCCCGCACTGTCGCCCGGTATTTTTCTATTTAGGCCCACATGCACGTTGGACGTCGCGGCAATATATTTCGATTTTTTTTTCGTGGAATATTTTTGAAATTCCGAATAAAAAATGTATTATTAAAAAAAAAATTCTCGTTTATCGAGCGTAACAAATCTCCATTGAACAAACCATTTTAAGAAATCCCCAAATAATCCATCTAAAGTCGGCTACGTCTGGATGAAATTTTACTAACTTGAAGTCAACTAGGATGGTCTGGATGGACTATACTGCTTTGCTTCCTGCTGGATGAGCGCCAATTTGTTGCACGAGCTCTTGACCGATCTACGTTGCTGTAGTAGAGCCACCACCGTCTGGCCGTAGAGCCATCCCCATTCCCCGATACGGGGGATGTGGATAGCACAGCGGCAACGTAGTGATGGTAACGGGTCGAATCAGGTATGAGTTTTATAAAATCTAATATGACATAAAACCCGAATTGAAAAATTCAATCCGAATCCGAATACTTTATCGGATAAAACACTATACCTGAATCCAAATCCGATGGATACCCGATAAATTTGTGCAGTATTGCGGTTCTAGGAGTGGCAATAGGTCGGGTCGGGTGTGGGTTTTGCAAAACCCGACCCAACAAGAAACCCGAACTACAAAACCTGAGCCGAACCCGACAGGTATCCGAAATCCAACCCTAAATCCGACGAATACCTAGAACCGATGGGTATGTATGCTATTTCAGATACCCGATGGGAATGTACATTCAGTGCCCTATAGTTCGTTTTATTTGCTCTAAGGACATGTACAATAGAGAGTTAAGAGTGTCTCTTAGCATATTCTTCTAAGCAAAAAAGATAAGCATGTACAAAGAACATACACAAGAGCCAACATGCTATTTAGGGCATGTTTGGTAAAGCTCTAGATCTTAATTTCATATGAAATCTGAAATTTGTAAACTAAAATAAAGTGAATTAAGTTTATATTTTTGGTCTAAAATGTAAACAAGATGATCCATCTAAACACTCTTAATGTATTCATAGTTCCAGCTCCACGGATCTGGTGGAGCTAGAAGTACCCAGCTTCACCAGATCCACGGATCTAGTGGAGCTGGAGCTCTACCAAACACACCCTTAATACTGCTCCTCTCTAATTCTGCCTAGGAGCTTGTGAAGAGTCGTCTCTTCACCAAGAGTCGACTCTAGCATTTTTTGCACTTTTCCTCCTGCCACATCAGCGAAGCATGTCCACCTCATCACTAAAAGACGCCATATTAAATGGTTTTGTACATGCCCTTTCAGTTTCTTGGTAAGGAAACCAAACCCAATACCAAAAACATATTATTTTGATTTTTTTATCGGCCGGTTTATTGGTTCGGTGTAAAAATACCTACCGCTAGTTTTATCACACTCCTCTTCTTTGCTTCTCCTTTTCCTTTCTGTTTTTTTTGTTTTTTTGCTTTTTTTTACCTTTCACCTTTTCCTTTTTGGAACGGGGAGATGGAAGAAGAGTACCAGGAATACTTAGCAAAAAGGGGCATGTTCTTCTTTTCCACTATGAGAATAGTTATGTGTTTTCTTCTTCTTTTGAACTTCATCTCTGCCGTTTCCTAGTACGTGTGACGTGTCAAATGGGTTTATATATTTTTGAAATGGAGGAAATAGTTTGTGTATAATTTGGACGGTTAGAGGGTGTCTGGATGAGAAGAACTTTAGTTTTTTTTGTCTTAATGGGTTTATATATTTTTGAAATGGAGGAAATAGTTTATGTATAATTTGGACGGTTAGAGGGTGTCTGGATGAGAAGAATTTTAGTTTTTTTTGTCTTACTTTATATTTAAGAACTGAAAAACAAAACCAGCATGCCCTTAAATGATTTAAGACATGTTTGGTTGGAAGGCTCATTTTACCAAGCTTTTTGTGGCAATTTGTGGCATGCCATAGTTTTTGTGGCAAAAAAAGTTCTTAGCCACTAGCCCACTAGGATACAAGTGTAGTAATAAACAAAACACTGGTCTATAAAAAGCGAACTCAACTAACTCAAGTATGTCATGTTAGGCTATTCTTAATGCATAGCTTTATTTTCTAGTTTTCAAGAGTGTCACATCAGCTTTTTATCTAGGTAACCGTGTATCTCAGGTTTTATCCAGATGAAACTCTCTCACCTTCCATGAAACTCTCTCTATCTCTCTCTTCATAATTACATTACCATGTCACCAAACATGTTGATGTGTCATGTCATTTAATAAGAATGAAAATCCCACTGAGAATAGCCTTATAGCTATGAACCAAACACCTCTTAATTTTTTATAGGACAAACATAATTGTCATTTGTTAGTCTAACCATACAGACAACTTAAACGTACCTCACATGATAACAAACTTTTGCGACTTAGGGCACTCCCAATACACGATTTCTATAGTCATTTAAAAACATCCGTATCATCAATAAATAGTATTATATACTATCCCTTTAATCATTTGTATCTTAGCACAAATATATAAAGAACATCAAATAAATACTTAGATACAATCCTCTTCTTCCTAATGCATTTTTATTATTATATCTTACTCTGGTTTATATGTCTAAACTGTTTCTCGTGCAACAAATAGTTTCTATCTCTTTTATTCTTCTCTCTACGTAAGAATTAATCTTACATAATATACTAAAGAAACTGATGACCAAAACATTCTGAGTCCCTTAGCACAAGTACAATAGCAAAGTCAGCTGCTTACTTCATCTCCCATCCAAATTATCTAAAGTAAGCACTAAAACCAACTTATACAATAGTTATCTCTAAAGGTTGGCTCTACATGCCATGCATTAACTATCTCTTCTCTCATACATTATTAATCTACCTATACTCCCCTGTAATACTTGCTACTAAATAAGAGCTAGCTTTCTTGTCTCTCCTCCTTTCTCGCTCGTCCACATAGAATAATACTGACATAGATATACTAAAAATAAACTGAGATGATCTTATTGTACATACCCTTAACAGAGGGTAGAGGCAGCCGAGACCTTGTCGTCGCCCAAGCAGAACAAAAGACGGTCACTGTCAACGTGGGCCCATACGGCCGGACACAGTAAGCGCTTGGCGGCTCGGGGCTCCCAATCCGCAGGCAGCTGAGGTAAATCAGAAGTGCTCTTGGTCCCCTCCAAGGTTAATGCGGACGCGCAAAATGACTGTCGAAATCTGGTAGTACTACGACTGCATGCAGATAATGGACTATGATCATTTGTTGGGTATTTTTATTTGGCTCTACTCAGTGCTGGACTATATTCCCTCTTTTAAGTTTGTAGGATGTATTTTTTTCTTAGTATATAGATGGAAAGACCATGTAAAAATTTATTCATGTTAATGATGAGTATTTGACTATATTTAAGTTAGAAATCTGATTTATTTTTAGCAATTAGATAATTATTGTATATCATTTTGGATATTACTATATGATAGAATTCCTTGTTTTTAATGAATGCAAAACAACGGTGATAAGTCTTGATGAGGCGGAGAATGATCAGGACTAGGTGAGGTGCGCCGGAGGTCCAAACGGTCAGGGATCGCCAGAAGATGATCGGAGATAGAGTCGCTGCAAACCTAAAAGACAAAGGAACAGATAATATGCTAACTTGTGCTTGGATCAAGAAGAGTCATTGGATTGCTATTTAAAGGATATAGTAACGGTCAGGTTAATTTAAGTGAATCTTAACCCTTGATGAGCTTTCTTAAGGGCCAAGTAGAACTTATTCAAGGGTGAAAGATGACTCAATCCTCAATCCTTGATGAGGTTACTTAAGAGTCAAATAGAACTCATCCAAAAGTAGAGGATGACTCAAGAGTAGTATAAATAGAGGGGTAGGGGTAGCTTTCCACTTTTGAAGGCTTTGTGTACTCTTTTGAACTTTACCCATCTTGTTATGGGACTTTGTATACCTTCCTCCATTCCTTACTTTTTTTGAATTTAATTTCAGCATTTACATTATGTCTTAAATTTCGCACTTTAATTTCTTGTAATTTACATTCTTGCAAGTTCAATTTCTTGCAATTCACATTCTCGTAAGTTAGATTTGCCCCCCTTCCTTCTACTTGCTTGTGTCTCTTGTGCTGAAGATGTATGATTAATAGATGAATCTTTTTTAGATTATAATCTCATCATCTAGACAATCTTTCATAAGAACTTGATCTTTTTGCTCTTTCTTTGAGAAATCTTTGTGGATCGTATTTGAGGTTCTTGTGTTCTTGCTTGCTGTAACAAGTGAGAGGTTATTTAAGATCATCTTAATCATCAAAAACTCATGAGCAAGTCAAAAACCAAGATTTTGGTTTTTGCCCGATTTTGGTGCACTCTATGCTGCGGTAGTACATGCCAGAACAAAGTTTCTTGTTTTTGCTCTTCAACGCGTGAGTGTTTCAAATGGGTCTTGATTGAATTTCTTTCAAGAGGTGAAAATTTTAGTTGGGATCATTCACTCCCCTCTGATCGTTATTTCGATCCTTCGTAGATAAAAGAGATATTGAAAAGTAACTAGACTAATCTTTATTATTACTTGTAAGAACCGTATTCAATACATGCATGTAGAAAGCATCCACTAAATATGAATATTTAACATGTGTATAAAAGGGACATCATACTAATTTGCATTGGAGCTGAAATACATCCTATATTTATAGATAAGACTATTCAAAAGATACGGCCTACAAACTTGGACGGAAAGAGTAATAAAGATGCAATTCAAATATGTCAGTAAGCTCTATGGTCTTCCATACACCAGCTGCGTTCAAAGGCTCCTCTATAAAAGATGTCTAAGCAAGACCAAATAAGTAAAACAGGCATGGCAAAGAACAAGCACTTGTCGTGTGCTTCAAGATTCAGACCGCCCGATATGTCTGCCCAATTCTTGTATGCCCATCCATCAAAAGTGTTATACGCCATTGCATCGACAGTGAACCCACTCTTGCTCATGTCCATCAAAACATTTTCTGCTTCAACGAGTCTTCCTTCGTTGCAGTAAGCACGCATTGACGTAGTAAAAGTGACTACACCAGGACTTCACCCCAGTGAAACCATTTGGCCCCAGATTCTCGTAGTCAACCCATAGTTTCTCTCCTTGAAAAGTTTGTCGATTACAATTGTATGATTGACCATCGTGGGCTCCACATCCTTTTTGTAACGTATCATCTATAAAGGACAGACACCTTCACTCTTCTATTTGCTAAATACCTTATATAAGATGCTCTTGTTGTGCAATTAGTCATCTTCTAACCCACGATGTGAATGTAATCGGGAGGGGGAGCGTGTGGAGGAGCAATAGGGCGAGATGGGCGGGGAGATGCGGGAGGGAGGGACAGAGATTCCAATTGAGGCCGGCGAGGAGAGCGGCGGGGGAGGCGGAGGTCAGCTAGTGCAGAGATAGGGCTGGCTATCGAGCTTAACGAGTTATTATCGAGTTTCTTTTAAAACTGACATAGTTTGATGTAAAATCATTTTATGTATCATTTAAGTGGTTACATTAAATTCGAGCTAACAAGTTATTATCAAGTCAACCCTCATTAACTTTTTTTCGCTCGAAATTGCCTTATTTTAATTTTGAACTTACCAGCTGTTGCAATAGAAGAAATTTTGATTCGAACTCTAATAGGCTTTTTTTTTTTTTTGTTGCCAGCCCTATACGGAAAGGATGCCATGGGAGACATCTGCGGAGATTTTGGAGACGGGTGAAGTGGAGGTGGTGACAAACGGGGAGGCCGGCCGCATGTCAGCAGCTGACGACTACTCACGGCGCCGTCGCCATTGTTAGGATCTCGTTTCCCCAGCCGTTTAAGCCGTTTTGACTAGCTGTCACACGCCCACACATCAAGATTTTCACGAAAACTCTGGCGTTCTAAGAAGAAAAAACAGTCAGATAACCTTACCCGTCTTTATAAACAAGGACTTTGCTGAACTTATAGAAAAATTGTACTGTTTCTTATTATAAATTCTCCTGAAAATCGTAAAATCGAGTCACGACTTTAGGTGACCCGGCTGCAAAGAATGGAGTAGCAAGATTATTCAAACGATGAAGGCCTTGAAAAGGGATGGCGTGCCTCTTCCAGTTGGATCAACAAAAATTGAAGCTAGAATACTGCCTGTCAAGAGGTCTCAACCTTGGTTCATTTCATGTCCAATCGGACAACAGGCTACGGTTATTGTTACACGACGATGGACACGCACATCACAAGGCGCGCGCACTACGAGTCTGCCACTTGCACACGTTGAAATCGTGGTGGCCAAAGCCGAATCCACGGATCACGGTTTCGCGTCTCACGGGGCGTGGACACACGCTGATTGTACAGTTCTTAGAACTCCAGATCTTGCTGATAAATTGATAACTGGGTGTCATACCACACACCCTTGCACAGAACACATCTTCCGTGATTCCAGTTCTTGAACACGACACAATTCATCCAAATCCAACATGTAAAGGCCTACAAAGCTAAAGGCTGAGAGTGCCGACATCCCAGAAATTTGTCACCGGTACAGTTCACGCCAGGGTTCCTGAACGATTGCTGATTTTTCGACCCCCCTCTCAAGAGCAGCTTCTTTGGAGAACTCAAAGTTGATGTGCCTGGCCAAGTGATCTCCTACGCATTGCAGCACCTGGAAGTACAAGCATGAACTTGCAATAAGAGCAGGTAGAAAAGATAGAAGGAAAGGAAAACAAAATTACAGGAATTGTCAATAGCTTAAAGAACTGTAAAGCAAGACCCAATTTGAATTTAGCAAATAGCCAAGCTGTACCTCAATGTCAGCATCTGAAGAGCTTTTGCCTTGGTGATGCCCTCCTGATGCAACAAGAAGAACTGTGGGTATCTTCAATACGCGCACCATTTCCAGCAAACATAGTATTGGTTCACTACGTATTTGTAGAGATGGAGGAGGTTTGGTAGTTCCATCAAGCAATATGTGAGTAAACTCAGTAGTTGCCCCTATTTCAGCACCATGAAGTGTAGGTAATTGTCCTGTCTTTGTAGCATGAACCATTCCATGATAATAGCTTAATGGCCTTGTGATGAATGGGACAATTAAAACTGGCTGAATGGAGGGAACTTCAGAAGAAATCAGTGCTAAAATCTCATTCATAGCACATGCAGCAACAGGAGGCTTATAGTCTGGCAGAACAAAAAAGGACACCTGGCAAAAATTAACAGAACTTGAATACAACCTGGATGTGGCTTCCTATTTCCATATGGAGTGCAGTAGAAAAAAATGCAGTTGCAATATTAGCAGTCAGGTGCACAACTGATATTCCTTGTCATACAAACACATTTAATCCTTCACTAGAAAAAGATTTTCAAAGTAACGTTGAAACTTACAAGTAACATAATACTGCATTATGAAAACTGGCCTTCGAAGAGAGAACACATGCCAATAGTTCTATGGCCTACAACCCTTGTAATTGTGCAATTTGGAAGCCATGATAGCTTGCTACAGCAGATTAGGGTAGAGTAGAAAAGACTAACCTTACCAAGCAATCAAGGAAAGGACCATATTGACATTGAATTATCCTCTGTTAACAGAAGCAGCATGAAAGTTGAAACCAGTGTTATTAAGTCATCGACTAATCCATGATTAGTCGTCCAGTCGGTGTACTAGGCACTCGACTCGACTAGAGTGACTAATCGGGCGGTTGGATGACTAATCGCACTTACCTAGCCGGTCGACTCCTCCAATTTGGATCGATATACGCCCCTGTGCCACCGCAATCCGCCTCCGCCTGAGCAGCCTCCGACACTGCTCGAGCAACCTCCGCCCGAGCCGCCTCTGCCTCCGCCTGTCCGCCTTCACCCGAGCAACCTCTGCCCGAGCGGCCTCTGCCTCTGCCCTAGCCGCCGCCCGTCCGATGGCGACAACAAGCTGTGGTGGAGTTCCTCACCGCCTAGTTTGTGTCCTCTATTCTCTTTCCTCTCTCAAGTCTGAATCTTCCCCCTTTCACTCCTTTCTTCTCTATGTTTTGCTGCTCTGTTAAATATCTAGACATAATAGTAGGACAATAGAAGTAACAGGTGGTAGATCGACTAGTCGGGACTAGTCAGCAAGTCAGTACCATGGTGACTCGACTCGACTTTACGACCTAATAACCTTGGTTGAAACCAATAGACATAGGACACAGATTAAATATTTCCCAAACATTGCAGTTCCTCTAGTCCACTAAGATAAACTTAAGCAACACAGCAAAATATGATGTGAAAGGAAAACGTACTTCTCCATTGTCAGTACATCACCTTAAGTTTTGTAATAATTACCATGAGGTATCATATTAATGTTGGCCAAATACACCTGATGCATAGAAAATCTCCAAGCTAATTAAGAGTGTTTCATCCATGAAAACAGAACTCTCTGCTATATTGCTAAAACATTTTTTAGAATTGATGCATCAAGTAGACTCATGCAAGCTGTTAGAGATAAACATCTCTTAGAGATAGAATATCTCTTTCAATCAATCAGTATAGATATGGTAGATATCAATCTGTATGGATATGGTAGGTCTAGAGATAGACTTCCTTCTTTGTATTGATTGAGATACATCTGTATTGCTATATATATGAGCCCGGTGTATTCAACACCTGCGGCAATTGATTTACCTCTAACACAAGCAAGAGATTAAGAGACAGTCAGGAACCCCCCAAAAAAAAACGAGCTCAATACACACAAACACCACGCTTGTAGAAATCAGGTCAGAATCCAAGGTCATCGCAACCAAGGCAGAGACAAACACAACCTAAGGTTCGATATATAAGGAAACATACACTCAAACTAAATAATGATGACACTAGATTCCAAGCACACAGATACAAAGATCATGTCCATAGTGAAACCATAATTTCTCTCTTTTTCAGCAACTAAGCTTTCTCTGTCTCCAAATTACACACACTACTATAGCTGATAGCCCCACTCTTTTCAAACACCAGACAACTTTTTCTAAGTTTCTAAACATGATACTTACATCAAGAAATATTTCTCAGACAGTTGAGCAAATTGTGATAAGACACAAAGTTTCCACATGCATCTTTCAACTGGCCTGACCTTGCTCCAAAATTTATAACTACAACCATGCTGCTAAACTGGAAGGCATGGTACAATCTCCTGCTAGCAAACAGCTCATAAGAGACTTATCTTCCAGCTCAGTGGAGTACATTTATACCTGATGAACTTTTTTTTCTCCCCTACAGTTGTGTTTATTCCAGGTACCATAGTTCATCTATCCAACAAAAAAGGCTCTCTCTTTGGTTCATACACTACATGTAGATTTTCAGAGCATGAATCAGATCTATCAGATCACTAAAAAAACCGCTTACCTGAGGAGAGCCACTGGAATCGGAGAAGCTCACGAGCTCGCCGGATGCCTTCTCGCCGTCGAGGCCGTACTTGGCAAGGGGGAGATCGAATGGTGCGGACTCCCTGCAATAACATCCACCGATGAAGTGTTAATTAGCGGAAGGCGAGGGATTTTCGAGAGTTAGGTTAGGGTTTTGGGCAGGCGAGGGTACCTCGTGAGCCCCGCCGTCGGCCGGAGTGCGTCAGCGAGGGCGGCGCCATAGCCTGCGGCGTCGCGGACGAGGACGAGGACCCTGGGAGCCACCCGCATGGCCGCTGATCGCCAGCGCCGCAGATGAACGGAGTGCCCTTGACTCGGCAGTCGGCAGCACAAGATTACTACACTTCGGCTTTGCAGACTGGGCCTTCGCCATTTATGGCCTGTCTGTCGAAACCCAACATGTTGATGGCCCATCTGACCCACTAATTCATCTTTTGTTCTCTTCGGCTCGATCCATACTCAGTCTAGCCCTTGGAATCTTGTTCTTTTTTTTTCTTATGTAACGGATCAGACTGCATAGTATTTATTTATATTTTCTCTTAGATAGTATTTATTTATATGTTCTCTAGAAGTAATGTAGTAGGAACATTCTCAATAAATTAATAGATAGATCTAATTTCCACTGCCTACTCTATTACATTATTAGAACGATCCAACGTAAAATTTCTCCTAATCTAACAGCAAAAAGAATACTGCAAATCATGTAATCCTGAAGATTCTATCCAGTACTCGTACGCAACGACGTTGTCGATCTTACGCCCGATCGAGAGAATATGTGCCAAGGAGATAATTCGAGCATGTGGTGATTAATTCACTAGTCATGTGTCATTTGGTGACACGGGCATGCACGATGTGCAGCTCTCTCGTTTGTCAACCAACTCCCTAATTTTCTCGGTGGTCCATGTCAGTGTGTCACAACCGGCCGTTTTGATTCATGAAAACGACCTCAATTAGCTAGAAGAAATATACTAGTTCAGTTGATTTCGAGCAAGCGGACAAAACCCCACGACTTGACCCCGTGATAAGATAAAAAGGCGCCCCCAGGGATCAACACACTAGATCCATTGGTGTTAGATGATGCACGTCACTGGATAGTTTAACTAGGATGGTCCGTGTTTAGCATTGTATATCTGCTAACTACTGCTAATTATATAGTCTAAATTTCTAATCCCAATTAGGAAAATGATGAATGGTGGCGGAGTACTTTAATTGGATCGATCGGGGCCCAAATGCTAGTGCTGAGTTGCCAGCAATTTGAAGTCCAGCCAAGAAGCACGCGTAGTTAATTGTCCCTTTGGGCTTTAGGCGTCTGGCGTCAGCTCTGGGGATCAATGGTCAGAAAAAAGGCTAACAATGATGGATTAGTAAGTTAATTGAGTCCAGTGGGTGATGATCAGTGACCTTGTTGCGATTCTTCAGTATTCATCTGTTGTATTCAGACGGTGACTTGCTACAAGAAATTAAATGTGGTTTTAAAATTCCATTGTTTTACTCCCTCAATTCTCGAACTTATCCAAACAATACTACCTAGCAACATCGTGTACGTGCACTGATATGATATTCACGGGTACCACTAACTGGCCAGATTCTTCATCCTTCGTCATGATACAGCAGGTTAGCAGCTAGCAAAGTTCGTATATCTTACTTGCGGAGTTTGATCGTGCTACTACTGCAGAAACTCAAGTGGTATATAGTAGAAACAGAATTACAGAAACATATTAGTATACATCTTTGTGCAAGTACAATTTTACAGATCAATCCTATATACGTACATGATTGGTAGAACGAAATGATGCAGCCTTAATCCATCCTACAACAGCAGTTACAAGTCTAATTACAACCTTCAAGACTGAAGAAAAACAAAGGCAGCAAAAACTTCAAATATATACGCATAGGTTTTATGAGAAGATCAGGCAGTTGATCAGTTGCAGCTTTGAAATTAGCAACACCATCCATCACGGCATCGCCTGCGTACGTACGTACGTACTACAGTATGCAGCAGCCATTGGAGTCGCTCTCACGGCGCGGCACCGCCTTGTAGCTGGTGCTGGAGGAGAGATCCATGGGGTAGTAGTCGTGCTTATCGACCAGCGGCGAGTAGTTAGCCGGGTGGCTGAGCGCCACCACCCGGGAGTAGCTGCTCCCGTAGCCGCCCGCGGCGGCCATCGGCGACGGGTCGTAGCTGTGGTGATACGCGTACGGGCTTGGGGCCGTGGTGTACTGCCAGTGGCTGTACGCCGGCGACCGCGCCACCATCGCCATCTCCTTGCTCCCCGCCACCGCCTCGAACGTGCCGAGCGTCCTCAGCTCCACGATCTCCGCGGCGCCCGCCTTCTTCTTGAGCTTCTTGGTCAGCTTGTTCGAGTCCACGTCGTCGCCGATCACCAGCAGCAGGCTCTTGTCGCCGCCGGCCAGCGACACCGACTCCACACCTGCTCGATCGAAATCATCGCACAGACGCTAGCTTGAATTAAAGAAAAACTTTTGCAGAGAAGAAAGCTTCAATACATACAATCACAATTTTACAAACAAGATGAGCGAGCATATAAACGAATAAACAATTAAACGTACCGCTAACAGAAGCTGCCACTTTCATGGCCTTCGTCTGGCTTTTCTCGGATTTCACATGCATCCGGATAATTATCTCCTTCTGGAAATTTTTTACAGTTGCAATAACAATTCGTAAGTTGATGCAAAACTAGGATGAATAGGCTGCTTTCATAATTAAGTTGAGATAAATAAGAGTATCTCAAACACTAGAGTAGAACAAGAAACACACAAACAAGAAAGGGCGAGAGCAGTTTACCCTCATGGTTTTTGCTTTGCTACTGTGTCCAGTAAGTTGCTCCAAAAGTCCAAAGAAGGCAAAAGCAATGTATGGATGCTGAGAGAGCAATGTTTGGATGCTGAGAGAAGAAATAATGTATGTGCTTTGGCCCCCTTCCGAAGTACTGACAGGATGAAGGTCATGTACCACTCATACGTACCTGCCGTGCCTCCTTTTAATTGGTGCCACTTGGTAGCCAAACAAGCATCACCGATAAATAACCCTTCTGAAGATTAGGTATTTAAGTGATGACTTTGACTAAAAGACTTTGTTTGAATAGTATGGTTATCTCGAACAGTGCACTTTTTTCCGGTGCACATTTCACTATTGGGCTATTGGCCCCCAAGCCTCCAAGAACCATCATGTAATCAAACCGCCCATCTGCAGGTCTAACGAAATAGCTGGGTTTCCCGCACAATTGTGGACTTGCTGTTACAATATTTATATTTGTAACTGAAGATATAGTTTTTTTTTTTGAAGGCAGCGAGCTGCGATTATATTATATTAGGAAGGGGATAAAACAAGAGTGTGATGGTGCAACAGGCTGCACCATCGAAGGAAGATTAGAAGTTGGGAGGGGGGGAGAAGAAGGAAAAGAGAGATAAGGGAGAAGAGAGGAGGAAGAAAAACAAGAAAACACACAGTAAGCAATCAACTACGCCGCTGGACGAGATTTTTTAGATCCTTTGCTCCCGCGTAGATCCAATTCGCCGCCTCATCTTTGATGGACTGGAGAATCGCGTCGCTTGTATTGCATTCGTTTCTGAAAACTCGATTGTTTCGCTCTCTCCACCATTGCCAACAAGTTAAGATAATGACTGTTTTTACGCCCTTTTTGGATCTTTGTTGGCTATTCAACTGGTGCAGGGTCCATTGCTCTATGTCGTTTGCCGGTTCCCATCGTTCCGGGTGAAGGGTGGGAGTGAGGATCCATCGGCTTATAGCTGCCCATAAAACTTTGACTTGAGGGCAGTCTATAAAGAGGTGGTAGACCGTTTCAAGGCTTCGATAGCACATCTGGCGAAATCTTGATTTAGCCACTCTCTTGCTTGAAAGCGCCATGCGATCAAAGTCGGTCTTGGAGCGCCAACCGAAGAATATTTTACAACAGACGGCCCCATGCACTGGATGAGGAGGTGGAGGATGTGAGTGTGCTTCTGCAAATTGCATGCGGTATGCCGAGGAGGATGAGTAAACTCAATGGGTTTTGAGTCCAAGTTATGGTGTCCTGATATTGCGGTCGCAGTGGAGTCGATTGAAGTCGCAGCCATAAGTTTACCAATTCCGGAAGGTGAGAAGCAGTTAGGTTTTGCCCAAAGTCCCGGATCCAGTTGCTGCCTAGGAGGGCGTTCTGAACCGTTCTTGTTTTGCGCCTGGAGAGCTTAAAAAGGGTTGGCGCCAGGTGCATAGGGGCGTAGCCGTGTAGCCATCTGTCGGTCCAGAACGACGCCATCTGGCCATTTCCAATAGTGATCCTGGTGGCCGCAGAGAAGAGTTGACGGTCAATACGATCACATGGATTCGATTCTCGAAACCGCGACCTATCCTGAGCTGACCATTGGAGCCATAGCCATCGGAGGCGGAGCGCTCTGGCGAATCTGTGGAGGTCAAGAATGCCTAGTCCCCCCCTTTCGAGCGGTCGGCAAACTGTTGTCCATCGAACTTTGCAGTTTCCACCGTGAAGGTCATTATTGCCCGCCCAAAGGAAGCGTCTTCTGAGTTTGTCAAGGTCCGAGATAAATTTCGTCGGCACCTTGACCGCCGTCAACAGGTAGATAGGTAGCGAGGATAGACCGATTTAACCAAGGTGAGACGGCCGTCAATTGTGAGTAGATTCGCTTGCCAGCCCGCTAATCGTCGTGCCGCTTTATCTAGGATGTGTTGGAGGTCAGCTCGACGCAATCTGCCAAGTGCTAGCGGTATGCCCAGGTATTTGAAAGGAAAGGTCGAGATTTGCCCCTGGAAGGCCTGTAGGATATACTGGAGGTCCAGGTCTTCGCATCTTATTGTAGCGATGGAACTCTTATGCATGTTGACTTTTAATCCCGATGTTTCGCCGAAGGATCCAAGAATCGCAAAGGTTGCCTCAAGCTCCTCCTTGATCGGATTGAGGAATATGACCACATCATCGGCAAATAGGGATACTTTGGTCGATGGGTCGCATCCCTGTAAGGGGGAGATGATGCCGTCGTTGGTAGCTTTGGAGAGCAAGTAGTGAATTGGGTCAATGGCTAATAGGAAGAGGTAGGGTGATAGCGGGTCGCCGTGCCTCAACCCACGGTGGTGACAGAATTTGGGTCCAGGGATCCCGTTGAGAAGTACCGAGGAGGTGGTTGAGGCGAAGGAGATTGAGAGCCAATTTCGCCATCGGGGACTGAAACCACGAGCTTGAAGGAGTTCAAGGAGGTATTCCCAGGAGACAGAGTCAAAAGCTTTCTGAATGTCCAGTTTGAGCAAGAGCGCCGGCGTGTGCTTCCGATAGTAGGCTTTAGCGCGACTCTGGACCCATAAGAAGTTTTGCTGGATACATCTCCCCTTGATGAAGGCACTTTAAGAATTTGAGATTAGCACATCAATGTGCTTGGCAAGGCGAAGCGCTAAAACCTTTGAAAATTTTTTTGCAAATGAATGAATGAGGCTGATTGGTCTGAAGTCAGCAGCTGTTCCCGAGTCCTCTTTCTTTGGGATTAGAACAATAGAAGCAGTGTTTAGGGAAGATATAGTTGCATTTGTTATATAATTTTAAAAATATGTAAAATTCAATATCTTTAACAAATTTATTTTGAAACTCACGTTTTGCCAGATTCCAAAAAATGTAGACTGAATTATATTTTACAACATTTTCTGGAATCTGACAAAACGCAAGTTTCAAAAGGAAAAAAATTGTTAAAAATATTGAATTTTGCTTGTGAACTCAGGTTTTGTTTGGCATTGTGGTGGCTTTTGAAAAGCACTTCCATTTTCTGGTATAACTAACAATATCTATCTATTTTAAAGCACAACAGAAATAATTTGTAAGAATTGGACTCTCTTTGGTATTGGGGTGGAATATGAATCTCATTTGGTTAAACAACTTCCAAATATTTTGGTGTTTCGTTTCTGCTTTTTTAATCACGTTGCAGATCACTACAGGAACACGAACATTTTTCGTCGGCCAAAAGCAAACGAAAAAAGGAGGTTTCCCGACAAACACAACTATTTTCGTCGACTTACCAACGAAAATAGACCGACGAAACTAACTTGACGAAAGTATGGTTTATTTTCGTCGGTTGCCGACGAAAATAATTTTTTTTCGTTGGCTAGCCCTAGTCGATGAAAACAATAGGCCGACTGCTAGCCCAGTCTTGCCATGTCGGATTATTTTTGTCAGCCAGCTGGCCGTCGAAAATATCGCCAACTATTTTCATCGGCTACCGTAGCTGATGAAAATACTGGGAGTACCAGCTACAAAACTGATTCTCCATTGCTTATCTTGCAGCTGGTTCCCCATTCAATTTTTACCTTTTATTAGTTATATATGACTTATGGCTTATGTCAAAACAGCTTAAAAACTGAGCTGTTTGGGGGAGGAGTTTACTGAAAGCCAGAAGCTGAAGCTAGTTTTAACCCCCCAACAGGGCCACAGAAAGGTTACGACAGCTTTAGGCCCTATTTGCTATATCTGGCCGCTGTAGTTTTTCTTATTATACTGTTTGGCAAACTGGTTGTTGCAGATGTAGCTTTTGGGGGGGGCCAACCGAGCGGGGAGGTAACAGCATAGCGAAGTACAGTGGTGTCCGAGTGGGGAGCTGATGTGGAGGTGACGAGGCGGGGTGGCGGAGGTTAAGAAGGCAGAGCGACCGAGATAGGAGGTGGTCAAGCAAAGCCATAGCTGAAAAACTCCTCCTCAGCAGCTTCAGCCTTTGGGGGTGCTTCTGTTGTGGCTTAGCTTCTCAGTTGCTTTAAAGTCATGCTGTTTGGCGGAGCTTTTGACCCAAAGCTGAAGCAAAGTTAAAGCACAGCTCCCCCAAGCAGGTCCTTAGGTAGCCTGGCATGCAGCTGAAGACACCAAAAGAACTGCAAATAATAATGTGCGACGTTGAACCCCTAATGAGAACCTATGCATGAGTTCCAAATGGTTAGTTATTAGGTAAAGTTCAGAATATATCAAGAATGTTATCTGGTAAAGATGCTGAAGCCTTTCTAACATTGTATAAACTAGCCGATTGGTCCGTTGTATTGCACGGTTTGACGTAGTACAGTATAACTTTACGTAATTCTAAATTTTAACATCGTATTTTGCAATCTATATTTGAATTTAGAATATTTCTTTTAATATTTAATTAGCAACTTTTATTCTGAGATCTCTCCTTGTGTGTGAAAAGAGAGGATTGAGAGGGGGTCTATCGATCAAATTTACACTCTCAACTTTTGAATTAAGGGTAGTGCTACCTATTTCCTTTTTTTCAAATAATATATGTCTAAACCAACTATTGAATGAAAGCCTTTAAAATTAGGTCCACAAAATTAATAAGTGTTAGATGTTTTGTTAGATTGTTCTCAAATTAATATATATTTAAGATTACTATCGAATCTCAACCTTTAAATTAAGGTCTACCAATTGAAGGGTTGGATATTTTTCTATTTTTATGAGAATTTCTAATATATTTCGTTTTTTTTCTTAGCAGCCGTAGAAGATATGTCATCAATTTTTAATATATAATGATAGATGTTTAGCTCTTTTATGGGCCTTTAAGGTGGGCTCCGCAGCTGGATGGCCATGTTTCCTTTTGTTCTTAAAAGTAGTTCCACCAGAAGTACTTCGAAAGCATACATTTGCACTAGACAATAAAACTTCAAGCTGATCCGAGCTGTCCTCATGACAAGAAGAAGATATGTACCTGTGTTGCCATAATTATCTTGTTGTACATGAAAACAAAATTGCACGTGCCCATATAATATTTTCTTTCCATTTCTGCCAATAAATTACATGTAAGTGTTGGCACCCTTATTCTGAGCACTATGCATTTCACGGATGACACGATCGGACGATATGGTCATACGACAAATATGATACTAACAACATGGACATGTACATGATTAAAAAACGACAATTTGCGAAGGGGTTTCAACCATGCAATTAAGGAAAAGGATGACTAGCTGACTAGTACAAAATTCCGACGGCACGTCATAGTTATCAGTGCAACCGATATCATTCTAGGTTTTTACGCTTTTACTAAGTTATATCTTTAAAAGATCGTATTATCTTTTTTAATTATATCTTTAGATTGTGTGTCTTACTTTAATCATAGCAGTAAATAACGTTGAAAATAGCTAAACGAAAGGTTTATAGAAGGAAAAAATGATTAAATTCACATAAAAATTGTCGAATGGTATGTATTTAACTCTTAAGAATAAAATTTAAAAGGTGGAATGACATATTTTCGAAACGGAGGAGCCAGTCGGCGTTATGCCCACAGCTTAACAGAGCACGCCTCGATTAATTAGGCAGAAGACAACCAGTTGACCACAGGTAGATGCGGCCATTTGACATTCGCAACGCGCGCGTGTCGTGTGGCCACTTGATTTGAGGATTGAGAGACTAGCCGCCGGAAGATCCCGTGCGCTGTGCACATTCGGGATCGAAATCTCATACGGAGTCGAGAAAATGGTAGAGTAGGGATGAAGAATACTGGCATGTACGAAGTTCCTGGCAATTCATGTCGTGGTGGCTTCCGCGAGTTGGACAGAGCTGAGCAGAAGGACGGCTCACCGCTTGGCCTCGTGAATTGCATGTCATGGGTTTGCAAGCCAGTACAAGTCAGGGCAGCCGGGCAGGTGCACCGACCATGCATGTGGACCTAAAAAATGTTGGCGGGCGTTTCAGACTTGTCGCCGGCGTGGCGAGCGCAGGGGCTCGCGCGTCACGAGATGGTCGTAATCATCTGATGACGCAACGGGGAGGTTAAAAAAAGAACTGCGTCTGCGTGCGCACATCGATTAACCCAAGTTGCTTAACGCGGTGGGGTTTCGGTTGCCGTTGCCGTTGCCGGTAAGGTAACTGGAGTACCGTGTGGATTTGCTATGCTGCATCATCCAACAATCTTTACTTTTTCAAATCAAATCCGGCTCCCCAGAGTTGCGAGGTAACTCCAGTACAAAGGGCTTTATGTTAGGCACGACAAGGGTAGACTGCAAATCAAACCCTAAACGTCAGGGGCTCGATCTGAGAACAGCGGAGTTGGAGCGGATGAGGTGAAGGGGACAACGACAATGGTGCAAAGGCGGCGGCGAGGCACACCATCGAACACCGGGTCGCCGCTTCGCTTGCTTCTTCTTCACGTCAACCCAAATAATTGGCCTAGAGAAGAAGACCGAATTAATTCTGTCATTTCAAACCAATTCACTGCATTAATTAAAGAGCCTGGTTCCAACCACTTCGCCATACTGAAAGACTATGAGGCTATTTGGTTTAGAGCCAATTTTACCATAAGGATATGTACAATGTTATAGACAGTTACGGTCTATAGCAAATTGCCATGTCATCTATAGATAAACTTATACAATGGTACAGACAATTACTTTTTTGGTTCCCGTGCTACAATCAATTCATCTCTACACACAACCAATTTAGTTCTCGTGCTACAGTCGACTGCAAATATATAGACAGCTTCTTTCTCTTTTCTCTTTCTCTTTCATCCACATCAACAAATAGGTGGCATGGCAACTCTTATAGACAGTTGATGTCAACCCATTGTACATGCTCTAACTAATTTTAGGCAAGTGTGGTTTGCCATACTTTTTATGGCAACAAAATTAAGCACCACAAGTGTGGCAAAGTATGATAAAAAACTGAATTTATAACATGTGGGATATAGAGCTATGAAAGTGTGTCACTCTTTAGCTGTGACAATGAACCAAAGCTAAACACATGTCTAAGAATCTATAATACAGCTAAACTTAGACGTGGCAAAGTTAGCTTCAAACCTAACAGGCCTACATCACCATAGTTGTAGAGGGAAAAATGGAACTCATGTAATTCTAGGTGGGTTTTTGCAATTTTGGCTTGTTGCCGCACACTGATGCCAAAAATTGAGATATGCTGAGAACGTAGGATTCCATTCCATATCGATGAAGCCAGCAGTGGCACAGCATTTCACACCTCACTTCACAATCAACAAAGCTAGCATCTGATTACAAATTAAAGGAAGGCCGAAAAAAATGAGCCCCCGCTGATCACAATTCACAACTTTACAAGGGAGAACATTTCTAGTAATCCTACAATAATTGGTGCTATCAGCAGAAAGGGTATGATATTGTCTAGCACCGTTTTTTTTAACACCAGAAGCATCGGTAGCACTGAAAATGTTCTCAAGACAGACACTGTGCAGTCACACGAGTATGCAGAGTGCAGAGACAAACAGAGTGAAGCGAGGCAACACAAAACAAAAGGCACACAGTCACCTCCACCTCACAGAATGAATAACCAAATTATGAGCTAGTACTACTGCTACTACGTAATACTACGGTGCGTGCTACATGATGGAACAGCTGTTTGGGTCACTGGTCGTGGGGTACTCGTGGTGAACGACGGTAGTGGCGTACGGAGACGGGTAGTAGTCGTACGGCTGGTGGTAGTACGGAGTCACCGGGGAGTAGCTGGCCGCCGCAGGATAGTTGTTGTACTGGCCGTAGGCCGCGCCGCGCGCGGCGGCCTGCGACGTGTAGTAGCTGCCGCCGGCGCCGGTCTTGTAGCCGCGGTCCTGCAGGGTCCGAAGCTCGACGATGTCGGCGTGGCCCACCTTCCGCCGCAGCCTGCTGGTCAGGTGGTTGGAGTCGACGCCGTCGCCGACCACCCGGAGCAGGTTCCTGCCCGCCCCCGACAGCGTCACCGACTCCACTCCTGATCGATCCATTACAAACACCTCATCGTCTCAAATTTCAATACACAACACGCTGAGCAACTGCAGTGCGGAGACTCGTAAATTAAGAGCAGAGGAACTGGTCGAGCTGCGTACCATCGATTGCAGCTGCGACCTTCATGGCCTTGGAGTGGCCCTTCTCGGAGCTCGTCTGCATCCTGATCACCATCTCCGTCTGCAAGAACACCAGCAAGCAAGTGGTATTTGATCAATCGATGTCGAGTCCTCGACAGACGAATCCATGCACGATAAAAAAATATATACAAGTAAAATTTCTAGCACGAGATGTGCATGTGCAGTACATACCCTCATGTTGTTGTCGTGCTCTGAGAGGTGAGTAAGCAGGTCGCGTAAGTAATTCAGAAAGAGCGAATTGGTTCATGGGAGGGGACAGAGCAGCGTGAGCTCCATCCTTTTATAGTACTCCTAGCATGCCGTGCCGTAGAGAAATACGACTGCAGCAAGTAAATTTCATGGCAGCTACGCGCGCCGTTATGTCCTTGTCGGAATATTCTCTGCAAACGTGGAGGCACCCAGTGATCGACAAACACGGCGCGGCAATTTAGTCTGCGACATATTACTTGTCTAGGAAGACTTCACTTAATCCTTTTTTTAAAGGCAGACTTCACCTAATGGAGTGATCATGCAGAGACATAATACTTGTCTAGGAAGACTTCACTTAATCCTTTTTTTTAAAGGCAGACTTCACCTAATTGAGTGATCATGCAGAGCGGATCTCGGCCGTTAAACACAGAGAGGTCGGTGTGGTTGACGGTTGCGATTTGGTTTGAGCGAGATGCTAGTTAAGAGTGTGGGTGATGATAAATGGTCAGCGCAAAAGAACTTCCACGGGAGGTTAGAAGCGGATGGGCCATCTAAATTCCAAGAACAGAGAACAGTAGTTCTTAATATGCCGAGTGGCTCAGCTCAGCATCGGATGTTTCCGTGTGTCCAACTTTTGATGCTAGCTATTTACTGTTGGGTTACGGCTTGTTGGTTTCACAATTCTATTTCAGAGCAAGCAGGATCCTGTTCGGATGGGCTCGAGCTAACCCATGTAAGAAGTAACATCCACGTGCATTAGGTCGGTCGGAACCCCACAGCTCGTGGAAAAGCATAAAGCAAACCGGCTCCACCGAAAGCTCTGGTCTGTCGAAGCGGAGCATAGCGCGGGGCCTTCGGCGGTATTCTTTTCGGGAGGGGCAAATTAAAAGTCTATGATTCCTGAACGCGCTTCACAAGGGAACAACGGCATTCACAAAGGATTACAAGACCGTCGCCAGTTAGTGGTATGTTCTCTTAAATGGGCTAGAAGGCCCAGAAGTTTCCGACGTGGCCTCGTCGTGAAGAAGATGAAGAAGAAGAAGCAGCCCGTAAAACGCCATGGCCCAGGAGCAAGACGCCTCGGTCTCGGCAGCCTGCGGGCCCTTTCGCAATCGCATTGTTTTGCGTGAGCGTGACGAACGCGATCACCAGCGATCCCATCCTCCCCTTCTTCGTCAATTTCCAACCATCTCTCCGGGCGGACTTCGCTTCCTCCGAAACGCCGGTCGTTGCCTCGTCAGTTTCTTAGGCCTGTCTAGCGGAGTGTTAGATCCAGTTTCATCTTGTTCTAAAGCTTTAGATTAAAACTAGATTAATGCTTATGCGTTGCTACGAAAAATAAAATTAGTAACGAAATATAAAGATCAAGCAATAAAAGAAAATTATGCTACAAGATCAAACATCTATTTCTCCCGATTACAAAAGTTTTTATAGTTTCTTCTCCGGTATGAATTAAAACCAAATATATTATACGTAGCAATATATATTATTAATCTCAAAAATCAATCAATCATTTTTATCCTTTTTTGCAATTTATACTACCAGCTCGCGTTCCTCTTTTTCTCGCCACGCCCGCAGCGCACACTGTGGAGTCCGCCTTCTTCGCTGCCCACTTCATCGCGCATGCCATAACCGCGTGGTCAATCCCCTCGGAGAAAGGGGCCACCGCCGCCACCCAGTCTTTGCACCTCCGCATCTTCTGGATCGCCACAGCCCTCGGCACCGCGCTCTTCTCCGCTTCGGCGGTGGTCCACTGCGCTGACGGTTCGCTGCTCTTCCCAGATGACCCTCTGGCATACCTAGCCATCACTGGCTTCACTAACCATGATGCCGGAGCCCATGAAGGTGAACCAGAAAACACCAGCGCCGAGGCGCCGCCACGTCGTGCGCCGCCGCGTCGTTCCTCTTTCTCGCGACGTTTAGGTGGATCAACCCGTTTATCTTCAAAGGGTATGCCAATGACTCTCTCACCACCGACGACGTCCCACCGGTGTCGCTGGGCAACCACACCGAAGCGTCGTATGCTTTGTTCACGTCCAACTGGCCGACGTTGGGGTCACGGCACCCGGTGGGTGTCGCGCTCTAGCTGTCCTTCTAGCCGTAGTTACTACTGACCGCGGTGCTCAGCCTTTTGCGCCTTGCGGCCATGTACGTCGGTTCGTCACTTGCTGATCAGTTCGTTGAGTTCATTCGCCGCGGCGGCACGATATGAGAGATCTTCAATAAATTACCTTGATTGATTCTGTGAAAACTGTACAGCATATATAGAGTACAAAAGTAATGATTGCCGGCTATTAATTACTAGAAATAATCAAAGATTTTGCCATAATAATCAGCCATATTTAGAGAGATATGGTTAGCTGTAAATCAGAAAAAAATAATTAGCTATAATGACCAGTTATTATTGGAGATATGGCGGGGGGGTTAGGAAGAACGGACCGCTGCCGACAACTGCAAATTTATATTAGTAGAGATAAAGTGAATTAGTTTTATATTTTTAGTCTAAAATGTAAATAAGATGACCTATCTAAACACTCTTAATATACTAACAGCTCTTGTTCAATAGATCTGGTGGAGTTAGAAATACCCAGCTCTATCAGATCCACAGATCTGGTAGAGCTGGAGCTGTGCCAAACACAGCTTTAAGCCTTGTTTGGCAGAGCTTCAGATCACAGCTCCACCTCATATCTAAAACTTGCATACTAAAATAAAGTGAATTAAGTTTATATTTTCAGTCTAAAATGTAAACAAGATTAATCACCTAAACATTCTTATTATATCTACAGCTTGACGAATCTAATAGAGTTAGAAATATCCAGCTCCACCAGATCTATAGATCTGATGAAGCTAAAATTGTATCAAACACAATGAAAACATCTAGGCCCCCTAATTTTTAATTAAATTTGATTATGGGGTTTTGGTGTTGATGATCAAGTCAATGACCACTTGTTGATGAGGATTCTTGAGTTGGTATCTAAGTCGGCATCAAGCAAAAAGGCTAAGATTAAGAACTATTATTACTAGTTTTGGCTTAGTAGATGATTCAAGCCAAGTAGCTAGGATAGCTTTAGATCTGCCGTACTATAAAGGGAGATCATATATAAGTTAAAACCATAGTTCATTGGCTAAGTTAGTTAGATTGCTTGGTGTCAATGTCATTTCAAAGAAATTTCCTCATCAAAATCAATCCTACACCAATCAGATAGTTTCCATTCACGTCAAACTTATAATATTCCTTCTATTCATTAGTCCGGCGTTCACTTCACTCAAACCTATTCACGTCAGACCATCTTAGTCTCTCTCAAAATCAGTTCGACGCAAACTAAGTCTTCACCGGACCATTCTTTTCAGTCTGGTGCTAAAGCCACTCATATAAGAATCAAACCAAGCGTATGGCATTTACGCCGAACCGTCTTCCACTGACTCAAAATCAAGTCCGGCGCTAACTCATGTTTACACTGGACCGACTTTTTTCTTAGTCCGACGCAATTGCGTATCTCTCGGATCTTTTCCTCTTGCATTCTAAAAGTCCGGCGGACCAACCCTTTCCAGATATACTTTCTTTGGCGAACTAAACAAATTTGGTCCGACGCAATTGTGTCAATCTAACCTTTTTCGCTGGACTCAATTTCTTTCCAAAGCCTATGTACGATGGACCTAGCTGGCTTAGTCCGGCGCAAATGCTTGTATCTGTATTTTTAGTTCGATGTACATAGAGCAGTTTGTGAAACTTAATCAAACTAAGTCCAGTGCAATTGAGCTTAGCCTGTTTTTGACAGTCTGACATGTCCAATGACTACTGTGGTAGTTGCGACGGCTAACACTTGCTCAAATGGCTATAAAAGCTCATCTAGCATATTCCTTGGCAAGATTTTTTATCTCCTTGATATTTTAGCAACTTAGACCCTTCAAACCATCAAGAAGACCGTGCTTCACTTCTAAAACTCAAAAATCCAAATTTTCTAAGTGTTCTTGCTCCAAGCTTAGTCTAGTTAGTGTTGTGCTAGTGAACTGAGAGACATGGTTTATGGATAGTCTATTACTCTTGGAACTAAGTGTTCCTAGACGGCTTGGAGGAGTTTTTGGTGTGACTTGTCCAAAAGGGTTTGTGGAAGGCCATCATTGCTGTGAGAGGTTGGGACTCATCTCACCAGAGTGATGAAAAAATCACCCTAGTGAAGTCCAGAGCTATTGCGATTAGCTTTGGAGGAGCAATACTTCTAAAAAAAGTGTTCTAACGTGGAAGTAGGAGTTTGTCTCTAAACCACGAAAAAAATTCTCTGTGTCTCCTCTTTTACTTTCAGTATTTACATTTTAGTTTTTATTTTCTGCTGTTGAACTTTGCTCTCATTTGTGTTAGTACTTGCTATTTTTTATGGTATCTGTACTTATTTGTAGAATATCTTGACTCACTAGTATTTGAGCACTTAGAATTCATTTAATTAGTGCTAAAAGCTTATACTTAAACCAAAAATTTTAAAATTTGTCTATTCACCCCCCTCTAAGCCAACTCGATCCTTCCACACAACCTTAATCTTCGCACCACCCTTCGCTTCCAGATCTGTGTACTCACTTTTGCTATGTGTGACGAATGAATCCAATAATTGATCACGAAGCTTCAACACCGATCAACACAATTCAGGCATGTTTTACATCTCAAACCCTCCTGGTAAAAAAAATTACAATGTCGTTCTATGTTTATATAATGTATTTTTTAATAATCTTACCTATAAATATAAAATGTACTCTATATTTTAAAGTAAAATTATTGTAATGTTTCTTTCATAGCCCTAATAAATATCTAGCTTAACTCGAAATTCTCTACGTGAATTCCAATGGTGGATCTAGGATTTTTAGAATATGTGTTCAGAGTTACAAAAATATTATTCAGTATAAAACATAAATGTTCATAATAGAAAAAATACAAAGCATAAATTGTTCTTACTAGAAACAACACCCAAAATAATTTAGAGATTTGTGAATTGGAGATTTAAAATTTACATGCTTCCTTTTCCTATTTGAATGCTCTACATGCTACATTTAAAAAATCGCCATCCACCGTTACAATTAACATAACATCGAGAGATTTGTCAATTGGGGATTTTATATTTGGAATCAAGAATTAAATTTACCTGTGTGGTTGCCGATGCCGAATGATCAGCTGATGCATGTTGTTTTAGCACTGCTTCCTACCTCGCAGGGTGTCGTTGCCCTGACCTGCCGATCACCACTGAGGCCGCATCACAAGTGCCAGGTTTGCCTTGTCGTCTCTACCAATTCGCCAGTGCTAATGGCTGCTTGGCGCTCGTCTGCGGCCCTACTCCTTGCTGGCTTGCACCTACCCTATGGCCCTCGTCCATCGTTGCCGAGCTGCCGCCTACTGGTTAGGCCGCCACCACAGAGAGTGTGAGAGAGCGTGAAGCACGTGGAATGGAGAGGGAGTTGAGTGTTGAACTTGAGGAATGTTGGAAGACTAGAACTTGGGTGATTGGGCGAAAGATTGGGAAAGGAAGTGGATGGGACGAGCTGAAATGGATTTGGAGGTTGAAATATGTATTTTTGAGCCTACTTACTACTATATATATACCTAATATACTTATTATATACTAAGTTTTTTGTTAAAATTTTTGGGTGTATATATGTACACCCATGTCCATTAGCTAGATCCACCCTTGAGGAGTACATTGAATATATTTCTTAAAGATAATAATTGAGGGTAATCTAATCATTTTCAATATCTAATTGATCTATATACCAAAAGAAAATACATATTATAAACTTTGACAGACGAAGTACTACACACCAAGGTTACAAATTTCACTAAGATTTTGGAAATTTCTGCCAAAATTTCAACTTTTGGCCAGGGCTAAAATTCTAAATCTCAATGGGATAAAAAATTTGTAGGATCGGATGGCGTCAATCAGAGGGGGGGTGAATGATTGCGCGGAAGCTAAAATCTTATTCTTAAACTTTTTGAAACACTCCAATTCAAACTCAAATCGCTTGAAGACCGGTTCACGAAGTTAGGAGACCAGTTTAAAAGTCTGGGCGACCAGTAGAGCATATGGGCGACCAAGAAGACACTTGGGCGAAAGGCGACTAGTTTGGACACTCAAGCGAGCAGGTTTGGTACTTGGGCGAGCAGGTTGGCACTTGGGCGACCACGCGCACAGTCTGGACGAGCAGACCGATATATGTCTATTAAAATAGAAATTCCTGAAGATCCAGCCGTTGGATTGATGTGAAATTTTAACTGTAGAAACTAGACTTAATTCCGCAGCTAACACAAAAAGAATCAGGTCGATCGGATTTACGGATCTAAAGTTATGACCTTCGCAAGATGACTGAATTCGGGCGACCACGCCAGCAGTCGGGCGAGCAGGACATCAATCTGGGCGACCACAAATTACCAAATATCTAACCGTTGGATTGATGTGAAATTTTAACTGTAGAAACTAGATTCAATTACGAATCAAACCCAATAAGAATCAATCTGATCGGATCTACGGATCAAAAGATATTACCTTCGCAAGATGATACTTTTGCAAAGAACCGAACTCCGTGATGAACTTCGTGACTGCTGCTGCGATGAACAAAACTTCAAGCGATTGATCAACTATGTCAAAGCTAAGAGCAAATCACAACCGCAAGAAGAAGCTCTCTCGAAGATTGATTTTATTTCATTGTCTAAAGTACTCCAACACAAGAGTACAAACCTTCAAAACTCGAACGCTCAACCTCGTCAATAAACAGGGACACTCCCTATTTATACAGAGCAAACTCACAGAGATTGACTACGACTCCACTTCCAACATGGAAAGAGTCCGTATCTGTCTCAACTTGGCCCAACGTGGCCAAAAACAACTCTTGCACGTATGTACAAATTTCCACCCACCGTAATTACGTGACTAACCAGCCTCCATGTGCATGTTCTCTAGCCCGAACGTCCCGCATGACATCCTTGACCACCAAGACCTCGATTCCTTCCTGAATCTAGTCCCGAACCTCAGTTCCTCCATGAACCTAGTTCCGGTCCCGTCATCGACCACGTTCGCCCTCGAGCAACACCTGCACATGAATAAACACAGAAACCGTGCACGAGCACAAGTCCACGACTTGACTCAAGGTCAATCCATGCAACCACTCACACGAGTGCATTGCATCAAGCAGAATCCATCATGCTATCACTAGCATAATAATTATCTCAACATGGCACATGCACAAGCACCACACATGCTATAACCAAAGTCACTTTACAATGCCAATTTCACCATTCAACCAATTTTTCATCACATGATCTCACAATCTCCCCCTTGATGAAAACATTGGCAACACCATTTGGACCTGAACATTGGCATTAACCTCACAAGAAAAGATTTTAAGAAAAGCAAAGTGATCAAAAAGCAAAGTGAAAAATCTCCCTCTAAAAGGAAACAAATGTGCACAAAATTTTCTCCCCCTCTGACTCCAAAAATTATCCCTTTTGACAATAAAACATTTTGCTTCTCCCCCTGAGTATAAGCTTTCTTCTCCCCCTTTGACAATGATTTCAGCAAGGAAAACAAATGAGTGCCAAGAAAAGAACCAATGAGCTTTCTTGATCATATAACCGATATATCACATAATAAGCATAATACATGAACTTAATATTATTTAACAAGTTAGGGAGTGACATGCATCTCAACCTCAATTTAATCAACTATAGCCAAGTACTAAGCAAATCTTGACGAAAACACTAGGCCAAAAATGAAGCAACTAACAACTCAGGCAAGCAAGTAGTTTCAACTCCAATCTAGTAGACCAAAATAATCTTGATAACAAGAATCGCATGTGGCATGCTTGAAGCATACTTTTTTATTTTCAATGAATGGCATGCTTGAAGCATACATCTTATCTTTTAGGGAATGGCATGCTTGTAGCATACATCTTATCTTTTAGGGAATGGCATGCTCGAAGCATACATTTTGAAGCTTTTGCACATTTTGATAATTTTGACAAGCTTCTTGCACATTTGAGCCCCCTTTTTTTCTTATTCCCTTTTCTTTTATTGTAAACATGCAAAGAGATTAAATGGTCTACGAAAGAGTAAAGCTGAAAAACACACATGCTTCATAGCCCAACTTTGTCAAGAGGATTCAATATCAGGCCTATAACAGCAAGATATCACAAAACATGCGCTATAGACAATTAAACTAAGGAATTCCACAATGTCACTTTTAGTTCAAGTAGCACAATTTAGATTATCATATATAAGCTTAATTACATAATATATAAAGAAATATGATAAAGTAAGCTCATTAAGTAACAGACTTGACATAAAACTCCCCCTCAAAACAAGCTCATGGGGTGCACAACGCCCATCAAAAAAGCAAATCGAGAAGCATCAAGTGGTTTTGTGAAAATATCAGCAATTTGCAACTCAGAATCAACAAAATGCAACACAACATCTCCCTTTTCCACATGATCTCAAGAAAATGATAACGAATATCAATATGTTTTGTTCGAGAATGTTGCAATCGGATTTTTAGCAATATTAATAGCACTAGTGTTATCACAAAAAGTGGAACACTATCTATAATTAATCCAAAATCCTTTAAAGTTGATATCATCCAAAGCACTTGAGCACAACATGCGGCGAAGAACATATTCAGATTCAAAGAGCTTGAGAGAGCAATGTAAACTTGTTTTCTAGATGACCAAGCAACTAAAGATGTACCAATAAAATGACATGTTCCAGAGGTACTTTTCCTGTTAATTCTACAACCCGCAAAATCAGCATCAGAGAAGGCTCTAAGTGATAAACATGATGATGAGGAGTACCATAAGCCAAACTCTAAAGTGGATTGTAAATAGCGAAGAATTCGTTTTACCGCTTGTCGATGAGAAGCTCGTGGGAAAGCTTGAAAACGAGCACATAAACACACCGCAAAGTGTATGTCTGGTCTTAAAGCAGTGAGATAAAGAAGCGATCCAATCATGCTTCGATACTCCTTTTGATTAACCGGTTCTCCTTCTTCATCCGGATCCAAAGTAGTTGTTGTGCCAATAGGTGTGAAAATTGGTTTGCATGATTCCATCTCAAAGCGTCGAAGGAGATCTTTTGTGTACTTCGTTTGGTGAACAAAGATACCTTGCCTTGTTTGCTTGACTTGTAAACCCAGAAAGTATGTGAGCTCACCCATCATACTCATCTCAAATTCCACGGTCATAGTGTCTCAAAACTTGGCAACCAAGAGCATGAGAAGTACCACCAAAATGATATCATCCACATAAATCAACAAGTAACAGATCATTGCCATGCTTGAGAGAAAACAAGGTTTTATCAACTTTGCCCATTTCAAAATCATTTTCCAAGAAATATGATTTAAGCCTATCATACCAAGCCCGAGGAGCTTGTTTTAAACCATATAAAGCTTTGGACAACTTAAAAACATGGTCTGGGAATTTGGATTTTCAAATCCAGAGGTTGTTTGACATAAACTTCTTCGAAATAAAACCATTTAGAAAAGCACTTTTGACGTCCATTTGATACAATCTAAAACCTTTAGATGCAAAGAAAGGCCAACAAAATTCTAATGGCTTCAAGTCTAGCAACAGTGCAAAAGTTTCATCAAAATCAAGTCCTTCAATTTGAGTAAAACCTTGAGCAACCAATCTAGCTTTGTTTCTAACAACAACCCCATCTTGACTTTGTTTATTCTTAAAACCCATTTAGTTCCAATGATATTCGACCTAAAGGAGGTGGAACTAAAACCCAAACCTTATTGCGCTCAAAATTCTCAAGTTCCTCATGCATGGCATTAATCCAAGACTCATCAGATAAAGCGTGACTTACATCTTAGGGTTCAAAAGATGCAACAAAAGCAGTATGAGCATATGAGGCATTAGTATTGTACCTGTTTCGAAGCACACGCACATTTAACTCACCAATCATCTGTTCAGGAGGATGTCTTCGTTGAATATGCAATGGTGCTGAAATTTCTAAAGTTGCTTGAGGTCCAGTACCATGTGTGTTTGTTGGAAGAATTTCCGAAGATGCTTCCTGATTTTCTTCCTGTGGTTGAATTGGCTGACCCGAGTTGCCAACTTGATTACCACTTTCATCTTCATTTTTATTATCACTTTCTTCCAAAAAGATACTTTCAGAATTGCAAGTAACCTGTGTCTCTGAAATTTCGGGTCTAGTACCAGGACTAGCCTCATCAAAAGTGACTTCACAAGTCTCAACAATTTTGTTAGTTTCTAAATTTAGCACACGGTAACCACGAGTATGAAGAGCATAACCAAGAAACAATCCATCTGAGCATCTAGATTCAAACTTATCAAGATTTCCATGTTTGAGAATGAAACGTTTGCAACCAAAAACACGCATATGGGAGATGCTAGGAGTACGTCCAAACCGAAGTTCATAAGAAGTTCTATGAAGCTTTGCTCTCAAAAATACTCTATTTGAAATGTAACAAGCAGTAGAAATAGCTTCAGCCCAAAACTTCCTAGGAGTAGAATATTCATCAAGCATTGTCCTAGCCATCTCAACTAGTGTGCGATTTTTCCTCTCAACAACACCATTTTGTTGAGGAACTCGGGCAGAAGAAAATTGATGCTCAATTCCATGTTCGTAATGTAAAGAAGCAAAAAGAGTGTTCTTGAATTCTCCTCCATTATCACTCCTAATTACTTTAAGTGCTTCGAGCAATTCCTTGAGCAACCTTAATGCAAACTCTTGAAATAATTCAAAAGCTTCATCTTTGGTAGTCATGAAATATACCCAAGAGTACCTAGAGTAATCATCTACAATCACAAGAACATACCACTTACCTCCTGCAGATTTTACTCTTCTTTGGTCCAACCGTGTCCATATGTAGAAGTCGACCGAGCATTAGTCATAACAATGAGAAATAGGAAAATGTGGTGGTGCGTCATTTTTCCATGTTGATAGGGGAGCAAACCAAATCACGCGTTTTATCATACTTCAATTCAAGCAAACCTCTCGAGCAAATTTGATTTACTAATGCGTGAAAGGTGATCAAAACCAATATGACCGAGTCTACGATGCCAAAAAGTTAGATCTTTTGAAACATGAGATACAAGACATGTTATTTCAGATGATGGACACGAAAAATCACCTTTAAACAAGCGACCAATGCGAGTGATGTTGCATACTAGATTTTCAGAAACATCTAATATTCGACAAGAATTTTTCTGAAATCTTACCTCAAGATCTTCATCAAGCAATTGAGAAACTGAGAGCAAATTATATTTGAGCTTGCTTACCAAAGCTACATCCTTGAGAATGAAGTTTTCATTGACTCGCACAATTCCTCTTCCAAGAATTCTTCCCTTTGAATTGTCGCCAAAAGTGATGACCTCATCACCAGAACTTTGTGTGAGGGAGGAGAACCATTTTGAATCACCAGTCATATGTCTTGAACATCCAGAATCTATGAACCATATGTTCTCCTTCCTCTCTTTCACAGCCTACATAAAAGACAATGTCGATGTCTCAGTACTGGGGTTAGATAAAAGACATTTAGGAACCCAGCACTGAGACACACGACAAGTAGGCACAGCACGAGTATACTTGTATACAAAATCAGTTTTGCTCTTTCTCGTGTTTCTTGCAACAAAAGGTGTTCGCATCACCTTAGGCACATAATGAGGAGTAAAGCGTGCCTGTCTAAAATTAGACCTAGCCTTAGCTTTTTCTTGCTTCGTTGTTTGGCTAGCCTAAAGCAAAAATCTACTAGATGTCCATCTCTACCACAATGAGTGCAAGTGTACTTAATGAATGTTTAACTTTAGAAGTAGAAGCAACATTTGCATTCATCACAAGAGAAGATAAAATTCCAAAGCAGATTTAAAGACGCTTTTCTTAGGCTCATTTGCAATTTCAAACTTTCCACTTTCAAGAACTTTGACAACAAAGGGAACATGTGTTTTATGATGAGCATAAGAATCAAAACCTAAACCTTTGTTATGAGTGCTGACTTTTGATTGATCCAAAATCATGTTTAGGTTTTTCTTTCCTTTAGTGAAACGTTCTAATGATTTTTCCAAGTTATCAACCTTTCTAGACAGAGTTAAACAATTGTTACAGGGAACGTCCACTATTCCTTTCTGTTTTCGACAATTTGAGCAGGAAAGAACTTCATGAGTGAGTAAGGCATCTGTCATTTGAGAAACTCTAGCATTTGCATCATGCAACTTCAATTCCAGTATGGAGCATTTTGAACAAGTAGTTAAATCATGCAGATCAATGGTTGAACAGCTAGCATCTTTCATTTGTTTCTCATTTTCCTATCTTGTTTTAACAGAGAAGCATGTTCTTTCCTAAGTGAAACAAGCTCATTGTGAATTAAGTCACATGACTTACGAGCATCATCATCGTGAATCAAAGATCTAAGCCTTGCAATTTTAGAATTGGAACTATCAATTTCTAGATCTTTTTCTTTAAGAGCCTTCTTAGATTTTTTAAGTTCGAAGCTAATTTAACCATAGCATACTCAAGTTCATCATAAGAAGGACCTACCTCATCAAAATCGTAATCATCACACTATCCCTTTTAGCCATAAAGCACATGCCGGTGAAGTCATCATCAAGATCTCCTTCTTGTCCCGTGGCTCATTGTCACTCTCAAAGTCCACATCACTAAGATCACACTCCTCCAAGACAGCTAAGACTTTCTTAGCGACTTTTCGAAAATTGGAACGCCTAGGAGTAGTACGTCTTGAGCTACGTTGTGCAGGTTCCCTTTCTTCCTTCTTTTTCAACTTGGGACAATTTGCTTTGATATGCCCGGGAAGACCACACTCAAAGCAGTTGAAAGACCTCAAGTAGTACCTCCACGCTCCTCATCCTCACATTGTTGAGTGCTTTAACAAATAGCGTGAAGAAATGAGCACAAGATCTTATTCAGGGAGCATCTCAAACTGCTCATCCTAAAAAGAAGCTAATGCGCACAAGGAGACGAAGATGGTAATCCGAAGACGTCAAGTTAGCAACAAGTGCATGTGTAGAGGTTTTATCACTCTAGGTGATAAAGAATCCATCTCATAAGTTTTCAACCTAGAATACAGATCATCCATGGTCAACGTGTCCAAATCAACAGCTTTGATTGATTGCGGTAATAACCATGCGCTATTCAGAGTCGAGATCTCAAAATCTTACTAGCATTCTCCTCTCATCGGATTGTTAACTCCAACACCACGCAAATTGCACAAGATTTTCTCAAATTGAGAGTAAAGATCATCAATTGATTCACCGGTCTCATTACAAAATCGAAAAAGTCCTTTTGGTAAATATTTTTACGCACTTTCTTAATCTTAGTTGAACCTTCATGATAGTCACATAATGTCTTCCAAACTGAATGTGCGTAACGTAAATGAGAAACTCGATCAAATTCTTTTTCAGAGATTCCTTGAAAAATCAAGTTTTTAGCTTTAGCATTTAAATCAACGTCTTTTATTATCATTAGTGACTATATCAGAACATCATATGCGAGAAACTTTGCGCCAAACATCATTACCTTGAGCTTCAATATAGGATTGCATGCGACTTTTCCAGTAAGGAAAATTTGAATCATTAAGCATAGGAGGACGATTAACATACTTATCTGACGCCATACCTCAACCTTGCTCTGATACCACTTGTAGGATCGGATGGCGTCAATCAGAGGGGGGGTGAATGATTGCGCGGAAGCTAAAATCTTATTCTTAAACTTTTTGAAACACTCCAATTCAAACTCAAATCGCTTGAAGACCGGTTCACGAAGTTGGGAGACCAGTTTAAAAGTCTGGGCGACCAGTAGAGCATATGGGCGACCAGTAGCACACTTGGGCGACCAGTTTGGGCACCTGGGCGAGCAGGTTTGGTACTTGGGCGAGCAGGTTGGGCGACCACGCGCACAGTCTGGACGAGCAGACCGATATATGTCTACTAAAATAGAAATTTCTGAAGATCCAGTCGTTGGATTGACGTGAAATTTTAACTGTAGAAACTAGACTTAATTCCACAGCTAAACAAAAAGAATCAAGTCGATCGGATCTACGGATCTAAAGTTATGACCTTCGCAAGATGACTAAATTCGGGCGACCACGCGAGCAGTCGGGCGAGCAGGACATCAATCTGGGCGACCACAAATTACCAAATATCTAACCGTTGGATTGATGTGAAATTTTAACTGTAGAAACTAGATTCAATTACGAATCAAACCTAATAAGAATCAATCCGATCGGATCTACGGATCAAAAGATATTACCTTCGCAAGATGATACTTTTGCAAAGAACCGAACTCCGTGATGAACTTCGTGACTGCTGCTGCGATGAACAAAACTTCAAGCGATTGATCAACTATGTCAAAGCTAAGAGCAAATCACAACCGCAAGAAGAAGCTCTCTGGAAGATTGATTTTTATTTCATTGTCTAAAGTACTCCAACACAAGAGTACAAACCTTCAAAACCTGAACGCTCAACCTCGTCAATAAACAGGGCACACCTCCCCCTATTTATACAGAGCAAACTCACAGAGATTGACTACGACTCCACTTCCAACATGGAAAGAGTCCGTATCTGTTTCAACTTGGCCAACGTGGCCAAAAACAACTCTTGCACGTATGTACAAATTCCCCTCGCTGTAATTACGTGACTAACCGACCTCCATGTGCATGTTCTCTAGCCCGAACGCCCCGCATGACATCCTTGACCACCAAGACCTCGATTCCTTCCTGAATCTAGTCCCGAACCTCGCCTCCATGAACCTAGTTCGGTCCGTCATCGACCATGTTAGCCTCGAGCAACACTGCACATGAATAAACACTGAAACCGGGTATGCGAGCACAAGTCCACGACTTGACTCAAGGTCAATCCATGCAACCACTCACACGAGTGCATTGCATCAAGCGTAATCCATCATGCTATCACCAAAGATAATAATTATCTCAACATGGCACATGCACAAGCACCACACATGCTATAACCAAAGTCACTTTACAATGCCAATTTCACCATTCAACCAATTTTTCATCACATGATCTCACAAAATTGAAAATTTTCGTACCTTTAGGACCGGATTTAGCACCAAATTTTTTATGGTGAATTTTAATGCCTTTTCTGAGGAATACAAGTGAAAATTTTGCAAAAAAAAAACATATACAAATTATATAACCCTAAACCCTCGTGCAAAATGTCACAATATGGTGATTCAATTTAGAAGTCTCATCATATATGGAGCTAACATGTCGACCTAAACTCCTTAACCATGATCAATATAAGAAAAGATAATCAAAACCAGTATCCATCCTTGCTTTACATATCTAAATTTGCAGTGATCATCTTTGATACATTGATGGGATAGTACTAACTTATCTTTCGGTAACTCCATCAAGCCTCTAGCCTAAGATACTTTATTCTAGTAGCTCTAACGTTCAAGAAGACCAAATTCTAGCCTAATAAAGGGAGCCTAAATTTGTTGATCGATGATCACTATGCCCCCTAAAGTGTCCCCAATTTGACATGTAAGCATCAATCTAACGAGGTGGACATCAATAACCCAGGTGATTACTGACCACAGTGCTAAAATCTCAAGAACCATAATCTTGCAATGCATCTATAACAAAAGTGGGAGATGAGTTTTTGGATAGGTCGAAAGTTTTGGATCTAGTGAAGAGTTGCTGGCGGTGGTAGATCCATTGACAACACAAGACGTTGAGTTAGGTGACTGCCCAAGGTGCCAAATTTGGCAAGGGGAGCACTAATAGAGAGGCGATGGATTTGACATTTGGTCATGATAATTGCTGTGTTTGCATTTTCTCACCTGTCTTTGTTGTTTAAGGTGTTTGGTCTATAGCATTCTGTTTTTACGATCACCATTTACGGCTGGATTGCAAAGGTTTCTTTCATAGTCAATTGCCATTTGGACTATGACTTGATGGCAACATTGGTCTGGTGGCTCAAGAGCCAATTGACTTGGTAATTGGTTGTTAGTGTTGGATTGCTTGTGAATTGGAGAATTCAATGAGTTGCCTAGCACCAACAAGCTGTACTTTAAGTTTGTTCAAGAATGTTTTGTTTTTGTATAAGGGAAGTGTCCTTATCTTTTGAGTCATTTCTTTGTAATTTCCTTAGTTAGGTAGATTTTATGTGCAAATACTTAGTATTTTCATTAAAATAGATAGGAAATGTAAATAAATGCTTGCATAACTTTTTTTTCATAATTTTTTCTTTTTTTTTCTAGCCTCGAGAGACCATTCACAAAGGGTTGAAAATGGCCAAAATTTTCGTTTTGTCGGTCTCTAAAATACTGGATTTGAAATTTGGTTTTTAAATTTCAGTCGAATTTCGGTCAAAATTACGAAATATCACAAAATTTCAAATTTCGACCGCCCAAGATATGGTTTGAAAACAAAATTTGAAACCTTGCTACACAAAGACGGCCCAAAGGGCTCTTTCACGGTATATTCTATTGCACACTGTATATTACAAGCATAATGCACTGTAAAGGTGTGTTTGGTACAGCTCCAGCTTTATCAGATTCATAGATCTTGTGGAGCTAGATATTTTAGTTGCATCAGATATATAGAGCTGGAGCTGTTGATACATTAAAAGTGTTTAGATTGATCATCTTGTTTATATTTTAGATTAAAAATATAAACTTAATTTACTTTATTTTAGTCTACAAGTTTCAGTTCCTAGAGTTAAAATCTACGACTCTACTAAACAGGATCTAAAATTACTCCACACCAATCACCAACTCTTACACAGAGCTCGAAGAAGTCTACTGCACTTGTTATCCGCGAAACGAAAGCCACGACTCAATCAGTCTAAAAATCCGTAGAATGCTAGCTAGCTCTACAATATGGAGCAGGTGTCCGGGCGGGAGTGGCACTGGTATGCGTACGCGCCGGCGTCGGCGTAGTGCTCGTAGACAACCGGCACCGGCTGCGGCGCGTACTGGCAGTAGTAGCGCCGCGGGTACGCGTACTCGACCTTTGCGGCAGCGGTGGCGGCCGGCTTCACCTTCTCCGCCTCCTTCTTGGCTTCATCGACCTGCAACAGCTGCGCGGGCCCGACCTTCTTGCGGAGCGCGCTCGTCAGCATGACGGAGTCGACGTTGCCGACCACCACCACCTGGTCCTTCCCCTCCCCGGCCAGCGCCACCGATTCCACCCCGCCCGTCGCCGCCACCAGCCCCATCGCCTTGGACCGGCACTTGTCGCACTTCATCTGCACCTTGATCACGATCTTTTGCTGCAACCGACGAAGCAAACCTCCATGTTTCAGCCGAAAGAACAGAGAGAATAAAGATGACGATACTACACTACACTGGCTGGTAGAACGATTTAGTATAAGCGGCAAATTAAGAATGAGCTTAATAAATTACCGTCATTTCTTCCTTCTTGATGGAGTGGTCCGGTGTTCCAACGCCTGGGTAGTATCGGAATTCAAGATGAGCTTAATTTTGAGATGAAGAAGAGTTTTGAGGCTAATGGTTGGCTTGAATTATACTGATGGGGGCAAGAAAGAAGAAGCGAAAACACGGAGCTATGAGCTTCCCGTTGGGAGGGAGCAGAGAACCCGGGCCTCCTATTTATAGGAGCGTGAGGGACGATCACAGTGCTTAAGTGCTACTACCGTGTGTCACATTGTGAGATCTAGTCGTCTATGGGAATCGTTAGGATGCGATTAGAAAAAGAGACGCTGTCTAGCAAGTAGTGGCAGTAGTAATCAAATTTAAGCATTTATTCTTTAAAGGTATTTTAGATTTTTTATATCTATTAATCGGGGGTATTTTAAATTTTTTCTAATTTATTCACAGTTTTAAATTCATTGAATACCTGGTAATCTTCATAGACTTCTTATCCATTCATCCGGATCACATAACAAGTTTTATAGTAGAGGATAAATAGTATGATGAAATTTTTTATCCTTTTACCTTTCTCTGAATTTTACTATCAATACTATAGGTGTTAGTATAACTAGATCTAAATTGATTTTAACTATTAGATTTAAAGAAATAGACGACTTATATTGATTTTAATCCGTCGTAAAAGAGCTTAACGGAGAAAAAAGGAAGGTTTGATGACAGTAGCTTCAGCCTTTATTTATGACCCGGCTCTGCTCCGTCCGTCATAAATTCAGAACAAGAGAGGGCTGCTCCCGCTTCCCTGATCGTCGCTAACGCGCAAGAAACCGTGTGTCGAGCTGCCTAGCAAAACTGAGTACGCTACGCAGATCTGGAAGCGGAGGGTGGTACGAAGATTAAGAAACGGACGAGAAAACGACCGGCGTTTCGGAGGAAGCACACGAATCTGTCCGTTCAACTTTACGCGGCTTATCTGTTGAGATGCTTTTATCTATATAGATATAGAACGTATACTTTAACGTAGAATGTGGTTTGATCATTTTTACCGTAGGATTTCCATGCTTTCAGTCCTAATGCAAGTTAATAACTCTTGAAGCATACGAAGGGTAATTAATCACTATTTATTATTTATTTATGTTTTAATATTTATGTATGTTTCAAAGAACATAGAAACATCTCTTTTTTTTACTGTATCCTTAATATATGTATCAAAGAGTACAAGTCAGCGGCGAGTGCGCATGTGCTTGATTAGAGGCTTAGGGTGTGTTTGGCGGGGAGAAATGAAAATTCTAAACTTCACAGTATTCATGAAGTTTGAAATTGAAAGACATTAAGAGTGTTTAGATAGATCATCTTGTTCACATTTTAGACCAAAAATATAAACTTCACTTTATTTTAGCTCTGAGTTTGATTTAAGAAAAACCAAATCTTGTTCTACCAAACACGCCTTCTTGAATACGTGTCCAACTCGACAACCAAGCACGCTCCTTCCTTGTTGCTTGCATCATTGGGTAAGTATAAAAATTCTCGTCGATATGCGGTTCTGGGACAATGTCATTGTCTGCTGTGTTGATGTAGTAAGCTTGAAAATGGGTGTGTACACTGTAAAGTTTCTTGAATTGACACGTCTCTCTCTATCTTGCTGAACAATCCTTTGCCTTGAACATTTTGCTCATTTTTCTCAAGTCGGAGGACTAGTATTCTGACTCAGCAGGTAGCTCAAAAAGTCAGGTGCGCGCGCTCTCTGGATAACTCTGCACCCGTTGATCCTACAACACTTGTACGTACCCGTACGTATGGGCACAGAAATATACGAATCGGGTTAATGAGGTGCTCCCCTAAAATAAAGTCGTACAGGTCCCGTACTGTGGGTGAAGCGTGACCAAAGTACTACACCGGTTTTCCGGTTTCCAGGGAGAACAGAAGGAGCCAGCTGCAGAGCAGAGCGATTGCTTGTTAGTTCAAGCGGTTTCGCTAATCTCGTCTCGACGGCGGCGCATCCCATCCACTCAAATCACGTGCTAGTTGTCGAGCGTTTACGCGCTAGTCGTCGAGCGTTCCGCCAGATGAAAAGGACACCACGTAGCAATCATGACGTAGGTCGCGGATGATGGCAGTGGATCTCCCGTGACGGCGACCTGACCAGCACTGGGGCAGGGGAACGATCGATTCATCGAACTGAAGCCGTCAGAACTTGCAGCGTTCAACGAGGAGGAGGAGGAGGAGGAGGAGAAGAAGAGCAGTCCTGCTGCTGTTGCTGTCGCCGCCGAATTTCACACCTGTGTCGAGTCGAGCCCTCTGCCTGTGAACGCCGACCTGTTCAGATTGGAATATGGATTCCGATCGGGTCTGGACACAAGGGACGTCGACTTCTACTAGTGCAGAATACAGAATACTGCACAGTGGACAGGCTGATTAATCTGTAGCGAGTGATTCGACGCATGGCTCACGCGTCCAGCTGGAAGGCACGAAACAAAAAAGAATTTGGTTGGACGTAGTTGACGGGTTTACAAACGTATGGTTCGGAAATCAGAAGACCCGTTTAAGCTGTAAAAAATACCAGGCATGTTGCTTAGATTCCCGTGTTCTCCCTCTGGCGCCCTGTGCTGGTCTAGATCGTTACTGAAAAATGTATATTTTGTAGCTAGTGTTACATTGGTTCAGCCTTGCTCAAGAACGCGGTGCGATGCAGATGCAGATGCACAACAACGCGGTTAACGGCTTAACGCGGCACGCACCACACATATGTTTTGAACTTGATTCGATGCATTTGTTCATGTGTACTCCAGTTTCTTAATTTTCATCAAAGATTCAGAGGCATGATTAAAACTAGTTGTGGTTCGGTATGTCAGCTAGCATCGATGGTCATTGGGGCGATGACTGTGCAATAGTTTTCTTTTGGTAAATTTTATAAAACTACTGATTTTTTTTATACACATTATCATGAAACTATATATTTTAGCAAATATTTTATAAAATTATAAATTTTAGGAGGACTCGTGAGGCGTGGTTAAAACTAGTTGTGGTTCGGTATATGTCAGCTAGCATCAATGGTCATGGGGTGATGACTGTGCAATAGTTTTCTTTGGAGCAAACTATACAAAACTATTGATTTTTTTTAGTGTAAACTATCAGAAAATTATAGATTTTAGCTCATATTTCTATCAAAACTGCAAATTTTAGAAAAACTTGCGTCACAAAACTACATGTTTTAAGATTGATCATTTCTTATAACGGGTCTGACACTGTATACTCATATGATAGCCTCACGTGCCTACATTTCCCGTTTCACCCACGGGTGAAGTTGTCACATAGGTTCAAACTGTCATTCTTGTTATAAGAAACGTTTAATTATAAAATCTGTAGTGTTTTATACAATTTTTGCTAAAATCAATAATTCTATAAAATAGAAACAAAATTCTGTAATTTTTTTAGTTATTACGGAAGTTTTTGTGAAATTTATTTATTTATTCTTTTCCTCCGAATAACTAACAAAACGGAGCGCACGACGACTTCCAAGTCAACGTACGATTCGCTTGGCATTGTGAGGTGTGACATCTGCCCAGTGCGAAAACGAGTGATGCGTTTTTTTAACTCTAGGCCCCAAATAATTAATGAACCGATGCAGATCTCGCAGCCACATCGATCGGATTTGTTAAAGTAAGACTATTAGAGGACTTGACCTGAGACGACTGACTACCTAACCACACTACACGGTTTAGGTGGGACCCGACACGGTGTCTGACATGGATATTTGTTTTCATTTTTTTATTTTGCATATGGATACATATAATCTGATATATAAATGAATACAAATATAAATAATATCGAATATAGATATGAAGTAAATACGTATCGGATCGGATACAGTCACAACTATTTATTATAATACGATAACACCTTAAATTACACATAAGAAATCAACAAACACACAAAACTAATTGATTTGCATCTCCATTCACTTATGGCCTGTTTGTTTGTCTTCTCAACTGAGCCAGGTTGTATGAGTTCAGTCTGGCTGGTGGAAGCCTGGCTGAGTGGATAGAAGGTGATGTTGTTTGGTTGGTTGTATGAGATTGGACAGACTGTATAGAGAAGTTGTTGATTGGGTGTACTACGAGAGAAGTGGGATGGATAAATTCAAGAGATATGGATAATTTTTTTTGAAAAAGTAATACTAGAACATCAACAAAATTTAAAAAGAAAATAAATATTGGAAAAACAATTCAAATCAGTGAATTTTTTTTTATCTTTTAAAATTTATATGACGAGTGTGGTCTAGTTTTGTTCGAAAAAATGTCAGGAATGCATAACTAAAATCGGTTCGATGATTAGAGATTGTAATCAAAAGATATTATAAGAAATAGATGAAAAATAGATTACATATGTGATGATGTCATCATACATGCATTGTCACTTAGGCAACTAGCGCATGCAGTGAGCCTGGCTTGCGGGATACGACCAATTCTGACGTTTTCTACGGGCCAGGCTGCAAACAGTTCACTGTATCTGTTAAGATTTAGCTCTACAGATACAAGATACTGCTATTTGGTTGTTTGTATGAACATCCTAGCCTGGCTCTAGCTATGCAGCATAGCCCCTGCAGCTTGGCCCGTACGAAACGCCAGAATTGGCCGTGTCCCACGAGCAAAGCTCACTGCATGCGCTAGTTGCCTCAGTGACAATGCATGCATGATGACATCATCACATATGTAATCTATTTTCCATCTATTTCTTGTAATATCTTTTGATTACAATCTCTAATCATCGAACCGATTTTAGCTATGCATTTCTGACATTTTTTCGAACAAAACTAGACCACACTCGTCATATAAATTTTAAAAGATCAATTTTTTATTTTTCATTGATTTGAATTTTTATTTTTTGAATTTTTTTCCAATATTTATTTTCTTTTTAAATTTTGTTGATGTTCTAGTATTACTTTTTCTAAAAAATTTATCCATCTCTCTTGAATTTATCCATCCTACTTCTCTTGTAGTGCACCCAACCAAACAACTTCTCTGTATAGTCTGTCCAATCTCATACAACTAACCAAACAACATCACCTTCTATCCACTCAGCCAGACTCCCACCAGTCAGACTGAACTCATATAGTCTGGCTCAATTGAGAAGACAACCAAACAGACCATTAAACAGTAGTCTTAAATTATTATTACCAGTAGGCTACACATATGCTAGTGAATTGACATCGGACGATTGCTGTATCCTGCAACGCGATACACAGCACCAATTTTGCACGCATTAGCTAGCACATTACCAGCCAAAGATCCGATCAATTAGTTAACTAATTAAGCGGTTAATTTGATTGAGTCCAGAACTCATGAGGTCAGAGCCTCCTCACCTTCTCTGACTGGCAGGGTCTCAAAAACCGTTTTAAAAAACTAGTTCCAAATTCACAGTAAGAAAACCGCAAAAGACCGCTCGATAACCGTCAGAAACTGAAGGGTTAGGATATCAAAATTTTTTGAAAAAAATTCAAAAAAATTGAAAACCATTTAGTTTTAACGAAAACCATAGTTTTTCATCGAAAACCGCTCGGTTTTCATGAAAAACCGCTCGGTAAAATCGAGCTGACCAATTGAATGTTGTCGACGATCGGAATCGTCGGACTGTAAAAGTGTATGGGGTTAATCGTGTATACGGGACCCAGAATTGGCTTCACTCACCGAAGGGTTGGATTTGCTGTTCTGAAGATCGAAGGAAAAAGAAAAAGAGTGAGACACCAATAATTATACTGGTTCGAGCCCCTATGACAGGTAATAGCTCTACTTCAGTCTTGCTCAGAGGCGGAGAATTTCACTATGTTTGAGTACAGGGAGGTGATCTCTAGCTTGAACTTCTGTAGCTTGAGTGTCTGTGTGTGTGTGTTCTGTGTTGCGATGCCCGAGTATGCTCGTCCCAGAGGGTTTTATGCCCCTCTCAGCCATTACCGGAAACGGCCGAGAGAGATTCCTGGGAGAGTGGCTTCGTGCGCATTGAAGGTGGATCGTAACTGTCCTGGTTTTGCTGCCCACGTCTGGCTTAACTCCACTATTTAAGGATCTTGATAACCGCCAGTTGGATGCATGACTTGGATCCCAAGCTTGACCGCCCGAGCGGAAGCTGATTCCTTACCCCCTTGCTCGAGGTCGTAAGGGAGCCACGCGGTCCACATCGTGGTCAAAGACCTCACGGCTCGAGTTCGAGTTAGGGACTTGTTGACTTTTTGTTCACTAGGCAAGAATTTTCCAGTCCCCGACAAATGTTCTTTAAAAATGGTTTTTGAGCGGTTTTCCGCTCAAAGAAAACCGCGGGTTTTCAACGGTTTTCAAACATATAAATTTTTAAAAAAATTTCAACTTTTTTTAATTAGATCGGTTTACCAAGCGGTTTTGGATCTCGAACCGGAGCGGTAAGGTCGAAAACTGCTGTTTTTGAACGGTAAACCGCGGTTTTTGTCTAACCCCGGAAGAACACTTTCGAAATCCTCTGTGTATTCTGTACTAGTCTAGGAAAAGATAGTACACACAGCAGAAATGTTATCATAACATATCCAACGTATTTTGTTAATAATCAGAGTTTATAATAATTATGGCATGCAGGACAAATAAAAGATTACAGTAAACGCAGAATAAAACCAGCAGTAGAACCCAATAGATTCGCCACATGCAATCAACTGGGGCATCAGCCTAGTTATCTTGGTCCTCACCATCGTAGAGATACTCCTCTAAAAAGATAGAGTAAGTAAGGGTGAGTACAAAAAAACTCCGCAAGTCACACAGTAAATGCAGTATCGATGAAGAGTCACAAAGGAAGGCATAATATGGTTCATTTGAGCATAAAGAAATATTTCAAATACAATAATTAAATTTTCAATGCATAATTGATATAGTAAAAACTGAGTTTTAATCAAATTTTTAGCACGGGCTCCAGCCCAGAGTTTCATCCCAAATTTTCCCATGTGGACTCTCTCCACATATAAACCACTTTTCTGAAAACATTTTGAAATCCAAAATATAATCCGTGAAAGGCTTGCTCGGCATGCCCATAACCGCGGGTATGGCTAATCGATTAATTTTACACTCTGCAAAGGTTGTACAACTTACCTACAAGACATGATTATCTCCTTTCGCCTAAGTACACACTTCCTTTGGTGTGTCGGCAGAGAAAATCACGACAAGGCCCCTATAAAGCTCCATCCACGTAGTCATGCCCGCTAAGATTTCACCGCTGATAGGATTAAAACCGCCTAGTTCAGAAACCCCCTCTTGCGCTGAGTAGCAGTCTTACACTCACTGCCACTTTCAACCTAATGGCATGACTGTCCATGGTATGTCGCCATACGGATAGCCAGGTCCGTCCCATTCTAGACTTGTGGTAGTACGGTAAGGCTTTACATTCAGCGTAACACAGACCAGTTCTTAATTGACTAGGTGAGCTTTCACAACCCTTGTGCCTCACACACCCACCAGTCAACCATTCTCGCCCGGTCTAAATCACATTTTCACTTTCTTTTGAATAACAACATCTTTCATAACATCCCATGGTGCACCAACACTAAGGTATAACTTTATTTTCAACACAAATCTAGTTTTGGCATAAATCCCCAAAAAGTCGTAAATTTATGTCTAAGCATATCGAAGCCATTTACTATAGCACTAGTTAATACTACAATAATGTATCAACCACTGATATTTTGCTCTAAGGTGACAAGGTATGAATATTTCAAAGTCAATTGAGGTCATAACAATTGAGAGTAACTAATCATTTAAAACTGGGACTTAAATTACATTGATAAAACTATGCATGCAATAATTTAAATCAAAATATAATTTTAAAATCTGGGATCAACATGTTCAAGGATGTGTAACTTGCCTTGGTCATAGAATTGAAGTTCGGGATCATCGATAGTGAATCGTTCCGACTCTCCGAAATCTAAACACAAAAAACTAGCGTAAATAAATAACTTGAGATTTTAGATGAATTTAGAAAGGAAAACGGAGCAAACCGGAATTCAAACGGGCGAAAACGGGCACCGAAAAGATTTATAATCGTGCGAGATAATAAAGAAATAATTTTGAATATTTACAATTTCTTTTCCAAATAAAATTTTAAAATTTTTGGAGTCAAAATTCAGATTTCAAATTTTGAAATTTTTTAAAATTTTCCCTCTATTTTTTTCTCTCTTTCTTTTCTTTTTTTCCTCCTTTTTTTCTTTTTCCATAGCTGGCGCTGGGCTCTCTGTCCAGCCGACTACTGTGGGCGCCACTGCCACAGCAGTTGAGGATGGGACCATGCCATGGTGGTGGAGGAGGCACGCGGTGGCTGGAGGCGATGAGATGACCGGAAAAGCGCGGCTTGACGACGATTCTTACCTCATGAAAAATGATGAAATGGGGATGAAATGGCTCAGGAGAAGTTGCAAAATGGATTGCTCCAGTCGAGAGGCACCCGATGCTCCTTTTATAGGGTGGGAGGAGGTCCAAGGAGGGAGCAATTGCGACGAGAATGACGGTGGCCAAAAAGGAAGTTTTTCGCAAATTTTTGGGCAAAATGAGGGGGATTTGATAGGGAAAATTGCTTTGGAAGGTTGAGGAGACGACGGGGATTGATTTTCCTAAGTTTTTGGAAAGAAATGCTGCGGAAATCACGACTATTTGAAGCTCCAAGACTCATTTCCATGGAGGAGAGAGAGAGAAATGTGATCTGGAATTTTGGCTGGAGATAGGAGACGGTTCTGACAGTGGGGTCCGGTCCCACTGTCAGTTTCTTTTTTTTCGAATTTATTTTGTGCTGGGAGAAAAAGCTCAACGGTAAATATATTAAAAAGGTTCTAAAAATCATGAAAAAATTCTCAAAAATACTTTAGAATATTTGGGACTCAATAAAATTATTTTTGGAATTTCTAAACTTTTAAATTTTTCATAGAAATTCTTTTTTGTGAAACTGAAATTACCCAAAAAGAAGACTTAAAAAAAAGCATGGTTCCAAATAAATTCCAGATTAAATAAGTTAAATGAAGAAGCAAATTTTTGGATGTAAAAGTTTTCGTCGGTTTTTGAAACCCTACTGACTAGCACCCCTGTGGTCCCCTACTCCGGCGGCGGTCTTCCTCTTACAGCCGTCGCAAGTGACCTCACTCTGCACCTTCGACCCCTCACTAGCGGAGTGTATGGCCTAGGAGAAGCTGTGGAGGATCTGGTCCGTGAGGATGCCAGCCTTGGGTGTATCTGGGAGGACCCCTTGCAGCTGCGTCGCAAGCTTCTGCCCCTTGAGCAAGTCCTCCATCATCCGCACGTATGGTGGCGCCATAGACATAGCAGCAACCCAAGTAGAAGCAAGAACACTCTCACACCGACCCTCTCCTCCGCTAGCTCACACAACACCACTAGCGGATAATGATGCAACAGCAAGAGTAGAAGGCAAGCTTACGAGGACAGGAGCACAAGGTGATGGAGGGAGGGAGGTGAGTTGAGGAATAAAGTAACCAAAGTTTCATATTTCTCCGGAAGGGCCCTAAGCATCTTTCAACAATATCAAAATCGGTTAGTGATGCTCCAAGGCCTTTGAGCTCATTTACTATGTTATTTAGCCGTGAGTACATTTCATTAATGTTCTCATGAGGTAACATAATAAAACTCTCATATTTGATCCGAAGCATATGCAATTTGGCTTCTTTGACCGAGGATGTACCCTCATGAATTTCCGAGAGGGTTGTCCAAATCTCATGAGCGGTTTCAAGATTGCTCACTCGATTGAACTCATCCGTGTTCAAAGCACCAAAAAGAGCGTTCACAACTTGAGCATTGAGATGAATGTTTCGCTCTACTTGTTCTATTGTAAGTGGGGGATTGGTTCCCGAAGCGATACCCTCATCTACAATTCTCCATATGCTTGGACTCATGGCCTTAAGATAAACGGTCATATGAATTTTCCAATAAGCATAATTCGTGCCATCGAAAAAAGGCGCCTTGCCTATTGACACCCCATCACTAGCTATCCTTACTCTTTAGGCGGTAAAGCCCAAATAAAGAGTTCTAGCTCTGATACCATTTGTAGGATCAATGATACCGACTAGAGGGGATGAATAGGAGGTTTTTAAATTTTCTACACTAAAACCAAGTTTAGAGATTTCTAAGCAAGAATGACAATTTTAGCACTTTTTAATATCTAGCAATTATAGTGATTATCAAATAATTTTCTCTACTCAAATACTTTAATAGCTAAATAAATATTGCACTAAGATGATCAATTAGCTAGAAATAACTCAAGAGTATGAAAATGCAAACCATAATTTAAGAACACGTGAATTTTTATCCCGTGGTCTCGGAGACTTGCCTGTCTCCCCTATTCCACGTTGAGGTGGCTTGACTTTCTTCAAGCCGGCTCCACTTGCTTGAGCCTTTCTCGATCACTCGTGGTAGCTCTTCCCTACTCCGGGTAGGCGAGCTCCTTGCCTTCACAACAATCGGGTCTTCACACAAGCTTCTTTGTGAAGATCTCTGAATTCACACGCCTCTAAGGCGTCTAGGAGGCGGCAACCTCCAAGAGTAATAAGCTTGACGCTTGCTTGAGGTTGAATTGAGTGTCTAAGGCTCAACACTTGAATGCACACTCAATTTAGCTTCTAACCTTCTCAAATATGTGAATCTAAAGCTCAAGGTGTTTTGAGAACTTGCTAAAACTCAAATGTATTCAATGAGGTCCAGAAGAAAGCTTTAAGATGCAGGTAGGGGGTATTTATAACCTCCACCAACCAAAACTAGCCGTTTTAATATTTTACTGATTTTCGGGCTGAGAGGCCGGTCCAACCGACCCCAGGCCGGTACGACCGGCCCTCACACAGAGTAACGGTCGAAACAGTGCATTAATTGCATAATCAGTGACCGTTACTACATAGCCAGTGTGACCGGAGACGGTCCGGTCATACCGATGACTTTCGGTCGCACCGCCCTCAATGGTGCAAGAAACAAGCTCTCTGGAAAAAACGCACCGGAGGGAGCCCGGTCACACCGGGTTTCGGTATGACCGGAGGATGTCCGGTCGCACCGGATCCAAAAATTTCAATTTGCACTCATTCTGTAAAAATAACACCAGACGTCTTCGGTTACACCAACATCCGGTCGCACCAAACCTAAAAGAATCAGAGTGTGATTTATGCATTCTAAAATGTTCTTTTGAATGTTATTTTAATGCATATGTCTAATTAAATAGAATTTGAGTCTCAACACTCTTTTCAACTTCAAACAAAACGACATAAGCCCCTCTTAATAGTACGACACTTATTTCTAACAATCCGATCTTTTTCTTCAACATTCCGAGATCGGCAAAATCTACAAAGAGGTCCTAGAATAATTTTATACCTTTGACACCATGAATCCATTTGCCTTCATTTGATCACATTCATTTCTTCACGATTGCCAATAATTTGACTAACCTATTTATAAAACATTCTCAAATCAAAAGCGTTAGTCCTCTTTCACAAGTTGTCATTAATTACCAAAATCAAAACTATTTGGGGCCTCGATGCTTTCAGTAGAGCCCAAGTGCTGTGGACCGAGTCCACGGTGAACCAATGTGGTTCTGTGGACTCAGTCCATGCACCAAGGCCACGTGGCGGCACTGTATTAACCCGAGCCAGGGCTGATGTCATGCTGACATCACGCTAAAGCAATAATTCGCTTTTCCAATTTAAAAATAATTTGGATTAATATTTGTTTTTTTAATTTTATGATTTTTATGATTTTTGAATATTTTGAGAGCTCATTCTCCCTCATACGAACTCCGATTGAAATGATTCAAATTTCTAAAAAATTATAAAATTGAGATCTATCTAATGGTTAATTTTATTTGATTTTTAAAGTTTGTTAGCTCTCTATTTTGGTATTTATTTGGCTTTTTTTCTTTCGTTTCGTGTAGACGATAAATTGTATAACGCATCCGAGGAAAATTCATCGACCCAAGACCAAGGTCCAGAGAAGGAATAAGGGTTTTTCTAAGGTAAGTTGTGCTTTGATCATGTTGAACCCATGTTTACAAAATCGCTATATTGTTTTACCATATTGCATGCTATTTCACATGTACAATTGTCTTCAATCTAAATTGGGACTTAGCTATCATACCAAATTGATCTATACCCTACCTTGTCATTGTATATCATGATCTATTGTCACCCTAAATTGGTTCACTATAGTTGATTAATATTAAAGTCAACATGGGATGGTTAGATCGTATTAGCTTGTTTAGCCATGCCACGTCATCACATGTACTTGAATCATTGGTAATTAATCTTGACTAATGCAATATGGAACAATGTTATGAACTTGTGTGTCATGTGTGGTCACACGATGAGATTGAGTTGTTGTGGCAATGGATGTCACGCAACGATATTGAATTATTGATGGCACGTGGTGCTTAGTAATCAACTGAGGTGGTTATGATTTAGATTGGGGCAAGTGGCAAGGGGCAGTATGCCAAGGTGGGCTGATGGGTAGAGGGTATGTGGAAGTCTTTCCTCGATCACCCTAAGGACCTAACCTAGCAAGCCTTTTACCTGAGTCAATCATACAACCACATGTCTGAAATGGGACGGACCCAGCTGATTAATTTGCAATGTCTTAGCTTTCGTACTACCAGTGGTGGTGAGGTTCACCCTTTTAATGAACCCAGATGGTGCAAGAGGGGGGGCCCTATTGTGGTAACCAGCCCCTTCAGTGTTGAAACCTTAGCGGGTGGTACCGAGTTAAGACAGAGTATTGTAAAGGCTTTGTCGTGATTCTCTGCCGGCACACCAAAGGAAGTGTGCTAATGGCCAGGCACAAAGAGATTATCATGTCATGTGGGTAAAGTACATAATCTTTGCAGAGTGTAAAATCTATTCGAATAGCCGTGCTTGCGGTATTGAGCAATGCTCGGGAATTACAGTTAAGGGTTAGACTTTTGCAAAATAAAATTTAGGTTGGATGGTAGGATGCCATGGAAGGTTGAATCTTGACTTAGAACTGGAAACTTGGTTTACATGAAAATACTGAATCCATCTATTACTGTTATATGTTTTACTGTCTTTTTTTCAATCTATTTATTGTATTTGTTCATAAATACTGCTTTACTGCAAAATAGCCATTATTAGCCATTTCCTTGGAATAAGCCTTGCATATAGATATGTTAGAATTGCACTCTGTGCACAACTTGTTGAGTGCTTTATGTACTCACCTTTGCCTACAATAACATTTGGAGTCTACATCTGTGCTGGAGAAGGTGTACCTTGAAGAGATGAATGTTTAGGATACGAGTCTTGTCAGTTGCCTGTGGTATACTGAGGGGTTATCTACGTCTTCATTCCGCTGCAGTTCAATTTGTTGTTCAGTCTTGCAAGGCAAAGTCATGTAAGTTGATCAACAGGTCATACAACTAATAATATTCAATATATGATACCTTTTATCATATTTCTGCTGTGTATGATTATGATATTTACTAATGTCGAGGTTGTGTGCACTAGCGTGATCCTGGACTAGTACGATATACACAGAGGGTCCAGATTTGCATATTCGGGTCCCGACACATCCTCGATCTTACAACCACATATTTTCACACGTTGAAATTTTCTCCACTGCCAAATTTATCTACTTGAGTTCACATCGTTGATATCTATCTATATTTTTTTCCACCAACCTTCTCACAAATCTTATTAATCCGGCATTAGCTCTAATACCACTTATTACACTTTGGTACCCCTTCTTATGTGTAGCAATTCCCGAATTGGATCAGAATTTATGCGATACGACACAAGTGCGTACAATCTTAAGAGCAAAAAAGTTGAATTTAGAGAAAACCAAACTACGATGAAGCAATCAAGACAGGAAAGAAAAATTTTGGCGAAGATGACCTAAAATTTGTGAGCACAACTTCAAAATAGTATAAAGGATTATTGTTCTCTCATGAAACTCTCGAGCCTTTTAGGACCTTGGATTATTGCCCTATATAAGGATCTAGTGCTAAAAAATAATCTAAGCTCTAATGGCCTCATACGCCTTTGTTTGTTTGTGAATTGGAATCTCCGTAACCACCACATAAATATATATAGCTTTCTTAGTTCTCTAAAGAGAAATACAAATCCTACAAAATAAGGATTCTAGGATTTATCTAGAATTTTTATACCACACTTTTCTAAACTAAAAGGCTAAGAATGAATCATCGTACTAATCACTCTCTACATTATAGAGCAGATGTTCGACCACAAGTATGGGTAGGTATGTAAAAAAAGCTCGAGGCTTATGAGTTACTTGAGCTCAGCTCATTTTGGGCTCAATTTGAGCTCTGAATGAGCTGAAGTCGAGCTTGATCCCGAGCTCGTGAGCTTCATTGAGCCAAACTCAAATAACTCACGAGCCTAGTAATTTTACAAATTATTTATTAAATATTACTATATGTTAATTCTTACTGAGCTTACTCAAGCCAAGCTTAAGATTAAATATTTTTTTATTTTTGAAAAATAGTGCACATTGAATTGTTTACCGTTATCGAGTTTACTTAAGCCGAGTATAAGAAGAAACACGAAAGCTATAATATCATTTAGCACAATTTGATTCAACCAAAATGCAACTTTTATATGTGTAGAAGCATAAACTCACATTGAGATATACTAGCTCTTTGCATATCAAGTTTTTTTTCCTCTTTGCTTTTACTGATATAGTCCTTTTGATGATTAAAGAACCGAGAGTACTTTCATGTGTGTAGTATTCTTTTCTTAGTTTGTCTTTCGATTGCACATCGCTACCCATACTGTTGGATGAGCCTTGCCTTTTATACCTGTTATGAGATAAGGAAGTCCAACCGTACTCGGTTAGGACTCTATCTCTTATTTGTGTGGGCGAATTTGAACTCCTCTCTCACATTGCTATATATATCGGGTGTTTCCCATTGTAACCAATCAATCTAATAAAGAGAGAGAGAATTCCACCCTATATTGTATGTCCTTTTGTTCTTGATCTTGTGATTGCGACGACGAATTCTGTGATTGATCGCGGGTGAACAACTACATTTTACAACACATTATCAGCACAAAGCTCTACAAGGCTAAAGCCAGCGTTTGTCGTTTCATATTCTTTGCAGTAGATCAATTTTATTTTCTTGATACTAATCATGGATTGATCTATGTTTATTTTGCATGTCGCTCATACGAGAGATCAATCTATGGAATTGCATATATGGATGAATGCACAATCGTTCTACGTGTAGCTGGTCGTGATCGTCTACACCGTATCGTCTGCCTGCGACAATCTACATGGCATCGATTTTCATCCTGCTATACGCAATCATCCTACCGCAAGCCCTACATAAGCGTTTCTATGCAATCTATCGATCCTGCAGATCGTTATACCATGTTTGCAGATTAATTACAATGGACGATTGCTAGTAGTTTATGCATCTGTTACTGTTCATTAAAAAAAGAGTTGAGATAGGTCCTGAAGACTGCTAGTCACGTGCCCGTCACCCGTTGAGCCATCGCGCCGCCGACTGTCCTCACGATGTGTCCTGCGACCATGCCCGGCGGCCGAATCTGCACTGCGCCCGAAGCCGTGCCTTCGCCGGCCCTGCCGCGATCGCCTTCACGACCGAGCACCGCAGCCCTATAGCGCCTCGATCGAGCCCGTCGCGCCATCGCTAGAACTCTCGCTGCCTCGGTTGTCTCGCATCACCCGTGTCGGCCGCGCCATTGGCGACGTTGACATTTGCCCCGAAGGCAACACTTGCGTGCATCTTCGTGGCTACGACGGCTGCGCCACCCGCAGTGATGCTGCTCGGCCGCACTGCCAGTCACCGCCGCGCCAATCGGTCGAGAGCCTGCAGCTCATCTACCGCCGGTGGCTTGGGAGACTGAAGTCACCATCATACAGACCGCAGATGCGCTAGAGCTGGCGTCGCCTGAAGCTCGCGCCCTGCCTTGGTGGCCTCGCCCACTCCGTGCCTCAGTGGCCATGCCCGCAGCAAAGATGGCGATGGCGCACGTGAAGATGACCCAAAGCGGCGGTGGTGCCTGTGCGTGACCCGAACCGGCGGTGGCGCCCGAGCCTCAGTTTCCCCGCTCGGCTAGCACATCATCTTGCTTGTGCACCCGCATGGTGGAGGCAGCTTCGCGTCTCTAGCCAGTTTTTTTCACATGGAGATGAACGTGCGGCGGCTAGGGAAATCCCAGCCGCCCGGATGAGTCACTCGGTTTTTTTTTTCTTGTCGGTAAATTGAGCCAGCAGGTTAATGGGCCTTGTAGCCATGCGGGCAAGCTAGCTATTTACAGCTGGAAAGGCCTGGTGGGCTGGTAGCCCATCCAAGAAAAAAATGACTAAAAAAACTTAAAACCTAACAATTAGTATTAAATCTAGATTTTTAGGTTTTGGGCTTCTATAAATTTTTAATAAACTTAGATTCAGCATCCTCTGGTAGTGCCATGCTCTGGGTTTATTTTCTAGCCTTATGCCATAATTTATATGAGCAGAATATTTATTATTGAAGTAATTATGAAAATTGCTTAGTAATTAAAAGAAAATGCTAGAAAATTGTGGAAAAATATGTATGACCCATTGCTCTATGCCATGTTGCTAGAATAATTTTCTTAGCATATTTTTCATGCTTATATGTGCTGGACATATTATTTACTATTATTTTGTAATTATGAAGATTACTTGTTAATTAACAGAAAAGCATGAAAAATGCTAGATAGCATTTAAGAGCTTTAAGTCTCTGATTAATATTTTTAGCATTACGCCATAATTAATTCATGTTGAAAGTAATTTTTCTGTTAATTGGTAATTCTGAAAATTACTTAATGATTAGCAGAAAAGTATGAAAAATTGCTAGAAAAATTTCATAGAGGATATTGAAAGCTCCATATCTCTGGATTTATTGTCCTAGCATAATCCCATATTGATACGTGTTGAGATTTATTTTTCTGTTATATGGTAATTCTGAAAATTATTGAATGATTAGCAGAAACTATGGAAATTGCTAGGAAAATTCTAGGAAATTTTAAATAATTATCTATTGAATAGATATAGACCAAGCTTTACTGATTGAAGAGTGAGAATGCAACATAAAGAGTTTACAAGTAGTAAAAGTTATTTTGCATAAATAAAAATATGATATGTTGGACATCGCAAAGAGAGAACTTATCAAGCTTGCCTTGAATGGCAACAAGCCGGGCAATGAATACTAAGATTAATTTGATAGCTCGATCCTTTGGAGCTACTATTTTCCTAGCCTGAAGCTGGTACCCCTACTCTCCCTGAAGGCGCTAGATGTATGGCTTCGTACCTCCTGAGGCACCATCTCTATATGGACTTGAAGGCCAAATAGTTAATGGAAGATGACTATCTAGGATTTTTGAATTCCCTGAAAGAAAAATATATAACCAGTAAAGATCCGTTCTGTTGCCAGAAGCACAGTGCGAATGGATCTTCCCGTGCTTTCAGGATATGCACCTTCCACCCCAATATGAAGATACTGCTATAATAGTATCGTTATGCCAAGTACCAGAAGTACTTCAAGCTTATATGTATTTGCTAGAAGTAGAAAAACATGATGAACTCCTGGTGAAGAATCATCACGTACTTCCTAATGAAAGTATTGCAGTGCCCGAAGCACATGCAAATGCTCAACAGGCTAGCAATAGCCATGCCCGCAGAAAGGGCCAAATGAAATAAAAGGAATTAGGGGAAGATGCAATTCATAGTGGAAAAGTAAAGATAAAGGGCCAGGGACTTCCAGAAGTAAGGCTGCAAACCCTGAATAACCCTGTTTTAGATATGAATGTATTGACCATTGGTCATGCAACTATTGCATCTCGAAGCATGTGGTAGGCCTTTACACAAGAGCCACTGAAAAATTCAATAAGACCCGGGGTAAATAATATTGAATCACACTTCACCGTTCAACCTGTTGTTGACACGTGTACTGAGAAGTGTGATAATATGATTCTTGAAATTATAAAGTTTGAGGAGTCCCAGAAGGACATGTATGGCTCATAAAAAGATCTGGATTAGTCTCCTAAGTATTCCTTCACTTCGCTAGTCGATGTCACATATTCCTTATAAGTTTTCTTATCAGTTTAGCCTAGTTCCTGGATGAACAATTGGTCTATGCTCCTGTTGAGCGATTATCATTCACCAAATTGAATAAATTGGTATTTCCCAAATATTTTGTTTAATTGTGCTACGTTTGTTCTATATTCTACAATTTGTTCCTAGTGTAACAATTGTTTAATTGATAAATTATACTTCTAATATAGAATAAAGTATAATCTGATAGTAGAGGAGAAACTTGTCAACAAGACTGACGAATACTCATACCAGGGATACCCCCAGCAGGCCGAAACTCCAAATGGGCCGTCTTAGGCCTAGCCCAGGTCGAAGGCCTCGCTGGGTCGCGAAGGACCCTCAACTCGATCAAGCCCACCGGGCGGTCAGTCCGACCCTACCTGGTCGGGTGCTCACAGTTCGACACGGCCTCGGTCGGATGCCCTGCGGGTCTCGACGGCCTCGTGTCGAGGCCCCAACAAGCTCCGACCCAGCGACCTTCGCCACGTCGCCGGTCGACTTCGAGCTGGTCACCTGCCCCGTGGACACTACCGCCATGCTGGAGTAGGTGGCTCCTTCCCAAGGTGGCCAAGAGGCCGCCAAAGTCAAGCGCTAGTCCCTTCACCCCGTCATGCACAGTGGAGAAACGCGCTCCCTCCCGAGGCGACACCAGAGCGCAGCGTAACGGCGTCAGCATCTGACATGCGCACAGAGGGCAGGTGCGCCCCTTCCCGACGGAACGCCGCTCGCTGTGTCTACCAACCCAGGCATGGGATGAACAGAACTCGATCCACCAGACCAAGGACCGGACACCAGGCGTTGTACACCCCTACCTGGCGCGCCAATTGTCGGCGTTTTGTAAACCGGCAAGTAAATTTGTAAGTTAAGGGGTCGCGCATTCCCTCTCCTTGAATGGTTAGACTCGGGGAGCCCAAGATGTATACTGGTTCGGGCTAAATGTCCCTACTTTCAGTTCGTGTGGTGGTGGTTCTGTATTGCTCGGGGTGTAGTAGACTACACAGCGTTACAAGCGAGGGCAAAAGGGCTGGCCTGATGCGCCTCGTCCGAGTGAAAGGAGCAAGAAAGATGTGCTCTAAAGCCGTATGCTTGTAAGCGTTCGGATCCCTTTCCCTGAGGGTCCTACCTCCCTTTATATAGGCGGAGGGGGCAGGTTACACGGGAGTTTGGAGAAAAAAGGTAGGGGTGTACAACGCCCGGGTGTCCCGGTCCTTGGTCCTGGTGACTGACAGGTTCCTGTTCATCCCATGCCTAGGTTGGTAGACACAGCGAGCGGCGTTCCGTCGGGAAGGGGCGCACCTGCCCTCTGTGCGCCTGTCAGATGCTGACGCCGTTACGCTGCGCTCTGGTGTCGCCTCGGGAGGGAGCGCGTCTCTCCACTGTGCATGACGGGGTGAAGGGACTGGCGCTTGACTTTGGCGGCCTCCTGGCCACCTTGGGAAGGAGCCACCTGCTCCAGCATGGTGGTCGTATCCACGGGGCAGGTGACCAGCTCGAAGCCGACCGGCGACGTGGCGGAGGTCGCTGGGTCGGAGCTTGTTGGGGCCTCGACCTGAGGCCAGGTCGGAGCCTATGGAGTGCCCGACCAGAGGCCAGGTCGGAGACTGTGGAGTGCCTGACCAGGGGCCGGGTCGGACCGTCCCCTGGTGGGCTTGATAGGGTTGAGGGTCCTTCGTGACCCAGCGAGGCCTTCGACCTGGGCTGGGCCTAAGACAGCCCATTTGGAGTTCCGGCCTACTGGGGGTATCCCTGGTATGAGTATTCGTCAAAGACAGTTGTACCACACTAAGTAAATTGAAATTATTATGACTATCGCCAGAAACGATACTCTCATAGTTGGCACTGGAAGAATGCCATATTATACCCTGAGTCCAGTCGCACCCTCTTAAGTTTTAAAGATATTGGTCTGAACCGTTTCCATATGGAGACAAACAATGAGGATGGTACAGAATACCTACTCATGACTAAGTTTAATGGGTATAATTAACGTGTAGTTAAAAAGTTTCATTCATTCTCCTCCGGGTTATACTATGCACATATAAAACCTGAAGCTTATGTTGCGATAAAAACCTAAAAATATTTAAGATCTGGTAGATCGACTGAGTTATCCTGAGTTGAATATGAAAAAGAAGAATAATTATAATTCTTCTGGCCATAGCATAAAAGACTTTCCTAGACCTGGAGTTTTCTCATGCCCTGATTGTGCTAAAGGAAAGCTCATACTTAGATCTTCTTACCTAAAAAGCTAGGGATGAATCACTGAATTTCCTGGAGAAAAAGTGATATCTGTGGACTTGTTCAACCCCTGTCGGGCCCTTTCTAAGAAATTTTTATGGTACTGATAGATACTTCTACTAGATGGTTCTATGTAGGTCTCTTATCTAATAGGAACCATGTTTCTAGCAAAATTAATTGCCCAAATTATTAAGTTAAGAGCCTACTTTTCAAAAGAAAGGATCAAGTCTATTTGAATGGGTAATGCTGGCGAGTTTACCTCAAAAGCATTTAATTATTATTGTATGGCTCTGAGTATTAATGTAGAGCATTCTGTACCTCATGTCCACACTCAAAATAGCCTTGCAGAGTCATTAATTAAGATAGTAAATCTTATTGCTAGGTCACTCTTACAGAATTGTAGGTTACCCACCAGCTGTTGGGGCCATGCAGTGCTACACGCTGCATCATTAATTCAACTTAGACCAACTGCATACCATGAAATTTCCCCATTGCATCTAGTGCATGGGAAAGAAACAAGTATTTTCTATTTGCGAAAATTTGGTTGTGCTGTATATGTGCCAATCTCTCCACCATAGCGTACCACCATGGGACCTCACAAGAAGTTGGGGATCTATGTAGGTTATGAATCTCCGTCATGTATTAAAATACTTAGAGTCTATGACAAGGGATTTGTACACGGCTCGATACGCTGATTATACTAAGGACATTTTTCGGCATTAGGGGGAGATAAGTACCACATTACAGAATGCCGAGTCCTTAGATCCACGCACTAGATAGTCCGAACTTGAAGTTTGAAGGATAATAAATCTGCAATAAATAAGCTAATGATCTGCCAAATGCCTTCACTGGTCATAAGGGAGTGAAAGATCTCATATACCTGCAGTATATGCACCTGAAAGAGTGGAAATACCCTAGAAGGATATTGAACCCACTCTTGACCCTCATAATAAGAAGAGGGGGAGGCCTCCAGGTGCACGGGACTCAATTCCGCGGAGACGTCCGCGAAAGTAGAGAACCGAACAAATGAGAACACTACCTGTGATAGTAGAAAAAGCTCAACCTGATGTTGAGAAAATTTCGGAAGTGAGCCATCCTGGAGATGGTAACATTCGTGAAGTGATTCATTCTGAAGATGATAACCCCAGCGTATATTTGCACGCACAATTCCACGCTGGGAAGTCAGAACACCTAGACTCCATCGTTGTGGGAAATCACGAGGAGCTGAAAGAAATTAATATAGATATATCCCCGAAGTGATGCAGGAGAAATGAATAAAAGAAAGACTACAATTGTCGACATATATTTGCCTCTAAAATTGCTAAAAGTTGGATCCAGAACCAAAGTCCATGGCAGAGTGCCAGAAGCGCTTAGATAGGGTTAAACAAAAGAAACAATTGAGCCAGTGCTCGCTTAATAAGAGGAAAGTTTCTGGTCCTGTTGACTAAATATTTCCTAAAGTGTTCCCTGGAGGATCAAATGGGTTTTTCATCCAGAAGAGAAATAAAAAATACCCAGGTGGTGAGATATAAAAGCGAGGCCTATAGCACAAGGGTTCACGCAGAGACCCGGCATCAATTACGATGAAACATATTCTCTTGTAAAGAATGGAATAATGTTCCGATGCTTAATATCAATTGCAACAAGCTTAATCTTATCCAATGCAGTTGATGGCTGTGGTGACTGCATATTTATATGGGTCACTAGATTCGGACATTTATATGAGGGTCCCTGAAGGAGTAAAAGTCCCGAATTCTAATAATCACAACATGTATAGCATCAAACTGCAGAGATCGCTATACGGGCAAAAACAGTCGGGAAGAATGTGGTATAACTGGCTTAGCGAGTTCCTCATGAAGAAGGGATACTCCAATAATGATGATTGTCCCTGTGTGTTCATAAAGAAATCCCAGAATGAATTTTGTATCTTCTCAGTATATGTTGATGATCTGAATATCATCAGAACCACAGAGGAGATAGGAAGCAAGTCCTTACATCACGACGAAGTTTGAGATGAAATTTTTTTGGGTAAAACCAAATTTTGCTTAGGCCTGCAGCTAGAGTATTTCCCAGAAGGAATCCTTATTCACCAGTTTTCCTATACCCGGAAGGTATTGGAAAGATTTAATATTGATAAATCGCATCTTTTGAAAACCCCCATGGCCGTAAGGTCCCTTGAAGTGGATAAAGACCCTTTCAAACCGAGGATGGAAAACGAAGAAGTCTTAGGACCGGAAGTCCCATATTTAAGTGCCATTGGAGCACTCATGTATCTTGCAAATTGCATAAGGCCTGATATCGCATTCACAGTGAATTTGCTAGCAAGACACAGTGCAGCCCCGACCAGAAGACATTGGGCTGGTGTAAAGACTTTACTCAGATACCTCCGAGGTACTCAAGATCTTGGGTTGTTTTTCCAGAAGAACCAAGACTTAACCATAGTGGGATATACGGATGCTGAATATCTGTCTGATCCCCACAGTGCCAAATCACAGACTGGTTTTGCGTTTCTCTGCGGTGGTACAGCCGTTTTTTGGCGGTCTTGTAAGCAGACCCTGGTAGCAACTTCTACCAACCACTCAGAGATCATAGCTTTGTATGAACCCTCACGTGAATGTGTTTAACTGCGACGTGTGATTAACCATATCCAGAAGTCATGTGGCCTTAACACCGTCGATACCCCCACAATTATCTATGAAGATAATGCTGCTTGTGTTGCACAAATGCAATTGGGTTATGTAAAGAGCAATATCATGAAGCATATTGCCCTTAAATTATTCTATCCTCACGAACTCCAGAAGAGCGATGAGATAAAGATCTTGCAAACTAAGTCATGTGAAAATATTGCAGATTTATTCACTAAGTCCTTGCCCAAATCCACATTTCAGAGATGTGTTAAAGGCATTGAATGAGAAGACTTAGAGAGATGTAAAGTTCAGAGGGAGAAAACCTTTAAACTATAACTCTTATTGTGATCCTGAAGATGCTAATATAAATCCTGAAGATTATAAATTGTACTCTTTTCCCTTTGTGAGTTTTCCTGAAGTTTTCTCACATGAAAGTTTTTAAATGAGGCAACTAGTATAGTGCAACATAAAGCGCGAGTGCAATGAACTCTTTTCTTCGTCTCCTTTTTCCCACTGGGTTTTTGAGTGAAGTTTTTAACGAGACATGTGCATTACGTGGTATTCGCCCAAGGGGGAGTGTTATGAGATAAGAAAGTCCAACCGTACTCGGTTAGAACTCTATCTCTTATTTATGTGGGCGAATCCGAACTCCTCTCTCACATTGCTATATATATCGAGTGTTCCCCATTGTAATCATTCAATCTAATAAAAAGAGAGAGAATTCCACCCTATATCGTGTGTCCTTTTGTTCTCGATCTTGTGATTGTGACGACGAATTCTGTGATTGATCGTGGGTGAACGACTACGCTTTACAACAATACCAACAAAGAACGCATCCGAGGAGACACCGATTAAATTGCATCAGTTGCTCTGCATTCTGTTAACTTCAATGGCCAAAGCATAATGAAGCAAGGAAACTCCATTGTCATAAATCGATGTCATTAACAACCATAAGTATTTACTTAATGTTCATCTTCGGTTGCAACAATCCCACATGACAAGGAGCGAATGCTCTACTTAATTGCTTCATAGAATAATTATTTTGATACATGCACATGCACACCGCATAAAAAACATTTTGTACAAGAGAAAAGAGGAACTTTAAACCCTATAATTCTTATGGTGTGTCTAGTCTTTATCCGGATGTTTTGTTTTTTAAAACATCCAAATTTTGGACTCTTAGAACAAAGCATCAAACCGTTCATCAAAACACAATCCCACCTCCTCTTCACGGCTTAAGGATCTCAAAGTAAATCCAATACTTCATAATTTGGATGTTTTTTATCTAAGAAAACATCCAAATGATGTTTATCAAAGTCCTAATTCCTAATCTTTTAGCCTAGCAACCATTACATTTAAACCTTATAATATAAGAACTATTCTATAACTTAGTTCTTACCATGACTATTTTTGTTTAACAATATCCACTTTCGATTAATACTAAGCTCGAGTCTAGATCCAGTTTTAAACCGTAAATCGAGCTCGAGCGCGGTTCAAGTTTTTATCGTGCTTTGAGCCTAACAGGCTTAGGCTCGCCCGTTTACAGGGCTAAGTACGGGTAGCCGTATCCGTACCCAGCGCTGGCTGGTGCCGGGTAGTACCATGGGTACAGGGGCTCGATCACGGCGACCTCCGGCTTCTTCTTCTCCTCCTTGGCTTCGCCGACCTGCACCAGCTGCGCGGGCCCGACCTTCTTGCGCAGCGCGCTCGTCAGCTTGATGGAGTCGACGTTGCCGACCACCACCACCTGGTCCTTCCCCTCCCCGTCCAGCGACACCGAGTCCACCCCGCCCGTCGCCGCCACCAGCGCCATCGCCTTGGACCGGCACTTGTCGTTCGCCATCTGCACCTTAATCACGATCTTTTGCTGCAACCAACAAAGCAGATTAGCACCTCCATGTTTCAGCCGAAAGAACATAGATAAGGTAGTAATTAACGCGATGATGACAGAATAAGATCATCCGGAAGACGCGTACCGTCATTGCTGCTTTGAAGTCGATCTTGTAGTGTGTTTCTTGGTGGTGCTCCAACGTGTTGGGCGCAAGCGTAGAGGATTTTGGTAGGCTTTGTATATGGAGCAAGACGAGGTGGAAAGTAGAGACTGCAGCTAGCTGCTGCTTGCGTGCTTGTGGAGGGAGCAGAGACCCCTGCCCTGAGCTTCTATATAGAGAGCATGAGAGAGGGTTGTGCTCTGGCTCTGCTACTACTCTGTTACTTCTTCGTCCACGTTTATAATAAAATAACTAAATTACCTCTAATTATTATCACTAATCATTACTCCTACCGTTCCAAAATATATGGTATATTAGAATTTAGAAAAGTCAAATTACATAAATTTTGACCAAGAATAAGTCAAATTATATGCATGTTTAATTTACAAAAAATGTATCAATTAATTCATATTTCACTTATCTTTCAATTATTGTTGGTTTCATAACAATTCATAATATATTATAACAGAAATTAATGGTCAAAGTTTATTTCAAAAAGACTTTTTGAATTCTAATACGCCTTATATTTTGAAGCGAAGGAGTATATTCAATGTATGTATGTACGTAGAGAATATATAGCAAAGGTAGATATTTATTAATGATATAAAAAGAACATTACACTAATTTTATATTAAAATATAAAATATATTCTATATTTACGGATAAGACAATTAAAAATACGTCTTATAAACTTAAGAGTAAAACATTGTAAATTGCTATTAAGACCTGGGCATTTCATTTCAGGGAGTAGTTAGGATAAGATTAGAGAATGGAAGGTTTCAAGGCAGAATAGTCGGCATTTGTTTAAGACTTGGCTCTGCTCCATCCATCATGAGAGAAGACTTGCCTTTTTGAACTGATCAATGCATGTACAGAACATTCCGGCGCGTCTCTTAATTTCATCGCCTCACTTCACCTGAAACTGAAGTTTTTTAATAGCCAGCGCACATGCAATTTCAATTACTTTCTCCGTACACGTTTATAAAACTTTTTTTAATGATTTTATTCATAAATAAATATAGGACGTTTTAAATGTTTTAATGTAAATCAGTGTGATATTCATTTTTTACCCATAATAAATATCTAGATTTACTTCGCATTTTTTACGTGCATCTATCAAATATATTTCTTAGAGATACTCTCACTGGTCACAAATAGTCGTTACGGAAATGGACATGGTTTTCAAAACACAACGCTGACCACTAAATTAAGATCCAATAAAATTATCAAATCACTGAATTTTTCCGGAAAAGCCCGTCATGAATTCTGAAATTATGTTTAGCTCTTACAATCGGCTCTTTTGCAACAAGTCCTTGACTTACAAAAATTTATGAGAGATCCTAGACGCTTTTCACCAAGGCCCTCAAAGTCTCAAAAATTTACGAAGAGGTCACGTGCCGGGGGGAAAAAAACGGTACAGTATAGCACGCAGTTCTAACCTAGTAATTTTCAGCTTGCTCTGAATAATTAACGAAACGGAGAGCGTTCCCAAGTCGACGATTTGGAATGCTGGGGATGTAACGCTTTGGCTCCAAATAATTGACAGGCGCGGATCTCGCGGACGCGTGCGACGACTTGGAGACTTGACCTGCGACGACTGACTTAACCGATCCACACGAACGTTCAGGGATCAGAGCTCGGTCACGATCACGGAGGCCGCTGCCGGGTCGCGGTTTTCCTCTCTCTCATATCGAGGAGGTTGCGGTTTTCCGTATGCGGGCCAAGTAGCCAACCAATTATTTTTAAGATTCGTTTGTCAATTCATGGGTGGTTTTCTGTTGATCTACTGTACTGCTCGTTCGTCTTCTTCACGCAGGCCGCATGATCAGGCGTCCTGCTACCGTGTTTCGAGATCGATGGTGCACGAGGCTGCACAAATTAATTAGGTTGGCACATGTTCTATATACGTCAGGATTAGTTCTGGCTTCGATCGGAAAAAAGAAAAGAAGATATTTAACCCGGAGATCATGTTCTGGAGTCTCAACCGATGTGGTACCGTGTTTTCTTTTTTTGCTTTCAGAACTAACATATATATATGCATGGCACTCTCGTTACTCGACGACATTAAAGTGGATTTAAACACCAAATACCAAAGGATCGAAATCAGAGAGGCCTGTTAGCTCAGTTGGTTAGACCGTCGTCCTACGCGAAGGTCGCTCGCCATGCAACGTACGTATGTTGTACTTTCCTTCTTGTCATAAATAATTATCATTTTAGACATCGATACGGTCTTAAAAACATAGCTTTGATCACTAATTTCTATTATAATTTATTTATAAAATCCAGTAAAATTATGATATTACTTTTTGACACAAATCTAGCTGTATGATTTTTATTTATCTAATTTGAAATTTTGAAAAGATATTGATAGTCAAAGTTTCAAAATTTTGATTTTACCTAGCTATATCTAAAATAACTGCTATTTGTGACTGGAGTGAGTTAGTAGTCTGAGAGATGTATTCGTAGGTATGCACGAGTTCATACGTTTACTTACGCATCCCCTTATTAATTTACCGTACCGTACCTGTACGTCCCCGATCGTTTTGTCCTACTTTGGCGTGAACTTGGACTTGAGGTTCTCCACCACTCCACCATCGATCTGAAAGGCTCTCGTCAACGCGTCCGTGGATTACACCGCAGGCGCCTCGCCGAACAGCGCCTCGGCCACCTCCTGCGTGGTGGGCAGCTGGCTGTCGAACACCGAGATCGCTACGACGGGCGCCTCCCCGACGCTGCGCTCGAAGTGGACGAGGCAGCGGGGGAAGACGGACGTACACCTGGCCCCTGGAGACCGTCCGCGTCAAGAGCTTGTTGGCCGTCGTGAGAAGGCTCACCTCGAGGGTGCCCTCGGCGACGAAGATGATCTCGCTGGCTCGCTGGTGCCCGTGCGGTGGGTAGCGCCGCCCCATGGCGCGTAGTCGGTGCGCGCCATGGACACGCCCAGGGTGTTGATCCCCGGAAGCTTCTCCACGCTCGCCGCCGTCACCACCACCAAGCCCGTGGGGTTGCCCGAGGCATGCACGTCGGCGACTTTTGCCAGCCCGCAGAAGACGTCGTCCGCCGTAACGTTCATCGCCCGCTTGCACGGGGTACCCATTCAAACCTCAGTGCTGCATGCGTGCATGCATACATTTTAGGGAATTGCTAAATTGCACTTGAGTGTTTTTTGTTTGAGAGCACTCACTCAGTAAGTTTCGAAAAATTCTGAAAAAATCATGGATGTACATCTCATCTTACCCCATCTACATATAAAATTTCATGATCAAATTCGTCCTATGCTAAAAGTTACAAAAAGACAAATTTCTGACAAACTTAAAAGTTCAAATGCACCTCAAATTTGTCTTTTTGTAACTTCTAGCATAGGACGAATTTGATCATGAAATTTTATATGTAGATTATAAGATGAGATGTACATCCATGATTTTTTCAGAATTTTCGAAACTTTTCTTAGTTGATTGCACTGATTGTACTTTTTTTTTTTTTCTATTAGACATTACTGTTTTTTGTTTATGGGAACTTAATTTTTTTTTGTCTATTAGATATTGTTTTGTGATCCACGTTATGTTTTATCATTTTGATTTTGTCAATATTTTATTTTGTGATTCACGTTTTTGTTTGATGTGTTCTTTATAGTTTGTTTCGTTCCTCTATTTTTTACAGATTGTCACGTTACTTTTTACATAATTTAATTTGTGTAAAACTAGTGTATAATTGATATAAAAAACCATGTAGAGGAAAATAATGTTTTTTTACAAATTATCACATCATTTCTACATAATTTAATTTCTGTAAAACTAGTATATAATTGATGTAAGAGAAATGTGAGTGTTTTTTAGTAAAAAAACACTCAGGTACTCCCTAGACACCCCCTACATTTTATTCAGTGTTTCATGATTGTTATGTGACGTTTACGGAGTTATGCAACTCGTTGGTGCATGCATGTAGGGGTGAAAACGGAACGGAAACGGTCGGTAAATAGCTGTTCCGTTTCCATTTCCATATTTTTTACCGGTAATGGAAACGAAATCGGAAACCCCGGAAACGGATACGGTAACGGATAGTGACGGAAACGGAAACGGAACGGAACGGAGCGGATACGGAAACGGAAATGGAAAATTTCACAAGAATATAGTATATGATCTATTCGAAGTTACAAAGAATATCTTAGTAACATTAGTCAACATTGAGCGAGCATGGTATGTACAAGGGCATGTAAACATTGTTTACCTTACATGCCATGTTTAGATAAGCTAGGATTAATGTAGACCATTAGAACCAGAGTCATATGGTGGTAAATACAACTTTACTGGTTTGGATTGCTGTAGGCTACTTAGACAAAAGCAATTCCGCTATAATTACTCCTGACTATACAAAAGGTATGGCCATCACAAGGAATTTAGAATGTACCAGAATTATTTAGACCATTAACACAGAAAGATCATATGGTGCTAACAAAGCAGAATCTCAAACAGATTTTTTATAGAACTATGTTCGTGGCAAAGTTGTGCACATGCACCTTTATGATCACACCAGAAACATAGAAACGGTTTGGATCACACAAAAAACAGTCATATATATGAAAAAGCACTCAAGAAATTTAGTAACCATCACCCATTCACAAATAACTGAATGGAAAATTGTGAATACATCAGATAAAATCGTATTGATGATTACCTCAGTAGCACAAACTGCAGCATTAACTGAACTAGCAGGATCACAATTCACTCATCACACTTCAAACCTTCGACAAACTTGAATTACCTCAGGCCGAGTGCATAGAAAGTTTTGTCCTTGGTTAGAAAACAGCATCAGATCATTTTATCAATCTGTCGACTGTCAGATTTGGCGAACTACCCAGCCAATCAAACACCAGAATACTCCATTGACCCCATGGTGATTGGTCTGGTCAGTTCACAAGATGTGGGCTAGCACTCTTGAAAGGGAGGGTGCAGGAGTACGTGACATATCTGACAACATCGAGAAGAAGAACAACAAATATCCTGGAGAGGGGCTTCGGAGATATTCTCGGAGTCCACGACAGCCTTATCCTCTTCCTCACCGACCGCTTTTCCCTCGTCGGAGTCCACGGCAGCCCGCGACGCCAACGGTGAAACCTCGCCATCCCCAGATCGGCGGCACTTGGCCGCGTCCGAACTCAGGGAGGGGCTCGCCTGCTTCCGCTTCAGGCTCCAATTGGGGCAGCCGCCGCTCCTCCCCTCGTCCGACTCTTCGTGCTTGATCTCGCAGCTGCCGTTGGCTACGGCAGAGTTGACGGCGGAGGTGGTGGGGGACGACGAGGAGGCGGTGGGGCCGGATCCAGCGGCGGAGCCCTCGCCGGAGTCGTCGCGGTCTGGGGACCAAAGGAGGAAGTCATCGACGGAGAAATCAACGGGCAGGTCAAAGTCGAGGCCATCGCAGTCGTTGTCGGCGCCGGCGAAGCCGCCCAGCAGGAAATCGCCGCCGGCGATGGGAGGTGGGAAAGGGAAGTCGTGAGGCTTGGACTGGCGGCTAGGGTTCCAAGTTCTGATAGTAGGCGCGGCGCATGGATGTTTCGTTGGCTAGGCCGGGCCTGTCGCATGGATGTTTCGGAAATTCGATTCTGATTAACCGGAATTTCCGTTCTGCTTCGCTTCCGTCGAATCGGCGCTCCGTTTCGCTTTCGTTTCGGAAAAATTTCCGTTTCGCTTCCGTTTCCGACAATTTCCGCTTCCGCTTCCGAAAATAGCTTCCGCTTCGCTTTCCCGAACGGTCGGAAAGTTTCCGTTCCGTTTTCACCCCTACATGCATGCACATGCATTGCACGATGAAGAGAAAAAAAATGAAATGAAAGTATATGGTTTGAGAATTGAGAGTGATCGGTGATCATTTACGGCCCTGAAGGGATTTGTAGTCGGCGACGCAGATGTCCTGGAGCATGTCGGCGTCACCGGCAAGCAACGGCGCCACTGTCAGGATCCTAAATGAATCCGACAGATCAGCGGACGAGACTGCAATCAAAAAGAAGAAAACAGCACCAAAATAGACCAGATTTCACGATCAAGTTCACCAGATCAAGAACTAAGGTTCTACGCTAGGCTAGAGACTAAATGGTATGAGGGAATCCTACTTTCCCTTCTCCATTCCACCCCATAATATGCTGAAGTTTTTACAGTTTGCTTTAGGCTCTGTTTGTTTCGACTTTTTTACTGACTTAAAAGTCAAAAAGTCAAAAACTAAAACAAACAGATAGCTTTTAAGCCGGGCTTAAAAAAAGCCAAAAGCCTCCCATGAACTAAAAGCTAAAAGCCAATGTGAGGTGGCTTTTTTTGGCTTTTGTGGATTGAAATTTATATTAGCCATTGAAGTTGTAACATATTTACCCACCAATGCCATCCATATAACTTATCTACGAAAGCGGGAGAATTGGAGGCCAACCAGGGTGGCCACGTGTCATTGTTTTTTTGCGAAAAAGCCCTCCATAAATTTCATAATTACGTTTAGGTCCTCTGGCCGGTTATTTTGCAAAAAAAACTGTAGTTTGTATATATTCACGAACAGGTCCTTCGGTGGGTAGTTTTGCGAAAACAAAAAATTACATCCAGACCCTTCTATCGGTAATTTTGCAAAAAGAGCCCTATAGTTTCGTATATTTGCGTATGGGTCCTCCACCTTTATTTTTTCGTTTGCGAAAAAAAGCTCCGTAGTCTGTATATTCACAGTTGGGTTCTACGGTGGGTAGTTTTGCAAAAACAAAAAATTACATCCAGATCCTTCTACCGGCAATTTTACAAAAAGAACCCTATTGTACGGAGCGGCGTAGCGCGGGTTCCTATCTAGTATAAATGAAACTTCTTTTGTTTTCGAGAGCGTCTCCCTCTCCCTCTTCCTCACAATCTAAAAGGGTATTTTAGATTTTTCAACAGTAAGCTACACTATCCAACCCATAAAAAAAACCAAGGTGCCAAACAACGTGCCTTGGCTTAAAAGCAAATGGCTTAAAAGCTCATTAAGCCAAAAAGCTGGCTTTAAGCCAAAAGCCAAAAAGCCTAAGCTGAAACGAACAGGACCTTAAGCAGTAACAAGTAACAACCAGGTTTAACCGACAAAAGCAGTCAAAGTAAAAGACAGACAAAATGACAGCTACAGAGTTTTTTTAAACGCTGGCTTCTTTTCCTTCGTTGGCCGTTGGATGCAACAGGAAACCTCATTAGCAAAGGACCACCGTTGATAGCCACTTGAGCGATTCCGCTGAACCGGTACTCCTAGTCACCGACTTCACTGTGCTTCGTCTTCCTTGGACTGAATATTTCGCAGTTCTGTCAGGCGCGCGCCATGAGGACGGCGCAGGCGGCAAGGACAGTGCGTCAATTGGTTGGTCCTTGGAGCTAGAAAATAGGTCGGATATTTTCCGTCCGATCTAAAGTCGGATTTTGTCGGGGTCAAATTCGGGAAGGTATTTGGATTTCTGGCTAGATCCAAGATAGGATCCGAATACTTGAATTCGCATTCCAGATTAAATTCGAAGCATGAAGCATCCGAAAAATATAGATATTGAGTAATTTTCTATCCGGATGATCGGATATCTGAGTAATTTTCTATCCAGATATCCGGCTGATACCTGGCTATACCCAGTCGCGTCTCGGTTAGATGCTCCCCCGCTCACGTCTCGCCCAGATCTCCCCGGCCAGCGTGGAGAGCCTCTCCCCGATCGCCTGCCGCGTCTACGCCCGGCCGCCTGCCGAGCGCCTCCCCATTGGTAAGAACTAACAATTCTGAAGTTTTGCTTCACATTAGTGCAAATCGTTGCAGTTCTAGAATCAAGAATGGCCCGATCTTTTGATCTGATCGATATAGGTTTCTCGCTTAATTTACTGGGATCTAACTTGAACGTTTCAAGATAGAGATGGCACCAATAAGGCAATAACGCAGTTTTTAAGTATGGTTTTGATGGTTTGACGAAGAAATACATGTGGTTTTGATTTGTATAAACACGGCCAGATCGGTTTCGGTCAAGAACTGTAATGGCTTTAGAGCAACTCTAACCTAAACCCCTATATTTTTCCCCTAAATCACTTATTTAGGGGTGGTGTAAAAATTAAGGACACCCTATATCAAATTTGTCTCCAACCCACACTCCCTATTACTCACCCCTATTATTTATCTAAACATTATTATTACTTTGCACCCATGAATTATTTACTAAAAATAGAAATAATTAATAAAAAAATGTTGAAGAAAATAATAGGGGGAAGGAACAAACCCCTAGATGTAGGGGTGAGAAGAGGTCTCCCTAAAATAGGGGTTCCTTATAAGGGTTGGGTTGGAGCTCACATTTTTCTAATTCTCCTTATAATTTAGGATAGGGGGAGGTTTAGGAGGTGGGTTGGGGTTGCTCTTACCCAATAGGAGTAAACAATGGTAGTAATGGTTTGGTTTTGTATTTCCTTAGTGATTTAATCGTTGATGGCTAAGCTTCCTTAGCAAAGTAGATCAATGAAACAAAAATTAAAATGGATTTGGCCAAGATTGTGTGCCTATTTTTTCTAAATGCCCATTTATCTGCATGCAATGGAGCTCAGTGTGCCAATTTCAATATGACTGTTGTGATTTAATATCATAGATTAGTCTACCCGGTTTTATAATTTGCTCCAATTCTACATAAGCTATTGTTCAAGATTAGTTAAAGATACATGAATTATTGATTTCTGATTGACAGGTAGCTAGCAGGATACGCTTGCCTAAATGAGATATTCAAATATTATAGTTCTTTTTCCTTTACAAAAAAGAACATATATTTTTTCAATCTGACTTGCAGACAATCCTATAATCTTTTAAATGTGAGTGAAGTCAGTAAATTTGTGCCTCTCATTTTTCCATATTTATCTTTTGTTCACCTTTCGAAAAATGACATGCAAGAAATGAGCGTAAGGGCATTCTCGTCTCATTAGCTAAATGCCAACCTGCTATGGCCTGGGACGTTTTTATTTGCTGATTGGCTGGTAAGAGTCAATCAATTTTGGATGGTCAATGTATTCTGGAATTACGAACGTATGGATGCTATGTTTTGCAGAATGTGCCTTGTCATCAGCATCTCAAAAGTAGTTTGATTGTATATCAATACCAAATTTGACATGCGACCTTGAGGCATAACAATACTCGTATGATTTGATTCAATATATATTACTTTATATATACATGTATTATCTGTATATCTTTATCCGCTTTTGATCCAAATCCGTCACATATCTGTCTCGTATCTATATCTTGAATAACCTGGATAAGTATCTGTATTTGGCTAGCCCGTATCCAGTTTCGAATCCGGAGAAAAAAATATGGATTAGGATATGAAAAAAGCAATATCTATCTGTATCCGACTGTTTTTAGCCCTACTAGTAAGTAACTTTTGGTCTGATGTGAAGAGGGGGCTGCAGGGGAGGTGGTATTTACAGATTGAGAATTAGCTTAATGAAGACGTGATCGATTGATTGTTGTTTGGATTGTCATGTGAAGTGGAAGAAGATGAGGGCCATGAGGCCGATCGCATCAGCTGGGGGCTAAGTAAAGTTAGGGGATCGATGTGAGAGTTGGGAGAGTGAATGGTTTTATTTATCACGTTATTCAATTGAAACCTTTCTGTCTTGCACTAAGCTATAATATAACTTGTACGTTATATTGTGCGCACCAGTGCTAGAATTAGAAAATTTTGGATATATTCTTGTATAATAATTATATCGTAACATCGTAAATCTAACATATATATTTGAAACTTACTAAAAGTACAGTCACATAGTTCTAAGGTTTCAAAAATCACAAACCAACAAAATCAAAATCAATTCAATCAGTAAATTCGACTCGATTTTTTGTGTGGCGGGGCAGTAATATAAACTTGAACAATAAACTCAGCGTGATGAAGCGAAGAAGAGGCCTGCTAGCCGCGAAGGTCTCAGGTTCAAGACTGGGCCGGCGCTCGGCCAGGTCGGCGGCTGTGATCAGCTCGCCTCATGTACCGGCCTAGCCCTTTGGACCAGTCTCTCGAGCTGCCGTGCCGGCGCGCGCGACCAGACGCCGCGCCGCTCGGTCGGCGCGGACCATGCGCGTTTGCGGGCGGGGCGCCGCGCCGCCAGCTTTAAACGAGCCATCACACCAGGCTTTTTCTGCCCCGTTTCCTCCCTCCCAAGCTCAGCCGCCCGTGATCTGTGCGTGCAGGCGTCTCCGACGGCGCCACAACGCGCGTGTGCACCTCCGCGATCGCATGTCCGGTGCGCGAGCGAGCCATGTGCGCTCGCGCGGCACCGGGAAAACTCACGCTACCAGAGGATTCCATGGGGCACGTTGGTCCATGTCTGATCGACCAACGAGACCTGGACCGCGATCGATCGCCAAGACACGTATGCATGTACAAGGTAATCTTAATTAATGTATAGTAGTAGCAAATTATGGTATGGTTTTCACTACCGCTAGCTACTGCTTCTTCCTCTGTCATCCCGGCCGCTGGCGCTCGCTACTGCGCCCTAAACGGTCTCAGGGATTTGATTACTTGATTCGCATTGACCTCTCCTCTCCTCTCTTCTCCTCTCCTAGGTATAAGAGCTAGCACTGCGCGCGACGAGCCAAGGGCCGGACTTAGATTGGCTCGATTTCTATGGGCAGGCCTCGCTCGAACTCCACGTACGGGTACGCCATCGGAACGTCCTCGCCGTCCATCCTCCACCTGCGTGCACGGCGCAGCAACTTTTCGGTTAACCATTAACCCACCGACGTGTGCAAGGACACAAATGCCGTTCTTGTGGTACTCATTTCATGCTGGTGCAATGAACAAGCTATAGAATTCTTCAATACCATCAAATTAAGAATCATTGAATCGCACCAAATATGCAACTGATCTTGCATGCATACACTACGTTCGGGCAACTCGATGCTGCATATGTTTCAGCTTTGTTTTGTTTGATATATACTAGCCATTCTCGTGTCATGATCTTTGAGCTTAGATATGCTTATGTGTTTTTTTTACTAGTTGTGGTGTGATTATGAGTGATAAGTAGTGCTGTATCTGTTTTTTTAAAGAAAAAGTGTTGTATCTGTTTAATGGTCAACGTGACTAGAAACTAGGATACGATGTGTACGTTGTCTTCTTACCTATAGCTGAGCACAAGGTGATGGAGCAAGAAAGCAACCTCCACTTTGCCAAGTTCTGATCCCGGGCAGAGCCTGGCTCCACCGCCGAACGGTGTAAATTTCTTGCCAATCGTCTGGTTCAACCCCTGTAAGTTCATCAGTTGGATCGACACACACGTGAATCAAATCATTTTATCAAGAAAGGAAAACGTACAAATGCTAAAAATGCTGGCTTTTCAAATGAAAGAAAGCTAACTAGGACCACAGAGAAAGGTTACAGCAGCTTTAGGTAGCCTGCAGGCATGCAGCTGAAGACACCAAAAGAACTGCAAATGATCATGCGCAACGTTGAACCCCCTAATGAGCTAAATCAACTAACCTATGCATGAGTTCCAAATATGTAGTTATTAAGTAAAGTTCAGAATATATCAATAATGTTATCTGCTAAAGATATTGAAGCCTTTCTAATATTGTATAAAGTTGTCTTAAAAAGTAGAATTAATTTGAGTTTCGTACACTGTCTATTTGCTAGATCACCCATACCTCAACAGAAAAATAGAAATTTATCGCTGATATAAAAATGATGTAGCGCACAGACATACCTCCCATCTGCAAGGCTGAAACTGTTGGGGATTCACATGAAGTGAAGGGTCCAAATGAACAGCACTAAAAATAGGAAGGACTTTCCAGCCAGATGGAATCAGATACTCTACCAACAAATAGGGAGAAAAGCCACATGTTTTAAACATCATCTCGCAAAAAAGGCAACAACTTTAAGCACAACAGGAATCAAAATTGTGAAGACTAAAGGCAGAATCATCCCATTTCCATGAGCAATGATCATGTGATGAGTACAATTATAGGTGCAGCTAACATCTCAATTCGGTTAATTACCTTTGTATCTGACATCCTTCAGAGCCTTCCTATGCACAAACTTGACAACGTTGCCGCATCTCAATGCTTCGTTGATAACCTGAGACAGCATAAATCGTAATGCTCTGAAGCTCTGAGTATGACAAAATGCCAAATAGATCACATTTTCAGGTAGAAACACGTTTGTTGTGTGGCTTCGTTTTTATCATAATACAATGTTAAAGCATAATCCAAATTCGTTTCCTTACACGGAGTGCTCTGTATACCACTTTAAATATAACCCTGTAGTCCATTTTTTATAAAAAAAGCAAACAAGCAAGAAAGGCAAAAGAAGAGAAAAAAAATAGTCTCATTCTAAACATCTCTTCATATAGTAATATTTCCCTTCATGCGCTCGTAGTTTTTCCAAAAGAGTTTTTCACATTAAATCTATGTTTTGCGTTCCTTTGATCCTATATTTTTACCGTGCATTTTGTAACGTACAACATGGAAGAAATAATCAGCTTACATGTTGTGTATAATCCATCTTCTTGTAGTCCTCAGCATTCAGGAACTCCTCCTTCCCCTTACTGGACCTTATACTCTGATGCTCTCTCTGCATGCGCAGCATTTACTTCAAGTGATTAGCAGCAAGCAGGGCAACTAACTGCCATGCACCATCTTATTTTCTGACGCTACTTAATTTAGTTGTACCTTCAGTTGATCTAGACATTTGGAAGATTGCCCAAGGAAATACACAAGCGTTGTAATCAAAACAGAGGTGGTCTCGTATCCTGCGAGCAAGGAGTCCAGCACGAAGCTCACTTTCTCCTCGTGAGACAACTCGTTACTTGAGAGAAGCACGTCGAGGAAACCAGACTTCTTGCATGAGCCACAATTTCTCCTGTCCTCAAAAATGCTCTCAAAAGTGCATGAAATCCTCCTCCTAGCCTGTCATAGATCAACACTTCAAATAACCAGTACTGTCAAGAGAACTTTGTGCATGCTTTTGATGTTTTTTTGAGGCAATATCAATTTACAACATGCAATCTTTAAAAGAGTGCATTAGAATATTTTTAAAAATAACCATTAGGAAAACTATGGACTTTGAATCAATCTGAAGTGATATATTATAGCCTTATTGGAATTGCTAGATTCCTATTGAAATATAGGTCTACAAAACCAACTAGCTATCCAAGAAATGTTTTTGGGGAGTGAGGGAAAACAGTGCAATTAAATTTCTCCCTTGCCGAAAATACATGTCTTTTGACATTTGACAATATACCAGTAAAATCGTGAAAACCTTAGCCACAATACGAAAGAACAGTTCGGGACATATCTTTTTTATCTATCAAATCTAAATATTCAAAAAGATATTAATAGACAAAGTTTATAGGTTGTTTGATTGCACGTAACCCAAAATGACCAGAGGAGTACTCTCTTCATCCTAAAACATAAAACGTATATTTTGAATGATTTTGTCCACAAATATAATGTGTATTTCATATTTTATTGCAAAATAAGTGTGTTGCTCTTTATATACCTCTGATAAATATCTAGCTTTACTTTGTATTCTCTACATGCATGGAATATAGTATTTATAGATAATAATTAGGGATAGTCTAGTCGTTTTCACTGTCTTCATGATCTATGTGACGAGGATTATTGACCATCAATATTTCCCATAGAAATTGGGCCCATATATCAGGCCCCACTTGAATAGGGGTTATATCTATGACCACAATTCAAATTCATTCCTGCAACATTATTTCTATCAGTAGTAATAAAATCTCTACTTGATTGTACTCTTTTGTTTTATTATCCTTTAAGTTGGATAAAGGACCATGAGTTGTGATCATCGATGCTATGTGCAAGATAAAATACATCATGTTTTTTTTGAACGGAAAGAATATATATTAGTTACCTTAACAGCCTTGGCATAGGGTGTCCCAGGGATACAGAGAGGGAAGGAGACGAGCCCCTTCATGAAGGTGAGGTAGTCCTCCAATATCCTGCCCACCGCCGGCTCATCCGGCGACAGCCCCAGCACCTGCTTGACGATGACGCTGAAAGCGAACTGTGTGCGTTTCCCAACAAGAAACCAAACCGAAGTCAAACAGAAAATGATGAAAGCAAGTCAAAAGACCACACGCATGCATGGCGCCTTGGGAAAGACCATGCATGGATGCATGTAGATGCAGTAGCAGAACATGAACTCTAGCAGTCTAGCGCCAAGCTAGCTACAGTATGCACAGTGCATGCTGTCTCCTAGTCCCAAGGGATCCTGTCTGTGTCTTGTACTCTAGCTAGCGCCTACACGTAGGCGTGCGTACGTTTGCTGGTCGATTAATTTTACTTGCCTTCCTTGCCTCGTCGCAGGAGGCGATGGTACGGCGGCCGCGCCAGGACTCGACGACGTCCCGCGCGGCGCGCTCGACGTCGGCGAGGTAGGTGGGGCTCGGCCTGGTGGAGGCGACGAGGGCGAGGAAGAGGTTCCGAACCCGGCGGTGGCGCTCGCCGGTGACGACCAGCATGGATGACTTGCCGAGGATGCCGTGGATGGCCCGCGGGTAGCTGCACTGGAACAGCCGCTCCTCGTTCTGCAGCACGAAGTGGTTCAGCTCCTCATCGCACGACACCACCGTCGGCGCCCCGAACAGGTGCGACCTGAACACCGCCCCGTACCTATATATACAACACAGTACAACAGGTCAACAGCCACGAACGACGACGACGACACGTGACTATGTGTGTCACACACTACGCACATGGGAGATCAGATGATCGCGGCTCATGAGCAGCGGCGATGCTTGTGGAGTTTCAGGTAATTTTACCTGGAGATGCGGTCCTGCAAGAAGGAGCCCAGGGAGTTGGAGGCATGGGGGCGGAGGAAGCCGAGGGTCTCGCCGACGAGGGGCCAGCCGAAGCTGCCCCTGGGGGCGCCGGGGTTGACGAGCAGCGGCAGGAAGTGGCCGACCACCAGAGCGAGCACCGCGGCGAGGAGGATCACACAGGCGACCAGCACAACAACTACCATGATATTACCACCTCCTAATTGAAGGCAAGCGCGCAGGGGCTATATATGTAATATATCAACGAGTAAAGAAGAAACAGAAGCTAGCGATTGGAAACGGGATCTGATGGAGTGGTGCCGAGACCTTGATCAGAAAGAGGAGGGTGGAGTACCTTTTTATATTCTTGTCACTGTCGTTTTATTTAGGTTTTTGTCCCTGCTATTATTTCTTTGCTTCGTTAGTCTCAACTTTTTAGTTAACCCTTGTTCGGTTAGGTTTAAACTTTTTTGACTTATAGTTTAAAGTTAATTTTTTAATTTAATAAGCTTCAAAGTAGTCCGTTTTTATATGTGGTAGAGGTAATTAATTTTATCATAACTTTAGTGGTATTAATCTAAAATTACATATCCCGTGGCTTTTAACTTTTAGTTATACAGAGAATTATGGCTTTTGAAAGACTCTAATTAAAAAGCCATCTCTTTATTTAAGCTTTAGTTTTTTTTAGCTTTTAAGCCAGATAAACAGAGAAAGTAAACATGATCTTAATCTTTCTATAATACTATGCAAATAGTATATACACCCTCCATGGATTTAATGTATACCATGATGTCCGGCTCTTGTCGAGACTCGATACCGCGCGTCTCTCAACAGAGAAAATAGCGCAGTTTGCGGACAGCGCCTTGGCCCGTTGGCAAGAGTGAGGGGTGCTCACTCCACCCGGCCGTGTTCGAGCCTAGCTCGGCGTGGCCACGCAGGAGTGTGTGTATGTGTAGAGTACGTACGTATGTATGTAACTTGTCTGTTATTTTTCTCTTCTATAATAAAATGACAGTGCTCTGGCCAATTTTTTTAAAAAGAAAACGGCGCAGGTCGGCGCTTGGTAAACGTAGCCGTTCAATTTGATGCGCATGCGATCAATTCAGAGAACAACTATGGATTGTATTTCTGCATGCAGACAGGGACTTGTGACGAGCACATATAGCATATTAAGAACAACTAGCTAGCGTCACGCGCTACGCTGCATCGTATGAAATTTCGATACATGACACTGCGACGTGCGAAATTTGAGAAATTCTGTCGTGCGACGTTACGTCGTGGGAAACTCGGGCCGACAAATATTTCTAAAAAACGCGTAACTTTGGTTTTCTATTTTTTTAATAAAAAATGAGCTGCTAGAGCCGTCAGCGAATCTGTGGAATTTTTTTGGAGAAAATCGCGGAGGGATTTAAATGACATTTAGTTTTTTAGCGTAATTTTGGTTTTTATGTTTTTTTAAAAAATGGGTCGGTAGGACCCATCGGCAAATTTTTGAACTGCAATAAACCTTCGTGAATCAGTGTTTTTTTAAGAAAACCACAGAGGGATTTAAACGTTATTTAGTTTTTTTTTTTGCGTAATTTTGGTTTTCGATTTTTTTAAATAATGGGTCAGTAGGACTCATCGGTGAATATGTGGACTGCTATAAATGTTCGGTGAATCAGTGTTTTTTTATTTTTGGAGACAACCGTGGACATATTTTTTGTTTTTCGGCGTCGTTTAGGTTTTTTTTGCGTAATTTTGGTTTTTGTGTATTTAAAAAAATGGGTTGATAGGACCCATCGGTGAATCTGTGAGCTGCTATAAACTTTTGGTGAATAATTGTTTTTTTAGAAAACTGCGGAGGGCTTTAAACATTTTTTTGCGTAATTTCGGTTTTTGTGTTTTTTAAAAAAATGGGTTGGTAGGACTCGTTGAGGGATATGTGGCTGCTATAAACCATCGGCGAATTAGTGTATTTTTAAACCACGAGCATATTTTTCTTTTTTCGGGTTCATTATGCAAAAAACCGCAGAGATGATCTGAACGTAAACCACAGAGGGACTTAAATGTAATTTCATTTTTCTAGGGTCTGTTCTGCCACAAACCATTGGGAGGACCTGAATGTAAACCGCGGAAGAACCTAAATGTAATTTCATTTTTTGAGTCCTTTCTTCAAAAAACAAACCGGAGGACCTAAACGCGATTTTGAACTTTTTGAAGGGCTTTTTCACGAAGTTGCTGACGTGGCGTGCCTCCTTGCACTCTAAATCTCTCCGCTTTATATATAGTTACTAGCCAGTGCCACATGCTACACCGCGCCGTGCAAAATTTCGTAGCGCACATAGCGTGTCGCACGAAATTTGGAAAATTCGGTTGCGATACTGTGTCGCGCGAAATTTGGTCCGACGAATATTTTTGTAAAAAGTTGCGTAATTTTGGTTTTCTTGTTTTTTTTTAAAAAAATGGGCTTCTAGAAACCGTTGGCGAATCTTTGGATTACTAGGAACCATCGGTTAATATGTATTTTTTAAAGAAAATGCAGAAAAACCTAAATGTATTTTCTTTTTTTCATAATTCCGGCATAATTTTGGTTTTCTTGTTTTTTTATAAAAAGATTGCTAGAAGCCGTCGGCAAATCTTCAGATTGCTAGGAGCCGTCGGTGAATCTATGTTTTTTTAGAGAAAAACGCAGAGGGATCGAAACATATTTTCGTTTTTTGCGTAATTTTGGCTCTGAGTTTTTTTTAGAGAAAAATGCTGAGGGATTGAAACATATTTTCATTTTTTTGTGTAAATCTTGTTTATTGTGTTTTTCAAAAAAAAATGAGTTGCTAGAACCTACCGACGAATCTGTGAACTGTTATAAACCATCGATGAATCTGTGGTTCCTATTTTTTGGGAAAAAACAAATGTATTTTCATTTTTTGTATAATTCCAATCTTCTTGTGTTTTTTTTAAAAAGTGGGTCGACAGGACCCGTCGGCGAATATGTGGACCGCTATAAATCGTCGGTGAATCTATGTTTTTGTTTTTAGGAGAAAACCATGGAGGGATATAAATGTAATTTCATTTCGCTTCGAGTCCGGCCCGCATAAAATCGATTTCTTAAGATCTAAAAGCAATTCTATTTTTCTTCGGGTCCATTTTGATTAAAACCGTCAGGAGGACCTGAACGTAAATCACATAGGGACCTAAACGTAATTTCAGGTTTTTCGGGTCCTTTCTGTTAAAAATCGACAGAAGGACCTAAACATAATTTCAAATTTTTTGAAGGAGCTTTTCACGAGGAGGGTGATGTGGCGCGTAATTTCAACTTTTTTCGGATCCTTTTTGTTAAAAACCGACAGAATGACCTAAATATAATTTCAAATTTTTGAAGAAGCTTTTCACGAGGAGGGTGACGTGGCGCAGCTGGTTTGCCTCCAATCCTCTCCATTGTATATAATAGTATACATACATTGCTATTTTGACCAGGGATTGTATTTCTGATTGATCAGCGAAAGCTGCTGAATGAACTTCTTCCAAATTATAAAGGAGAAAGAGTTAACTCGGGCAGGCTAGATAATTTAAGTGTGGTGACACCAAACTCTGGATATATTGTTTTGATCAGCGAAAAAGGGCAAAACGGACAACAAAAATCAATTAATACCGCACCAACCATATGCACATGTGTTCTAATGGGTCAGATGCGGACTTTTCTTGTATCCTAACTCATATAGACTAGCTGGATATAGACACTACTACAAAAAAAACTCATATTAGACCCATCATTACTGAAAGTGCATCTAGGCACTTATGTTATTTTGGTGATTAATGACAAACGCATATAATGACAATCTATGTAATTGAGTAAATGCTTAACTTAGTGCTTAACAAATGACAAACCTCTAATATGATTATATTGCTATGAGACTAACATGTTTATTGCTAAGTTGAGTATTAGTCTCATCTATTTAGAGGAAAATCAAGTGGAATGGTTAAGCAAAGTTAAGGTATGCAATTTTGGTATCTATTCTATATTTGTTATTGCATTCCTTTTGTGCAAATGCATAGTGAACTCCAAGTAACATGTTGATTATATATATGCACATTGTTTCATGTCATATTTATTTGTGCATATATATTCATTTGAGTTCATTATGTGCTTTGCTTTTAGTATGCATGTATTAACTAGAGTTAAACTTCACATTGCTATAGATTGACTTGGTGCATGTATGTCTTAGTTGTGTATCTTCTCATGCACCTCTCTTAGTGAAGTTTAATCTAGAGTTGGATCACATATTTACTCTTATTTCAAATATTATTTGCACATGTACAATTCATGTATATTCCATCATGTGCTTCATTTAAGTAAAGACTGTGATCCTTGCCATGATTTAATTGATTCATCGATCGGCAATTATCTCTCTAGTGCATATAGATCAATTACATATTCATCATGATGCACTTAGTAGAGAACATTTATTATGTCAAGTGTTTCCATTTATATTATGCTTCTTTATATGAAACACTTGTGGTACTTAATTGCTCACAAATATCAATTTATTCACATCTATTGAGCTTTTGGGACTAATGTCTTTCATGAGTGACTTGAAAAGAATTAGGTCCCGTGTGTGTATGATGATCAAGATATCTTGGAGTATGATCGTTAAGCCGAGGTCAACAAGACGGCGGTGTCACCAAGAGTTGAGGACTAAATCAAGATCGACTTGGCGTGGAGATCGTCAGAGAGGATGATCAAGTCAAGGTTGATAGGACGAGAGTCTCATGAGGTGAATCGAGTCAAGTTAGACAAGGCGAAGATGTCATCAACTATAGGGTGAAGGTCTTCATGCACCGGCGTTAAGAAAGAAGACTAATGATGGATTGAATGTAAGACTTAGATTTCTCGCTTGAATTTGAGTCTAAGGATTGCCGTATTATTAAGAGGATGCTCCATTGAATGACTTTTAGATGTGTCAAGTGCTCAAATGATTCATCCTTTTGAAATTTAGAGAGAGTGTGGTATTGGTGTTGCTTTAAAGTGAGAATGGTAGGTCTCTCTTGGATTCTTGGTGAAATCTGGATTTATCCTTTAAGATTTGGGTAGTGAGACCTTGTTGGTTGTGTAGCCCTTGTTCTTAGCTTTCAATAGAGTCCAAAATCACTTAAATCGAGTCCGAATCAAAAGTTATGCTCGTTTTAAATCAGTCAGTGTGTCCAATCCGGAGTATCCGGACATTTAGTCCGACACTCCGGGTAAATATCCGAATATCCGGGATTTAGTCCGGACACTCGGGTTAACCTCTCGGTTCGCCTCCAAGTCACCTTAAGTCCGGATACTCGGACTATATGTCCGGATAGTCCGGACTTTGCTAGCTTCAACGGCTAGTTGCTTGGAGACCTCTATTTAAAGCCCCATCCTCCCCATTTGAAAGGTGGCCGTTATTCCAAAGGTTTGAGGTGTTCTCCTCTTGTTCTTGAGCCCCTAAACACCTCTTTACCCTTAGATCTAAGTGATCCCTTTGAGAGAAGGGTTGGGAAGGGTTTGAGGAGTGAGGTGTTAGATTGAGTGGATTTGAGTTGTTTGAGCACTTGATTTCATCTCCAAGCTTGTTCTTCGTGAGCATTTGTTACTCTTGGAGGTTGAGGACTCCTAGACGGCTAGGAGGTCACCACGAGCCACCGGTTCTTCGTGTGGTTGGTCGTAGGAAGTTTGTGAAGGTTGGATTCCGCCTCAAGGGAAGGAATCAAGAAGTGAAGACCATGAGTGCATTTGTGCAACACCGGAGGAAGAGGGTTGAAAGAGACCCCGCTCAAGCGTCAAAGGAGTTGAAACCGGCGAGTGCATTTGTGCAACACCGGAGTAAGAGGGTTGAAAGAGACTCCAACTCAAGTGTGACCGAGCCGCCTCAACGGAGACGAGGATCCTCAAGGATCCGAACTTCGTGAAAAATCATTGTCTCCAAGTTTGCTTACTTTTGTTCTTGCTTTAGTATTTGATTTTGAATCTTGAAATTGCCCGATCTATTTGATTATTGAGTTTCTCGCTAGGCATCTACTTGATCTAGGTTCCTGCTAGTGTTTATCATCTTTGTGTTCAAGTAGATTGTTTAAAAGTTGGAGGAATTTCAAATTTCATCCCGAGGCCTCCAATCCGAGTATCCGCACAATTACCGGATAGTCCGGACATTTATACCGAGTATCCGGAGTAAAAGTCCGGAGAGTCCGGCTAAGCCCTCGGCCATTCAAAGTCTCCAATCCGAGTGTCCGAACCTAAAACCCGGATAGTCCGGACATTTATAACGAGTATCCGGATAAAATCCGGACACTCCGGATCGAAAACTTTGGGTGTTTTATTTCACGCATGTTAAATTGTAAAATTGTAATTCGCCTATTCAACCCCCTCTAGGCGACATCACCGCCCTTTCAATTGGTATCGAGCAAGGTCTCTCATTTTATTAGACTTAACCGCCTAGAGAGTTAAAGATGTCGACTAGAGGAGTAGAGCACTCAAATGATCTACTTGTATTAAATGGCTCAAATTATGCTTTATGGAAATCTCTTATGACTATTCATTTTAAATCCATGAGCCCCCAAATATGGTGGATTGTAGATGTTGGCTTTTCGCTCCATTGAACGAAGTTGATCCAATCAAGGAGAGACGAAATGCCTACATCTCGACGCCAAGCTACTAACATATTATTTTGGGTTGTGAGCGATGAAATTTTTGATAGCATATGCGAACTCAAGAGCGCCATGAGATGTGGATAAAGCTTCAAGATCTATTTGAATCATCCACGCCTTCAAATGAGGAGTGCATTAAGGAAGAGATGTCGGAGATGAAACCTCAAGCTCCATCTCAAGCTCAAGTGATGAAGAACCAACATCTCCATCAACCTCAACCTCCGCCTCAAGTGACGATGAAGATTCACTCACATCTCGAATCCGCTGCTTCATGGCGAAAGGTAAGAATGAGGTAAGTGATGATGATGATGATGATGAGCTCTCTTGTGAAGAATTTATGAATATGTTAAAGGAGCTAAATGAATGTCTTGGGAGGAGAAAAGAAATATAAAACTTTGAAGCTTGAACATGAATTACTTCAAAATGATTTTAATATACTTCAAGAAAATCATGAATCCTCCTTCTTAAAGAAATTCATAAGCCTAAGGTGGATATAGGAATTTCATGTAATTTAGTTGATGAAATGCAATGCTTAAATGTCAACTCTAATACTTCATCAAATAAATGCATATCCACTTCTAACGATGATTTACCTTGTTGCTCTAATAAAATTTCTTCTAGTTCCTCTATGTCTTTAGATGCTAATCTTGTAGAGGAAAATAAAGAGCTCAAGGCGCAAGTCATTAGATTAGAAAATGACTTGAAGAAGTGCGTAAAAGGAAAAGCCATTCTCGATGAGATCTTGAGCAAGCCAAGGGCGCCTCAAGATAAGCGAGGACTCGGCTACAACTCCGAGAGGGAGAAGAGCAAGAAGAAGCACAATGCAAGAATGAAGACGATTGTGTGCTTTGATGCAACAAGAAGGGCCACTTCGCCTCCGTGTGCCCTAACAAAGTGGAGATCAAGCCACAACAATCAACAATGAGGCAAACCGACAAAGAGCAAGTCAAGAAAAGGAGACGTTCAAAGCATACTTGCTACAATTGTCGGGAAAAGGGGCATATCGGTAAGGATTGTCCCAAAGGTATCATTCTTAAGCCTATTATTATTAATGATAATTATTTGCTTAGGAAGGACAAGAATGGTAATGCATTGGCCAAACTTGTCAAGTCCCCTATGCTCGCTCAAAATGATAATGCTCATTTGCATAGGAAGAGTAAATCTAGAAATGGGTTTGCTAAAATTGTTAGGACTCCTAAGCCTACTCAAGGCAATTCAAATATATTGCTTAGGAGAAATAACAATAGCAAAACATTTGCTAGATATACTAGATCTTCTAAGCCAATGCATAATTTTAATAATCATGTGCTTAGAAGAGATCAAACTAGAAATAGTTTTGCAAAGTATTATTGTCCTCCTAAACATTATTATAAAAATGCCAATCAATTGCCTAGGAGGAATAATTATCGCAAACATATTCCTAGTCATGTTAGTTCACCTAAGACTACTAATATTAGGAGCATTTGGGTTTCTAAATCTATTGTGACTAACATTGTTGGACCCAACAAGGATTGGGTACCAAAACCACCTAAAAGATTTTTAGGTAACATGGGATGGATTGGATGCTTGGCTTCTTCAAGAATATAAGGACTTCATCAATTACAAGTTGGAACCAAGCATAAAGATAATCAAGTCCATCATGAGTCAATGCCATCTCGGATAACAAGTATTTAAATTGATTCTTATAGCTTATAGCCTTATGTAGGTTATATTGCATTATTCATGAAAATCAATTTAGATTACTTGTTCATTTTCTTGCTCATGCTTATTAGTTGTGTTGATTGCAATTTTGAGCAAGTTTAGGTTAGTGGCACATTAAGGGGAGTGTTAATTCATATCCATGTATATTACATCCCTACATGTGCCCATATTTATATAAGTGCTAATATATATTTTCAAAATCAAGCCATTTAGCCAAAACTCAAAATTTTGCATACTATTAGTATTCTTATGAAAAACTAGTTGCAAAATGTATACAAATGCTTTTGAAATATTTTTCAAAGGTTTTGGCTTTACAAAATCTATTTCAAAAGAAAATGAGTTTCATGCCCAAAACCTAGATAGTTGTATCTTGTTTTGGATTTAAACTTATAATTTTCATAGAATTAAATGTAAAATGATTTTGAAAGTAATTCCAAAACGAAAAACCTAGAGTTGGTCATTCTTAGCAATTCTTGTGTTGAAAAGATTTTCAAAAGACCAACCTAGCAAAAGTTATTTGATTTTGAAACTCATTTAAAAACTATATTTGACCCATAATGGTCATATTATTGCACTTAAGTGAGTTTTGCCAAATGAATCAAGTTTCATGCTATGATTTGACTCACAAGGGTATTTGCAACTCAAATAAGCTTATGGAAATATTAAATACCCACTTAAGCTCACTTTGGCAAAACTAGAGAATTTCTTGAAACTTAAAGGTTTTATTGCCAAATCCATCTCTTTAAGAATTTGAATGCCTTCTTTACTTTGAAATTGCTCTAAATGGTGTGTTTGATGTTTATCTTGATCATTTAGAGCATTTCATATTGGTTTCATGAATTTTACCAAGGTTTATTGCAAAATGCCTTTTGAAGTTCACCAAAATCTCTTTTGATATTATTTGGCATACTCTCGCATTAAGTTGGATTTTATGATTTGAATGGATTTGATTATGCAAATTGGCTTATAAATATCTCTAACTCATATGAAGCCATATAAGTGCACATTTCCATTCAAAACTCATTTGGTTCCATTTTGAGGATTTGGTGAAAATCTTAATCCTTTATGTGATTCAAATACATCTTTCACCATATCTCTCAAAATAAAATTGATTTATTGAAAATCTTTGTTGAAAAACCTTCTCTTGCATATGGAGTTCATATCTAGAAATTCTCACATTTATTTGAACTCATTTGCAAGATTATTGACTTTATTTGACTTAGTGTCAAAACTAAACCTCCAATGCTCTTAATGGCCTATTTTTGATTGGAGGGTGATATTTGAGAAATTCTTTTGGTGAAGTCTCTTGGATGTCCATGGATCTTTTTGCAAAATCTCATGGCTATTTGACTTCATTTGATACTTGTTCGAATAATGTTGAAAACCATATGCATGCATATCCTTTATATGAACCTCTTTAGTCAAAAGTCAAAAAAATATCGTTTAAAAGGCCAATATTTGTGAAAATCTTTATAAAAGCTCTCAAATATGTATTTCAAATGTTTTACAATGCTTTGAGTAAAAATTCTATTTTAGAAACAAAATAGCAAATTTGGCCTCAAATGGATCTTATAGGATCTTGATTTTGGATTAAATGAAATATTTTCATAAATTAAAATCTATTGAGTTTTTGAAAAAGTGGTCAATACAAAACTCGTAGGGTTGGTCATTTTAAGCATTTCTTTAGTTCAAAGTTTTTCCAAACGACCAACCGCTCAAAAGTTATAGCTATTTGAATTTGGCCAAAATTCTTCATTTGACCAAATGACCCATTCTTGCATATTGTGGGTTTTGATATTCGAGTTGGATTTCTTCATGTTTCTTGGCTTGAAATAGTATTTCTAACTCATTCAAAGCCATGAAAGTTCAAATCTCCATGAAATCCAATTCGGATTGCGCTTTTGAGCATTCGCAGCAAATTGAACTTATCTTTTCGCCTTCAAAGCGCAATCTGCCATATCTTTTGAACGAAATGTGCTTTTAAGGAAATTCTTTTTGAGAAACCTTCTAAATAGTCTAGAGTTCATTTCTGGAAACTTTCAAATTATTTTGACCTTATGTGAGAAAGTTTTGACTTTTCTTCTCTTTGATTGAAATTCATACCTACAAAGCAAAATTTGGCATATCTTTTGATTGGAGACTCCTTTTTGAAAAATTCTTTTTGGAGAAGTTTCTCAGGAGTCCAAAGTATATTTCTGCTCAATTTCAAATGTTTTTAACTTCATTTGAAAAAGTTATGGCTTTTTCTCACTTTGATCAAAAGGCTGAAAATTCAGACTTTTGCATAGTTTTGAGCTGGTTTGTGATTTTTGTATCTCCAAATCAGAGAATAATTTGAGGGGACCACCTTTGTAAGAATTGATCCTCTATAGTTGAACTTCATTGTATAATTTTTTCAGAATTTATGAACTTTGTTTGAACCTTCTTTCACCCATGTCAAAAAGCTTGAATGGAATGCCAAAACTGAATTTTTTCAGCACATTGCATTTTTGAAATCTTGCTTACCTTTAAGATGATTTGAGTATTTTCTTATGATGAAAACTAAGATAACTCAATTTATTGCTCCATGATTCATCTAAAATTATTTGGGAGCTCATTTGCTGTTGTTTTCATCATCAGGACCATTTCAAAGCGAGATTTCTTTTCCCGAAATCTTCGATTCAGTATTCACTATTTTCAAGTTTTCGAGATTTTCCTTTGCTCAAATGAATTTTTGGCCTTCACAGTCCTCGAAGAGAATTTCGAGACCGATCTTTTTCGCGTTGATGATTTTTGCATTTGAGCAATGGTTTAAAAGGTATAATCGATTTTGTGCTGCTATTTGAATCTTTCAAGATTTTGAGAGTTTTAAATTGGAATCTTGGCAAGCCTTTCAAGATGACAACTAAGTGAACTTATTCATTGCTCCAAGCTTCAAAGTGGAGTATATCTATTTAAGTTTTCATTCCAATGAAAGTGCATTTTTTGGCTAAGTTCTTTTGGAAATTGGATTTAATTGTATCTTAGCCTCAAAATGCTTCCTCTCTTGCATAACTCGGAGTTTATTATGGAAAAGAGGAAATTTCCCTTGTAAGTTCAAGAGTGAGTTTGAATATGTTTTACCCATTACCTCTCTTACAAGTGGATGTTAAGATTAAATTTGAATGAGATTCAAATATTTTCATTGTAAATTGGTATAATGAAATCTTCAATTGGTATCTTGAATTTTTCAAATTGCTTGCAAGTAGTATCATCATGTTTATCGTCTATATCATGCATGTTATACTTAGACATTATCAAACTAACTTGGGTCAAATTAAAAGATATTTGTTCCCGGAAATCGTGTGCTTGTCTATTGATGTTCAAGGAATTGGAAAAGGGGTCACCTTCGACGGTGGGATGAAGGAAATGGAGAAGAGCTCCATAGTCCGAGGGATCTAAGGCCGGGCGCGGTGATCATGACCGATTCGAACATGCGGTGGACAAGAATCGACAAAGGGACGTGTTTTCTTTTTGACTATATTCAATAATGTCTTTGCACACCATTATGCTCAATTGTCTTATTCTAAATGGTGTTGTTCCTTTTAATTGGTATTATCAATCGGTATATGTAATTAGTTTCAATTGGTATAAATTAATTAGTATTCTTCAAGAGGTATTCTCTAAGTCTGAATTGCTTTTAAAATTGTCATCTAACTTGCATTTGGCATTATCATGAATTAAAAGATACATATGGGTGACACATTGCATAGAGGTATACCCTTGATAAATTTATGAAATTCTTGATCATGAAAGTGCATCTTAATTATACAATGTTGATTCATGATCTTGATTGCTAGAAGTTAATTGGATCATAAGCATATGCTTAAGATATATAAATTTGCTATATGATCTTAATGTTTAAAGAATGAATATTCTCCATGTGGAATCATATTCATGTGTCATGCTTAAGCACCATTTACATCTTGTGAATCATGACTACATTTAAATTGGTATCATTTCGAAAAATCTATTACCTAAATCTTGGATATAATTGGCATCATATCTTGCCTAGATTTAGGGGGAGCTTAATATTATTGTCCTATTCCTAGCTTCTTCTTTTTATTTTTATCTTGTTCTCCCTAATCCTTTTATTGAGTGTGCAATCAAGGGGAGAATTTATTGAATGAACAATAAGGATCTCTTAAGCACCTTTTGGGATTAATGACAAAAGGGGGAGAATTTATGGATTTATCAATTGTCCCCTAATCGATACAAAAAGGGATATTTTGTAAGTATGATCTCTTATTGTTTCTTCATGCTTGTTTTATTGTCATTTGGTGCAATTGATAATAAGTTTGTCATAAATCACCAAAAAGGGGGAGATTGAAAGTGCATCTAGGCACTTATGTTATTTTGGTGATTAATGACAAACGATATAATGACAATCTATGTAATTGAGTAAATGCTTAACTTAGTGCTTAACAAATGACAAACCTCTAATATGATTATATTGCTATGAGACTAACATGTTTATTGCTAAGTTGAGTATTAGTCTCATCTATTTAGAGGAAAATCAAGTGGAATGGTTAAGCAAAGTTAAGGTATGCAATTTTGGTATCTATTCTATATTTGTTATTGCATTCCTTTTGTGCAAATGCATAGTGAACTCCAAGTAACATGTTGATTATATATATGCACATTGTTTCATGTCATATTTATTTGTGCATATATATTCATTTGAGTTCATTATGTGCTTTGCTTTTAGTATGCATGTATTAACTAGAGTTAAACTTCACATTGCTATAGATTGACTTGGTGCATGTATGTCTTAGTTGTGTATCTTCTCATGCACCTCTCTTAGTGAAGTTTAATCTAGAGTTGGATCACATATTTACTCTTATTTCAAATATTATTTGCACATGTACAATTCATGTATATTCCATCATGTGCTTCATTTAAGTAAAGACTGTGATCCTTGCCATGATTTAATTGATTCATCGATCGGCAATTATCTCTCTAGTGCATATAGATCAATTACATATTCATCATGATGCACTTAGTAGAGAACATTTATTATGTCAAGTGTTTCCATTTATATTATGCTTCTTTATATGAAACACTTGTGGTACTTAATTGCTCACAAATATCAATTTATTCACATCTATTGAGCTTTTGGGACTAATGTCTTTCATGAGTGACTTGAAAAGAATTAGGTCCCGTGTGTATGATGATCAAGATATCTTGGAGTATGATCGTTAAGCCGAGGTCAACAAGACGGCGGTGTCACCAAGAGTTGAGGACTAAATCAAGATCGACTTGGCGTGGAGATCGTCAGAGAGGATGATCAAGTCAAGGTTGATAGGACGAGAGTCTCATGAGGTGAATCGAGTCAAGTTAGACAAGGCGAAGATGTCATCAACTATAGGGTGAAGGTCTTCATGCACCGGCGTTAAGAAAGAAGACTAAGATGCGATTGAATGTAAGACTTAGATTTCTCGCTTGAATTTGAGTCTAAGGATTGCCAGACTATTAAGAGGATGCTCCATTGAATGACTTTTAGATGTGTCAAGTGCTCAAATGATTCATCCTTTTGAAATTTAGAGAGAGTGGTATTGGTGTTGCTTAAAGTGAGAATGGTAGGTCTCTCTTGGATTCTTGGTGAAATCTGGATTTATCCTTTAAGATTTGGGTAGTGAGACCTTGTTGGTTGTGTAGCCCTTGTTCTTAGCTTTCAATAGAGTCCAAAATCACTTAAATCGAGTCCGAATCAAAAGTTATGCTCGTTGTCAGTCAAGTCAGTGTCAATCCGGAGTATCCGGACATTTAGTCCGACACTCGGGTAAATGTCCGAATATCCGGGATTTAGTCCGACACTCGGGTTAACCCTCTCGGTTCGCCTCCAAGTCACCTTAAGTCCGGATACTCGACTATATGTCCGGATAGTCCGGACTTTGCTAGCTTCAACGGCTAGTTGCTTGGAGACCTCTATTTAAAGCCCCATCCTCCCCATTTGAAAGGTGGCCGTTATTCCAGTGGTTTGAGGTGTTCTCCTCTTGTTCTTGAGCCCCTAAACACCTCTTTACCCTTAGATCTAAGTGATCCCTTTGAGAGAAGGGTTGGGAAGGGTTTGAGGAGTGAGGTGTTAGATTGAGTGGATTTGAGTTGTTTGAGCACTTGATTTCATCTCCAAGCTTGTTCTTCGTGAGCATTTGTTACTCTTGGAGGTTGAGGACTCCTAGACGGCTAGGAGGTCACCCACGAGCCACCGGTTCTTCGTGTGGTTGGCCGAGGAAGTTTGTGAAGGTTGGATTCCGCCTCCGCAAGGGAAGGAATCAAGAAGTGAAGACCATGAGTGCATTTGTGCAACACCGGAGGAAGAGGGTTGAAAGAGACCCCTGCTCAAGCGTCAAAGGAGTTGAAACCATGAGTGCATTTGTGCAACACCGGAGTAAGAGGGTTGAAAGAGACTCCAACTCAAGTGTGACGGAGCCGCCTCAACGGAGACGAGGATCCTCAAGGATCCGAACTTCGGTGAAAAATCATTGTCTCCAAGTTTGCTTACTTTTGTTCTTGCTTTAGTATTTGATTTTGAATCTTGAAATTGCCCGATCTATTTGATTATTGAGTTTCGCTAGGCATCTACTTGATCTAGGTTCCTGCTAGTGTTTATCATCTTTGTGTTCAAGTAGATTGTTTAAAAGTTGGAGGAATTTCAAATTTCATCCCGAGGCCTCCAATCCGAGTATCCGCACAATTACCCTTGATAGTCCGGACATTTATACCGAGTATCCGGAGTAAAGTCCGGAGAGTCCGGCTAAGCCCTCGCCATTCAAAGTCTCCAATCCGAGTGTCCGAACCTAAAACCCGGATAGTCCGGATTTATACCGAGTATCCGGATAAAATCCGGACACTCCGGACCAAAACTTTGGGTGTTTTATTTCCGCTGCATGTTAAATTGTAAAATTGTAATTCGCCTATTCAACCCCCCCCTCTAGGCGACATCACCTGTCCTTTCAATTGCTAACGGTTTTAAAAAAACATCTGTAATAGTGAATCATCGCTGATGGTTTTAGCCAAAAGGCAACAACATCTGGAGTTTTACTTTTGCCAATTGTACTATAACCATCACAGAAAGTTCTAACCTATAATCGTTTGTGATATAAACATCATAGATGGTTCTATTGTAGAACTATAACGTCTACGATATAAACAATAGAATCGTCTGTGATATGTATGTGTAAATATCACAGACGGTTCTATAATAGAACCGTTTATGATAACTTTAGTATATATATTCCTAAGGTTAGAACCGTACTTCTCAAACGCTCTTGTGCCTCTCCACAGCTCGTGCCCTTTAGCCTCCTCTCATGCTCATGCGTTGTCGTCCTCCCCGAGACCATGCGCTGCTAACCTGTGCCCGTGCATCGCCGTCCTTGAGCCAGTGCACCATCCTGCCATCCTCCCTGAGCCCGTGCGCCATCGTCCTCCTCGAACCAGTGCACTGCCGTCCTCGAGCCCATGCACCGTCTTCCCTGAGCACGTGGCCACCATCATCGAGTGTGGAGTGTTACCAGCTAGGATTCCTCCTTGTTGTGCTCAGCTTCGACCTCTCCAACCTGCTCGAGGTAATTTGGGGTTAATTCACTGAAAACTACACATGTGCTATGGTAATTCACTATGGTAATTTAGGGTTAATTCGCTGAAAACTACATACGTGTTAATTCACTGTATTAATTCGTTGAAAACTACACATGTGCTACCTACCCTATGTCAATTCATTAAAAACTACACATGTGCTTTGTAGACTTCTCCAACCTACCCTATATTAATTTGTTGAAAACTACACATGTGCTATGATAATTTAGGGTTGACGATGGAAGTTGTGTATAAATGCTTTGTATACTACTTCCGAATCAACAATCTTTTATGGGAATTGTAGGAGAATGAGAGTAGTAATTTACCTGTTAATGAATATGTTTAGTTCACAGCTCTTCTTCTATTTGATTAGTTTATGATTAAGCATTTTTTCATGCATATATGCCTTGTATAATGTGGTGCTCATCGATGCAGCCTAAAGCCAAGATTTCATGCATACATGCCTTGTATATTGTGGTACTTATTGATACAGCCTAAAACTATTTTTTCATGCATACGTGCCTATCATGCGGTGCTCATTGAAATAGCTTAAAGCCATTCTTTCATGCATATATGCCTTGTATCATGCGGTGCTCATTGAAACCAATAATTTATGACAACATACTTGAATCCTAGTTAAGGATTAAAAATGATGATAATTGACAATGCAACACTCAAGACAATACATGGTGTGAATACTATTTAGTTTGTTTGATTTAATTTACATTCCTATTAGCTCTCTTTAACAAATGGGTACTCCTTGTTTCCTCACTCTTGAGCATGTAAGCAAGTTTAGGCAGCTCATTTTTTTTCTATTTTTTATATGCTAATTTATGCATATATTTAATGTTGCCAATTTTTTATCTATCAAAATATCCCGATTATACTCTTTACTGTCTTGCAAAGAGGCCAAACATTTTAAATGTCTCGGGGACCAACCTTGAATGTTTCTTGTGTTGTATACTCAATGATATATTTGGGTTTTAGAAGCTTTCTTGGACAACTACAGTAGTAAGTTTGGCCTTGAAATAAATATTACTTCTTGTTAATTGAACCATTAGCTAGGTTGAAAAGGCAAAGTAGTCAAAATTCAAAGTTGTCTCTTGGCTAGCTTATGGTTGTAGTTCTGATAGGTAGTCTTTGTTCACTAGTCTCATACTATGTCTGAACTTAATTCATGTGAATCAGCAAAATTTTGTACATAATGCTTTATGGTGCATCATTTAGGAAGATATGAGTTCAAGGCCTTATTTGTTGCAATAATTATCTAATAAAACTAGTAATTAAATGATCCTTGTGTAATAGAGGTAGGAGATTGATCTCTAGTAGTCCTACACCTTATGCCAAGGAGGTTGAAGGTCTAACCATTAAAAGCCGATACCTAAAAGTACTCTGTCATTTCATGTACATGCTTAAATAGTTGAACCCACAAAATGACTGCATGAATTTCATGTTCTTTTTTTTCTTTATCTAGTAGGTTAATGAGTAGTTAATTGCGTTATATCTTACGAACAACTTAAATTTTGAAATTTTTATTCACTTTTTGTTGATTGGGTTATATCTGATGAAGATGACGTCCCCTCAATCCTTGTCGCCGAATGGATCAGATGAGCCGAAGATAAGAAAAACAAGCGCGGTTCAAGAGGTGCAAATAAAAGGCCCTAAAGCCGATATACAATCACGGCGGTCAATCTGCAGGACGGGGCCCCCTCCCAACATCTGAAGACAGTTAATGCATTCTATAGCTTGTGCGGGATAGTTAAACGGGAAAGAGGTGCCCATCACCCGTCCATCCTGGAAGTCACTGACCGACGAGGAGTGCAACAACATAGTGACAAAAATTTTTGCATCGTTCGAGATCTCAGAAGACATTGTGCGCTTAGTGTGACAATACGCATTGCTAGTGGCAGAAAAAACATAGAACTTTAAGAGCACACTTGTCACAAATTATATCAAGAAGGAAAGGACTGCATTCTCTAAGTATGGTTTCATTGATGAAACCTTATTGTAACAATCTATTGAGATGAAGATGGCAAAAGAATTTATACATCAAAGTGAAGTACTTAAAACCCTCCAGGCCTAGAACTCCCACCCCCACACACTTGGAACCGCTAGGCACACGGGTAATAGCTTGCAATGGAGGAGGGATGACGAGGAGGCACTTCTGACAGGGGCGTCCCCGCTATTTGTCTTGATCAAAGACCCGCGTGCCCGAAACTAGCTAAGTGCAAGGTCAAATACCACGTCTTAGGGCACCGTGTCCAGGAACCTTGCAGAGTAGGAAGTGTCCCAACGTTCGGTAAGACATCGAACTACGTAGTTTGTAATTGCTTCATAATTATAAGTGACATGACATGCCATGCTCTTGCAGGTCACATTGAGTTTAAAATCATCGCAAGCCTCTTTCCAGTCGGGCAGGGAGAAAGATGTACTTTCAACGGCCTTGTGTAGGGTCGAGGATGCGCCTAGAGGGGGGGTGAATAGGCGTTTTAAGAAATTCGATCGCTCACTAAACAATTCGCTCTAATCAACCCCTATGTCAAAACCTAATCAAACATATATGCGGAAGCGATAAATCGGTTTTGACAATTAAAGCCTAAATCAACTAGGCTCACTATGTGCACTATCTAAATTATGTCTCTACACAAGAATTGCTAAATTGATCAACTAAATAATACTAGCAATTCTAATTCAAGCAATTGATAAATATTCAATAATGTAAAGAGCTTGAATATAAATGAGACAAGAGACAACCGATATTTTTCCGTGGTGTTCGGAGACTTGCTTGCCTCCCTAGTCCACGTTGAGGCTAGCCCGACCACTCGGACCGGCTCCCGCCGAGCACCCGCCTCTTTCCACTAGTCGTGGTTTTCACGCCGCGTAGGCTCAACCCGAACCTTCACAAACTTCGCGGCTTTCACACCTTGAGAGCTCCAAGACGACGCCACGCTGCCTAGGAGTCGGCAACCTCCAAGAGTAACAAGCCGCCCTCCGCTTGAACCTCACCGCAAAACGAATCGCCTCGGTGATCACCAAGTGCAACACATGCACAAGGCCTCCTCAAGTGCAACACATGCACAAGAGGTACCTAAACCACTTCCTAATTGCAACGAATGCAATTAGTCTCACTCTTAGCTCAAGAATCAAATGGGGAAGAGCAACACATGCACTTCACTCCCACAACCTCAAAACACAAAGAACAACCACAGCCCCAAACCCCAAGGGGTATTTATAGTCTCCACCAAAGAAACTAGCCGCTGGGACAAGAAACGGCGAACAGAATTTTCCGGTCCGACCGCCCTCGGCCGGCCCGACCGTCTCACAAGCCAACGGTCGAAAACCGACCGTTACACGGCCGGTCGCATCACAAGACGGGCCGGCCGACTGCGGAGGGCGGTCGCACCGCCGCCATCCGGCCGCACCGCCCAACAAAACGAGCAAAGCACCGAAAACACACTCTCGAAAACACGCGACGGCCGGCCGGCGGTCCGATCAAGACGCCTCGCCATCGACCGACCCCATGCTTCGCCGCCGACCGCCACCTCCACCAAGAAGCACAAAGAACCGGAAAAACGCAAGACCGAAAAACTCACACCGCAGACCGGTTGCACCGCCCGGCAACCTAGGGCCGGCCACACCGAGGGGAGGCGGTCCGACCACCGGTCCAACCGGACCACGCCAGTCACACCGCCTGCAGGAAAAAAACACGCGCCGAAAACCTAAGTCCGGTCCAACCTCAGACCTGCCGGTCCAACCGCATGGACCTCCGGTCCAACCGTCCAACAAATGGTCACACCACTCAACAAATGGTCACACCACTCATGGAGTGGTCCAACCACTCAAAACCAGATTTTCAAGAAACTCATTTCCAAAACTCCAAGCACAATTCTTTGAGCTTCTAGATGATCAACACATGATCATACACCCGCAAAAACACATTTGCACCAATTTAGCTCATGCTCAAAGAATTCAACCGAATTCATGAAAACACATATTTCACAAATCAAACATCAACTTACGCTGCTCAACCCTCTAGCCATGTAAGGATCAACACATGATCCCGACACTTTGCAAAACACATTTGCAAATGCCAACACATGCTCTAGGATCAAACGATAACTCCAACGCCATTTGCAAAACACATTTGCACAACCGCAACTAAATCCAAATGACGAAAACACATTCCGCCAACAACTCAAGATCTATTTGCAAAACGATACAAATCAAACTTAAGTTTATGAGATTAATCCCCTAGCCATGTGAAGGTCAACACAAGACCCGGTCAACTTGCCAACACCGTTGCAAGCCCCACTCACATGCTCTCGGATTCCTGACTCATAAACCTCACTATTCGCACAACGAACTTGCAAATAACACGATAAACACCATTTCAAGCTTGAGCACTACTCTTTGCAACACATGCAAAAGTCTAGCTTCAAGCAACATCATTCACGATGCATGAACTCTCTAATTGCAACACATGCAATTTCTAGATCCATGCAACACCAAAACCAACTCCACATCAAAACCAAATCAACAGTATGAGCTCTTTACTCGCAACACATGCAAGCCTCTAGCTCCATACAAACACACAAACATCAAATCATGCTTGAGCTCTCCTTTGCAACACATGCAAAACTTAGCTCCAAGCAAACTCACGGTTTTAGAAAGATTTATTTCGAACCAAAACGTGAAGCTTCAACTAATGCAACACATGCAAAAGTGAACTCCACGAAGAGCCAACGATTAGCTTATCCTATTTGCAACACATGCAAATCAAAGCATTATCTGAAAACCAAATGCATATACTCTTTCATCTTTGCAACACATGCAAATCCGAGCATAATGCAAAACAACCAAGCATAAGTCTTAACACATTCGCAACACATGCCAAATGGTTAACCCATATGCAAAAACCAAATCAACATAAGATTTGAGCTTTGAGTGAACGCGATTGAGATCACCAACACATGATGAAGCTCTGCGAAAGAGGCAACCCTCTTAATAGAACGGCGGTAAAACCTTAGACACAAAGATTACAAAAGTCCTTAGCCTATCTAGTTATACCTTTCGCCAAGACAAGCAATCCCTTTGGGGTCTTTATAATCATCGATATTTGCTCCCCGGATATCAACTTGACTTCATTTCTTCGGGATCCATTCTTGATGCCCATCAACTCATGACGTCCGTCCTTGTCCTTCTCATCCATCTTTGGACCTAACTCAAACATAACTCATGAAACTTGTTAGTCCAAGATGCATGGTTGTCTCAATCATCTCTTGCACTCCATTAACACATAATGGATGCCTTTAGATCAATTGAGCACAACCCTAAATCAATTGAAATGATTTAAGTATGTCTTAAGTACAATAATGCAACTCATGCCTTATCATACTTAAGAACTATTCATTTGTCCTTTCTTAATCACGAAACACCATCAACACATGATGAAGTGTTCTCTAATGATTAACACGACAAATGAACTCAATTTAAATTATCATTTAAATTGATTCTTCAAGTTAGAGTGTGAACTCCCCCTAAATATGTGCATCCATGTATTATATGGATTGGGAAACATGATGCACATTGTGGTTAAGTTAACGGGGATATCCATACTTTAACTTGACTCCAAAGTACGCAAATAATACTACGATGAATGCGCATACATACCTTGGGTTTTCCATTTTTCAATGCGATGAGACTAACCAAAGATATTCTAAATAAACAAGTTAGTCTCGATACAAGATTTGTCATTAATAATAATATCGCATTAGGGGATAATCTTAATACGAGATTTGTCATTAACAATAGATTAGATTTGTCATTAACACCAAAACCACAACTAATGATGGTTGAACTTACAATCTCCCCCTTTTTGGTGATTAATGACAAATCCAAGCTTAATCGGCACATTTGGATTAAAACTGACATATTGAGAGAATTTAAACTATTTGAATGCATATGCACATTTTAAACAATATAAGCATTGACAATTTTTGAATGCATATGAGAATCAATTCTCCCCCTTAATCATATTAAGCTTACTTTTTAAACCAAATGATATTAAGCTTAATTCTCCCTTTTGGCATTAAACACCAAAAATGGAAAAACAATAAGATTTACTTGAAAAACATTTGCCCTTTTATTCATATTATTCTCCCTTTTGGCAAACATTTTTAAATATTCTCTCCCTTTTGATTATTCAATTATTCTCCCTTTGGCATTTAACAATCTCTTTTAGGGTCATATCTAATGAAGGTCATATAAGAATTAGAGTGCATACTTATGACCTTGGAGTGGAATTTGAAGAACTTAAGCCAAATGAACAAGATAGGCAATGAAATCCCAAACGAAAAGGATATTCAAGGAATAAAACAAGTTTTCATTTGAAATATGGCCTGATACCAAAAGAAGAAAATTCGAAAAGAGACCATATTCAGGATTTTGGATACCACTTTGAAGGAAGAAGCACTTTGCAAATATGGATACCACTTGTAAATACAAATAAGCATAAAAAGCAATGAAGGGTATCACACGGGTTATTTGAAACAAATTCAAATAACTCACTCCTCATTTTATTAGGCTTTACAAATTTCAATATGATTCTTTTGAAGAATCCAACAAATTGCCTAAACGGGTCAAACGAGGAACCCAAGAAGAAATAGATACCACTTGAGACAATAGATACCACTTGTAAAAATAATCTCAAGAGTTTTGCTTGAAGATCCAAGAGAATTGAGCATTTGCAAGTTTTGATTGAAGAACAATGCTCAACATGAGATTTTCCTCTTTTATGTATTTCAACACATAAAGAATCTCACACGAGAATTCTTAAGCTGTTGAACTTACAATGCAAGCTTAGAGGAAAAATCTTAATCAAGAAGGTTGGGTATCAAGTAATGCTACAAAGAGGTAATGAAGTACCACTTGTAGGAAATAATTGAATTTAATGATACCACTTAAAAAGAGAATTCAAATGATCAAGGATATCACTTGAGAAAAGAACAATGAAATCTATGATATCACTTGGAGAAAAGAATCTCAATTATACCACTTGTAAGCATATGTATAAAAACTCACTTGATACCACTTAGGATCAACTCACGAAGAATTGATACCACTTGAAAGATTAATCGATAAGATCGATGGGTATCGAGCAATATAATCGAGCAACATATACTCACGGTATTAAACACTCAAGAAGAATCAATAAAATCACGAGATTTAGTATCGAGCAAAATAAAGATATGAATTCACTTGGAAGCATATAAGTGCCCAAAACTTGATATGAATAAACTCCCAAGATATTCAACAAGTGAATTATGGAGTTATTTGCATTTGAATTGCACAAGTTTTGTCTTTTCAAAAGATTAAGTGAATATCACTCTTTAAATCAATTAAATGCTCTTAAACTGATACCACTTGAAAACATGATCAAATAATTTTAAAACTTTTCAAATTTTTCACAAATAAACTTTGGGATAGTAAGAATCATTTCCAAAAAGAATTTTTGAAAAAGGAATTACCAATAAAAAGATATTCAAGAGCAAACCTCGAGAAAATTCTCAAAAATCAGAACTGCCTGTGCCATGGCCGGTCCAACCGGCTTGGGCCCGGTCCAACCGGCCCTAGGGGCGGTCCAACCGCAAGAGGGTCGGTCCAACCGGCCCTGACAGGCTGAAAACCCGACTTTTTGCAAATTTTGGCAAAAACGATTCAAACGAAGTCCAGAAAACTTGAAATTTTGCAGAGATGAACTTTGGACTTATTAGAAGGTTTTGCAAAAAGAATTTTCTCAAAATAAATTTTATTTTGAAAGATATGGCAATTTGCGCTTTGAGGCAAAAACGAAAATCGATTTTCACAAAATGCCTCAAATTGCACTTCGGTTTGGATTTCATGCAATTTCTTTTTCCATGGCTTAGATAGGTATATCAAGAGTGTTTCTAGCCAAGATTTATGATGAAATCCAACTCGAATGCCACGATTTAAGCTATATGCCTAAATAGGCCTTTTGGTTCAAATCAAATTGTTTTGAGCTAAAATTGATTTCAACATATAGTTTTGCTTTTGGAAGCTTGTAAAACATTTGAAATACTTAATAGGATACATTTACAAAGCTTTTCGCAAATTTGGGCCTTTTAAATATGATTTTTGACTTTTGATCTAAATAGTCCAATTTGAAGAAGCAATAAGAGAACAAGTCAAAATCAATTAACACAAAGATTCAAATTAAGCATGGGGTAAGATATAGAAATTAGAATTATGTGTATGAGTCTAAATTACCATTTTGAATCAACTCTTGTGTAGAATTTGATTCAAATGATGAAACTCATCGAGTGCAATATTATGACCATTACGGGTCAAGTATAGTTTTCCCATGAAGTTTCAAAATCAAATAACTTTTGCTAGGTTGGTCCTTTGAAAATCTTTTGAATGCGAAAGTTGTTAAGAATGACCAACTCTAGGAGTTTTGTTTTGGAATTACTTTCAAAATCTTTTTACTTTTATTTCTATGAGAATTATAAGTTTAAATCAAAATCAAGATACTAGTAACTAGATTTTGGAGTTAAAACTCATTTTCCTTTGAAGTTAGTTTTTGTAAAGCCAAAATCTTTGAAAATCATTTCAAAAACATTTGTATACATTTTTCAACTAATTTTTCACAAGATTAGTAATAGTATGCAAAATTTTGACTTTTGGCTAAATGGTTTGATTTTGAAAATATATATGCACTTATATTAATATGGGCACATGTAGGGATGTGGTACACATGAATATGAATTAACACTCCCTAAATGTGCCACTACCTAACTTGCTCAAGATTTCAATAAGAGAATAGATAAGAGGCAAGAGCAAGTGGCCATAACAAGTAATCTAAATTGATTTTCATTAATATTGCAATATAACCTACACAAGGCTATAAGTCATAATAGTAATCAATTTAAATTGCTTGTTACCGAGATGGCATTGGCTCATGATGGACTTGATTTTCTTCAAGCTTGACACCACTTGTAGATGAATATAATCCTTCTCCTCCATGAGTGTGCAAGCGTCCAATCCATCTCATATCACCTAAAAATCTTTTAGGCGATCTTTGGTACCCAATCCTTGTTGGGTCCGACAATATTAGTCACAAGAGTTTTAGGAACCCAAATGGTCCTAACTTTAGCATTTTTGAATTGACTAACATGACTAGGAATAGTTTTATGAGAATTATTCCTCCTAAGCAAAATATTTGAATTTAAGTGAGAGGACTTAGGAGGGCATTGATACTTTGCAAAACTATTTCTAGTTTGATCCTTTCTAAGCATATGATTATTGAAATTATGAAATGGCTTAGAGGATCTAGCAAATCTAGCAAATGTTTTGCTATTGTTATTTCTCCTAAGCATAGTATTTGGATTATGTTGTGTGGGCTTAGGAGTCTTAACAAATTTAGCAAACCCATTTCTAGATTTACTCTTCCTATGCAAATGAATATTATTTTGAGCTAAGATAGGGGACTTGACAAGCTTGGCAAACACATTGCCATTCTTATCCTTCCTAAGCAAATAATTTTCATTAATGAGAATAGGCTTAGGAGTTATACCTTTGGGACAATCCTTACCGAAATGTCCTTTTCCCAATTGAAGCACGCCACGCTATTTGGCCCTCTCTTGACCGATTTGACTTGCTCCTTGCCGGTTTGCCTCATAGTTGGTGTTGTGGCCTTGTTATCCACTTGATTAGGGCACACGGAGGCGAGGTGGCCCTTCTTGTTGCAAGCAAAACACTTGATAGTCTTCGAGTGACGCGTTGTGCCTCGCCTTGCTATTCTCCCTCTTGGAGTTGTAGCCGAGTCCTCGCTTGTCTTGAGGCGCCCTTGGCTTGCTCAAGATTTCGTCGAGGAGGGCTTTTCCTTTAACGCATCTCTTCAAGTCATTTTCCAACTTCATGACTTGAGCCTTGAGCTTATTGTTTTCTCTACAAGGTTAGCCTCACAAGACATAGAGGAAATAATAGCGATAGAATTTGAATTGGAGCTACAAGGCAAATCATCGCTAGAAGTGGATATGCATTTATTTGATGAATTGTTTGTGATAGGAATTGAGTGAGGCAATTCATCAACTAAATTACATTGAATGCCCATATCCATACTAGCTTTAGTGAATTCCTTGAAAAGGATTTTCTCATGATTTTCTTTTAGAACATTATATTCATTTTGAAGTGAATCATGTTCTAACTTCAAAACTTTGTATTTCTTTTTCTCCTTTCCAAGAAATTCATTGAGCTCCTCTAATAAATTCATAAGATCATCATATGAGGGCTCACCTTCATCATCACTTACCTCATTCTTACCTTTCGCCATAAAGCAACGAATTTTTGATGGAATTGAAAAATCGTCGTCGCTTGAGGCGGAGGTTGAGGTTGACGGAGTTGTCGGTTCATCAATTGATGTAGACGTTGAATGATCATCAACCGACACTTCCTCATCCTCATTGCAATCCTCAATTGTTGTGGATGATTCAAATTTATCTTGAAGTTTGATCCACATTTCATGAGCGCTTGAGAGGTTGCATATGAGATTAAATATTTCTACGCCACAACACTAAATAAAGCATTAGTAGCTTGAGCGCCGAGATGTAGACATTTCTCCTCTCCTTTAGTTGGAGCAATTTCATTTAGTGGAGAAGAAATGCCGACATCTACGATCCACCAAATTTGTGGGCTCATGGATTTAAAATGATCGATCATAAATAATTTCCATTGAGCATAATTTGATTCGTTTAGCATGAGTGGATCGTGAGAGTGCACTAAACCGCTAGGCGCCATCCTTTTTACTCTCTAGACGGTTAAGCCTAAAATGAGAGTGACCGTGGCTCTGATACCACTTGTAGGGTCGAGGATGCGCCTAGAGGGGGGGTGAATAGGCGTTTAAGAAATTCGATCGCTCACTAAACAATTCGCTCTAATCAACCCCTATGTCAAAACCTAATCAAACATATATGCGAAGCGATAAATCGGTTTTGACAATTAAAGCCTAAATCAACTAGGCTCACTATGTGCACTATCTAAATTATGTCTCTACACAAGAATTGCTAAATTGATCAACTAAATAATACTAGCAATTCTAATTCAAGCAATTGATAAATATTCAATAATGTAAAGAGCTTGAATATAAATGAGACAAGAGACAACCGATATTTTTCCGTGGTGTTCGGAGACTTGCTTGTCTCCCTAGTCCACGTTGAGGCTAGCCCGACCACTCGGACCGGCTCCCGCCGAGCACCCGCCTCTTTCCACTAGTCGTGGTTTTCACGCCATGCGTAGGCTCAACCCGAACCTTCACAAACTTCGCCGGGCTTTCACACCTTGAGAGCTCCGCAAGACGACGCCTACGCTGCCTAGGAGTCGGCAACCTCCAAGAGTAACAAGCCGCTCCTCCGCTTGAACCTCACCGGGCACAACGAATGCGCTCCTCGGTGATCACCAAGTGCAACACATGCACAAGGCCTCCTCAAGTGCAACACATGCACAAGAGGTACCCAAACCACTTCCTAATTGCAACGAATGCAATTAGTCTCACTCTTAGCTCAAGAATCAAATGGGGAAGAGCAACACATGCACTTCACTCCCACAACCTCAAAACACAGCAACAACCACAGCCCCAAACCCCCCAAGGGGGTATTTATAGTCTCCACCAAAGAAACTAGCCGTTGGGACAAGAAACGGGCAGAAACAGGAATTTTCCGGTCCGACCGGGCCTCGGCCGGTCCGACCGGTCCTCACAAGCCAACGGTCGGAAAACCGACCGTTACACGGCCGGTCGATCACAGACGGGCCGGCCGCACTGCGGAGGGCGGCCGCACCGCCGCCATCCGGCCGCACCGCCAACAAAACGAGCAAAGCAATCAAAAACACACTCTCGGAAAACACGCACGGTCGGCCGGCGGTCCGATCCGACGCCTGGCCGCACCGACCCCATGCTGGCCGCACCGCCACCTCCAACCGCATAAGCACAAAGAAACCGGAAAAACGCAGCCCTGAAAACTCACACCGCACAGCAGACCGGTTGCACCGCCGGTGCAACCCTAGGGCCGGCACACAGAGGGGAGGCGGTCCGACCACGGTCCAACCGGACCTCACGCCAGTCACACCGCTGCAGAAAAAAACACGCGCGAAAACCTAAGTCCGGTCCAACCTCGGACTGCCGGGTCCAACCGCATGGACCTCCGGTCCAACCGTCCAACAAATGGTCACACCACTCAACAAATGGTCACACCACTCATGGAGTGGTCCAACCACTCAAAACCAGATTTCAAGCAAACTCATTTCCAAAACTCCAAGCACAATTCTTTGAGCTTCTAGATGATCAACACATGATCATACACCCGCAAAACACATTTGCACCAATTTAGCTCATGCTCAAAGAATTCAACCGAATTGCGAAAACACATATTTCACAAATCAAACATCGAACTTACGCTGCTCAACCCTCTAGCCATGTAAGGATCAACACATGATCCCGACACTTTGCAAAACACATTTGCAAATGCCAACACATGCTCTAGGATCAAACGATAACTCCAACGCTCATTTGCAAAACACATTTGCACAACCGCAACTAAATCCAAATGACGAAAACACATTCCGCCAACAACTCAAGATCTATTTGCAAAACGATAAGCAAATCAAACTTAAGTTTATGAGATTAATCCCCTAGCCATGTGAAGGTCAACACAAGACCCGGTCAACTTGCCAACACCGTTGCAAGCCCCACTCACATGCTCTCGGATTCCGGACTCATAAACCTCGATCTATTCGCATGAACTTGCAAATAACACGATAAACACCATTTCAAGCTTGAGCACTACTCTTTGCAACACATGCAAAAGTCTAGCTTCAAGCAACATCAATTCACGATGCATGAACTCTCTAATTGCAACACATGCAATTCTCTAGATCCATGCAACACCAAAACCAACTCCACATCAAAACCAAATCAACCGTATGAGCTCTTTACTCGCAACACATGCAAGCCTCTAGCTCCATACAAACACACAAACATCAAATCATGCTTGAGCTCTCTCCTTTTGCAACACATGCAAAACTTAGCTCCAAGCAAACTCACGGTTTTTAGAAAGATTTATTTGAACCAAAACGTGAAGCTTCAACTAATGCAACACATGCAAAAGTGAACTCCACAAGAAGAGCCAACGATTAGCTTATCCTATTTGCAACACATGCAAATCAAAGCATTATCTGAAAACCAAATGCATATACTCTTTCATCTTTGCAACACATGCAAATCCGAGCATAATGCAAAACAACCAAGCATAAGTCTTAACACATTCGCAACACATGCCAAATGGTTAACCCATATGCAAAAACCAAATCAACATAAGATTTGAGCTTTGAGTGAACGCGATTGAGATCACCAACACATGATGAAGCTCAAGCGAAAGAGGCAACCCTCTTAATAGAACGGCGGTAAAACCTTAGACACAAAGATTACAAAAGTCCTTAGCCTATCTAGTTATACCTTTCGCGCAAGACAAGCAATCCCTTTGGGGTCTTTATAATCATCGCATATTTGCTCCCCGGATATCAACTTGACTTCATTTCTTCGGATCCATTCTTGATGCCCATCAACTCATGACGTCGTCCTTGTCCCGTTCTCATCCATCTTTGGACCTAACTCAAACATAACTCATGAAACTTGTTAGTCCAAGATGCATGGTTGTCTCAATCATCTCTTGCACTCCATTAACACATAATGGATGCCTTTAGATCAATTGAGCACAACCCTAAATCAATTGAAATGATTTAAGTATGTCTTAAGTACAATAATGCAACTCATGCCTTATCATACTTAAGAACTATTCATTTGTCCTTTCTTAATCACGAAACACCATCAACACATGATGAAGTGTTCTCTAATGATTAACACGACAAATGAACTCAATTTAAATTATCATTTAAATTGATTCTTCAAGTTAGAGTGTGAACTCCCCCTAAATATGTGCATCCATGTATTATATGGATTGGGAAACATGATGCACATTGTGGTTAAGTTAACGGGGATATCCATACTTTAACTTGACTCCAAAGTACGCAAATAATACTACGATGAATGCGCATACATACCTTGGGTTTTCCATTTTTCAATGCGATGAGACTAACCAAAGATATTCTAAATAAACAAGTTAGTCTCGATACAAGATTTGTCATTAATAATAATATCGCATTAGGGGATAATCTTAATACGAGATTTGTCATTAACAATAGATTAGATTTGTCATTAACACCAAAACCACAACTAATGATGGTTGAACTTACACCTTGGGAAGCAAGGAGCACTCTGGTCGCATGCGAGGCTAATGTATTTTCATCCCCTGAAAAACAAGATTCCCACAGGACTTTGACATGTATCGAAGTAGGAAAAGAGCCAAAGTCAAGTGTGAGAAATAGCTAGTAGCTTTCATTAAGGAAGAGCTTAAAGAATAGATTGAGATAGGGCTGAAAACACAATTTGATAAAAAAAACTAAGAAGTCTTGAGGAAATGTGGGAGTTAAGAGTGGCTACGGACAAACTCACACAGACCGTGCAAACCCCAAAACCATCGACACAAATGAGCCCCACAAACCGGCAGAGCAGCTGCGCGTTCGCCCTTGAGATAAACGTACTAGATGGCACATTTGTTGTCGATAGCATCTAGATAATAATTATGTCTGGAATGCTCTGTAGGTATAATCTGTTAAACGTCTTTGCTAATTGTGTACCATTATGTATGAGGCCATGTCGTGCAAGCTCTAAGTGAGGCTTGATGATAGTTCTCTTCCTCTGCAGGCTGCTTAGAGGCGCGTGTATCTAACCAGTGAAGGGGAAACTGTTCACAGTCGTCCGATAGCACCGGGTTATGTGAAGGTTACTATGGACTACGTGAATAAATCTTTCATGCCCATCCCATTGAAGATGCTCCCAAACGACAAGATCGTGATACTAGAGGATGCCGTTGACACATTCATCCTGTGGCACAAGGGGACATCCTCATCGACGACCATCCTACAGCACCGGAATAACATGCAGAACATGATCCACCTGCTGTGACAGAGTTACCAACGCTACCGAAGCACCTAGCTACTTTGAAGCAGCCCACCATATCAGCTATCATGTCCAGAGCATTAGTGCAGGCCGATACAACACTTCGTGCCCACTCTTCTCCCATAAAGATGACCAAAAGTGGCAAAGGAGACAAGAGAAAATCCAAGCAGATCATAAAGGACCTAGAATATGGATATGCCTCGTTGGCCGCAGTAGGGGAGGAGCGGGTGGGGGTTGTACCTGTGGTGGCCGCATGCGAGCCCGTGTAGCTGTGTCCACGTTAGAGAGGGGAAAGAGGACATCGGTGTTGCCTTGTCACCCCGTGCCACGCTAAACCCGTGCTGCCTTGCAGTCCCATGCTGCATTGTCGCCCGCCTTGCCACGTCAAGCCCACGCTGCCGCCTCTTTTCAAGCACTTTGCGCCACTGGCGGTCCAAGACTGTGGTTCTGCAACATGAAGGAGGCGGAGAGCAGGGGGTGGGATGGTGGGTGGAGGAGGCGGTCACGCCGTGCCCGCGCCATGGAGGAGGTCGGAGTGGAGGGGCCGGGATAGGGGTCGAAGACAGTGGGGCGGGGGGGGCGACGGGTACCAGAGGGGGAAGGGGAAAGGAATGGGACAGGCGGTGTCCCGGTGAGGGAAAGGGAGAGAGAGAGGGGGAAGAGAGAAGGAGGAAAGGGAAAAGAGAGGGTGTCGGTGGGGAAAAAGTGGGGAAAGGGAAAATAGAGAGAAAGATGAAAGACAAAAAAGGCAAAAAAAAGGGGAAAAGGTGGAAAAAAGAGGAAAAGGGATAAAATAAATAAACTTATAAAATTAAAGCAATTAAATAAAATTATGAACGTTTAAATATTTGGGATGCTTAAATATTTTGATTTATGAAAAAGTTACCTCACTTAAATCCTCCCCTATTGTTGCTCATCACCCTCCAACTCTCTATGTCATTCTCTTTGGCTCACTCTCACTTTCTCAGTACCTCTCTATCCCCATCCTCGGTCAGCACCGTGCCTAGCTCTCTCCGCTCATCTTACTGCTCACTTGCTCGTCGCTCTCTCTCTCTCTCTTGTCTCGGCTCAGCCAACGACGCTCCTCGCTCACTCCAGTTGGGAAAGGGGAAAAAAGAGGGAGGGGCAACGTGAGTGAGAAAGACAAATGAGAGAGATTGAGAGAGATGGAGAGTTAATAGGGAGCAATAGGAGAGAATGAGAGCTGGGAGAGATTGAGAGAGACAGGCGAGAGAGTGCTGAGAAAGACGGGCGAGAGAGGGGAGAGCAACTGATCGGGGTGAGAGAGACAAACAAGAGAGATTGAGAGGAATAAACGAGAGAGGTAGCAATGGGCAAGAGAGAGCTGAAAGAGATGGACGAGAGAGAGCCGAGAGAAATGGACGAGAGAGAGCCGAGAGAGATTGAGAGAGATGGACGAGAGAGCCGAGAGAGATTGAGGGAGACGGGTGATAAGGGAGAGAGACCTAAGATTGAGAGAATTGGGTGAGAGAGAATGGCCTCTTGCAACGTACAAATCTTTGTACTGAGGAGCATCGTGCGTCTTCAGCTCCTATTCTCTCGTCGCAATAGTACAAATGAGTTGGATCTAGACTGGCACGGTACAAAACAGACATGAAGCGCAAATATCCCATATTGGACTCTCCAAAGGCGAACCGAGCCAACACAACATGGTACAGCGGGTATACAGTTCAGACACAAAACACGATAAATACATACCAAATCTTCTGGCACAATGCGTTGTCCACATCTAGCAGTAGTCGTAACAGTGGGAAGTTTATTCAAATTATGTTTCAGTCTTTGATTAGGACTAGGGATAGTCCTACTCCTGCACCGCGCAGGTGGTCGATCTGACGTTGTAGGGGCAGCGTCCGTACGCGCACTTCACCATTACTACGGCGCTGCAACTAGACATGCACGTACGGCGTGGGAGGCCACACGGGTCAGATGGATGAGATTGACTAATCAGAGCCATGGGGCGCACGTACGTACGAGCTAGCTTGCGCGCACACGTGCGAACGAAACGCACGCGCTGATGCACCAAACAAAATGCAGACCGCCACCTGCCGCTACGTGTACCCGGCACGGGTCGGATCAACGATTCGATGGCGTCGTGTACAGGTGCGATTGGACTAGCGCGCCTCTGTACTACACGCTGGCTGATCGACGCACGCATGTTGCTGCTTGATAGCCGTCTGATCTCAAATCCGACGACATGATGGAGGGTTCGAGATAATGGTTTCCCACAGACGCAAGGGCACTGTTCGGATAAGGCAAAGAACAGAAACCATTGCATGCATCAAAGATCCCACGTGGAACGTTGGATTTTTTTCCCCATGTTTTCTACGGCGACAAACTGTTTTATGTAGGATTTTGCTGCACGCCGCATTTAAACGGACCAAAATGCCATGGATCAGCATGCAACGTGGACTTGTTGGAGTGACAGAAAATCGTGTGCACTCCAAAGAAAACCTCCCGAGTGCAAGATAATTTTGGCGAGGCGTATGTAGGCTAGTTGCCTTGCATGTATATATGATCCGTAAATCCAAACGCCAGATGCCCTAACCTGACAAACGGGGTGTGTGCACTTGGTGTCCTTTATGTTCTCGACGTATATCTTCGCATGGATTTGTGTTCCTCAGCTCGCTCTTTAGCTTGTACTTGTTCCATGACAGGATATGGCACTGCACGCTTGTACTTTACTTCTGTACCACATTAACCTTCGTTGTAGCTAGAAGTCCTGGCGTATATGCTGTTCAAAAAAGTGGAACACTAGTGGGATACTGAAGAAAATAAAATTGCGAAAAGAAAAGGAAGTCCAAATGGACAAATATGTGTACAACACTAACGTGTTTGATGGTTAGGATGAGATTGAAAGGGATGGAATAGTCTCGTACCATTTGGTTTTATTATTTTAAGTAAATGGGATGGTTTGACATCTATAGAGAATATTTCTCAAATTTATATCTTACCATTCAGAATGGGATAATTTCATTCAAACAACCAAACAGATAGATAACTTTTTTCTTAAAACATCTTATATATATATATATATATACACACACACACCACTTTAAAGCAAATATAGCATGAAGCCTGTCTAACCATCACTGGACTCTCGCACATAGACATGTGTAAGAAAGAAAACCTAGTGCTGCTTTTCTTAGGAAAAAAACACAACTCTGTCTCTATGTGTAGTATATGGAATCCCTTCTTACTACTCCCTCTGGTCAAAAAGAGTGATGTTCTACAATATGTTTTTGTTAAATCCTATAAAATTTAACCAAAGATATTAGTCAAAACGTATGGTTTTGATGCATGTAGATTATATGAGTAATTTTATCATAGAAATACTTTCATAATATTGCATTGTTATGACTTATTTCAAAATATAATAAGATAATTTAGTAGTCAAAGGAGCATTTTATGGACTTTGAAAAGTAGAAAAACGCACCTCTTTCGTGGCAAGAGGGAATGATATTTAAGAAACAAACTTTTTTAAAACTTTCTAAAAATTAGTTCGTATTTTTGAAGTATATATGCATCAGCCATGTGTCACGACTGCATGGTCACCTCGGTGGGTGTGTTTTCGCACTTCATGATATGACACGAGGCCGCGTCAGGTTGCCCTTAATTTAACCAGTCCTCTGCACCGCTCACAGCCTCTTGGCTCTGATGGAGCCCATCCCATGCACGTCTTTGTGATCTCGGTGTCTGCTTGCTTCTCTCTGATCACCATCGCGTCGATGCAGCAAAAGAGGATCGACGAATCGAGTGATTAGTCGGGATCCACACCATCGCTCTGACATATTGCTCTTGGTTTGATCATTCTTAATCCTGGCTGCACGTGGGATACTACTAGTACTATTTGTATTCGTCCTCATGCACTGGCCCAAGTCATTTTTGACTGGCACGAGGCATGATTGACCCGACTCGGTCTAACATCTCGTGCTTATATGGTTCTGTTGTCTGGGCGTACCAGCCCTACAAAATAGGCGGGCTGGGAAGCTCAGCACAGCCAAAAACAGTGGCCACGTGCCGTGGCACGCTGGCACACAACAAAGCACGCGGTAGGAGAGTGCCCGAGGCTACACCCGTGACCGTCGCCCCACACGTGCCCACGCCCCCACCCGTCGCCGTGCACGTGCCTGCACCCACGGAGGGGAATGTGGAGGGGTAGAGGAGAGTACCTGGTCATGTTGTCGTGGTCATCGTTGCGCTGCCATGGCCACACGCCCTCCACTGTGGCTGTGGCCTCCTGTCACTGTCGCCCGTGGCCCAAGCCGCGTCTACTATGGCCCATCGGCCATGGTCACATCGCCTGTCGCCGTCACTGAGGCTACGTCACCCCATGGCCCATTGCCGTGGCCATGGATGCGTGGGGGGGGAGCCGAAGCGAGAAGATAAAGGGATGGGGGAGGCCATCGAGGGGACGGTGGAGGTGTTGGGGAAGGCGAGACGGTGGAGGGAAGAGGGAGGGGGTGGAGGGAGGCGAAGCGGCGGAGGGGCAGCGGGAGGCAAGACGACGGAGGAGCGGATGTAGAGTGGCGGAGGAGGGGATGGAGAGGGCGTTGGTGAGGGGAGGGGCATGGAGGGGAGTGGTGTCGGGCGTAGGGAGGGTGGTGGTGAGGGGCACCGGGCATGGGCAATGGGTGCTGGGCATGGAGGGTGGCGGGGAGGGGCACGGGGCAAAAGGGAGGTGAGTGGGCTGCCAAGCACCCGAGCTGAGGGGGCAATCGGGCGGAGAGGAGAGAGAGTGGGAGAGAGAGAGATAAAGGAGGGACCGAACACCTGAGCCAAGGGGGCAGGGGACCAGGGGCACGACCGCGTGGGTTTTTGGGGGGGAAAGGAGAGGAGGGAAAAGGAGAATGAGAGAGAGGGAAAAGAAGGAGAGAGGGGGAAATGATTCCCCCAACGAGCACTAAATTTCTAGAGCTCCAAAGCGTTCGGCAAATGACAAAAATAGATAGTGTCGACGTTTCGAACGGGTCCCCCATTGAGCTTACTTGTTGAATGAGGGATCAACCAGGCCCTTTTCCGCGAAGGTGTTAGCGTCCGAAGACCTGTCGAGCTAGGGGCGTGGATGGTCAGAGGTTCAAAAGGGGACAACAGACAAGAACTTTTTTATCCTGGTTCGGGCCTCTCACGAAGGAGATAACAACCCTACGTCCAGCGGCTTCACTACTACTGAAAAGTTTACAAGGGGTTTGCGAATATGCGCTGCGCCCTTCTCTCTTTTCTCTCCTTCTTACAGATGCGCTTGGGTGTTCTTCTTACAGCTCTCAGGGCCCCTAAACGCTTCTCACAACGGGGCATTTATAGATGATTATAGTCTTACATCATTAATAACTGAATGACATGCCACTACTGTGCCCGGACGTGGGAGTAACTGTTGCCCTTACTTTTCGCCATGATGTGACGTGGGCGTAGTGGGCTTAGAACGTGGTCGTACGGTCCTTCGAGCCGCAGTGTGATTAATGCCACATCGTCTTCATGGGCCGAACACGACCTATCGATCATGCCCGGATCTTCCTCCAGCCTTGGTCGACTGTCGCATCCCTCCGAGCAGGCACGCTCGGGAAACAAAGGTGCATGCTCAGGGACGAGCCTGATCATGGTTGGGGCAGACCCATCGGCCGGTCGCTGAGGATCTTCCTTGGGGACACCGTGCAAGGGCGAATATGGTCGGCCGGAGATTGGCTGCCGGGGCACAATAGTCTTTATGGAAGTTATTCAACCCCCGACAGATAGTGATGTGATGCATGAAAAGAAATAAAGCTGATTTTGACATTTGACTGGCTGATTCCATCATGTGCCTGATTTCAACATGCAATTATGCTCAATGTAAAATCAGTTTGAGCGCTCTCATTTGTTCAGCACTTTAGCACATCCCTTGCTCTCTCATTTGTTCTCTCTGTTTTGCTTCGAGTTTGCTCTTCCGTCACGAAACGAAATGTTTGACAAGAGCAAGAGAGCATGCTCTCACTCTGCAAGCCCCCTTGTCGGGATCAAGAGATCGATTCGCGTCAACTCTCCCCCAACATAGGAGACTAGGCATAAATGACTGTCATCTGGATGGTATGCACGATATCAAGGAATCCTCTTACATTCATGAGGGGCGGGTACTGGTATCCACACTGAGCTCCGATGCCACTACATCGGTGCATTCGGGATGGGTGTCCATATCCATCAGTTGATGGTGCGTGGTGCTGGCAAGATATGTATAGAACCATCGAAATTGAAGACAGATGTGAGGTAATGTATGCTATTTGTAAATACTGTCAATCTAAATTATTTACATGTGCATGTGGAGGAATAGATTATCTCAAGCGGCACACAGAGACATGCTTGAAAAAGATACCAACTAAATGAAGACCGAGCGAGGGTGTCCAGACACAGCTCAATTTCAACACTGACAGTTCGGTAAGTACATGGGAATACAACGCCAATGTAGTTAGAAACAAAATTGCATGGATGTTACATAATTACAGAGAATCTTTCACTTACAATGGATGAGAACTCTAGTTTTGAAATGATGGGACAACACGGTTTTTGCCAACAATAGCAACATGTTAGTAGGAGAACAACTACAAGTCACATATATGTAATTTACATAAATAAACTAGCAATGTTGAAAGAGACATTCATGAGAGTGAGTTTTTTCTTTGTCTTGACATCATATATATGAACTTCCTCCCACCAAAGAGTAGCCTATTTGAGCGTTGTCGCACATTACTTGGACAATAACTACGTCCTAAACAAAAGGATCATAAGGTTTACGCCAATCGATGAGGTACACATTGGAGAGGCTATCGCTAACCATGTACCTTAGGTTATCACTAACTTTAACATAGAAAATAGAATTATTTCTATCACTCTTAACAATGTATCAGCTAACAGACATCTATGGAGCATCTCTCGCTATATCTATAGACTTATGTTGGAGGTTCGTAATCCATTATTGATGCGTATGCCACATCATTAATCTTATTGTGCAGACAGGTTTGGATATAATGAAACCTAATTTGAATAACATACACGATGTTTTCAATTTTATTACAGGTTCGACTGTAAGATTCGTCCAATTCTCAGAATAATATAGGGCCAATAATAAGAAACTAAGAAGATTTAATCTTGATATGAAGGTAGATAGAACTCTATGTATACTATGCTGGAGTGATGCAAGGACTATGAGCATATCATCACCGTCTTCATCAATTATAATAATGGTAAGTTGTTGGTTCATGATGTGGATTGGAAAGTTGCCCATCATTTTCAACAATTTTTAGAATCTTTTTACAATGCAACCAATATGTTATCTGGTGTGTACTAAGCAACTTCTCACTTAGTCATCGAGTGGCTTTGAACTGTTCTACCAGTTTCAAAGAAAACAGACATAATTATATTTTACAACCTATTATAGAACTAATGGATTAAAAATTTTTAAAATATTTTCTAGCTTTTCCACATCTTTACTATTTTGTTACTATACTGGATACTTAGAGAAAATTATCTGATTCGTAGGGTGCCTTCGAAAAAATAGGTGAATCATTCGATCTTGATTTTTCTAAGGCCTATACTCATGTTTATAACAAGTTTTTTAGAATTTTTTATTAATATTACAAAAAGTTTGGCAGCAAAAGTGAAGCACGAAAATTTACCTCAACAGTGTAACAAGCACAAGGCAATTCGACCGTTTCAAACATATGGAAGAAGCTAAAAGGCAACATGTCTAGTTCGCCTTTCGAAGTGCTGAGCAAGTCGCAATGGAATCCACAGGTAGAGATTAGCCACTACTTTGAGACGTCTTTTGCGGAGAACGAATTTGACATGGACGAAGACAATCGACTCAGCTTGCTCTTGTGGTGGAAGAATCACAAACTTATTTACCCTGTGCTGTTGTATTTTGCACTGGATGTACTTGTGGTTCCGACGTCCACTGTCTCGTCGAAAGCCACTTTTAGTTTGGTGGGGAGTATACATAAGCCGAGGAGGTCGTCTTTCAAACATGAGATGGTTGAAACAATTACATGCCTTAAAGACTAGGAGCGTGCAGATGACACGACACAACATGAAACCGAGGATCCAGAGATCATGGGTGCGATAGCCGACTTTAACCATCTCGGCCTCAAGTAGTCTATGCATATGTACGTAATTCTGTACACTTTTCCTTAATGGAGATACTCCACACCGAGGTGTAATATTTTTAATGATGTAGTAACTATGTACCTGTTCAAGAATGAATAAAATTTGCTTCTTTTTCCCCAACATTTGTGTCCATTATATTTCAGCTCCGTGCATCTCCGGCTTCTTTCCTCTCATCGCAATAGTGCAAATAGGTCAGATTTAGACTAGCACGGTATGAAACAGACATGAAGCGCGAATGGGCCGTGCCTGGGCTCGCCAAAGGCGAGTCAGGCCGGTATAGTACGGTGGGCACAATGGGCCATCGCAGCCCGTCGCAGTTTAGATATGAAACATGATAGACCTGTGCTGAACCGGCCTAGCACGGTACTACACCCACCTCTATACACCACCTTGCTTGCTACTACAATATAGTGTTTAATCCCAATGATCAAGCCCATGGAATCTGTACATAGGAAGCAGGCTTGGTCGGTCAATACTACATCCCATCCTGTTGAATTCGACATCTTGACAATACCGACGCCTTGATTCCAAGTTTCCGACTGACTAGGAGATCATTTGCCCTCACGTACGGACATTACAAAGAAACGGAGAGAATATACATGTGTACAACCCACACCCCGTACGTCTGTAGCCACAACCTACAAATTGCAGCAGGCACATGGTTGTGCATGAAAAAAAAATGAGTTGTCGTTTGGCCGGACGTTCTACTGTTTTACAGGACAGCAATAGATCTTGTACCAAAACTTAGAGGAGGCCAATTTAGCTAAAGACTAGTACTACCGTACGCTATACCGCTAGAATCACCTCCAACGGTTTAACATGTTTCACTTGGTTTCAAGTGTATTCATCCATATTTCGTAGGTTACATAAGAGTTCTAAATAGGTCTTATAAATGTTTCAGTATGTCTGAACAAATTTTAATAAGTTTCTAATATGGAACTATAAGTTTTATCCAGTTTCAAATCCGAAACTTGATTTCATATGAGATTCAAGTGGCTAACTTCAAAGTTTTAAAGCACATTCCGCAGGTTTCAAAAAAGTTTCAAACTAGTTTCACAAGATTTCATCATGTTTAAATAAATTTCGATGGGTTACAAATGATTTGAAGCTTTATTAAAAAAAGAGTTTTAGAATAATTTCAACTAAGTTTTAAGAAGGCACTCTAAAGTTTCAGAGCATGTTTCATAGGTTTTATGTGGTTTCAACGCATTCCCAAAAAATATTTCATTGGGTTTCAATCTAAAAATATAAGTTATGTCGAGTTTTAAATATAAAACTTGATTAAAGACGAGTTAAGAAGAATCTCAACTGAGTTTCAAAAACCAACTTCAAATATTTCAGAGAGACCCAAGAAGTTTAAAATATATTGAAACTTAGTCGTGAGAGCTATTAAGAGCCGAGGAAACTAAATTATTGTTGGAATACTATTAAACCTAATGAAACTTATCTGTAAAATATCATGAAATTTATCTGCGTAACATCATGAAACATATATGTGAACCTCCTGGATCTTAAGAAACCTGATAAAACTTAATCATAAAACTATCTTAAAACATCATGTAAGTTAGCCATAACCACCTGAAACTCACGAAACCACGTGAAATTTTATCATAAAACCTAGTAAAACATGATGAAATCTATTTAAACTTAGTCATGAAAGCTATTAAGAGCTAATAAAACTAAATTATGTTGATAGAATACTATAAAATTTAATGAAACTTATCTATAAAATATCATGAAACTTCTTCATGAAATCTAATGAAACTTAGCCACGAACCTTGTGAAATTTTTAGAAACTTGATAAAACTTAGCAAAGAAAACTTATTAAAACTTTTTGAAACATAAATATGGAAACTCTTAAAACTTGATAAAACGTATTTATAAAACCTTATTGGAACTTCGTAAAAACAACCAAAAAAAGGAAAGTTTTATAATTTAAACTAATGAAACGTATTCACGTAACATATTGAAACTTATTCATGAAACTGAATGAAACTAAGATATAAAACAAGGATGAAACTTAACCATAAAATCTATCTAAGAACGTTATGTAACTTAGGCATAACCTCCTAAAACTCATGAAACTATATAAAACTTTATCATGGAATATAGTAAAATCTAAATGAAATCAATTTTCACTAAATATGAATCACCGTTAATTTACAACACTCTTGCCGTTTGCCACAACTAAAATTGACACACCGACAACACTACATCCCTATTACATGCCCAGCTAGAACTCGCTCTTGTACCGGCACGACCACGACGAGCTTTGCTCGCTCGATCGGTGCACGCTGACCACGATGTCGCACACCGTCAGCACCACCACGTGGCACCTGAGCACGCTGAGAACCGTGACCTTTCCAAGCAAGGTCATTCGCATGTCGGGTGGCACGTCTCCAGTGCCGACAACGTGGTCGTACAGCTACGGTGCATACCCGGTAGGGTGGTCGGCGAGCACGGTGATCCAGATGGACACCGCCTCGCTCGGCACCTCTGCAGTGACACGCCTGGGTGTCAGTGTCACGTCGACCTCCATGGTGAGCATGCCACCACAGTAGTAGACCTCGGCATGACCGGCGGTGTGCACGAAGGTGTCCATGGGGCTAGGATCTAGCACTTTTTTTGTTTTGTTATACAAGCCTACACCTACATCATATATATTTTAATTCCATGGTAGCATTCATTTTTTTCCTAGATGCAATAGACCAAAATAAAAGTCAGGATAATCCACGCCATAACATACTACATATTAGCTATACCTTGATCGACGCCATATATAACACACCAGAGATGGATGGATCGTAGCGCGACCAAGGGATCGGAGAACCGAAAGCAACCAAGCTTGTTTGAACAAGTGATCACGGCTCACGGACGGATGGAAAGTACGTAGGAAAGCTAAGAACGGTATACAGTTTCCTAGTATTTCTGTTAGTTAAATTATATTATGCTCAAAATCTTTACTAAGCACCTAACTTGCTTCTTGATTTGTGTATATACGTAGTAGCAGGAAATACTTCGTAATGTGATTTCAATTTGAAATTAAGCAGGGGCGTATGCCACTTTGGCCTAACCTATGCTCCGCCCTGTTACCGGATCAACAATCATCTCGAACGTACGTATAAGACGAGCCAAATACACATGTGCAATGCTCGGGAGACATGTGGAAGCGCGGAGGACGAGATACACCAGATCGACTAGTACGTACTCTCGCGTACATACGTATAGTGTAGTTGGTAGAATGTATCGCTAGCTGTACTACTTGCTTTTGGTGTATTTTCAATCACCTATTAACTAGATCGATTGCGTTTTTCTTTTGCGTGTCATGTAGTTCGAAATAATATCTACACATGCATGCATGTATAAAAGTAGTACGTGTATATATATCATCTTGCGAGTTTCTTTTATTTACGCTTTACACATCTAACATGCACTCGATTTGATTAGTGCCACCACCCGTACGTGTGCTATGTGCAATATTCGGATCCATGATAGCTTGCAGATGATAATGCTATGCTCGTTTGTCAATTATCATCGCCGTGCATGCAGCATGCATGTATACTATAATCCTACAAGTAACATATACATGCGCGCGTATGGGGCTCATGGATTCATGGGGATGCAGGGACCATGAATGCATGCATGCCTGATTGTATATGTGACCCAGCTTTTACATGCATGAATTGAACGAGCTAGCATACGCACAGCCGAGCCCAGTCGATACCCTTAATGCATGCATATATTAACGTACGTGTATGGACCATGCAATCGTGAGGCCGGCCCGTTTATTATGTAATGAATCAAAAGACATCATCATCCTAGCAATGCTCTCTCCTGCTAATTGCAATTTGCAAATGGAACGGCTCTTGCACAATGCACCGTATATAGTGCCCAGACTGTCATATCTGAAATAAAGAAATGGCGCCAAAGAACCGCGAATAGATTGAACAAAGGAACACGCACTAATGATGTATACAATGATCGATCAACAACCACAGCTAATGCTTTAAAGCGCATGCCATTATGTGAATCAATCATTTGCTGTTGCCGGGTAGCTTTCGATCATTGATCGATATATGTGTGTGTATATATATATATATGCCACTAAGCATGCATGCGGCGAATCCATAGTTGACCAGTTCTATAATAGTCGAACCGATAAATCTTCTTTTGATGCATCATCTAGCTAGCTAGGTAATTTATCTGCGGATTAATCAGATCCTCTGCCAAATGCCGAGAGAGAGAGAGAGAGGGGAAAAAAATATACTATGTAGGTACGGATGAATCCAACTTGTGGCACGCTGGTGGACTGGACGGCGCCGCCAAATGCAAGCGCAAAATGCAGCTAGCCTGTACGTAGGATCTTGATTTGCACTTTCAATCATGTAGGCTTTGACTCGATCGAGCTGATGAACTAAGCAATCGCCTCTGTGGTGGTAATGATGGTTCGTTTGTGGAGACCTAACTCGATGATTAATTAATTAGGCTCGATCCCTAGGATCTTTTGACCAGAGAGGGCCTAGGGAGCACAATCGCCGCCCACCTGCCTCCAACCTCCGGTAAGCAACCCACGCGCTGCGTCCGGGACGGCTTTATCGGAAGAGATGCGTGTACTGCGGCCGCGCGGGCTCGTGGCCACCGCGGCACGGCCGCGCGTCGAGCCGAGCCGAGCCGAGCAGGAGCGTACGCGCGCGGGGCAATGGCGTGCGTCGGGCAAGACCGCAAGAACGTGCCGTCGTACCGTGGGGGCACGGCCGCACGGGAACCCGCCCGTTACATCATCCGCGCGAGAGGCTCGCCGAACCCGGCCCGCGCGTCCGGCAAAGCAATGGAGCGCGCGGTTGGTTGCTTGTTGGGTCGTCCGTGCGTGCCGGCCGGACCCAAGTAGATGAACATCTCAAAGGAGCAGCGCCTTCGCGCACCTTGCAGCGCGGCAGGGCCTCCTCTGGCCCAAGACGTGGTCGCTGTGGTGTGGGCCCGTGCGGGATGCCCCCCAATACTTGGGATTCTGGAAGTTTGATAGCCCATTTCTTTTTTTGTTCTGAAAGTGCTTCATAGCCCATTTTTCGCATTTCGTTTTCTAGCTCAAGGTAAAGATCTGAGAGCTTAGGGCATCGAATTCCGAATTAGTAAAGCCTCGCGTTTGATACGCACTACCTCAAATCGAAGAGTACGCTATAGCGAATTTGGATCGTATTCGAGACGTGGGAGTTGAAGCCACGCCCTAACACTTGAATTCGAACCAGATTCACTTGGCACGACTCGAGTCGTACCAAACGGTTGATGCCTAGCCGCTGAGGCCCCAAGTCGAGTGAGCAGCATGGATGGTTCCGTTGCGTTGCGTACGCATGACACGTCCAGCAAGGCGCACGCACCGTTGGATGCCTCCCGTGTTTTGGTTGGCCTCAGACTCCGATCGAGCGAGTCGCCAGCGAGATGAAAACAAGGAGCTAGTCCATATTTGGGCTCCTCGCCGTAGTTTTTCCCCCCAATTTGCCTCTTAGTTTCGCAGATTTGGCACCCTCCTGACTTAGCGGTACGTGACATCTGTTTCTTACGATAGTATAATATTATAAGATTTTCGTGGCAACGTAGCAACAAATAATAACACGGTAGTTAAGTTAGACATAATGCGGAAGTCACCTGCCGTGCTATTAGACCGATGCAGATCATCTATTGCACTGTATGACTATAGCAGACCATTCTGTCGCTCTACGCAGCTATCCTCTGGCGAAATGAATCTGCTGCATATCTGCGTTACCATATCCCAGTAGGGGACGCTTTACCAGCCAAAATACAAATCTGTGCGCTCCGAAGTCCATTCGCGATAAAAATTCGCTGGGGCCATAAACGCGAAGGCTTAAGAAAACAAAGGGGTGAAATAGCTGTAGCATCGACACCACAAAACAACCCCCTACCCCACTTCCTCTCTCTCTCTCTTCCCCCTCCCGTATTAAACCAAGTAATTACCAATCGATTCGAATCGACTCAAAGAAAAGAATCCTTTCAATTCGTTGCTCCTCCGTTCCACAGTCGGTGCTGCTCGCCACGCCGGGATCAAAGATGTCGTACGCCTACCTCTTCAAGTACATCATCATCGGCGACACAGGTCCGCCTCACCCCCTCTTCCTCCCTCCCAAATCTGCTGTTGATTTGATTGATCCCTCCTGCTCCATGTCGCGTGGCCCGTGGCCGTGGGTAAAGATCGGATCGGCGCGGCTGCTCGGTTGTTTCTTGGACACCGCTGCGGGTGGATTTGATTCGCCTTGCACGCGCGGTTTCTTGCTTGGTACGCGACGTGATTGATTGATTTGGTTGGTTCTTGCAGGCGTGGGGAAGTCGTGCCTGCTACTGCAGTTCACAGACAAGAGGTTCCAGCCCGTGCACGACCTCACCATCGGCGTCGAGTTCGGCGCCCGCATGATTACCATCGACAACAAGCCCATCAAGCTCCAGATTTGGGACACGGTCCGTGCTCTATTTATTAATATTCCTCTTCTGTTCTATTCTCCTACTTGCTTAATTCCTTCCTGCGACTGTGCCGTGCGGCGCATCGCTTCTGTTACTTGCGAGTTGCAACTAGGGGCACGTGAATTCAGATACAAGAAACGTATTGATTTTTGTCAATTCTGATCAGCAATGCCAATGGTAGTTATTTTCCTGTTACTGCTTGCAGTATTGAGCTGACAATGTTATGATTACTTTAGTATGTTGTAGCTCTTTGTGGGTGGGGGGTCGTGTTTAATTGTGCTGTCCTTGGCTAGTTTATAGCCTTTAGTAAGTTTAGTTATCTTGGTTAGATGCTATCCTCCCAGTATCCATATGGATTACTCCTACCAGTTACCAAAGGAGTTCCTTTTTGGACGTTAGCACGGATTTTAAAATGCAATATTGATCACAATTTTTATTGTAATATATTTCTAAAACCTAACAAAATTTTAGCATTATAGAAGTATTTTTTAGACAAATCTACTAGGATGAAATTTCTGAGGTCAATCTAAATATTCGCTAATATATTATCGGTCGAATTTCTAATGATTTGACTGCATGTTTCCCATCATGACGCTCTTTTGTGACCGGAGGGATCATGTTATATGCAAAGTCCTTCAATATATCATCAACCACTTAAATGAGTTTGAAAATCATGTTTATCGTTGCAAGTGTGTAGTTTGTACATCACGTCATGTCCCATTGTCCCTATTGGCTTTTTTATTTACATGATGAGGTTTGGTGGTGGAGACTGGCTTAACTGCCATGCAATTATGCTTGGGAGTGCCTGTATCTGGAGATGAGGACCTACCGTGCTTGTTGAGAGCTTCATGTCATGAGGCACATCCATCTAATTCTATTGTCTCTTAACATTACAGGCAGGCCAAGAATCATTCAGATCTATAACTAGATCATACTACAGAGGCGCTGCTGGTGCCCTTTTGGTTTATGATATCACCAGGTACTTTAATGGTTTGGCAACATATCTCAACAACTCTTATGGTGTTTTACTTTATGCATAGGGATGGTGCTTACACTGGACTAATTAAACTTCAGGAGGGAGACTTTTAATCATCTCGCAAGCTGGCTAGAAGATGCAAGGCAGCATGCAAATGCCAACATGACAGTCATGCTAATCGGAAACAAATGTGATCTGTCTCATAGACGTGCTGTCAGCTATGAGGAAGGTGAACAGTTTGCCAAGGAGCATGGTTTGGTCTTTATGGAGGCATCTGCAAAAACTGCACAAAATGTTGAGGAGGTGATGTTTTATTCATGGTGTATGTTTGTGTGATTGCATTTTTCGTTTCTCTTCAAAATTTACTCACATCCTTTTGTGTTGCAGGCATTCATTAAGACCGCAGGAGCAATATACAAGAAAATCCAAGATGGTGTTTTTGATGTATCTAATGAGGTCAGTTTTTAATTCCTTGCCTTTTCCCCTTATTAAGTGTTTCTTCAAGTTCAAAAAAGTGTTTCTTCAAGTGTGTGCTAATCAAAGATAATTACTGAGACCACAAGTTCTTTGTACAGTAATAATTTAATTCATTCTCTTGACATGGTGTTAAGTTCTTATGGTGCCACACATATGTAATGCTACGTTTTAAACCGCAGAAAAGTGCACAACTTTGTCAAAAAATATGTAGAAGATGACAACCGGTGCATTGTGTGTTCATACATTTCTTTTAGGGCAAAGTACATGAATCCAACATTTGAATATTCTTTGATGGTCCTGAGGACGAGATTATTTCTTCTGCTTGCTTCTCAAAGAGATGCTAGAATTTGCTTTAGTGTTAAGGTGCAGAGTAGCACTGCTCTGATCACAATGAATGCCTTTTCCTGCTATTTTCCCAAAACTTAAGCGCATGCCATCGCTTTCTATAAAACGGTACGATTTATTTTCCACATTATATAATGTTGTTTTCTCTAATTGCTGCAGTCCTATGGAATCAAAGTTGGCTACGCTGTCCCCAACGCATCTGGAAGTGGTGCTGGCTCGTCCTCTCAAGGTAGTGGCTGCTGCAGCTAAGGCAGTGGCCACAAGTCATATCATGTATAACATGTTCCTTGCAATATTTTGATGATGCCTAGTGAAAAAGTAGCTGGCATGGGTGCTTTGTTCTTTCAGCCATCGATGTTCTATCCAGTGAATTAATGTTCATATATGGTAGTTAGTCTACACTATGCAATCTTCCTGTAAAGTTAAAATGAAATGGTGTGGTTATTCATTTGTTGAATGTAATAATGCTTTGTGGACCCCCAAATCCAGCGATACGGCATTCTCACTGGTACTCTTAGGGGTGGAAAAAAAAAAACTCGAAACTCACGAGTTTAACGAGTACTCGAAAACTCGACTTGAGTTGGGTTTTGAACTCGTTAAGGTAACGAATTAAACGAGCGAGCTAACGAGCTTAACGAGTTAGAGAAAAAAACACTATAAGTTTGTAACTTTAACTCCGTTCCTTTAACCTTCAGATCCGATTCTTTTTCCCTATTTCACATCCGCAATTCTTCAATTCCCGGCTTGGCTGCGCCTTCACCCTCGCCCTTGCTTCTGACACCTTCGCCGCTGCTATGCTCCTCTCCACCGACAAACATCGTAACGAGTTTAACAAGCTAACTCGAATCAACTCGAGTTTTTAATGAGTCAAGCCGAGCTTTCAGCTCGTTAAGAAAACGAGTCGAATCGAGTCGTTATCTTAACGAGTTTAACGAGTCAATCGATATCCAGCCCTAAGTACTCTACTCCGATCCACATCGATGAAAGGTAAAGCTGGTGATGTCCATTGCAACGCACAATAGCCGTAACATAGTTTGTGTTGACTAGTTGCCACACACGTCTTGAGAATCGAGGTAGATCTATATAACATCCGGTGGTAGCTAACAGTAACATGAAAGTGTTTTCCTATACGTTAGGTAGCAACACGCCACATGCTGATGCGCTGAACATGTAAATGTAAGGAGAACTAGGCATACTGTTTATTACTTTGGAAAGAATTAAGTCGTGACTCGTGATCCATAAGACTTCTGGGAGAAGGGCATCTTGACAAAGTGATTACAATATAACCCAGCATACTCGTGAAAATCAGGTCAAACACCAACATAAGTCCACAGCAAGTACCGCTGACATCAAGGGAAGCCTTTGCCTTAATCAGAATAATACTCCATACAACTGACAAAAATGCAGATTACAATGCAGTGCACAGAAGCGTGCAGTGCAAAAATTTCCAAAGCACGTTTAGCTCAGCGCCCCCTGCCGCGACCACGCCCACGACCACGGCCGCGACCACGCCCCAAAGGCTTCCCTGCTTTCAGATGAGGGTTTGATCAGACAATCACGACGGTGGTAAGTAAACTAGAACACAGGCATACGAACAAAATATCAAACCTGCAGTTGGCTTCTTAGGCTTCACCCTGGGTGTTTCCTCAACCAGCAAAGTCTCCAGATTCAAGCTGTCAGGAAGAATGTAATAGCGAATGTTGTTTCCCCTCACGCTAAGGTGATCAAGGGTAACGGGATTTTTCCCTTTCAACGTGAGCTTCACAGTTTTAAGATGGGTGTTCATGCTGATGTCAACGCCTACAATATGGGCATGAAGCCATGAATTCAGGGCACACAGTATACAGTAATAACGAATACACTTTCAGAGACCATTAAAGGTCATAAGAGATAATGCTCAGAAAAACTCTACTAAAAGGATGGCAATACAATACAAAATAATTAGAATATAGTTGTCTGAAAGATGTTCCATTTGAAATGCTACCATATGGCTGTAAAACCAGTACACTTTTGTAACAACAATCCAATACTTTAGCTAAAACAACACCTCACATCATATCACTTTACATTTTTCTAACAAAAGGTACTGTCAGAAATGTCCTATGTTTGGACACTTTAAGACCTTAAAAAAGTCTTTAAAAATATTTCCTCCATCCTTCCTGGAAAGAAATGTATTCTACAATTTGTAAAGATCATGAAAAGTTCTCCCTAGCGCAAGTGATTGTGTTGAGTAGATACCACACGTAGGAGGCCACCAAAGATACCAACGAAGTGAGAACAGTGTGTAGAGTAGTACAGTTGAGAACAGAATGTAGTGAGCATTCTTAAAATCACCAACCAACACCACAAAATTTCCTTTTCAATGATGCTAATTATTATATAGTGTAGTAAGTTCTAAAAATCAAGCGGATCACCTTTACTTGTCTGAACTCTGAAGTTGTCAAAAACTCACAACCTAGCAACCAGTATGCCACTATATCAAAGGATGCCAGCTCATTAAACAAACACTACCACTATGGCTTTGGCTACGAACCATTGGTACTTGCATTATTGCTGTAAAGAAAGTACATTTGCAAATTGCAAAATCCATCTTGTATCATATAGCCTATATTTAGGATGAGTTCTACTACGAAATACATAGCAAGAGTTTGTAGACTAATATCTATCAGTATAATGACTCAACAAGCTGACATGAGAAATTACTCTCCATCACAAACATACAGGATCTCTCTACAACCTATAGATGTTGCACACTTGCACTCTACATTTTCACTAGCATCTACCCCAGATTTATTATTATTATTATTATTATTATTATTATTATTATTATTATTACTATTATTATTATTATTATTATTATTATTATTATTATTATTATTATTATCGAGACCTTAGAATTAACAAGGAAAACAAAACTATAACGTCAACCATGGAAAGATTTGACAAACCAAACATGTTGCAACACAAAACAAGTACAAGTACAACGAGCATAGTTTATTTAGCATAATATCTTAGCTAATGCAAATTAAGTTACAACAGAGAAGTTGCCCTAGACTCCTCGTGCATGCATGTCTGATTCCAGGCTACTAAAACTACCTAGCAAGCTACAGGAAACTATCACAGAAGAGCTTTCCTACAAAACCTAATATATCCCATTCCACCAACGATTCATGATACGATAGAAGTATTGAGTTGTATTTATTAGCGAAATTGCTGTACTGTCCTAGTTTATTGCTTTCCTAGTATAGCCTGTTTATTGCTTTCCTAGTATAGCCTATTGCTTTCCTAGTGTAGCTCCTCTAATTGAGGTTCTGTAAATCTCTCCTGTAATCTCTCCCTTTGGGATATATATGGATTACCACCCCTGCCTAATGGCTGTGAGGTGATTGCTCCACTTTCCTACATGGTATCAGACTTTCCTTCCTGAGCCTTCCTCCCCTCCGCAGCCCTCCCCTGCTTCGCTCCCATGTTGCGCTGCTTCTGCCATGGTCGGGCGATGTCAGCAGCCAACGTTGTCGCCTCCACCAATCCTTCTCAACCCCTACTGCACGGTCGCCGTCAAGTCTCATGTGCCGACCACCCTTGACCAACATCAACCGACCGCCTGCAGGTAGTGTTTACCCGACGCCCGCGTATGCATCTTCCGCGCTCTCTCGACGCCCGCCACTGCCATAGCACATCCACCGGCTGCCCCTCCATCCACCGCTACACCAAAGATTTCGCCAAATGCTCACCCGGTCTCAGTCAGCCGACAACCCTTCAAGGAGTTCTTCTCGACGGCTCAAGATGATCATGTTCTCGCCGTTCCAACCAACTACCGCAGCCGCCGATGAACATTGGCGCTGCTGCCATGGCAGACAGTACAAGGCCCTCTCGACAACCAGACTTGGCGTCTCGCCCTCGTCCACTAGTGCCAACATCGTCTCCGCAAATGGGTCTTCAAACACAAGTTTCACTCGATGGCCGCTTTGCTCGCCATAAGGCCCATTTGGGTTGTTCGCGGTTTCACAAAGAATATGGCATTGACTACGATGAGACCTTTAGCGGTGGTCAAACCGCCACTATTCGCACCGCCCTCGCCATCGCCACGCCCCGCCTCGCCGATTCACGGCTTGACGTCAAGAATGCCTTCTCAATCAAGACTCTTGACAAGACGGTTCATCGCCAGCCCTCCGGCTTTTGAGGATTCGGCTCACCGATCACGTGTGTCTTCTACGAAGTCGCCTATGGATTAAAGCAGCTCCTGCATGGTACCACCGATTTGCCATGTTCATCCGCCACGGCTGCCGCCCTTCCTCCGACACGCCCTGTTTGTCCTCAAACAAGGACCCGACCGCTTATCTATTTCAGACGCCGACGACATCGTCCTCACCGCCTCTCGCCTACTTCTTGAGCGCCTCATCCGCCAACAAGCGCCGAGTTCGCCATGACGGACCTTGGTGATCTACACTTCTTCCTGGCATCTCCACGACGCCGTCCGACGGCTCGTTTCTCTCACAATGACAAGATGCCTGCCGATCTTCAAGCCATACGAAGATGGCCGAAAGTGTCATCCCACCACCACACCCGTGGACACTCATGCCAAGCTTTCCTACCTCGATGGTCCTCTGTTAATCCATCGAGTACCGCAGACTTTGCGGAGCGCTTACAAGATTTAACGCCACCCGCCCAGATTTGGCGATGCTGCTCAAAGTGTGCCTCTTCATGCACGACCCACGGAGCCCCATCTTATACCGATCAAGCGCGTTCGCAGACGTCAAAGGCACCTCCACGCCGCTTCACATCACCGTTCGCCTGCGGACCTCTCATCGCCTACTCAGACGCCGACCGGTTGTTGCCGGACTCTCGCCGCTTACGTCCGGCTATTATGCCTTCCTCGGCGACAACCTCGTATCTTGGTCATCCAAACGCCAGACTACTGCCTCCCGCCTTAGGTTGAGGTCGGTCGAGCCGCTGTCATGCCGTCATCAGAGCGCCAAGCCGGCAGACCTCCTTCAGAACTTCATGTTCCCTTGCCTACCACCGTGGTTTCTCATGACAACGCCGCCATATACTTATCTACAAATCCAAGATAACATCGCATGAACCAAACACATCGAGATCGACATACATTTTGTCCGCGAGAAGGTGTCACTTACGAGGTCCGCGTTCTACACGCCCCGCCCTCACATCGGTTCGCCGATATCATGACTAAGGGTCTGCCACCCAACTTTTCAGAATTTCGGTCCGCCTTTGCGTCCGATTCTCGCCACGCGATCACAAGGTATTAGCGAAATTGTCAGATCGTCCTAGTTTATTGCTTTCCTAGTATAGCCTATCGCTTCTAGTGTAGCTCCTCTAATCGAGGTTCAGAATCTCTCCGTAATCTCTCCTTGGGATATATATGGATTACCACCCCGCCTAATGGTCGTGAGGTGATTGCTCCACTTTCCTCAAGATTCACCAACCAGTTCACCCAAAAGCTTAAAATGATGAAGAAAGGTGAGCAATTCACTTATACTTCAACACTTCCTCTCACTTATAAGCTCACTTAGGCTTTGGACATGGAATAGAAGTGGATGCAATTATTATTTTTAACTGCGCCAACTTGGTCTTGAATTCAAGACCTTTTGACTCTGATACTATATTGAATTGTATGTACTAGTTAGTTCACCTAAAAGCTTAAGGTGAGGAGGAAAGGTGAGCAATTAACTTATACTTCAACAAGGACCTCTGTAAAAGATATTAATTTTAGGTTGGATTAGTTATCGTCTTTCCACTACTCATACTTGTCACGGCATCCCGGTGGCCAGAGGGTGATGCCTGGACCGATCACCTCAACTGGAGTAAGTTAGGCGCCCGCCCAGGCATCTAAGCGAGGCTTATGGCGACCGGGCATCGCGGCGGTCGGAGTTAGGCGCATGCCGAACGGTAAGAATGGGAGTAAGGGTGCATAGAGAGCCAGAGAACAAATCGGGTCACCCTAGCTTTATGCAAAGAGGAGAGGAGACAAGGGAGCTCCGTTATACGTGCCGTTGTCGAACTGCCTCCACCGCCGGACCACCTCCATGCTGCTAGCTCGGACCTCCGATGAGATCCCCCTTCCCGAGCTCCTCGCCTCCTCCTTCCGGATCCCCTTCCCAATCTGCTCCTCACCTCCTCCTTCCTAATCCCCGTTTGGCCCCCTTCCCGCTTCAGAAGCTCCCCTTTGGCCCCCTTCCAGATCCCCCTTCCTCACTGATGCACCGATGTTGCTGCTACTGATGCTTGATGCTAGTGATACCCCTTCCCATTGATGCTTGATGCACTAATGGAGATGCTTGATGCATTGATGCTTGATCACTAATCACTGATGCTTGCCTACCAATCACTGATGCATTGATGCTTGCCTACTAATCACTGATGCCTGATGCTTGCCTACCAATCATTGATGCACTGATGCTTGCTTACTAATGCTTGATGGATTGATGTTGATGCTTGATGGCTTGATGCTAATGCTTGGTGCTTGCTTACTAAATACTAATGCTTGATGCTTACTTGTTGATGTGTGTGACTTGGCTTTGTACAGATACATGGTGGATCAAGCACCAAGTGTCATCGTTGTCGGGAGTGGCGATGCTACCGGTGCTGCTGACGTATATGATCCAAGAAATGATCCGAAGAGGAAGGCCAAGTCTAAGGATCCGGAAAGAAATACGAGTTTTGACCGACTGAGGACAAAGATCTGGTAGAATGTTCTCTTTGTGGCAAGCAACTACACTCGGGGATCAAGAGGTTGAAGCAGCATCTCACAGGGGGCTATGGGGATGTGCATGAAGTGCCCTAAAATGACAACTGTCATCACGAGGGAGATGCAAGAGTAGATAAGAAAGACTTTAAGAAAGATGCACATTAATTTAGACGATGAGGAAGATGATGGTGGGATCGGTGGCAATGGTGATGAAATTGAGGTTGAGGTAACTTCGTCCAGGGACTCCCGTCCAAATCCTTCTCCAACAGCAAGTTCTGGAGCCGCTTCAATTCCAAGCTTTGGGACGGCTGCTAAAAGAAAGGCTTCTATAGCCTTTTTCAAGCCACCAACAAAGAGTGCTAAAAGTCTCCCAAATGTACTTGAAGACACCGGAAGAAGTTATGAAGGAAAGACACCAGAAGGGGGCTTCTCAAATGAGTATCGAGCGGAGCATGAGACCAAAGGAAGATAGGGAGAAGACAAACATGTATGTAACCAAGTTTTTCTATGATAATGGCATTCCATTCAACATTGCTAACTCAAGAAGCTACGAGAAGATGGTTGAGGCCATTGCACAGTAGGGACCTGGCTATAAGCCTCCTAGTTACCATGAATTGAAGGTGCTATATCTTGAGAAAGCAAAAATACAAATTAGTGAAATAAGGAAGAAGCAAGAGTTGGCTTGGAAGAATTATGACCGCTCATTTATGAGATGGATGGACAAACAAGAGAGGTCATCACTTAATTAATTTCCTTGTCAATTGCCCGGAGGAGACCTTCTTCTTGGAAAGTGTGGATGCATCAAGTGAGTCGCATGATTCAGTACTGCTGGCAAGTTTAGTTGAGAAGAGAATTCAAGAGATCGACGAGGACAAAGTTGAACAAGTTATCATGGACAATGGGGCTAACTACAAGGTGTCGGGAAGGATTCTTATAGAAAGGTTTCCCAGACTACATTGGACGCCATATGTTGTCCACTACTTGGATCTTATGTTGGAGGATATTAGCAAAATGAAGGAGTTCAGGAAGTGGATTGCCCAAGAAAAGTGTGTCACAACCTTCATTTATAGGCATTTGAGACTTCTTGCTGCAAAGAGGGATATGCCGAGTGGAAAGGATCTTGTGAGACCCGCTACTACTCGGTTTGCCACCTCTTTCCTCAATTTGCAGAGCATGTACAAGCATAAAGATGCTTTGAGGAAGCTTTTTTCTAGCGATGATTGGAATAGAGCCAAATTGTCTAGGGCAGACGTCGGGAAGGATGTAGCGACGATTGTCCTCGCTATGCAATTTTGGAATTTAGTGAAAGATTGCATAAGAGCATCACAACCCCTCCTAATTGTCCTTATGGTTGTTGATGGTGATGAAAAGCCCACAATGCCAGAATTGTCCATAGCTATGAACATGGCTAAGAACAAAATCAAGGATTCTTTCCCAGATACAAGAAAGAAAAGATTGTTCAAAAAAGTGTTGGCCATTGTTAACAATCGATGGGTTGCTTTGTTAGTTTCTTTGACATCTTAGAGAAGGATGGATATTATGCAGTTCACCTACACATAACATTTAATTTAGTGATTGCAAAGATGTGCCATGGTGATAGGGACTTGCTAAGCAGTGTTGATGTCATAGTTGATGACTATGAGCACACCCGTGGTAGCTTCAACAACGACCTAGCAATCATGCAGCAAAAAATAAAGAAAACTCTTAACTCCTACTAAATCCTAAGTGTATTTAATAATCAATATAACATTAGACCTTTCTAACATAGACCTTCATATTTGGTTTTAGTTGATTGGTGGAAAGCATATGGTATCCATGCTTTGCCTCTCCAAAAGATTGCAAAGCAGATTGTTGGTCTTTGTTGTTCTTTCTCTAGTTGCAACGCAATTGGAGTACATTTGAGTTTGTAAGTATTTCAAACCTATAGACTATAACTTTACCATTTTTGGTACATATGAAACTTAAAACTTTACCATTCTTCTTACATTAGATTTATACCAAAAAAAGAAACTAGTTGGAGCACAAGAGGTTGAATGACTTGGTCTACATTCAATACAACATAAAAATCGCATATAGGTTTTAAAGGCTTCGTGAAGAAAGTAGTTATAATCCTTTGATCCTAGAAATATTTCAATGGGAGAATGAATAGACCAATAAGGACGCCAAACAAGTGCATGCCGGGGATGATGATTTTTTATGGGATCATGTTAATGAAGCTGTCGGTGCATCATCATCTCTTCGGGGTCGCAACCTTCCTAGGAGAGCTCATGGAGATGAAGATCAAGTTCATGCTAGGCGTAGAGTTGCTACATCTACCCCCCATGAGCTAGGCTCCAAAAGAAGAAGAGTATGTTGTGTGTGATAATAAGGATGTTGAAGATGACTTCGGTCAAGCACCGCAAATTCCTTCTCAAGAGAGCGGTGAAGAAAATATTGAGAGGCATAATTTGGAGTTGGATGATAAGTGAAATTGTTACTATTTCACTCTTTGTGATGTGGTTTTTTTACTTTTGTTATGATTTATGGATCTGGTCTTTTACTTTTGTTATGAATTATGAAATTTGATACTACTTTGTTGTGCTATTTGGAACTAGTTGTATTTTTTGTTGTTCTGTTTGGAACTATCTATACCTTTGTATTTGGAAATACTTATTTGCTTGCTTGTCATATCTAATTTCCTTTCATATGAGGTATATTTCTGCACCTCCACCTATTTTTTTGCATTCTGCAAAATGTTAGAATGGTTATCAATGTTATAGCAAATATTGTGACTTTGTAAGTTTGTATCAAACTTAATTGTTTGTTGTTTCCTTGTCTTCTGTTGCCAGATTTTGCTTTGCATGGATGTTGATGCAACTTCTGCCAGGTCAAGAGATGTGTCGATTTCTTCTTGATGAGGTAAGCATTGATGATTACACATTTCTACATCTTCATACTCTCGTGGATAGAACATATGTGCATTGAAGATTACACATTTTTTGCTTCATATTCGACTTAATTCCATGTCATATGAGATATTATTTATTATTTTCATCGTCTAATCATCGCCTAGATGGGTGCCTTGGCGTCCAGGCGGTCTGGGCTCGCCGCGCCTAGCCAGACCGCCGTGACAACTATATCACTTCTGCATTTGGCTAATCTAATTACAAGTTTTTCAACATCATAGTTGAACAATTCTCTTATCTATGCATAGCTTATGAAGCCGTAGGCAACATTGCCCACTGAAATAAGGATTTCGCAATGATTTGACTCAGCCAAATTAAGCAAACCCTTCCCATCTGAGTTTCCTACCTGCAATATTATTAAGCTAGCAACATAAAATACAGCAAGGGGGCAAAATGAAGTGAATTAGACAAAATACTAAATCACACCACCAGCGACCAGACTATTCATGAAGAGAATTCAACTTGAATAAAAAGAAGGCTAAATTCCACACTATAGATGAACCAAGCAGCAAACTCGATAACAGATCAGAAGACCAACCAACAGCTCTGCTGGTAACATGTCCCCTAGATTTGCATCACAAACACAAAAACCTAAGCACAAAAATCTGCTAGTTTCTACATAATCCATAACGAGCAGGCAACACCGCGCTCACCAACGCAACCAAACAACACGCCAACTAAACCCACGTCGTTCAAACAATGTCGCAAATCGAGCACCGTACAGACAGCACAAACGCCCGCAAACCCTATGAATGTGCCAAAAAGAGAAAATCTAGCTCCCGCAGTAAAGATCGCAGCGCATCATACCAGTGATGGTGCCGTGGACGGTGGTGCCGTTCTTGAGCTCGATGGTCACCGTCTCGTTGTTCAGCTTCATCAAGAACCTGCACAGACACAACCCCCGTCCAAATCCGCACCGATTTGGCCGAAAATTTGCACAGAACGAATCAGCAAAACCCCGGTGAATCGAACCGCAATAGGAAGAAAAGAGGGCGAGACGGGAGCACTGGTACCTGACGAGCTTCATCGTGGAGGCGTTTGGTGGGAGAGGAAGGAAGAGGCGGAAGTAAAGCTAAGGTTTTGGGGGGAGCTGCGTCGAGCTGCTTCTCTTCTCGGAGTTGGGAAGGAGACACGCTGGGCGAGAGGTTGCGAGGTTGGCTTAGGTGGGCCGCGATTGGGCTTTTTTGTGGGTTTCGGTGCTTCCATCGGGAACTTCTTGGATTTGTATTGGCGAATTCCCTGCGCTTACAGCTTACTATGAAAATTATATCCACAGAGACGTTTTTTCCTCGAAAGATATCATTGGTTGGAAAATGGATACGGATTATCCCAAACATTAGAGTTCGAAAGGACGCGCATTTTTTTTTCATCCAAACATCAGTTTCTTGATATTCAAATTTGTATTCGAATATGTTCCTTCACTATTGGAATTCATATTTGAACCGACATATGCGAATATAGTTTGGAGTTTTCCATTCGATATGTTGAACTATCCATACCTGAATTCGAATTCAAATTCGACAATGCAAAATACATATGTAAGTTGTTGCAGCATGTCCAATCAATCAGAACCTCTTTTAAATTTAGTGTCCCTTCATGTTCCTTAAACCTTAAGACTATTTTTTTATGTTGCATATGGGAATTTAAGCCTATTATTATCTTGTAGTACGAATTACACAGATGTATTAACTTGACCGAAATCAATAGGTATTATATTCGATTTCATGTTCAAGCAATGTTTGGATTCATATCCCTATTTGACTTTAGAGTATAGGTGCAAATTTAGCACGACCAATATTCTATTTGTTTTCATCTCTAGATGGGTCGGTGAACTGGTATCAGCTATGTTACGGAAATGTCCATTGGTTTGAAGGTGCAACTCAAATGAAAACATCGTTACGAATACATTGGCACTTAGAAAATATTGAGAAGATATGGAGTGGACAATATTGAGAAGATATGGAGTGGACATCCCTTTCTAGTTAATGTGTAGCGGTGATTAAGCATATATACCGAGAAAATTAAAAATTTTCTTCCCAATTCATTGGTTAATCCAAGATGCATTCCCACCATATGTATACATGTGCCTAGAAAAAGCATGAAAAATATAAGTATGGAAAAGATATGCTGCAAAAGATACGGATAAACTCTCTTTTCTGATATGAAAAATGAAAACCTCTTTATGGAGAGATAGCGTGGATTGGCTCAAAAATGTTGAAATAAAAGTTGGAAATAATATATTTTATGAGAGTGTTTAATGCGCATTAATGACTAAGCGTATCAAGAATATCACCATTTTGCTTCGACCTTTGCCTCAATATCATCTCTCTAGTAAATTTCCTGTTCTTTGATTTGGACTAGAACTCTCAATTTCCCGGATCAAGTCGTGAGCAACTTTCCCCTTACGTTAGCCGAGCCAAGCGAAGCAAGCGTTGTTGCGTGCTGCGTTGCGATTGAGAGCTGTGCACGCTCTCCCACCCACGTGACGTCCCAACAAAAACAGAGAGCTGCATCTACGTGCGCGCGTTCGTGAAGACACGCGCCGACATCGATTGGTCGCCGCCGCAAAGGGACTTTGCTCCAAGGGCGGCACGGAGAGCCACCGGTCGGCGAGGCTTACGCTACTAGTGCAGACATGGAAAAAAAAACAAACTCCTGTAGAAAAAAAATGTAATAAGAAGGGCAAGAATATATAGCTAATTCCAAATAACAACATGATGAAAAATACATAATCCGAAGATATCAAAAATGACATAATCTGCAAGATTAAGCCCATTATGTATATTATGACATTCATGCATTGAAACATATCTCCTACAACAGATTGATGCAAATATGTTTTGTATTGCTCTCAGATTAGGGTTTATTTGAAGATTTTAAATATTCAACCTTAATCACAAATGGGCTAAACAATTAATTAAGTGAAGAGGCCTTGAGTCCTTACCACCTTAGCATGCACAATGAAGAATGTTCCTTAGCATGCACAATGAAGAATTAACAATTTAACTCACTGTTAATGAATTGCATTCAGCTTATTATATTAAATACTTGCCAAGTGAATCAACAAATAACCTTCTGTTCATCATTACTTACAACAGCATACAATCAGATCATAAAATTGTGGACAATACAGCCGTCGTACCCGCGCCTGCATGCAACGGCCGGCCGACTCTCCCGCACGCGGCGCGAGCATCACGGCACGACTGCCGTAGCACACGAACAGAATCAGGAGAGCTTCTCATCTCCTCAACTCCCTACCTTCTTATTCCTTTATGCCCTAATGGGCTGGCAGCACAGCCCAAAAGCCTCACGGGCCAGCCCAAGGACAATTATACAAAATCCAAAATTTCACAACAACTCCTACTCTAGGCTGGGAGCTCAGTTTACATGGTTGACGGGTGTGCAGTCTCTCCTAGAGTTGAAAATTTCGTTGTTTGCCACTTCAAATATCACACTTTCAGGAAAATGTCGCTCCAAGGATTCCACTTCGTAATATGCAGCTGTGGGTGTTTCTAACACTTTTTAGATCTCTTATTCGGCCTTCGGATCAAAAAGTGCCTGCCCCACTTATCAAAACCAACAATGTGTTGGCAACTAGTAGGTAATCCAACTGATATGACATCCATATCCTGTGGCTAACAGCCACAGTTCGAATCCTACTAAATATTACTACATAGGTTTATTCTTGGATTTTTTATGATTTGATCTTATGCCCTCTCGGAACTGAGTCTTAAGAATGTCTGAACTGTAACCCCCCCTACCCCCCCCCCCCAAAAAAAATTTACGATAGCCTGCAAAAGGCTTATGCGGATAATGAGACACCTACAAAGCCCATAATGTTGTGGTGGTGGCGCTAGTCGTTGAGCGTCAAGAAGCACCATAACAGGTGCTTGAAGCCATTAGCATCATAGATGTTGCACCCCACCACATCTGCCATGAACCGCTGGAAATTGGTGCGGGGGTCGTCAAAGTGGCCCGAGGTCTAACATGAAAAACCCATGTAAAATATGTAAAAAATTCAGTAGAATTACATATTGGACTAAGAAGGTGTGATCCGGCCTGAGGCTTGAATCTGAGCTGCCTTCGCCCATGCATGTAGGCTTATCTCTATTGAACCACCTGCTATCGTTGAATGACCCGCTCCACCAAGTTCGCTCTCCAATGAAGGCGCTTGTGTTGGCGAGCACCGTTTTATTGGCGCTCAACGTAGATCATGAGGCAAGGCATGTAATCACCGCTGATATGCACCCTCACTACGGTGCCCTTGCTGGATTCGTTGTCCCATGCACTACGTAGTTTGTCAAAGCCTCAAAAGGGTACAGGGATAGTGATGGGTATAAGAAGTGTGGGCTATGTGGGCATCCACTTAAAAAAGAAGAAGAAGAAACTAGCCCACGAGAATCATCCACTTGCACCCCTAGCCACACTTACAATCGTCATCACATAGCCGAGCAAACATCCTTGAAACTACGCAGCCTCGTGGCCGAAATCTCTGGTCGCAGTGGCTCATCCGACATCTAGCAATTAGAAGGGCGTAGACCATCTCACACCACGTGCGCTCCGCGCCAACTAGATGCTGAATTGAGAGAGCCATTGGCACTTAATTCCGAACGAGAATTGTGGAGTATACACGGATTATTTTTTCTTGTTTAAAGTTAGTACTACATCTTCTAGGTGTTTGCACTAGTGAATATAGCCTTGAACAGTGAGGGAAAGGGACTAAGGCTTGCCGAATTAGCTACAGTGTGATTGCGCTGTTCGTAATTCGACAAACGCCACCATTTAAGCCTGGTAGAACCTGACAGTAGCAGCAAGAAGCAGGACTACTGCACCCCACAGAAACAATGGCCGGTGTAAGAAACTTCAGTTCGTCAATTTTCACAGAGTCCAGATGCTCGGCGTAGCTGCCACGCATTATGTGCTCGCTCAGATGAAAAATTGTAGTGCAGGACGAGCTGTACGTTGTGTAATACATTCTGGTTGGTCTTGGTATACTCCTAGTATTTAATGCACAAGATTTCCTTGCTTTTGTAATGTGGAGGCAGTGTACTCCCTCTGATAAATAATAAAGAGCCATCTTGATGGCCCTGAGAAAGTAATAAAAGGCAGTCTTGCTCTCCCAGCCCTCATGACAAGCCATAGTAAACTACAACTACCTTTTGTTTCCTGAACATGCAAGAGCTCTGCAGATTTCACTGACAGGAGTAAAATGAACCTACGGAATGGACCTAGATAAAGACCAGCGAATGAAGATGCACCCATGACCATGAGAGCATACTCACAAACCAATTAGAAATTGATGGATCTTAAGAATTCTTTGCCCCCTTCGGTCCTTCACATCATAAGCTACACTGACGTGCTTGTCATCGTTTAATCATACTTATTCCTCGTATAAGACGGGGATCAGCTGCGAGATGGGACATATTATGATTTTCAAGAGCATACAAGATGAAACATAGCCAAGAACCCAAGATTGTAGTGAGATGAGTACAATACTGAACCGATCAAGCTCTCTGGCCTTGAGACTTGAGTTTTTTCTTTCTAGAGCAAGTAAAGAGCTCTAGTACTCAAAAAAAGACCATATGATCTTTGGGGAGAGTATCAACTAGGAACTGAGGGCTATATAGAATGCCACTCAGATCAAGCCGACGCATTACAGGCAAATATTGCACAAGCGTGCGCTGCTAAAAACAAAGGTGAATGCATCAAAGCTAGAAATCAGCTCTCGAACTTCTGCTAAGATACATGCAGTGTCATCTTGCCAAATCAAAAGGCCAGGCAATCAGATTATATGATCACCTAGTGAAGCCCCATCTTCTAGCAAGCCTTAGGCCATCCTAGCACACAAGGGCTTCGATCACCAGGGGCTCAGGGATACCAAAACCGGCCTCAAGTTTGTTGTTTGCTATAATCTACTCATACATAGAGGACTGACGTTAGTCTCATAGCATTAGGCTTGTGAATCATGCAGTTATTCATTGGCATATTGTGAATTTTCTCAAACAAAATACTTGAAAAAGGTATCTTCTTTCGAACCAGGGGATGCCCCCATTGTCCATTGATGAAACAAAGAACAACATATTTCTTCACAGGCTAGAGACATAAGCTAGGATAGATAGTATCGGAGCTGCCCAATTCCATTCTCAAACAGAAGGCTACCGAAATAGTAGTTATCTAAACGTGGCCAATTTTTTTTTTTTTTTGCCAAGGGTGACAAAACAAGAGACAAGATTTAAAGTAGAAAAACTTCATGGAGGAGAAAAAATCACGGGAGACAATTTACTATTTCTGTTCAAGATTACATGTATATGGGGTGGCTTATATACCCAAAATAATCTAAGTTGTAGATGTTTTGGATTCCTACAGAGATATTGAGCATATCTCTAATAAGGGCAGTGTTTCAATGCTTTCCCACTTAATATAAGTTACACAAATCTTAAAACAAACTAAGGGGAAAGTAATCATCATCTACCCTTCATTTATGTTTTAATATTTGTGCAACTGTTAAAAAAAGAGCATAGAAGCACCTCTCCTCTAATAAAACTATTTGGATATTTGAGTCTGAACTCTCGATCCATCTACAGAGATTCCGGTCGGGATTGAACCTCCCAAACAAGGCCTAAATAGCATTTCCTACCCCGGCCCCACCGCAGGCCGACGCGCCACTACTCTATTGCCAGATCCATTGCGTATCACCTCTCGCCAGTATGATCCCTCGTAGATGTCACCGTCCGGCTGCTCCCTATTGCTAGCTGTTGCTCATTGTCCTCATGTGATCCGATCCGCAACCAGGGCCACCAACCCCCACGCATGCTTTCCCTGTTGCCACCCCCCGCTGCGACCCTGTTGTCTAAGGCTCCCTCTAAATCCCTCTCCCGGTGAACCCAAAACCCTAGCCGGCCTTCTTCTAAATTTGGGTCCTAGTGAACGAAAAATCCTAACCTAGTGAACCTAAGGCCTAAACCTCGCCGGACCTTTGTTGCAGATGGAGATAACGAATGTGGGCCGAGGCAAGATTCGTAGTGCAAATCCAATGATAAAAAATTCGACTGATTTCCTCGAGATTTTTAGTTGTGCGTTACTTAAGGCCTGTTTGGTAGAGCTCTAGATTCCAGCTTCACCTGAAATCTAAAACTTGTGGGCTAAAATAAAGTGAATTAAGTTTATATTTTTTGTCTAAAATGTAAACAAGATGACCTATCTAAACACTCTTAATGTACTCACAGCTTCAGCTTCACGAATTTGGTGAAACTAAAATTTTTAGCTTTATCAGATTCACAAATCTAAAGAACCTGAATCCCTACCAAAAACACCTTTAGCGACTCCGAATATTTGATTCCCACACACCCCCTCGGGGAGCCCGCTTGTTGATTGGCACGTGGGTGCATGCCCCTGTTCGTTCTTTCCGGCCCGTGCTCTATCTCTCCGAAATCCGAATCCGTAGCTCGTGCATGCGTTGCCGTCGAAATGGGTGGGCATCTCGTCCTTAAGTAGCAAGCCAGGAGAGCCAGCGTTCCCCTCGATCCCTGCTCCACCTCCATTCCCGGAGCGCTCGCCATCGAAGCGGGAGCAGGCGGCGAGGGGGTATGGCACGAGAGTCGGGCCGCCGCGCCGGCGCCGAGGAGTCCTGCCACGGGAAGCGCGCCGGGGAGACACGCGGCGCGCTCAACATGAAGAGAGAGGTCTTCGCCGTCGGCAAGATGTCCCGCGCGGGGCGGAAGATCCTTCAGGATCGGCTGGAGTCGGAGCTCGTTGCGATCCGTGACCTCCTCGAGAAGGCGGAGTCCTTGGACCCTGATGTTGTCAAGGGCGGTACTGGGACTTCTTCCTTGTCCCCGTCGTCGGTTCCCCGCGGCAAGCACGGGAGGTTCTTGGCCGCCGAACCACGATCCGATGTGCCGATGCATGACGAAGGCAACAAAGCGGCGAAAAGGAGAAAGACGCTTCCTCTCGTGGAGCATATAGAGGCGCCGAAGATGACGGCGCCGGACGAGAGGGAGCAGCTGGCCGCCCGCCAGGCGTCGCTGTCGGCGGAACTGCCCGCTCACGTCGTCCAGACTTTACAGATGCATCGCCATGGCGCCAGCAACGAGGTCGAGATTGATATCCACTCTATCTCTATGGTAGACGCGGCCCTGTTCGAGCTGAAGCAGCAGCTTGAGAAGTTAGCCGAAGAGACGAATCATCATGGGCACGAACAGATGGACGCGTCCGGCGTTACCCATCCATCGTCGCAACCTCGCGAAGACGATGTCAAAATAGTCGTCGAGGAGTACGACGAGTACGTCGACATCTGTGGCGGCGTCACCCCCATAGCGACCGCCCCGTCGCCGTTCCAACGTGAATACGGTGAGATCGTAGATGTTACCGGAGTCCGCCTGCTGTCGCCGCTGCAGCGCAAGTACGTCGCGTTAGCCGAGGAGGTGGACGAGTACGTCGACATCTGTGGCGACGCCTCTCCTGTAATGATACAGAATCTTGGTGTAATCAGCAGCAGCAGCAGCCCGAGGAGTAGCTCAAGCAGCGATTCCGATTCGGACTCAGACAGCGGCTCCGGTAAGGATTCCAGCGACTCTGATTCGGACTCGGACAGCGACTCCGATAAGAGCGTCAGCAGTCCAGGTCCGGCAGCTCTTCCCAAGGAGAACGTCAATTCTGCGCAGCCACCGGATCCTGCACCGGAGGTGGTGCAGAATGCAGAACCAGAGAAGCTCCCAGAGCAGGACGCAGCCGCGCCTTCGGCGAGGCCAATGACCGAACTGATCGCCAAAGCCCAGGGGACACTGGAGAGGAGGCGGCAGGAGGAGAAGGCCCAGGCGAGGGAGAAAGCCCGTCAGGAGTTGCTGGAGATGGAGAGGACGGCGCTGGCCAGCGACAGCATACACCCGATGGACATGAAGATGCTCGGCATTGCCACGGTCGAGTACATCGTGAGCTGCGAGGAGGAGGCGAGCCCGTGGCAGCCCCGTGACGGTTCGCTTCGCCTCGCGCCCGGTTGCCCCGGCCTTCTGCGGCAGCTTGGGCTCTTCCTGAAGACCGACGACGGCGGTGGCGAGGAGCAGGAGCAGCGGCCGAGCTTCGCTCACGACATTGAAGACTTGGAGGAAGGTGAGATTCGGTAGGATCGTAGGAACCATGCACATTTAGCTTCGGTTTTGCATGCTCTCCCTGATTCCCTCGCGTTGCACTGTTGTTTTGTATGCTCTTGTCAAACTTGAGATCTTACAGCATTGGTTAACAAGCATGGTACAACATCACATGTGAAAAGATAATGTTCTAAAAAAACAGAATCTGTGTATGTTTGTTTTGTATGCTGTTCTCAATGATTTTTTTAAATTACAAAATCTCACTGTTCGGTTTTTTAAAGTATTGTTGGATTTCTTTCAGCACTCAATGATGTCTAGCCATTTCGAAACTAAATCGACAGTCCTCGTTTTGTTTTTAGCAAGAGCATGGAGTCATGCTAAATTGCTAACTTATATTTGCAACTGGAAAAACTAACAATCTGAAAAAAGAAAGGTTATGAATTACCAAAAGAGTGCGCTACTTTGCTATCAGCATTATGACAGAGTGTTTCACCACTTTCCAAAGTGCTCCTTTGCACAGCAGGTTGCTAGACAGCATGTATGCTGAATTCTTGATATGTATATTGAAACCCACCGTCGTTATACACTTATAGTGTATTGGAAATGTATCTTTTGTCAGTTTTCTGGTGACAATGAACACTGAGTTCACTCCAAACTAAGTCATTTTCATTAACATACTAATGGGAGTGAATGCTATTAAAAAAATATTTTAACTTGAACTGGAAGCACAGAATGACATAAAAGAACTCCACCTTTTTTTTTTTTTGAAACTAAGGGCAGGAACTCTGCCATTCATTTCAGAAGGAAAGAAAGCGTAACAAAAACCTCCGAAGAGGGAATACAACTCCACCTTTTTTAAAAGATCAAATAGCCTTCACGCCCAGCTTCTATTAAAAGCGAAACAACCTTACAATGTTACATACTTCTCAGACAAAGATACAGGAAGAAACGAAAAACAAAAACAGGGGGTTCCAGAAGCACCCCTTGAAAGACCATCCTGCTACCTAGTTACACAAGATCATCACCAGAAGTGTTAAACTGAAAATCAGATAATGAAAAACTGCATATTTCGTCACGTCCATGTACACCAGAAGGGCGTACTCTCGTCGGAGCAGGACATTCCATTTCTGCATGAGAAAACTTACCCGAGCATTACCTTCACTGGTCAGCATTTTTTGTGTTCAGAGGCCGTATGGCTTCTGTTTGTCCAGATACACCAGCAAACAACAGCAAAGGTAAACAAAGGCTATTGAGTACACTTGAGAGTTGACACAATTATCAGGGACTTTCTCAATTGTAATGGGAATGCTATTCCATCCCGGTGCTTCTCTGACAATGCACCAAAATAGTTGGGTTATAGACTTAAAGGTCATTGAAATAGTATATAGTTACTTGTATCCACCTGTCCGTGTTCATAACTTGGGGCAGTTTCTCCTCTTGAGATATAGCACCAGATATGATACGATCATCAAGCAGAAACCACATACAGGTTCTTTTATCTTATGGTGGACCTTAGTCTTCCATAGGCAGCTGATAGAGAAAGGTCCTACCGTCCTAGTCATGAATATTTAAGCACATTGCACAAGTCATGAATACTTAAGCACATTGCACATAAACAAATATCTGTATGGCCCAGATTTGTCCAGCTTCTCGTTCAATGTGAGCTACTCCATCTGCATTTCCTCCCAAGATCTAAACTTTTATTCGGACAGTAAAATCCTGCCCTCACTACTATTTTTTTACCTGCAGCCTTCTGAAGCAGCTCCCTGAATTGAAGTGCTATCAATAACACCACCTCTCAAGTGTTGTCCAACTTCCATCAGCCCCTACCACAAAACACACACACATGATTTGCACCATTGATGTAGAAAAAACTCAGTTTTTTACAGGCTGTTTCTTCCATATACTGTTTTCTTACACTTGCATGCTATGTCCACAGTGCCTATTATTGAAGTGGAGGCTTTCAGCATAAAGCTTCCTTTCTCCACATATTGCAGCATGAAGTTTTCACATGGTTCACCTATTGACGGATAAAGCTTCCTGCTTTCCTTGTGCTCTTTAATCTTAAATTTTCTAGGGAGTCTCTAGATGTGAATTATTCAGAGTTTTCAGATAAATGCAGCCCGATGATTTGATCATGGGATACTGGACAAGGAAATTGGAAATTTCCAACATAGCATGGCTGTGCAAGCTCAATTAATATGAAAATGGAATAAACAGTAGTAGTATATGACACATAATTCCGTTCAAAAAATTATTTTCCCTTAAAAGAAGTATATAACACACAATGGCAAAGAAGAAATGTGAGTAATAGATGAGAAAGCAAATAATACGAGATATCTACTGTGATTTTGTGAGGGGTGGCAAGCAATTCAAAGTCCACACTTCGTTCCAAACAGCTTTATTGATGACTTTTTTTTTGTAGGCCTTATTAACGACTTGATAAGCATTGAGGCAACTAATCAGATATAAACACCATCTTGCCCTGACTTTATTCAGTGAAAGCTTATCCAAGAGCGTGAATATAATAATGCTTTACTGAAAATTGACAAGCAATCGGGACAACAACAGTGTAAACTCTGACTGGGCAAGTGAATACAAACAAAACGACCAACGCAAATGAGTTTAGGAGCCGGAAAGTCGGAAACAAATGGGCAATTTGAGACAGACATCCATTGTTGGGGCTCAAAGCCAAGAAAAGGACGATTCAGTCCTAAAAAAATCTTTTACTACTGATAAACACTAGTAAAAATTTTTGAAACCTATTTTTTTTTTAATTGAAGAGTGAGGAAGCGAGGAAGGGAGCGGGAGGAGCCGCTCCGCAGAGTCGAGCACTGGGCAGAAGGAAGCGTTGGCGGGGGATAACTGTGATCCAATGATCTATGAAACGGCGAGAAGGAGGGAGATGCGCAGCGATTACAGGGAGCCGCGCGGCGAATTTGAGAGAACCAGGACGCCGTCGACGGCGAGGGGAGCGCAGCCGGAAGACGGGTTCCTCTCTCCAAAAGAAAAAAGAAAACACTGACATGGTGGTCCTACGTGTCGAGTCGAATTTGCGGATAATTTTCCTCGCAACTATCGAGTCGACGGAGATCCTCAGACGAAGTGGCGGTGTCCGTGCTACTCTGGGCCGTCGAGGCCCTTGGAGCGGCCGGAGTCGGGGATCGGTTCGCTGCTGTGTTTTGTGGTCCTACTCCTTTACCGGACAGGCTCCGACGCGCCGTACAGTCTTGGTATTTTAAGGTTGCGTTTAGTATAGCTTTAGTTTTATCAGACTTATGGATCTGATAGAGCTGGGTATTCCTAACTTCACTAGATCTATAGAGCTGGTGCTGTGGATACATTAAGAGTGTTTAAATGTCCATCTTGTTTACATTTTAGACAAAAATATAAACTTAATTTACTTTATTTTAGCCTACAAGATTCAGATCTCGAATGGAATTGGGATCTAGAGTTATACCAAATAAGGCCTAACTTAAGCAATCTCCATAGATGAGAACTATCCGATCCAGACATTGAATGATCCGGATCAATCTAGAATTGGATGAACAGTGTTTTACTGTAATACCATAAACAGTATTTCCGTGCAGTAAAAAATCTGCACAACATTTTTAACCAATCCGAACCGATCGTTTTCAATCGGACGATCCCGCAAGTTACAGTCCCTACAGGACTATACAGGAGACCTGTCCTCCTTTACCCCTGTCCAAATACCCTTTGGTTGCCAATGGAGAACTCCAACGTGGTGCCATGTCAACAGTGCAGGTCAGCCCATCTGGTGAATTGATCATTTTTCTAGTTTTTCTTTTTTTTTTCCAAAATTAACTCTCTTTCGGAGTAGATTGCAAATGTAGCCCTGTACCCACTATGAAAGGCATCTTTTATGCTTCCCTGCTGCGAAAGCGTCTCCCACACTCCGAGGGCGTAGCAGCATCTGCTCCTATGCTCACCGCCCATTGGCGGCGCGCTCTCTAAATGTGACATCAATGGCTCTCGCACTCACCCCTTCCGCAATGGAGAAGAGAGCTATATTTGCAAAAGAGAGAGAGAAGAAGGGGTTATAAAAATGATTAATTTCCATCCGGACATCTTGCACGACTGGTTAAGCTAAATATTAGCCTGATGCAAAGTGCAAGAGATGCTACGAAAAGATATCATTACTCTCTTTATTCATGTATACATGCCATTCTATTCTAGGTTCTTCCTTTCATCAAAGTCATATCTATAAAAGACAATATTATCTCTTTTTATTATGTATTTGGATAATACGTCCTACTCTAGCTTATGGTAATAAATGACATTCAAAATAGTTAAAGAGAGTGATATAAGAGAAATAATATAAAAAGTCACATCAAATTTGTAGAATGATATGTTTTTACAAACAAAATTTGAAAGGTGGAATGATATGTATTCAAAAACAAAGAGAGTAACTGATAAGATTTACAAAGAGTGGTGCAAAACGATATTTAATAAGAAAATCGGTGCAAAGTGAAATTTACTCAATTACTCTACCCTTTTCCAACTCATTTCCCTTTTGTTCTTTTCTTATTCTCCTTTCTCTTCCTCTCACTCCCCAGTTTTCACGTCATTTTCATAGTCTCGACATCATCGGTGTTTTCATAGTCTCGACATCGTCGATCGAAGGCTGTTGTCTGGCCTCCTACAATTGTGCCATCGTATTCCCGTACTCCCCCCGCGCATCACGGTGCCCTGTTGCAAATTCCTCTGCGTACCCTAGAAGGTGATCGAATCGAATAATGCAATAAAAATTTATAACATTCGACAATTAGTGTCCTTATAGTGATCTAAATTGACAATTCTAATCAAAAGTATTTTCATAAAATTATTATTTTACCATGGAATTCTATGATGTCATTTATAATGGAATTTAGAGGGATTAACACGCTAATTATTATTTTTACATAGGAAGCCTTTTCCGTACTCCCAGGAGTACATACTCCCACCTCTAATATACCACTTAAATGAATGTTTTATACTCATTTATCACTTTCGGCACACTCCAATAATAATTCTAAGATACTCCAATGCGACATGGCTAAAAAATTTCATCAGAGCCCTTTATTTTTTTGCTACATACCCTTTTTCATATGTAAAAAGGAATATATAAACAAATTATGCTATAAATGGTGGATTTTAATGAAATTTTTCGTGGAACTCACTTTGAAGTATCTTATAATCAGTATTAGAGTATACTCAAAACGATAAAGATGTATAACAACATCATTTAAACGGTATACTGGAGGTGGGAGTACGTACACCTAGGAGTATGTAATCATTTTCATATATATATATATATATATATATATATATATATATATATATATATATATATATATATATATATATATATATATATGCAATGCATATATGCATATTAGATTCATCACTTTAAATATAATCTAGTTTGTTTTAAGAAAAATATCTAAAGCACATAGATATTTCTAAGTATTTATAAATTTTAAAATTAGATAATCTAGAATCTTCTTATGAAATTATCTCTTTTGATTCTAGAGGAACTAGTTATAATCGAATAATTGTGTTGCGCTTTTTTTTTAAAAATTACTTCGGTTTCTAGAATGACTAAGTTTAATCCCAATCTTGTGGTTTATGGACCTCCTTTCGGTTGTTCAATAGGTTGGAGTAGAGTAGATCGTAGCCAGTGAATTGCAATTATGTACTTGATTAGTGCTTCCTAACTAGTGATTTGTGATTCCTGTAATATCGTAGGTTATTAGAAATCGTTGTAGTATCACGTGTTGTAACCGATGTGTCGATTTATTTTTTGAACGGTGAATTAGTGAGTGTGCTTTTGAAGATGCCAATACAAGTATATTCTGATGAACTTAATATCAGTGGTGGACACAAGAATTTTATTAATTGGTCTTCAAATAAAACATTATAATATCTTTTGAATGTAACTAAATACTCTTTTTGTTCTTTTAAGTAACATTCTAGAATATGTGTAATAAAAATTTATAACATTCAACAAAAAATGCCTCTATAGTGATCTAGATTGACAATTCTAATTAAAAGTATTTTCATAAAATTATTATTTTTATCATAAAAATCTATGATGTCATTTAAAATAGAATTTAGAGGGATTAACATGCTAAGTATTTAGATGACTCAACTAGTATCCTAGATTAAAAATAATACACTTTATTTTATCACAGATCTATTATAAGTCACTCTTTTTTAAAGTTGATATCTAGCAATTACACTCTTATCTTTTCTTATGCCATATCCCAGCGTATCTGCATACAAGAAATGAGTTATTTGCTTTATATAGGCTAGATTCATCATCATAGATATAATCTAGTTCATTTTAAGAAAAAAATATCTAAAACACGTAGATATTTCTTAGTATTTATAAATTTTAAAATTAGGTAATCTAGAACATTCTTATGAAATTATCTCTCTTTTGATTCTAGAGGAACTAGTTGGGTGCATATACCTCATAAGAAAATGTCACTACTGTTTCTGTTCTAAATATAAGTTTAAGCTCATAACATACATATACCAACGAGGAATTAAATCTAAAAAAATATTATTAAACCATATTTACTTCTATTGAGTAATGTACTACAACTAGTTATCCACATTTTAATCATTAAAGCAGATGCACAAAGTGGAAATATTGCAATAACTACACCTTTAATCTCCTCAATAGACTTATATTGTGAGACGATGCTTTCCATAAAATAGACTTATATTGCGAGACGAAGGGAATAACATGGTACGATACATGCTATCGTTCCATATAAAAAATAACACAAAAATAAGAATACGCTTTTTTTATTATTTACACAAATTTGTATAGTTGAACTAATTAAACATAAATGGAGAGTACATATAAAAGATATGTTAGATGTGTGTTCCTTTCTCAGGCTATTAATGTGATGATGTATCTAAAGGTGTGCTTATATTTGTTTCTATAAACTCATGTGCTAGACCCTAATATATAGTAAAAACAAGATTAGAAACCTAATTATCTAGTTCAATTAACTATAGGATGTTTGTTTATCTCCATAGAGTTGAGAGGAGAATTATTCAATCTCCATAGTTTTTACAATTGTTGTGCAAAGAATTATATAGATAGAATTGTAGGGTTGGATGTTACTTCATTTGATAAAAAAGATATTACTCTATAATTTAAGCAAAATTGTTAAATAATATTCAAGTAAAGATCTCAAAAAATAAATAGAATTTCTTATCATTAGATTTGCACCACATTTCGTGCTTAGGCCGACAAGTCCTTCGACTTGTCCGACAAGCTAATTACACTAGGGTTCAAGTTCATCTGATTTAGTGTTTGACTTGTTCGATGGTTTGATAGGGCTAGTATTTAAGTTCATCCAATTTAGGATTTGGATTAGCTAGAATCTCCAATAATAGAGGGAGGCAACGATGGCGGTGGCGCCACTGGCCGTGAGCATGTAAGAGGAGGACAAACGGTGTTAAAGGGACGGAAGACAATGATAAGTGGCACGTTAGGTCTTAGGAAGGTGGCATATGGCTGAGGCGACGAATCAAGTGACAGAGAGTAGAAATGGCAATTTCCTCCGTGGGATGGAGCCCGTGGGGAAATTTCTATGGGAGTGGGGGCGGGCGAGGGAGAGGGGTTGATCTCCTTGCACTGGGAACATGTTTTAGCCTCCGCTGCATTAGTGGGATGGTGATGTGGCCGCCTCCCCTCACGAGGATCTATAGAGATACAATTAAAATAATAAATATTTTATTTTATTTATAAATATATTCTTTTCTTATACGTTGGGAGTAAATTCTGGATATGTAAGTTTGGATATAATTTTTGAAGTTATATTTCTAATAAATACGTAAATACTTATAAATTACTCCCACTCGTCACAAATACTGTCGTTTTGGGATACATGCAGTCAATCTTTTGAATCTTTAGCTATTGATATCTTTTTAAATATTTAGATTGAATGCATAAAAATCATATGTGCCGATACGTCTCGAAAAACATTTTTATAATATTATAATTTTATTAATTTTTAATATTTTATAATAAAAATTAGTAGTCATTAAAGATCATAGCGATGTCTAAAATAATAGGAGTAACAAATAAAGTCGCATTATTTTTTAGTTCCTTCCCTTCGCGTACAAAGTCAGACGATACCCTTCGACGTCGCTTCGCCCTCCCAAAACGCGCTACCGAGCCGTTCTCCGCCTCTTCTCTTCGTTCCCACCGTTCGCGTCCCCCTTCTCCGGCGGCAGGCGCGGTGAGCTCTTCTCCCCACTTCCTTCGTTTCCACCGTTCTCCAGATCACGCCCCTCCCCCTTCTCCGGCGGCAGGCGCAGTGAGCTCTTCCCCTCCCCTTCGTTCGTTTCCACCTTTCTCCAGATCGCCCCCTCCCCCTTCTCCAGTGGCCGGCGCTGTGAGCTCCAGCCTGAGATCCTCCGTCAACATCCTCGTGGGAGATCATCCAAATCTTTCTTTCTACTCCAACCCGTGCAGTTTGTTGCGTGGTGGAGTACTAATAGCAGTTTATTTGCCAAAATTTTTGGGGTTCAACTGAACCCCCATGCCCCACGTTAGGTCCGCCCCTGCTGGACATGACGCCCTTTGTCGAGAGATGAAATTTATCCTTAAAAGTTCTTGATGTTTGCAGGCAGGAGAGGTTCCTTCGCACTTGCAGCCATGTTGGAAAAGATCGGGTTGCCGCCCAAGCCGTCGATGCGAGGGGCAACATGGGTGGTGGATGCATCCCACTGCCAGGGTTGCTCTGCCCAATTCTCCTTGTTCACTAGGAAGGTAATATCTTGGTTTTTGCCTTGTAATGATGATATGAAGATCTACCCCTCTGCCACAATCTTGTAAGGGAGCATGGTTGGGTTGACAATTGGGTTAAAAATTTACTGATGGCGCTGCAGTTTTTATTTGCCTTGTCATGTCTACCTTAATTGTGTTTCATGGAAATCCCCTTCTCTTTTGGATCGCTTATTCATGCTGCTTGTCTTACTAAACTTGCTCCTCTACCTTGCAAAACTCACTAGGAGTGAACCAGGGCACAAATCCATCAAATTAATTGCTTAATCCATGCCACCATCTGTTGGCTGTCACTAACCTTGATATTTGCTGTCTTATCACGGACTACCTTGTCACCCTAGTTGGATCATGACCTTGTCCCTGCTAGACTTCATGGTTATACTTGATAATTGACATTCATCCCATGGTCTCCACCAATCTCGGATTGGTTGTCATGGATAGATTGCAATGTTGCTGGAGCTGAACTGACTTCAACTGGAAGCCCTGCTGTATGGAGGAATCAGGATATGTTGCTTAGCAATGTTGTTAACCATACTGATATTTAACATCGTGGTTAGAATCTGGAGAGAGCCTATTACTGTATATTAGAATATGATATTAACACACACATCTGTATAGGCAAGCAAAGAAGAAGAAAACAAGAGTTGTAGGCATATGCATATTTCAATCAATTTAGAGCGTTATGGCTCTACACATGTAAGCTTGTCTTATAAACTGGTTTATTGGGCTTTTAGTATATTTATTGAGCTCAAGTAGCTAATTTATTAGTACACTCTTAAAAAAAATTTGGGCATCTTACCTTATGAGCCCTATAACCAGCCACCTCCCATTAGTTTCAGCTTTTTTTGTAGAAGAATGGTTAAGCAAGTCTGAAAGTAAGGCCATTTTTTGGTCCCACCTTAAGCCTGTTTTAGTAATGACAGTAAGCTACCTTAAGCTTGTTTTAATGACAACAGTAATATTAAGATAGGCCGAACATGTACTTAGTGTTTGACCTAAACTCTCTCTCTCTCTATATATTCTAGTTGTATTTATGTATTCTGTAATCTTAGTTTTTTTGGACCTGTACTGTTCCTTGTACCACATTTATCTATCTCATGATCAAAACAAGTACAATTTAAATTCTAAACTGGTATTGGATGCTAACTGGTAATTAATTTGTTTGACTCATGTCCTCGTGTTGTTGTTCCACTTAGTCATTTCCTGCTTGTAAATATCTCATGTTTTTGTCTCAATAAATTAAATTCTTGGATTCACCATTCTTATGGTGTTTCTAAATCTGCCATTGGACAAAAATTGTCAAATTCCTTGTAATCTTATGGAGATGGTTGGAGCAGGAGTTATGCTAACTTTTGTGCATGTCTTTCAGCATCATTGTCAAAGATGTGGAGGCTTGTTCTGCAGCAGCTGTACCCAGCAGAGGATGGTTTTACGTGGACAGGGCGACTCACCTGTTCGAATATGTGATCCTTGCAAAAAGCTTGAGGAAGCAGCACGTTATGAGTTGAGATATGGACACAAAAATAAAGCTGCAAAAGGTCAATTTCTCTTCAAATCCTTTCTATCAGTTTCATGTTTCATTGATGGAATTATGGTTTGGTTGATTTTTGATACTGATGATCTGCTATGCAACATTTCAAAGTAATTTGTTTCTGAACTCATATTCATTCAAAGTGGTTTAGACATGCTTGATTAAAAATCTGATTGTCAGCATTGAACACACTTGCTTTTGAATTTGGCAATCTTCCTGTAACAGAGTACATTTGGGCACTTGTGCTCAAATTTTCAAGCTGAAGAGCTGAACTCTGGCAACATTCATTTCCCCTTTTGGAGTTTTGGTGATGCTTTATAGGACGTATATCAATGTGGTCCAAAGCACAGGAGATTATTGACACCATATCCTATGAATGGTGCTTTCTTCTTCTTACTGCTAAAGAATTAAACACTTTGATTGTATTTGACCAATCACATGGAGCTTAATTTCTTCCACGGTCACGCTTCAAAAAAAAAGTTCCATGGTTAATCTTCTTGTTTGCTATAGCTTGTAACTTCTTGTTCTTGAGTGCCTAACCAGTTGCAGACATATAGTTTGGTCTTTGTTATGAAAAGTTTTCTATGAAGATTTTACATCTGTGAAGTTTTTACCTGTTTGGCTGTTTCATAGTTATTTTTCATTATGCAGTGTTTTGTTTATTATTTTGTATATCTCACATGTAAATTTGCAATGTCAAGATCTCTGGAGCAAATGTCCATACTGGAAATACACAAATAAGAAAAGTGTGTTGTGCATGCATAAGACTCATATATGATGAATGGTGCGCAATAAAATGCCAAGCTACTTGTTGGTCCCACCAAGCTGTAGACATGGTTAACTTTTGCTCCCAAGTGTAGTATATTAGTTGTATGCAGTTGTCAACTTTCAGAGTATAAGATTATAGATTCCCTTATTCATTTGTTATGCTAGAAATATTTAATTCAGAAAAATAATTCTTTATATGTTGTTTTCAGCTAACTCGAAAGCAGCTTCTAAACCAGAGGATGAAATTCTTAGTGAAATTCTTGGAGGTGACAGAGTGCAGACCCAGTTTTCTTGCAAGGAATCTCTAGATTCTGAGCTTCCTGGGAGAACTGTAAGCACTGCCAGTGCCCCCAGCTCTAGTTCTGGTTCCAGAAGAATTTCTGCCACTTTCAGTACAGATGGAAATGGAGATGGAAGCCTTTCCATTGAAGCACAAAATTATGAACTCAACAACACTGCATCCATTTTTACCCCAGATGAGCTGCGTCAACAAGCAGTAGAGGAGAAGAAAAGATACAAAACTCTGAAGTCGGAAGGAAAACCTGAGGAAGCACTGCAGGCTTTCAAACATGGTAAAGAGCTTGAGAGGCAAGCTGCAGCACTGGAATTAGAATTGAGAAAGAGCAGGAGAATGGCTACAAAAGCGCCTAATGTAAATGCTGTGGTTAGTACCCATAAGATAGATGATTCTGAAGAGGCTGAAGCAAAAAGGGCTTTAGCTGGGAAAAGAGTTGGGAAAGAAAAGAACGATCTTGCCTCTGAACTCAGAGATCTAGGCTGGTCAGATGCAGATCTTCATGATGAAACAAGGGCAACTGCTATGAGTGTGGAAGGAGAGTTGTCACAGATTCTTAGAGAGGTAGCACCAAAATCATCGGAGGGCAAGAAAACTGGCGGTATTGACAAATCTCAGGTTAATGCTTTGAAGAGACAGGCCCTAGTGCTGAAGCGAGAAGGTAGACTTGCTGAAGCAAAGGAAGAGCTGAAGAAGGCTAAAATTTTGGAAAGACAACTAGAAGAACAGGAGATTCTGGGTGAAGCAGATGAGTCTGATGATGATTTGGCTGCAATTATTCAGAACATGGACGATGATAACCAGGATGACATACTATTGGACAATCCAAGATTCCCTGCTTTCAATTTTGAACAAATTATGGGTGCCTCTGATGATCTTGCCTTTGATGACAACTTTGATGTTACAGATGATGACATGAATGACCCAGATATGGCTGCTGCCCTAAAATCGTTTGGCTGGAGTGAAGAGAATGACAAACAAATGGACAGTCATGGACCTGTTTCTTCTTCAGATCAAGAGGCACTAAAGGAGCAAGTGCTTGCTCTGAAAAGAGAGGCTGTCGCTCACAAGAGGGCTGGTAATGTTGCAGAAGCCATGTCATTGCTTAAAAAGGCAAAGCTACTTGAGAAGGATTCGGAAACTGAACAGCCAGACTCAAAAATTCATTCTCCAGAAGGACAGCAAAATACAAACACTGAAGATGTGACTTCCACAGAGATGAATGCCCGTCCTGTATCAGCACCAAAAAGTAAGCTAGCAATTCAGAAAGAACTGTTGGCTCTGAAAAAGAAGGCACTAGCCTTGAGAAGAGAAGGGAAGGTGGATGAAGCCGAGCAAGAATTGAAGAAAGGCAGCATTCTCGAGAAGCAACTCGAAGAGCTTGAAAATTCTTCAAAGAGACCTGTAGCCAAGGAAAATAGAAGCTTTGGTTTAACACCCCCATATACGTCTGAACCATCAAGTCTGGATCTAACTGATGAAGGATATGAACCTGATGTGACAGAAAATGACATGCAGGATCCAGCATTGCTATCTGTGTTGAAAAATATGGGATGGGAAGATGATGAGACGGACTCTGTGAACAGAACTGATAAACCATCAAATCCTTCACATGTAGTTGCTCAGAAGCCAAAGAAGAGTAAGGGTCAGATTCAGAAGGAATTGCTTGCTATAAAACGGAAGGCTCTTGCATTCAGAAAGGAAGGGAAGAGCACAGAAGCTGAGGTGGAACTGGAGAAGGCGAAGGTCTTGGAGCAGCAACTGGCAGAGATGGAAGATTTGGGTAACTTGACTGCTAGTCAACAAGGTGCAAGTCCTGCTGGACAACAGACTACGGAAGATAAATATGATATTCAACATGTCCCTAGTGTTGATGCTAGTGTACCCCCATCTTCACTAAGCATTACTACAAAGGAGGATGTTTCGTTGTCAGTGCATGCAGCTGAACTTGGTGCATCGATGGATGCTCTTGCTGGTTCCCCAAGCAAATCACAAATTGAAACTGTCATTTCTAAACCAGGTCATTCATCAAAAGGAAGTGGTGATGGAACATACTCAGCCTTGTCCCGGCCAGCTATTGCTGATCCACTGGGAACTGCAAAAGGATCGCATTCACCTTCCAATGTACTCGATCATAAAGAACCTCAGAAGGCACATGGAGATGGAGACGACACCCTCAGAGATGAGATCTTACTTCATAAGAAAAAGGCAGTTGCTTTTAAGAGAGAAGGGAAGTTGGCAGAAGCTAGAGAAGAATTGAAACTGGCAAAACTCCTAGAGAAGCGGCTTGAAGGTGCTCAACAAAACAGTGTGGATGGTGCGGATGCCTCGACTACATCCCTTGTGCAACAGGACAATTTGATCCAGCAACTTGCTAGTTCTAGCAGCCACACGGACGCCTTGGCTTATGGCCCTCCGGCGCAAGAGAACAAGTCAGTTCATCCTCAGAAAGCAATGTCTAGCCGAGACCGTCTCAAAATCCAACGTGAATCCCTTGCTCACAAACGCAATGCCCTCAAGTTGCGGAGGGAAGGAAAGACGGCAGAAGCAGATGCGGAATTCGAACTGGCCAAGTCACTGGAGAGCCAACTGGAAGAGTCAGATAGCCAGGGTTCGAACTCTGGAGTTAAGTCGGCTGAAGCAAACGACGCTGTTGTGGACGATCTTCTTGATCCTCAAATCATGTCCGCCCTAAAATCCATCGGCTGGAGCGACACTGATCTGTCCATGCAATCTTCCAACCCGCAACCTTCAAAGAAATCAGAAGAGAAACCAACCGTCGCGGCTGCACGCAGGCCTCAGAGTGAGAGAGCTCAGCTTGAGGAACAGGTCAAGGCTGAGAAGCTGAAGGCTCTCACCTTCAAGCGGGAAGGGAAGCAGGCAGAGGCACTGGAGGCTCTCCGCTCAGCGAAACGGCTGGAGAAGAAGTTGGCCTCACTTGGCTGATAAACTCCATCCCAGATGCCTTTGTACTTCACAAAGTGTTCAAGATGGTAGTTTGTCCCTGTTAGAACTTAGAAGCATATAGAGAGGCTTATAACTTGTGAGCCATGAGCACACACGTCCATGGCCCTTTGTATTTGCATGTATAAATAAAAGCTAGACGGACAACGATTCTTTTCGCGAGTTGGGGTGCAAATGACACGATTCAAACTAATTCGTGCGTACATGCCTACAAACTGTATTATCTGAACTGAGTTAATTTTCCTGTCAGTATGGTGCTGATTTTGTGTGGGCCATATAATATCTAAGGTTCCAAAATTCGGCGAAATGTTGGAAAATCACGCCCGAGATTCCGGATTTCGGCCGGGATAGATCCAAAATCCTGGACAGGTAAAAAAAAATTGAAAATATTCGAAAATGTAGAGTAATCTCGGAAATTTTAGCGATATCTTGCTAAATCTTGCCGAAATTCCGAGTAATTTGATCGTTTTTAAACTTTTTTGACCGGATTTGGCCCAGTAACCTATAAGAAAGTCTTCTTCCATGAAAATTTGTTAAAAAACCGAATTTTTTAGACGTTTTATAATTTTGGAGAAATATTTTCAGATTTTTATAAAATTGTACAAGCTTGATCATACTTTGAAAAATTTATAGTGATATATTTAGCTGTGTAGGATCATACAGAATTTTTTTTAAATAATTGAACTTCGTTTGTTATCTTTAAAAAATCAAAAACAAAATAAACATAACCGAGACAGTAACATTGTCAGAGTTTCATAAATTTGCTCGAGTGTGATCATGATCCAAAATTTTTATGAGAATATAAGCATTGCCTCAAAACCCTTCTCCAAAATTTTAAAAAAATTTATACTTTTTTTTATTTGCTCATTCAAATCTATGAAAGCATTGAACTTCATTTGTTATATTTTAAAAATCAAAAACAAAAAGAACATAAATGGTACAGTACCCTTGTAATAATTTTATAAATTCATTGGAGTGTGATCATGATCCAAAATTTTTATGAGAGCTTAAGCATTTCCTTAGAACCCTTCTATAAAAGTTTCAAAATTCTAAACCTTTCTTGGTTGTTCAAGCAAATCTATGTATTGATCGTTATGATTTTATTAGGACTAGCACCATCAGAATTTTTGAAAATCATTGAAGTTTAATCATCATCTAAAAATTTTATGAAAACATTTATGACTTATCAGGACCATCTACAAAATTTTCAAAATTTTATAACGTGGTTTGAACAATTTTTCATTCAGTTGAAGTTTGTAGTTAAGGCTTTTCTCAGGACAACATATTTTTTTTAAATTCCTGATGTTTGATCATCACTTGAAAATTTTATGGCAACATTATTGATGCATGAATACCAGTCAAAAAAATTCAAAATTTATATTATAACGTGGTTTGTCCTATTTTCATTCGGTTCAAATTTACCGATCAGCCATTTATCAGGATAATACCACTGTCAAAATTTTTAAAAATTCCTCAAGATTGATTGTCATCTAAAATTTTTATGAGAACATTAATGATATGTCAGGACCATCCACAAAAAGTTCAAAAATTTTCAACGTGTTTTACACCATGTTTCACTCGATTCAATTTTACCAAAATCTCGGGTAATCTCGGCAAGATTTCCGTATTCCTTGGCGAAAACTCGAAAATCTCGGTTGAAGAAAAATATATTTGAATTTTGGTCTTTAAATTTTGTCCGGGATTTGTCGAAAATTTCAAGATCTCAATAAAATTTTGAATTTCATTCATCCGAAATATCAACCGAAAATGAGATTTGAAACCCCGCTAATATCTTCATGTTTCGAGTGACCTGTTGATGCCGATGTGAATCTTAGAACTCTGAATGGTTGTGTGATGTATAGAACAGGCCTATTTTATTTCTTCTTGAGATAAGCGAAATCATATGCAAAGGCTCACTGCCCCATTCCAAATCAATTTATATCTAGCTCGCTCGACCAATATTTTACAAATCTAGTATTCACATGCCTACCACTACAAAAATTACCTACTCCTATACTGTAGAAGTGTCGCCCTTGATAGTAGTTATCAAGCTCGGACACCGGAGCAAGACCTTGTGGGGGCAAGATAGCTCCCTAGCGAGGAATGCACGCTCCCTTCCGCGTGGACCGCGTCCCGCCCCGCCCGGCCGTGCCGACCTGAGCCACCAGGCGGCGGCCTTGCACGGCGCCGCCAGGCCAACGCGGGCCTCCCGTACCCGCCCGCGCGCCTTCTCCCTGGCCGCCGCGATCGCCAGTTCCCCGGTAAAGCCTCGAGGATACAGTCTTACTCTCTACGTGCTGCGCCTCTAGCGTTGTGTTAAACTGCTAATTGATTCGTGTTGGCGTGTTGCTGTGGGAAATCTGGGATAGACGAGACAGCGGCGGCGGTTTCGCGCACCTGGAGGCCCTGATTGGAGAGGCGTCGCGGCTGCTGCGCGCCCTTCGGCGAATCCTCCACGATCACCAGGTACGATCGTTTTGGCTTGGGATTGCTGCGAGGAGCGCCGGACTGACAGATCCAACTTCACTGTTGCTCGAATTTACCGTGGTGTGGAGTGAACTGAACCCCAAATGGAGTATTGCGTGTGTGAGGAGTTGTGATATACGCATGTAGATAGAGGGTCCAATTCGAGGCTTGTGTAACTTTTATTGTTGCTCCGCGGATTGGCTTATCCTTTTGCCTACTACAGTTTTCCTAGCTAGTTTGTAGATCGCGATTACCGCAGTAGGGTGTGCGTCTAGGCGAACAAAATTTCTTTCCACCTAGGACTGGGAGGATTATTACGATGTTACGTTATTAAACGTAGTAGAACGGTGACCTCAGGTTTGCAAGCTTTGTGCTTTGGTTTCCCCTTCCATTGTGTTGCAGTGCAGCTACTGACCGTGCATTTTTAATCTTGTGAAATTTACCCCTGCAGAAAATAATGGCACATCCTGACCTGCTGAAAGCCGTTGTTCTTTCAACCATGTCCATACTTTCTGTGCCTCTCGAGGCTTCGGCGGAGAAATGTTAACCAGCTCATTCTTTCGCCAATATGCCCATTTTTATTGCTGTGGCTCTAATGAGTGCTGCTGTTGGTGGTAATACATGCAACCTACATCCTCACAAGAACAACTGAATGTATAAATTTGATGAAGGGAGCCACATTTGAGTTTGCTAATTTTGTTTTCCTCTGTGATTTTACACCTGTACGATTATTAGCACGGCAAAGAAAGGAGGAACTGAAGCGGCTGAATAACCAACTTCGCCAGATTAATACGGCCTTATGCGCTAGTTGGGAAAGCAACAGAAACCGAAGTCATTTTTGAGAAACTGGAAGAATTATCTTCGGAATCAAGATCTTTTTTTTTTTTGAAGTGAAAAGCAGCAGGGGAAGCCCCTGATGATCAATTAAAACCAAAAACAGACAACCAGGTTCGGCCGGCGAGGAGCCAGCCGGAGACCAGAAACAGAAGGAGGAAACAGAGGGGCAAGAAAGAGGAAAGAGAGAGGGAGAGGGGAAGAAAGGATAGAGCCCACGAGGGGGATTAGCTTAGCCTAAGACTCCAAGCTGTAATGGATCTTGATAAGGCTGTAATGGAGTTCAGTACAGCTCTTGAGCTTGCAGAGAGCATAGGAGATCGTTTTGAGGAGAAGAAAGCTGCACGAGGATTAGGTTTATTTCTTCCTGATAATGACCTTCATATATGCTTTTGTTCACTGTGGTAATAAAGAAGTACAGAAAGTAGTATTGTACCCTGCAATGTTCTAAAAATTGGCCATATACAAGGAACAGGTGCCCTCCCGGTTCCATATAATTGGATGGTTAGGTGGCATAATCACTAGAAGGTTGATGACCGATTAAGTACTAGCATTGGTGTCCTCAATCTGGTGCCAAGTGCCAACATTTAGCTAAATGGCAGAATTTTCGAATTTTCCAATAACGAGCGTAATGTTTGATGTTGTTTTTTCTAGGTTGCATTTTGCCCATCTATACATCTTGGTTACTCCTGCAAGCAATTTTATTGCTGCTCCCTATTTGAGTAACTACTTCAGTTATAGAAGGCAAAGCTTTATTTTGCAAACATTCTGGGAGAATATATGTTAAGCTCTGGAAGTATAACACTGTCCTATTTATTCCATTTGATGGGAGATTCTGCAGTTAGCTGGATACACGAGGATTTTTACCTGCATGTATATTTGCTTTAGAACTTAGAACATTTTTAAGAAACTACAGTACTTAAATAGTAGCGAACTATTCACTGGGTAGAGTGGGTGTATTTGTATAACACGAATTTGATTCCATTTGAAGCTTTGCATTGAGTCGTCTCCATTGGACAAACTTATGTGGTGCTTTGTTCATGTTGCATTCATTTGTAGTGCTGCTTTATGCTCCATTTAGAGAGAGCTTCTGTACAGGGATAACTTTCTTGACCAGCCGCTATATATGTCTAGTGGTGGGGTTCACATTAATTTTTTTTTAAATCCACTGTATTTCAATGCCTAGTTTATATCGCCGTTTTTTCATATATATATCTCAAATTTGTTGAGTTCGATTTATTATTGGCTGTTTTTTCCTGGTATTTCTTTGAGAGCGGTCATGTAGTTTTAATTTTAATCTTCAAGCACTCGCGCAGGCAAACAGAAAGCTAGTACGATATCTGTTTACTACAAAGTGAATCTGTGATTTGTGGTTTTTTCGTCTCATTTGCTATTCTGTTTTTCGCTAGGTGCATCTCTACAAAGGTTAAGGAAAATACAGAGCAGCAGTAAACTGCCACTATAAAGTTTTGGAGCTATCCAAGGAAACGGGCAAGGATTCTGGCTGCGCTGAGGCTTATGGCGTAACAACTGACTGCTACGCAGACAGAGCTTAGCAATCTGGAGCGAGCAGCTAAGTTGTATGACTAGTACATATCATGGCTGCAGCCTGGCGATTAAGCACTTGGCCTTATTTTTGAATGAAATAACGATCAATTCCTTTCTGTTCGTTGATACTCAGCAGAACGCCTCAAGTTTGTTGTCCTTATAACTTTGTTGGAGGAGCACTTGAATTGTTCATGCAAATCCTGTATATAAATGTCAATGGTACTGCGGCACACGTGAGTCCAGTGTTCTCTGTAAAGTTCTAAAAAAATTGAATTGCCCATCTTTCCCTCATTGGTTAAGCTTTTTCGTGAGTTGTTCAGTGTATTGAATACATGTACATACATATATACATATACATCTGACCTATGCGTAGAATAGTCTACTGTACACTTGAGCCATTTAACTCAGTCCAATCAAGCCATGCAACGCACTAATCAACAGCGCAACGGAGTGCCCCAGTTACGAAGTCAAAGAAACCAACTAATGCATTATGTAGTTTGTGTATGAATATGTTTCTTTTTGTTTTAGTCATAATTTTTTATTGGTAGCTCTAATTCACAAAAGGTTTTCACCCGTAGTTTACTGACGACGAGAGGAACATAATGATATAAATCTCGCTAATAAACACCATGTAAATGAGATTTTACTGCCAATTTACCAAAAGTATTGTAAGAGTTTACTACCGCATGGGCTTCTGATTTTTTTGACATCTCCGATTCGTGAACTGTTTTCATCAGTTACTTGCCGACGACGAGAGCAACATAATGATATAAGTCTCACTAGTAAATGAGATTTAACTATCTGTATACATAGAGTTTACTATCGGTATACATAGTTTTTACCATCATGCCAAAGGGTTCATGCTATGTTTTATTGGCGAGACTTATATCAATATATTGCTCTTGTTAGTAGTAAATTACTGGTGAAAATCGTTCATGAATCAGATATGCCAATAAAAAGTTATGGCTAAAAAAATAAAAAACAGATTTATTTAGAAACTAGAAATGTGTTTACTAGATGCTCTAGCTACCTAGGTAATTTACTAGAAACACATTAATTTACTAGGTGCATGCATGTTGGCCACAGTATTATCGTAAATTGTTTTTTTTTACTAAGAAATAAAACTTTACCGACGACATGGAATTAAGTGGATTTTTTACTATATTGATCATTTTTTTCTACTTTGAGTTTCGTTTCCTTTTACTATCAAACTAGCAATGAACTTTTTTTATTTATTTCTTTCTATTTTTAGCTCATGTGCCAGCGCGTGCAGTAGTAAAGTATTGTATTAATTACTACGAATTTTAGTATCTTTTTAGTGTATGTAAAGTACTTCAGCATTTAATTTCTTTTTGTTCTTAGTTCGGCTGGCATCACGTGCATGTTACCACAATCTGGCAGTAATTTGATCAACGCTTTACTAAGAAGATTACGCGTCCAGAATCAACGTTGCGTTATTTTTTTTACACTTCTATAATTGAAGTGTGTGTATCATAGTGCATGAATACATACGCTCATATATGTACTATTTGCGTTTAGTCGATCGAATTACATCGCATTTCCCTGCATACATACACACGTAGTGAGACTTCTTTGCATGAAGCGCATGCAGGCAGCCATGCATGTAATATCTTATGCACAGGCTATCAAGTTAGGCCATGTTTGGATGGACTAGGACTAATTGTTAGTTGGCTAATGGCTAGAGCTAATTATTAGCCAGCTAATAATTAGCCCATCTAAAGTTAGCCTAAGGCTGTTTGGATACATGACTAATGGATGAGCTAATTTCCTTGAAAAGTCATTTCTACCCCTCATTGGGACCATGCGCCCTTAATTTCCTTAAGCGTTCTCTCTGTTTCCAGCAAATGCACGATCGGACTGAAAATATTCTGGGAAGCTTATCCATCGTAGCTATAAGAACGCAGCGCGAAGGATTATCAGGGCATAGGAATGGTTGTGCGTTGGCCCAGATCTATATAGCATATACCATGAAAATATTAAAGGGGGCAAGATCAAATATGATATGCCAAGTTGCAACATGAAAACAGCAACAAACACCGTATACGAGGGAATTTTGGAAGATTTAAACTTCATACAGACATAAAGACTCCTAAGGTGAAGCAGCACTTTGAGCAATGGCGGAGGTGGACCGAGTGCTTCCACGACCGCCTCTGCTACCCACTCTGATTGTGCGAGGAGCGTGGAATGGTGGCACAGCCGAGCCGGCTGCATCTCCATCGGATCAGGTGCATGCCAACGCACCCCCGCGGCCTGATTTGCCGGTTCGACGACCACCTCGGCCTCGGTGTACGCCGGCGACATCTGAATCCCCCATCTCCGATTGAAGGATCCCTTGGTACGTCGAGAGGTTGAGGAATTCGTTCGCCTGCGAATTGAGGTCGATGGCGAATGAACCAAGCCGAGTAGGCACGCCGCGCCCATCCTTGGAGGGCTGCGTCCGTGAGAAGAAAACCATGTCGGCGGGTGCAGCGGGTGCGGCGGTTGGCGCGATGGAGTCGGTTTGCGAGCAAAAATCGAACAATCCCTGCTGCTCGTGATGCCCATCACCATCCATCGCGGGTGAACTACGCAGAGAGACAAACTTGTGAGCCCTGGTGAAGGAAGGAGGACAGAACTCAGGGAGGGAGGAGATTGACGAAATACCTGATGGGAGGCGGCAGATCTGAGAGGTTCAGTGGCAAATCGGCGTGCGGCGAAGGCAGACGGCGGCAAATCGGCGCAGATGCTTGTCGGCGTGCGGCGAAGGCAGACGGCGGCAAATCGGCGCAGATGCTTGTCGGTGGGAGATGGTGTCAGGCCCCTACTGAATCAAACTCGGATGATCAGCCGATTCAGTAGAACCAGACCAGCCGCCGCTGCGCTACAAAGGCAAAAACACGAACTAGGGTTCTACGCTAACTAAAGTATCGAGAATAATATGCTGAAGGTTATCTCTTTCCCATTTCAGTCTCTGGTTTTATGCTTCCTCCAGTTTACAGCAGTGAAAGGAAAAAGTTCACATCACCAAAGTAAAACAAACAGGTAAAAGATGGAAAACGACAACAACAACCAAATCACACCCAGTAAACACTGCTTCTGGTCAGATAGCCGTTGGATTAACCGAATTCCTTCGCACTCTACTCTAACCGTTGATGCAACTTTAAACTCCCCTTCATCTTCCTCTGTTTCTTCAGAAATTCCCGCGTTTTCAACTCTTCAGGACTCAGATATCCCACAGCGCCTGACAATTTCCCCCTTCTTGAGCCAAGACTTGTCCTCAAGTCTTGAAATCCAGAAAGTGCTGCATCCAAAACTTGCGTTTTCCCATGTTGTTTCTTCAGCTGACATGTTAAACCTTGAACCCGCCCTTGCCTGAAAATCATATGCCTAACCGACATAGCAATGGGCTCTGTTTTGATAATTACCGTGTTCCCCAATAAGTAGTACCTCTATTTCCTCGGCGCTTCCAAGACTGCCATTGCCTTCTTGTCGTAAACCAAATTTTCAGCTGATCCTAACTCTACTGCCTGCCTATAATAATATCCCATGAGTCCAAAAAATTCCTTCCATTCCGAGACTAGGTCGAAATTAGGCCCGTTCAAGACAGCAGTCATCTTCTTTGGATCTGTGGGAACCCCTGCATCACTTATCACAAGCCCCAAGTAATAATTGCTGCTCACTCCAAATACACTCTTGTTCCTTCTAGTTGCCAACCGATGGTCCCTCAATAGCTGCTTTGTAGTCTTCAAGCGTTTCTGATGCTCTCTTATGCTTTTACTACAAATAAAAATGTCATCAAAGGAAACCTGATCGAAATCTGGTTTTGGTGGCAATCCAGACCATTCTGCAAAAACATCAGCACACTCTTTCAAGAGAGTTCCAATTCTGGATTCAATCGGTTCGGCAGGATCATTGAGCTCACATTCCATAGAGTTAACTTGTATCAGAAACCCATTGACGCTTTTTGTTGCCAATTTCAGGAATAGCTCAGCTTTCAAAAGATAATTGACCTTAGGTTGAGTGAGACCACCGTGGTGAACTCGTTGTCCCTCCTGGTAAATGTGGAGTAATTTTGCCTTGAAATCCACTTCGATCGGGCTATGTTCGTACAACCAATCAGCCCCTAGTATCATGTCATAATTCCCCAAATTCCACAACTTAAAAGTTGTGTTGAAAGCCATACCTTGTACCACATAACGTAACTGCGGCACCATAGCATCAGAACACAACAACCCTCCACCTGCTACCGATTCTTTCCTGGACGATACCGGATAGAGAATACATCCAATCTTAATAGCAAAATCATAGTCCAGCAAGGACTGAATACTCCCACTGTCCACCAAAACAATGGCTTGTTTCCCTTGAACCTTCACCCACAAAGAGAATGTGAATGTTCTACTTACCCCATGAGCAGCATCAACCGACTCTTGCCTTAGCTATTCTTTCTCTTCAGGCTTGAATTCCTTAGTCGGCCTTCCAAGGGCAGTGATAAAACCTGGGGGTCCGGTTGGTTTAACTTCACTGTTAAACTCGGAATTGATTACATTCCCTTTGTCTGTAACAGTCTTCCATGAAACCAACTCCAGATCAACAAGAAGAACCAACTCCAGATCAACAAGAAGAGTGGCTTTTGGTGGTATAGCACCTTCTCCACCGACTCTTGGTCTACCCTTCTCACCAAAGCCATATTACGGTTTAATAAATGCGGAGCACCTTCTCTGCTTTCTTCATAATTTTGGCAACTTTGACAAAAGCATGGTGAAGTACCCATCATATGATAAACTCAACCTGTCGACTTTAATACAACAAGACCATCCTCGGTAGAGCTTCATATTTCACAAATACTTCATGAGAGTCCTTTGGGTTCTCCCATTTTCTCCATCCTTGATATCTTCTTGAATATACCACCATCCTTGCAAATGTCCCGAAGGCCAACCACCATTCAAAAGGACTTCCTTGGAATGTCAATTGCAACAGATCTGAAGACACATTGCCTCCAAATCGGAATACCTTTGCAGGGTTCTGCAGGTTCCTCTTCACCGGGTAATCAAGGATGTACACCTTCAACATCTTGTCTACTTCCCATGCACTTTTACCCCTAGTTGCTGCTTCCTCCTGGCCGCGACAATTCTTCAAAACAAATCTAGGTGCCACTTGGTTTTCACTGGCATAATTTTGTGAATTATCAATATCTGTTCCAGTCTTGGTTTCATCAGAAAGGAATCCAGAGTCCTTTTGAGAATCTACTGATCCCGTTTTCTCAGCTTTCTCACCATTTGATCCCTTACTGTTTGCATTAGGCTGATCGGCATTAATAGGTTCATCACCATGTACCGCTTCTTCAGGATCTTCATGGTCAAGTGCTTCATCCTCCCCATGCTTCAGAATAGCCTGAACTACTTCCTTTCCCTTGCCCTTAAGATTATGTCCTGGAGTCCACGGCTCATTATAATGCCAGCAATTCTCTGATCTCTTGTCAGTCAAAGCTATTTTAGCTTGTTCAGACCGCCCTCTTAGTTGTGGTGTTTTGGGATTATCCGATTGTGATTTAATCTCATAACTACCACTTCCATATCCAGCGCCATACCCAGATGCTCCACCATGAGCGAGATTGTTCCAAGCACCATAGCTTTGATTGCCACCATAGCTCCTGTGCCATAACCGATGGAGCTTGGCGCTAAGGTCCTCTACTTGTGCAGAGAGCCACCTTGGTAACCAAGACCACCTGCATTTGGATTGCCATAAGGTCCACCATACTCGGTAGAAACAACACCATATCCTGCAACCCCATAATTCCCATATGCGAGTGCTAAGGTTAGCATGTCCATACCCATATCCAGTTGCACCAAGATCAGAACCTCCTACACCATAACCCGGATAATGCATAGTCGGTGAGTGAATACCCCCATATGTGCGAGTCGATTGAGAAAGGGTTGCAAAGTAGGGTGAAAATATCCAGTACTTGACCTCCCCCATTCCGATATGTGGTCACGAAAATCTGTCACTAATCAATGCACTAAAGCGCAACCAAGTCAAGGTATAGCCGAGTATTCCAATTCCCTTGAACCGAGTAGCAAGACGGCCTATTAAGTGTTAGGTTGCCAAATTAGTCCTTGATCCAATGGAGTCCACTGAAATTTCAAAAAATTCTCACATGCTTAAGCCAATTCAAAACTCCATCTCCTTCAAATAAGGGTATCTCCAACCTTGGGCCCTTAACCACTTTGTTTCGCATAATGATTTGAGTTGTTAACCTCACCCACATCTTGATTTGTTTGTGAATCAACCCATTGTACAACCCGAATAGTGAGGTCTCGATCCATAATTGCTCCGACCATTTACCCTAGGCCCCTTATCCCCATGCATCAAAATGGTATGAGGGTTGAAAAGTTCCTCTTGAGTTCATTTGATTAGATTGATGGATCATTGGTGGTCGACTCATGTAATGGAACTCGCATTAGATTCAAAGCGCCCGGTGTTCGACCTTGATGAACTGAACTTCCCTTGCTCTTCTATCTATCCTTACTTCACTTTGTGGTACTTGTGTACAAGGAGCCTTCGATGATTTACCCGAGCACTGCGAGGATAAATCTGTTACCGCTTCTCTGCTTCAACTTCATCGATCGCAGATACTCCCACTCGAGTTGGGTTTTCTTCTTCAAGCTGGCGCGGATTAGATGAACCGATCGCATACATTTGCTTCAAGATCTCCATCTCCAAGAACTCCGCCTTCAAACCCTTCAAGTCCGCGGATCTTCCTTAAGCACGAAATATCGGCTCTTACCTCTGCGAGTTCAAGCTTGCTCGCCATCGCCTCTGCGATCTGGTTGTAATCACCATGAATCTTGAGAGATATCACCGATTGAGGATTTTACTGACTATGATTTAGAAATCACAGCCAACCTCCACCGATCCAAAGACTCAATCCAAGGATCGCGTGTGCTCGATACCAATTTGTCGAGGCCCCTCTTGAATCAGACTTCGGATGATCGGCCGATTGATGAGAACCAGACCGGCCCATTGCTACAAAGGCAAAAACACGAACTAGGGTTCTACGCTAACTAAAGTATCGAGAATAATATGTTGAAGGTTATCTCTTTCCCATTTCAGTCTCTGGTTTTATGCTTCCTCCAGTTTACAGCAGTGAAAGAAAAAAGTTCACATCGCCAAAGTAAAACAAACATGTAAAAGATGGAAAACGACAACAACAACCAAATCACACCCAGTAAACACCGCTTCTGGTCAGATAGCCGTTGGATTAACCGAATTCCTTCGCACTCTACTCTAACCGTTGATGCAACTTTAAACTCCCCTTCAGCTTCCTCTGTTTCTTCAGAAATTCCCGCGTTTTCAACTCTTCAGGACTCAGATATCCCACAATGCCTGATAGATGGCGATGTGAGGAGGGACGGTGGAGCGCAGCCGGCAGTGGAGCCGCGTCCGGCGCATGCCGCCTGCCATGAGAGGAATGGGGAGCGACGCCTTGAGGAGGAATGGGGATTGAGCGGGCCTTGAGGAGGAATGGGGAGTCTGTGAGACGGGAGTGAGGAAAAAAGTGCTGAGGGTATTATCGACTTTTCACAGTTGTTACCAGACATTAGTCCAAATTAGCTCCCTCCCACCAGCTAATGGGCTAATTGTTTTTTGAGCATAAACAGAAACCCCATTGGAATATATTAGCAAGAAAGAAGAAAAAGATACACAGCCGGTGAGGGACCGGCAAAAGAAGAGAGAATTACACTAACCTAAGGCGCCAAGCAAGGAAATCATTACGAAGGGAAGAGGGGACCCTAAACGATTGAAAGGAAAACTCGGAAGCGCACCAGGCCTTCCAAACAGAAAAAGAAACAGAGGTAGTTCTAAAGATTTTGTCATTCCGGAGCTTCCAAAGCCCCCAAGAGGCAATCATGAAGGCCTCCATGAAGAAAGGCGAATGGTTGCCGGAGGATAATCTGTGGTAGATGTCATCAGTGAGGTCCCAAGAGATTTGGAGGGCGTCCCAGCAACGTCTACTGAAGCAACAATGAAAGAATAAGTGATCACGAGATTCTTCAACTCCGTCGTTACAAAGAACGTAGTTAAAATTAGCCGCAACGACCAGGCAATTCTTCTGCTGGCGGTATGCAGTGTTGAGACGGTCTAACCACGAGAGCCATCTTGAAAACTTTTAGCAGGAGAGCACTTAGCTTTCCAGACCCAAATGAACGGCCTAGCCACCGGGATGTGACTGAAAACCATCTTGTAGAAAGAGCTAGGATTGTATTCAGAAGAATTCCAAGTATAAGACCAAACATCATTACTGACATTTATGAGATCATCAGACTGAATTAGGGTGTGAAGCTGCTGGAGTTCAAGGAATGCCTCATCGGACATAGGTAAGTGGAAGTTGATGAAGCAATGGGATTGTGAACAAAGTCGACAACGCTGCGATAGTCATTTTGGCGTGGGAGAAAAGATCATAAACCGATGCCTTAGGTGCATCTTTGTTCCAAACATCGTCCCGAAGAGAGCGGAATCACCTTTCCCCACATGACAACGGCAACCCCTCGAATTGATCAAGAAGGGAGAGCACATCCTTCCACCAAAAAGAACCTTTCTTGATCGAGGCCTGAGGGAGGGTTGAAGTGTAATAAGAATCCCAAACCAGGCGAACCCAAGGAATGTCTTTTTTGTTAAAGAACTTGTGAAGGAACTTAATAAGCAAAGCAGAATTATGAGTGGATGATTAATAACCCCAAGGCCACCTTTAAGCTTGACATAGACCCTATCCCACTTGACCCGGCGATTTCTCTTGCCATTAATCTCATTCTTGCCCGAGACAGCTCCTCTGGCAGAGTCAATTTGGTGAATAACATGCGAGGAATCTGAGAGTGCACATAGCATAGGTAGCCATGGAAGAAACCACAGAGTTGACAAGTTGAAGCACGCCCCAAAGGAAAGAAGGAGAGAAAGAGGACACCCTTCTCTGATGCGATTAACCATGGATTCAAAATCTTTGATCACGAGGTTTCGTGGAGCCCATTGGTAGCCCTAGGTAGGTGAAGGGAAGGATCGAGGCATACTGACCAAATAAACCGGCGGAGGTTCGGCTCGACCGGTCGGGTTAATGGGAAGCATGCGAGACTTAGAATAGTTGATCCCGAGGCTGAAGTAGCGAGAAGGTCTGTAGAAGACCTTTTAAGATAAAGAGCTCCTTCGATCAGCTTTGGCGAAGATAATAGTGTCATCGGCATATTGAATGACGGGAAATCAAATTGGAGTCATTGAGCGATTGGAAGGAAAGGATGCGACAAGTTTGGCATTGTTCGAGAATGTCTTGCTGACAAGTCGTGACAATAGCGAACAAGAGCGGGGAAATGGGATCACCTTGTCTAACACCCCTTTTGCAGAGAAAAGAGCGGCCCGGAACCCCGTTAAGGAGCACAGACGTGGAGGCCAAACCAAGGATGTCAGAAACCCAGGAAAGCCATTTAATCGGAAAACCTAAGGCAGAGAGCATAGCAATGATCGCAGAATGCTCGATGGTGTCGAAAGCTTTGGCAAAGTCAATCTTGATGAGCACAATTTTCCTTTTGGAGCACTGACAAAAATGAATATATTCAAAGGCCCAAGCAAGACAATCCTGGATGGACCTGCTCTTAATGAAGCCGTATTGATTCTTATGCAAAATAGAAGTGATAACCGAATTGAGCCGAGAGGCTAAAATCTTAGTGACCAGCTTCACACTCAGGTTAAGTAACGAAATAGGCCTGAAGTCATTGGGAGTAGAGGGGTTGGCAGTTTTGGGAACAAGAACAATGAAAGATTGATTAATGGGAGCAAGAGAAATGGACCCGTCATGGAATCTGAAGCAAAGATTATAGAAGTCCTCTTTGATAATAGGCCAACACTTCTTGAAGAACTTACCATTGAAACCATCCGGGCCAGGGGCACTATCAGAGTGGAATTGGTCAACCACGTTGTCAATTTCAGACACGGTGAAACTAGAAGCCAAGTCATGAAGGTTAACCCTAGTGGAAATGAGATTCTGCAGGCTGGAGTGCATAGTGGGACTGTCCGAAACCCCCATTCTAGCCGAGAAAACAGAGTAGAGGAGGTTGGTCTTAGCATTATGGTTGTAAAGAATATCCCCATTGTCGGAAGATAGAGCAGTGATGAGGTTGTGGCGAAAGCGCTCAGTAGCTTTACTGTGGAAGAACTTGGTGTTCTCATCCCCAAGGCAAATCCAACGGATTGTGCAGCGATTTCTCCAATAGGAATTCTGATAAGACAGAAGGGTAAGCAATTGCGAATTGAGAATCTTTCTGAAGTTCCTTTCATGAATAAAGAGAGGCCTGTGCTGCTCAATGCAATCTATCACAGCGATGTAGTGCGAGCAGTTGTTGATTTGCTCTTCAATGATGGAAACATTCTTATTCCAATTACAGAGAGGTCGAAAGCCGAGAGAGCTTGGCCCGAATAATATCGACAGCCGAAATCTGCCCCTGATTATGGTTGGACCAACTGTGCTGCACCACCTGAAGTAAGTCGGGTCTGTGACACCAGTAATTTTCAAATCTAAAGAGTTTACTCTTCGGGATGTTGGTCTGGATTTGAGCAACACAAGGAATGTGGTCAGACATGGTTCTAGACAGAGGAAGCCAGAGAGTAGCAGGGAAGGAGGAAGACCAGTGAGGAGAGGTGAAGCACCAATCGAGCCGCTCCAACAGAGGATCATTTTGCATGTTGCTCCAGGTGAACTTCAAACCTTTAAGGGGAATTTCAATGAGACCAAGACCTAAGATGATATCATCAAATATGCGAGCATCACCCAACCTGCCACCCCGCTTGTTTCTATCCAAGGAACTTCTATAAAGATTGAAATCACCCATGATCATGACATCCTCCTCATTTTGAAAAGCGAGATTGGCCATCCAGTTGAAAAAGTCAGCCCTACCAGAACCAGAGCAGGAGCCATAAATGGAGAAGAGAGTCCAGCAATGCCCATTATGCTTAGCCCGGAACTTAACAGCGAGAGCAAAAGAAGAGTTGAAAATGACCTCCCCCTCCAGGATAGACCCAACCCAGGCAATCAGGATGCCACCAGAAGCCCCCAACGAGGGAGAGTACGCAAATTGGTTGAACCTTTTGGGAGCAAAAGACTTGAGAGCGGAGTGGTTGATTTGAGTCAGTTTGGTCTCTTGAATGGTAAAAATGGAACAAGCCGAGTCCTGGATTTTCATACGAAGGAGATTGCACTTGCTTTGGTCGTTCAGCCCCCTAACATTCCAGTTAAGAATGTTCCAATTTCTATTTCTGTTATTGGTTGACATGACGCTGAGAAGAGAGAGAGAAGTCCAGAAAGGAGTTGGGACCAACCCAACACCCAAGAGTGCAAATCCGATCACAGGGCCCGATAAGATAATCCCCAGGAGCAGGGAGAGGAGAAACCAGATCACACAACCGGGCGGGACAACGCAAAAACATAGCCAAGAGCCAGAAAGCCTGATGCACAAGTAAAATTAGAACCAGAACAATAAAAGTCCAGGACAAGGGCAACAGCCCACCAGCCGAGTATCCAATCATAACAAAAGAACAACTGTTAACCTACGGCAAAAGAGCAGAGCCACCACCCTCCCAGCAGCAAGCATCCAGGAAGCGATTCATCGTTGAGAGTCTTCGTTTGATAGAACAGTATCGGTCACCTCCGCAGGAGAGAGACCGCATCTTTCAACCCCAACCTTCTGCATAGCCTCCAGAGGCACCGAGGGAGTTTTATCTTTTAGACGATCCACCTCACTGATCGAGGGAAAACGTAGCAGCCGGCTCTGACTTTGTTCCCCGCTAGGGAGGAGAGGAGGGGAAGTATCAGATGGGGGGCAGAACGCAGACCCCGATTAGAGGGGCGATGTGGTTTTTAAACAAGGAGGCCACACTAGATTGCCGTAAGCCCCTGTATTTATCCTGCAACCTTTTACTCCTCCTATTGGAAGAGGCGGCACGACTGATGGAGGGGCGTCCATCGGTCGAAATTGAGCAGCGAATTTTGGGGAATACTCTGGGCAACCTGAACAAGCTTCCTTTTCCTCCCGTAGACCACAGAAATTCTGGAATGAGAGTCTGGGACAGCCACATGAACGGCCCCAGAAATCGAAGGACCAGGGCGACTCGGAGCTTCATACCAGGTCAGGCGAGGGACATCCCTAGGCCTAACGGGGTAGGGCACAGCAGCAGGAGGCAACTGCAGCAAAGGAACCTTGTAGAGACTAGCATGGTCAACCGCCGCGAACAGATGTTGTAGCGACGTAATATTCGGCAAAAGCACTGTAATTGAGGGAATACTAGTCATAGCACCGAATAAACAGCCGGGGGAGGGACCTTGGATAAAAATAGCGCCAAGCAGAGCTTCCCCAGGAATCAAAGCTGAAGACTGGGGAGAGGAAGGTGGGGACTGATCAAGTTCCACCGAGTCACTGTCCATGGCGTCATCCTCCGGAAAGACAAGATCATCCAGAACCTCAGGCAACTGGAAGTCTTGGTTCTGAAAGAATACATTATGCTGGTTCCAATTTTGAGCTTGCTGATTCGCAGCCGCCAAGTCCCATGTAGGGTCACCTTGAGGAGGCTCGGGGGGTGCAGGAGCAGGGTTGATTTGATGATCATCAGGGACTTGATGATCTTGTTGGAAGTGTTGATCATCAGCGGGGTCCTCATCAGGCAGCATATCAGCCTCTGCAAGCTGATGAAACAAGATGATAACCGGGATGGTCCAAGAGTTGGCAGCTCAAGGGGCGAGCCGCTCGACAACCAGCGACGGGCACCTCATCCGTCTGTCGAACATGCACTGAACAAGGACATGGGAGAGAATTCACAGGTCTGCTTTCGGCAAGCAGCCAACCAAACGGAGCACAGGCTTGCTCAAGGTAAGCAGAGACACGGAGGTCTAAAGGGAAGCCCAGGAGCATAAACCATCCAATCCTGTTGTAAGGAGCATTCCTAGCATTCTGGGCTCTGTCGTGCCGGATGAAGTGAACCCGGACACCTTCAATGAAGTGATCTCCAATGTTGATGAGCATGTCACAATTGAAAACACTGCTGAGGTGAAAAAGACCAACCCCGAGGAAGCTTCGGCGAGAATGCAGGACTGGGAAACCCAGGTCATCTTCAATGTGAGCCCTTATCTGATGAATGAAAGGGTCAAACTCCTCTGGGGCGAGCTCCCCATCTTGATCTACAATGATCCGGTCATCGTGCGGATCACGGAGGGTTCCACTGATATGAACCGACCTCCGATCAACCCTCAGAGGGCCACCATCGTCAACTTGAACATGGTGGGGGATGAATCTGGCAGCATCAAAAGGGAAATTCGCCATGGGGGGAGAAGCGGAGATCACAGCACCGCGAAGATGGAGGTTGCTAGGAGGAAGAAATCGAGGAACCTGAAGGAGCCGGGAAGCCGAAAGGCTATTGCGGACACAGCCCCTAAAGAGCCCAGGACAGGAAGACGAAGGAGACGATTTTACCCTCCAACTCGGAAGGCTATTGGACGGATGTAGCAAATATGAATTGATCGGATGGTCCAGCTTGAAAGGGATTAAGCATCGGAGCGCTGGGAAAAAATCCGGGCAGACAGAAGCAAGAGCCACGCAGCGGGAGCGATTAAGGCTAATTCTGGAAGAGATCACTTGGGGCGTTCTGATGGGAGAGGAGACGCGCTTAGTCCCAAGACCAAGCGCCCTGTCAAGGGACTGCCGAACCATTAAGGCCGAGCCAGGGTGAGTGTTGGGAACCGCCAAAATCTTCGAGTCGGCCAGCGAAATGATTTGGGTGGAGACCGCCTGATTTGAATTTAAATTATGGTCCAAACGGCACAACTCAGCACAGCTAGATTTAGCAAGATCGAGGCCGCACCAATCTGAAATGGGACGAATCGCTCATGATCAAGAAAGCCGATATGGGGCAAGAAAGCGCCAACATGAACGAAATTCTTAGCTTCAGAATCAGAACCACCCAGGATTTGGCGATGAGGAAGCACAAAGGAAACCCTTTTAGAGGACCTTATGCAGCCAGAAATCCTAGGAAGAACAGGCTGAGGGGCTTGAGGGCTAGCGGAAGAGCCGGGGCAAGCCGCACCATGATCAAGAATAAGCCTGTCCTTATCAGCCCGCCAGGAAGGATCAAAGTCCCACCAGGGGAAAAAATAGACGTCAAAAAACTGGGTAGTGATCCTTTTGATCGAGCAAAGATGGCGACCCACCAGGCCATTAGCAACCGAGATGCGGAAATGCCGACCAGCTAAGCTGAGAACATGAAAACCATTGGGGTAACCACCCAGGATAGAGTAAAGGGCTAACGCTGCTGAAGAACTATCCAGTTTAAAAGAGTGCCTTCTGAAATAAGCCAGCAGGAAGAAGGAACCACTCGGCGAAATCCTGTCATGGTGGACAACAGAATGGAATTTTCGAAAAATGACTTGTTGAAACCTTGTTCCAACACTGAAATCCAGCTTGAGATCACCAACCCACGGGCAGAGATCAAAGACCTCCGAGGGAGCCGGAGGAGAGGAATGACGACCAGCGATCCTCAAGGGCCTCTTGGGCAGGCACCAATTGCCACGCTCCTCCGAGAGCCAAGCATCATAATCCTTGCGCCAATTGGGTCCACCATCACGCCACAGGAAGAACGAGAGATCGAAAGAATCAGCGCGCACCCTTTGGAGGCGAAGAACCAAAGAAGCGACCTTCCTAGATGCCACAGAGAAACGAAAGTGGGTAGGGGAAGCCTGCCGCACATGAAAACCAGCCGGCGTCCCCCCAGAATCGAGTGCAGAGTACCAGCCACAGAACGAGGATCCAGCCGGAAGAAAAACCTTTTAAAGACCACTAGGAGGAGGAAGGAACCTTGCGGAGAAGAGGAGGCATGGTGAACCGGAGAGCAAGCAGAGCGAAGAACCCACAGACGGAAGCAGCTGCCAAGCGAGGGAGACCACCTGAGGGGAGGAGGAGCACCCCTCCGGGAAGAAGGAACGAGGGCACTCGCGCCCGACAAGCGAAACCCAGGAGCCCCCATCTTGTGCTGTCACCGAGTCCAATGGGCTAATTGTTAGCTGAGGGGTTGGCTAAAAATTAGCCTAGCTAACAATTAGTCCAAGGATCCAAACACCCCCTAAGTGATTTCAGCTGGTGCCCTATGCTTCAATTGGCTAGCTAAATTAATGTAGTATCTTAGATTCAAAAAAAAACACAGTTTCATATGCACATATCTACGAACTTTGGTGTCATAGCGCAAAAGGTGATTTCGGCTGTTGCTCTGTGCTTAGGTCTGTCAGATTGTGAATGCAAAGCCATACGGTATGGCTTTTGCGTAGATTTAATGGTGGTGATTAGAATTTAGTTGTTACTGAAAAGGTTAGATCTTAGTTGGTTCCAGACAGCAGTTGGTTCTATTCTTCATCCTGCCTGCTGCTTCTTTCCTTGATTGCTTGCCTAATTAATGCTTTCTCATAGAATTCTACACTTTTCTTTTAGTTTATTGTACTTTAGGGTGGAGCTGTTTGAATTTATTGCTGCTGCTTTGGCAAAATTTGTTGCTTCGGAGGGTGAAAGCTTTTATCCTCCTAAGGAGGGGAAGAGAGAGCTCGGTTTTACATTCTCTTTCCCAGTAAAGCAATCTTCAATTGCATCAGGCACTCTTATCAAGTGGACAAAGGGTATTGCAATTGGTGAAATGGTTAGATGTTAGCCACTGTACTATGTTATTAACAAGTATCCGTTACACACAAGAACATACTCTTACAATGGTAGACAAGACTTGCCATTTTCCATTGAAATATCTAAGTTCTTTACTCAACAGGATTTGCCTTTTTCCATTGAAAAATGTAAGTTCTTTACTAAAAAAACACACCCTTATCACTCATGGTTATTAGAAATTCCTCTGGACTATAATAGTTATTGCATGTTGCTGTAAAGTCAGGTCAGCGAGGATGTGGTGGCTGAATTAGGCAAGGCTGTAGAACATCGGGGACTTGATATGAAAGTCAAAGCATTGGTTAGTGTCTTTTGATTTGAAAGTTACGAGATAGCTTCTGTTAAATACGCTGTGTCAAGAATATGTTTCTGTAACCTGAAGTGCATGTCCCTTCTTTTGTAGGTAAATGATACTATAGGGCGTTGGCTGATGCAAGATACGATGATAATGATGTGTTGCTGCTGTTATACTGGGGACAGGTGCTAATGCGGCGTATGTGGAATGTGCTAATGCGATTCCTAAATGGCATGACCTCCTGCCTAAGTCTGCAGATATGCTAAGTGTTTTTTTCTTTCTACCTAGCTCACAAGGCCAAAGCTATACAATTGTTCAATATGTAATACCTGTGAGCTGTGGCCATGTCAAAAAAAAGCATGAAAGTGAAAAACTGGAAAAAGGAGCAACACATCGTCTGTATGGTTATCATGAGTCATGTTTCTTGTGCATGATTAGCTCATTCATAAGCTTGAGATTGTTGTCAGGGTTTTTATCAGTTTTTACGCTGTCATACGTGATAGATATGGAATGGGGGAACTTCAGGTTATCCCATCTTCCTTTGACTGAATTTGACCAAGCATTAGATGCTGGAAGTCTGAACCCTGGTGAACAGGTATATAGAAAAGAGGTATATCTTCTTTCATTGCCAATTACAACTAATCATTGCATTCTTCCTTTATAGATTTATGAAAAGCTGATCTCTGGTATGTATTTGGGGGAAAATTGTTCGGAGAGTCCTGTTAAAGATGATACAGTGCCAGCATGCATTTCATAGTACTGTGTGCTGTCCGCTACGCGTTTACAATGTTATCAGCCAGGCAGTTGCTTGTCTGCTTGAGAAGTTCCGAAGCTAAAAAGGTGTGCCTGCATTGCTCATTTCCTCTTAATAAATTTGCTGCTTCTGTTTTTCATACTATTTTATTGGTTGAATCATACATCTCATTTCCTCAATTGCTATTCTATTTTTGTTTATCTGTCTTCGCATACTTCAGTTTTATATGAGCTATCCAAAGCTTTTTGAGCCATATTTTTCCTGAAATTCATCTAGGTCCTTATCTCCCTTGAAAGGAGCTTATTATTGTTCCATAGGAAGGAACTTATTACTGTTGACTTTTCTGTTTTCTGTTTGGTGAAAGAATCTAAAATTAAGGCTATAAAGCATTTTAAGAAATGATGATCATTCAAGGTTGTTTCTTTGTTTTGTTTTTTCGTAGTCTTCAGTTGCTCCAGAAAGAAACGTTTTGCTCTAGAGATGAGGAGGAGGAGGCTACAACCATTTGTGAACCTACTGACTTGTTTGTTTATTACCGTCTTACGCAGTTTTTTTCCCTAACAACGTTTTGCCTATAAAACACATAAAATCTAACTAGCTTTTTTTCGAATGGACCCTTCAAACCTCTTGCATTTTTCTTACGGTTCTTTTCTTTGATCTAAAATCATGTGAAATACTTTGAAAATTACATTTGACTAGGTTTTTTTACAAAATTGCCCTAAAAAAAATTAGATTCTTACTATTATTATTTTCTTCGATCAGAAAACCATCTATACACGTCACTGCCCGCCTGCGCGGCGCGGCGTGCCGCCGCGCAAACGTGCCTAGTAAAATACATGGATGGCAACAAAGGACCATCTATGTACATTCTAGTCCTGAATCCTCTGAGTAGATATTAGCGATATGTCTTAAACAGTGCCTGATTTTTTTTTCTTTTGGAGACGCCCTTGTATCTACACCTACCACTGGCCCTTCCTATCCGCTGGTGACGCATGTAAGCAGGGTTGTGGGTTTTTTTCCCTTTTGCTTTTGTTTCTTGAGTGGAGTCGGATTCTCGAACATGATCGCTGTGGATCTAGCCGCTAGTGACGCTACTTAAGCTGGTTTTTTTTTCTTTTGCTTTTGTTTCGTAGGGTGGCGGTAGTCGGATGGTGAGTAAGTTGGAGTAGCTTGGTGTCCTTCTTTACATTTGCTTGGATTAATTGGTAGGTCAGTTTATCTGCTTGTAGTATTTTTGGTGATTTGTTTGGGCAGTGGGTTGTTGAGTGGCTTTAGAATGTTGTGGTTGTCAATCGAGTATGGTATAACATTCTGATCCATGCAAAATTGTTAGTTTTACCCTGTACTCTAGCTCCTCCATTCCGTTCGAATTGATTTTGTGAACTTTGGATGTTCTACGACTAGCTAATCCTAGGATCACTACGTTTACACGTTGTTGTGGTTCAATTAGCATGTCATAGGGGCGTAGGAAAATGTTAGAATCTACTTACTATTGCTCTGTGTGTATAGCATTAAGTCAACGTTACACTTTTACTTACAATATGCGTTTCTGTTAATTTTGTATTAAGACAAATCTATTTTACTTTGCACTGCCAAGGTTTTTCGTTGTAACTATTTCAACATTTAATGAAACTACTGCAATGTTGCTGCAGCTCATACCTTAGGACGACTGAGAAATAGAAATTTTCACTAAATCATAGCAAGGGCTGCGAAACAAAATAGCCCATTACTTGGGAAAGTGATATGAAGGAATGTATTGTATTTTCAGGACCTAAATTAGAAACTCGCCTCATGCCCACTTGAATTGCCTTAATTTCCTTAATTTCACCCTTGCTCTAGTGTGCATTCCCGATTCACCCTTTGCCAAGATGTCAAAACAGCCCACTCCGTCTTGGTTGGCGGTAATTAATGTGCTGACGAGTGGCGACAGTATTAGATTTTCAATATTGCTAGGGTCTGTATTGTTGCACTAGATAAGGAATGCAGCAACATTATTGTGATTTTATTAACCTCGTATTTTAGGAATAGTTGTTGGGGCTGGGTATTGGGATATTCTCTGCTTTGCTTGTATGCCAAAGAAATATGTGTTCCGGTCTGCAGCTTTTAGCATTGTGTTTTATCCTTAACTAAAATGTTTTATAGCTGACCATTTTAAGGTTCAAAGAAGGATGTGTTTTGATCGATTTGTTATGTGTATCCTGAGTCTGGTCTGTTGGTAAACCTAGTTCCTGACTGAAGAAGTTTTAGTTTTGCTCATCAGTTCTGGCCCAAATCCATTCATTTCAAGGATTTCTATTACATACTTTTAAGTGTGTGCCGTGTTAGATATATTTTACCTGTATCTATTTGCATTTTTACTTTTTAGTGATAGCTTCTAATATTAAGACATGAAAGATTTTTGGTTTCATTTTGTATACATATGTTTCATTTCTATACAAATATTTTTCACCTTCAGGAGATGTTTAGATGAGGGGGATATCCAAACAGGCCCTAAATGTGTGAACTATGGTCATCCAGGCAAGCAGGGGATACTAATCCCGTTTACTTCAGCAAGAACATCAGATAGTTAAACTCATTATTAGGGATTGGATGGTTCTTATTAACCCTCATATAATATAAGCTATATCTAAACACTTCTGTATATGAGGAAAGAAAAAATAAAAAAGGCATCTCCTTGGAAATTAGAAAAAAATAGTTATTGTACAGTTTGAAATTTTACTTTCAAACAGAACATAGAACTAATACAAGCAAGAGATGCCTGATATTGCGAACCATTATTGAAATTTGGGTGTCTCTTGTTAACTGTTGTGTATGATGCTGAGCCAGTCGTACTATATATATGAGGAAACAATGCATCCACTTAAAAATGATGAAATAGCCTACATAGAAGAGCATAATATATTGTGCAATATGGAGTTTTACCCACTTTTAAATAGAAGCTAAGTTATTTGGTTTGCATGCAAGACCGTTAGGATGGTATTGATAATATTGCAATTTGTTGAGTGGTTTGCTTTATACTCAAGAGTACTATATTTATGGTAAGAGGTTTTCTGGATGCCATGACTGTGCATCATATCTGAAGCCCAACTTGATGATGATCATGGTAACTACAATTATAAAGCAACCATACCTGGGGATTAAAATAGTTTTCTATTGTTTTTATATACTGTCAATGGGTTCTCTAGCTAATCTTCTCTTGTAGTGACTGCTCTTTTTAGTACAGGAGTTGCCTCCGGAAATAGCTGCTATTTTAGGAACACTTAGTAGTTATTGGCATGTTTGTAATCTCTTTAGTCCATTTCTTTAGCATCCATCAATATCCGTTGTTCTTCTCTCTGATATCTTGACAAGTACTATAATGATGCATTAGTACTCTTGGAGCACTTGGCGGTAGTTGATGTCTGAATCTGATTTTTTGCATCTTGCAGGCTGGGAGGCACACCATTATTTTGATGCAACCATCCCAAAACAGGGCTTCTAGAACATTTATGGATTATAATTCAATTAACCATGCATTGGATGGTATGTACGGTTTTCAAAAAGTAACCTGTGCTGCAATGTTCAGATATAAGTTTAGTTAATATTATTAGTATGGCCCTGTGATTATCAAGTGATCTTGAGATTTTATGAAGTTGCTTGTGTTTTGCATTTGTAATGTCATTCATCTTTTCCCTCATTATGAGCCTTTCCCCTCACATGTTTTGCTATGTTAAAAATGACTAGCTTGAAATTTCAGTGATAACAGCAATAGTAATAGCAATAATAGCTATCCTATGCTTCGTTAGAGGCATGGTCAAGATTTATGGTTCTGTCTCTCTTCTTACATTTAATTTTTGGGGGCAGGAGTTTCAGAATATGCACTGGAAGGTTTAATATTCTGTTCAGATAAACGAACACTTGCTTCTTGATTCAGTTTCCTTGTGCAAGTTAATGAATTGCTTACCACAACTCTACACTGAAATGACAGGAATCTGTGGGCTTTATGAAAGAAAAATTAGGGATATCAACCCAATGGTCCCGAACATAACCTATGATATCACCGACCTGTACAACTTTATTGATGGCCTAGCTGACATAAGTGCACTAGTGTGAGTACAAGAACTTTTTAGATCTTCAAAGGATCAGATCAGAATGGTGCAAAGTTAATTCGCATGTTTGTGTTCGAAGTTAAAAACTTAACAGCTGTATATTTTCCATTCGCAGTTATGATCACTCAATTCAGGCATTTCTGCCATATGACCGACAGTGGATAAAGCAAAAATTGTTTCAACACCTGAAGAAGCTAGCTCAGCGGTAGACTGGTCTTATTTGGTATCTTGTCACCAAGAAGCAAGCATGCATGATAATGGGTGTCAGCTTACTGTCCTGGGAGGTGTTTCTTGTAAAATTATGAGAAGGTTACATGCCGTGCTTATACTCTGGAGTCTGGTTGTTGAACTCAGATTTCATTGGTGGTTTGCCTCTGGCATCCTAAATACCAGATCATCATATCTGCTGTTTTAAGTGTGTGTTAATGAAAGAAGGCTTCTGCTATCAATGTTTTGCATTTGAGCTTCCCCCGACGCATTTCTGCTTTTCAAAAAATAATTCCTTCTGTGATTTTGCCATGTTCTGGATTTCATCATTTCAATAGGTCATGGCCAAACAATGCTTCGGCTACTATACCATATTTCAATATGAATGCTAATTGCATTGTTGATAATTCCAAATTAGCCATATGATTAGTGGGTTTTGTGTCTGACTTAACCTCTTCCTCATGATTCGAACATATTTGCTCCGACATTCTCTTATACTACTTCACAAATACACAAAGGGTAGAAACTGACGCATGATACCAAATAGGCATTGCACATGGTTGGAACCTCTTGTTGGGATATTCACCAGATAAAAGTCAGAATATGAAGATATGTATATAATTATTCATAATATGAAGATACGTATATAATTATTCATAATATGAAGATATACATCTAATCATTTCTAATATAAAGATATGTTAATCATTCATAATATAAAGATATGTTACTGGTAGCCTTCCTTCCGTGCAAGCCCCCTAATACGACGTGGCTACCTTGGGCCGTGCCCATGACATTAGTGCATAACCGCATATACATTTGCTCCCGTTGGAATGAAAACTAGCAACTTTTGTTTTCCGGAAGAGCTCACTCCGCTATTTATTAATCTAACATTCGACAGTGAATGTCTGTGAACAGAGAGCAATAACCGCTATTTGCAGAAAGAGATATGTTTTGCTTGGCACAATCTAGAGATCCAAGTGTCACAATGACTAAAAGCTTTAGCAAATACACGAGCGAGTTCCGATCGATGAGAGCAAAAACTCATGGCATCAACACCAGGGCACGCACCCATGAACTTATCCGAATTTTAGTCTGAGGAGTGGGGAAGCATCTTCAAGCCTGCAGACATCTGATAATAACGAATCAAAAGGTTCACACCATACTAGTGGTCTTTCAACACTTGACTTTGGCTGTGTTGGCTGCGCCGTCGTCAGTGCTACCGCAAGGTTTTCATACCAGAACCAGAGACTGCATGGCTAGCTAGCTGATCACTGCTTTAACCCCGATACCTACCAGTAGGACGAACCCCGGCCCTGAGCCCAAAACTATGCTTAACCCCTACTTCGGTTGTTTCTGATGGAACAAAGCCACGAGCTTTCATCATTTTGTAATACTTGTTTGCCTCTTCCAAGAACCCACCGTCAAGAAGGCCTCTTATAATCCTCTCGAACTGATCAGCCTTTAATAGTTTCTTCTTCTCTTCCAAAATCCTTAGGGATTTGCGGGCTTTCTCCTCCTGGCGTGACTTTGCATACATATCAGCAAGGAAAACATGGATCTCTAAGGGCTCTTCCCCCTCCTTTTTTATCTTCTGTACAAGCTGTTCAGCCTCCTGCACTAGCTGCAACATAGACAGCCAATCCAGCAGGATGAGATTAGTCTTAACACCAGGTTTAAGTCCTTCCTTCTCTAAAGTCAGCAGCAGGTTCAAAGCCTGGTCCAATTGGTTCTTCCTCATGTACGCAGTCACCATTCCAGCAAGGCAACGGTCATCTGGTTCGTGTCCAGACTTCCTCATCTGTTCAAATGTGAAACAGGCACGATCTGTGTCACCAATCCGTCCATATGCTTCTACAAGTAATGTGAACGACTCCAACGGGGCCTGGTATCCAGCAAATGATATCATGGTTCTGATATTAGTGGCACCATCCACCATGCCACGCTCAGCAAATGCCCGCATCACATCCATGTATGATTCCCTGGGGGCTTTGATACCCAGATCCTTCATTTTTCTTAATAAACTTTCTGCTTGTTTTGGATCCCCACCGTTGATATAAGCACTAATCATCGAAGAGAAGAGTTTCATATCTGGTGGGAAACCCTCCTTCTGAATGAATTCAAAAGCCTGCTTAGCTTGTTCAAGATTGCCTGCCTTGCTATACATGTGGACTAAAGTGATGGATGTGAGGACATCAGGTGCAATACCATTGTCTTTCATTTTACCAAGTATCCTTTCTGCACCTTCCACATGGTTTGCTTTAGAGTGAAGATCAATTAACTTAGAGTAATCCCGGATGGTTGCACCAAAGGATTCTTCAGCCAACAGAATTTCAGCAACCTGTAAATTGAAACATAGTGCACATATTAAACTACAAAAAGAGTTTTTGTGTGTGGATGGGTGCAGACTTTCAAAACTGAATGGTAACCGGTAAACTATGCAAACTGACAAACAACACTAAGACCCTAGGCCGAGTTTGATGTAATCACGTATTTAAATGGATAACTCAAGCAATGCTTTGCACAAAACAAAGACAAATTAACATCACAAGAGGTTGAAGCCGGGCTATTTCTGACTGAACTGAACCAATTATGTACTTATGTACATCGTCCATCACAAATTGAAGTTTCATTTTCATGTAAACCTAGTTAGTTTGTACCTGGTTACAACAGGCTGAAATAGTAACAGGCTACCAGGTAAAAGTCGGTCTAGAACCTCCTCCAACCATGGGCAAGTGGTACATACAATAGCAGTCAATTTGATTATGAAAGCAACTGAGGCTTAATTCTATCTAAATATCAATAGAACACGAATGCAATCCTCCTACATTCCAAATATAAGTCATTTTATAGAGTGTGCTGTATTGCTGTCAAAAACTTACTAATTTTCATAACTAATATATGGAAAAGCACCTACATTGGCCACACAAAAATCACAGTAACGAAACATTTTTTAAAGCTTGTACAAATATGTTATGATAGAGTTCAGTGGTCGTAGTTGCATATTGAGGACAGCAGAGTTTAGTGGTCGTAGTTGCATATTGAGGACAGTAAAAAAAAATTAACAGTGAGGAATATTTGGGAACAGAAAGAGTAATAATCATATTGATGGATCCTTTACCGTCAAATACTAAAGTATTGCTTTTGAATCTTCATGAAGTCACTTATATGGAGCTAACCGGCAAATACTAAAGTATTGCTTTTGAATCTTCATGAAGTCACTTATATGGAGCTAACCGCTACATAGAAATATAAAGAACGAAGCACCGAACTACCTGCGGCAAATTTACTGAACTAACATCACAGCATAAAGCACACTAGCTTTCAAGAAAGCAAAAAATCTGACCTTAAGGTACAACTCAACATTGCGGGCCTTAACCAGCTCGAGCAGCGCCATCCAGTCGGCACGATTTGGCCGTAGCTCCTCCTTCCACTCCTCCATGGCGGGCGCTGGGTCTCCTTTCCTCGGGTCAACCGCCAGTAGTCGCTCCTCGGCCTTCTTCGCCTTCCCCTCTACAGCCTTGGCCTCCTCCGGCACAAAGTGCGCCTCAGCCTCAGCCGCCCGCTCCGCCACCTCGGCCCACTTTGGGTCTGACAAGTCCAGCCCGTGGATCTTGAACTTAACATCCCCCTTCCTCTGCGGCAATGCGATCAGCCTCGGCGGCGGGAGTGCGACAGGGTCAGCAGCCGCCTCGGCCTGGGCACGCATGTCGTCGAGGCTGCGGTAGAATTCGATCTCCTCGAGCTTCTCGCGGGCCCACTTGAAGCGGAGCTCGCGAAGCATGGCGCCGCGGATGCCAACGTCCACCGCAAACCGCATCATCTCCTTGACCTCGTCGCAGTGGAGGTAGTTCCGGAGATCGGCGCGGACCTGGTCGCGGTGCATGGCGTCGCGCACGGAGGCGCTGACATCCCACACCGACGCCCAGAGGTCGTTGCTGAGCTCGACAGCGTCGGCCCCAGGGTCGGCGCCGGTGAGGCGACATACGACGGCCTCCGCAACAAGGCGGAGCATTTCGTCGATCACGGGGCGGGCGTGGGTGGGGAAGGGGGCACGGCGAGGATCGGGCGGAGCGCAGCGACGAAGCGGGCGAGGAACTCATCAAGGACGGGGTCGGAGGCGGGCTGGTCCGGCTCGGCCTCCGTGCTCGGGCTCGGGCTCAGGTCGGATTCGAGGATCCGGGAGGCGAAGGGCGGCGGTCCTTGAGGAGGAGGAGGCGGTGGAGAGTCGGCGTGGAGGTGCCGAAGGAGAAGGGGCTGCGGGGCCCGGACAGCGGCGATAGCAGGGGGAAGCCGGCGGGCCAGCTTTGAGAGGGAGAGGAGGGCTCTCATGGTGGCCGCCGTCGCTTTGAGAGGGAGAGGCTGTGGCCGCCGCCGCTTTGAGAGGGAGAGGCTGGGGCAGAGAAGGCTGAAAAACCCTAGCTCGTTTGGTTAGGGAGTTGAAGGTTATTTACCGCAAAATGCCATTTTATACGACACTCATGGCTCTACCCCGTGCGGCTAGGGTTTGGCGCGGCTTCAAGACCCAGGGGCGTCGTCGCCGCCGGCCGGCTCTCATCCTCGTCTCCGTCTTCCCGAGCCTACGCCGCCTCCCCTCCGTGCTCCTGCAGCCTTCCAGATCCAGCGCAGCAGCAACCACTTCATATCCTCGAGCCATCGTCAATTGCTAGCATCGAAGCTTCGATTTGGTGAGGGTAATTGATGTTCCTTCTTCTGATTGCTAGAATCGAAGCGATTCGAAGCTTTGATTTTGTGTGGGGTATTAGCATGCATAGTACTGAAGGAACCTCGAGGGTGGCCATCTCGGCTTGCGCCTGGGGCGTGCTGAGCTTGGTGAGGAAGTAGACGTGGCCCTCGCCGGGGGTCTCGTAGAGCTCGGCCAAGCCGGGCCAGCCGCTGCTCTGGAGCGTGGCGTATGGCTGTTCCTTCTTCTTATTGCTAGCATCGAAGCTTCGATTTTGCATTTGATTCTCAACTTTCAGCGGGAAATTTTGTGCTCATTTCTGGCTCCCTTTTTCAAACATTTAGCCCCTTCATTTCTCAACTACGGAAATCCTTCCGTTCTCAAGGTAAAAACACAATTTCTCTCAAGCTAATCCAATTGGTTAGTGGTGGAGCTAAACAATATTTATTCCCTTTCTGGGTGCATAAGAGTTTTCTTGGCCTAGATTCTAGTATTCCTAATTTAAATTTGGCTGTGGACTAATGGGAAAACATGAGCATTAAAAAAGATAAGGAATATAACTTTCTGAACTTTTTCAGTTGATGGAATCTGCATCATTGACTTGTCCTCCAAGGTGCTGCTTTCTTTTTCCTGCATCCTGTATGACTTCTATTGGTTTTTTAAGGGAGTCTGCATGACACATATTAGTCATTTATCAGATTTTATCATCTATTAGTGACTTGTAAAATAGCTCATTGGGCATGCCTGAAATTTTATTTGGGACTTCAGGATTACCAAAGCTACATGGCCGGATGGCCCAAAAGAAATCATTACTAAAAACCAGGTTGAAAAGTATTGCATTCCTTGACTGGTTGCCTTTGACAATAGTACATCTAAATTACAAGTATTATACTATCAGGGACTTGTGCTCCTATCTGCTCCCGATCTTGAACAGAGAAAAGTTGGAAGGTCAAAATAAATGAGTAGAAGATAAGAAAGAAGCAGAGTACTACTAGATAGGAGGGACCAGCTCTTAGCTGGAGTTTCCCTGGATAAGTCAGGATGAATGCACGAAATGCCACCAACCTAATAAAAAGGGAACAGGAAAATCTGAAAAATCCTCTTGAACACTTTACAGAGTGAGAGCAGATAAATATATTTTCAAAAATCTTGATGTTTCGGAGGTATCTTGTGCTGGTGTTTCTATTCTCTCCTGTCAACGATTAGAGGCAGATTTCCTCCCGTTGTTTCAATATATATACATACTATTGGGACACTCCAGAGTTCAAGTACCAAGCATTTTGCTCACAACACAGTAATCCTCACACACCTTCATACTTGCCATTGGCAAAACTGATATATTAGTGCATTGGTGGATTTCAAAAAAAACCTTACATGTGTTAATGCTGCTCTTCTCTTTTCCTTCTCTCGAAAGAATGCTCACATCTATGGTATCTGGTGTGTAGATTTATCTGATATTCCAGAATTGGTTCATGATTCCTTGAAGCAACTATGCAATATTGATGTTGTACCTTACACGGTGACCCTTGGTTATTCTTACTGGAGCGCAGGTTGGTTTGTCTCTATTCTTTGTCACCAGACTTCTCATTTATGTTCTCTTGTTGCAGTGTGTTACTTTGTCATGATCAATTGGTCTACAGAGTGTAGTAGAGGGTAAATTGTTCTTCTGAATCGAAATCAACCACTGCGTTTTAAATATACTTCATGTTGTTAGTTGGATGTTTGTAGTATTTCATATTGACAAAGCTATTTTCCTGTTAATGTACTTCATGTCATTAGTTGGATGTTTGTCTCTTTTATTTCCTGTAGATCATATCCTGAAGCAAATCTTACCTGCTGGAGTGGAGGTACCCTCCTCTTTTGAAACAATTGTTAAGTATACTGAACTTAACTTCATGATGCTTCTTTTTGTTGTTCCATTTTTGGTGTGATCTTGTTACTAATAGTAATTTGTATGATATGCGCAGGCCATGTTGCTCATCTGAACATATCGGATGACTTGCTAGCATATAAAAATGTCATAGCAAAGGTTATCTATGATGTAAGGATACTATCTTGGCCTTTTCTTTCTTAGTAACTTGCTCATTTCCTAATTCCTACATATCTTCATTAATGTGAACTACAGCTAGAATGTGCTTTTGAACCTAAAAGGAGGACAAGACACTCTAGAGCAATACTAGTCATAATGAGCAAGTGTAAATTTCCATTTAGCATTCAGTTGCACACAAATGCTTAATATATCATATATTCATCTAAGTTCAAAGTCCTGCACATTATTTTACAAATGGTGAATAAAGTTGGGACAATTACAAATGAATTTAGAGTTCCAGAGTTTGAAATTTTAGCAGGGAAAAACGATATGATGAATAAAGTTGGGACAATTACAAATGGTATTGGTCCATTTTCAATCCCAGCTGCACAGAAAGGATGTATTGTATATGCAAATGATTTAAATCCAGACAGCGTTCATTATCTAAGAACAAATGCAAAGATTAACAAAGTGGAGGATTATATCTTTACATATAACATGGATGCTAGAGTGTTCATGCAAAATTTAATGAGAGTACCTGGTTCAGAAACTAAGTCAGAGTCCCAAGTTGCTGCTGCTAATTCTTCTAACAAAGATATGGTCCCTACTAATGAAAATTCCACTTCAAATGGACATCATAGTGGTATTTTTGTGCCCCCATCCTCCTGTATACTGGTTTATTGTGTATTTGTGTTTCGCACATGCTGAAGCTACTGTTTCCTGAACTTATGTAGGTGTTCAAGAGAGCTGCCAAAAGAGTTTGAATGACTCCATTATAACCACTACTTCCAAAAGGCGACAAGAAACCTCAAACGAAGGTAACTACATTGTATGTCGGAATCTTGCAAGAATTCCATTTGTCTGTTTGAAGCTCCAAAATTCTTTATAGCCTGATAGTTTTTTTTCATTGAAACTATTGTATGAGTGAGGACAACATGTCCATCCTATTGATAACAAGCTTGATAAGCATGAGAATTTAGCTACACTGTGATGCTTCCTATAGGTCATCCTAACTGCCAAGAAGAAGATGCCAGTCAAACCAAAAAGAGGAACAATAAGAGAGTAAAAGGCTTAGGATCACCGCCTGTCAAGCCATGGGAACACTTTGATCATGTAGTAATGAATCTACCTGCTTCTGCTCTGCAGTTTCTCGGTAATGTTTTATCCTTTCCATTAAGCATTCCTGTTATATTCTAATTAATGATTACATCGAGTGGCGCACATAGCATGTTGTGTACCATGTCATTTTAGCAGTTAACTATTGATCATTTCTAGACAACAGGGTTCGTTTTCCTTTTCTTTTTGGGTATAAAATTAGCACCTCATCTTCCTTGATACATTTTCCCTGCTTCTTGAATTCCAAAAAAATAATAGTATATCTTGCATATTTGCGATAAATTGCTGGCATACAGAAATGATTTAGCTCACTACAGAGAACATACAATTCTTCTCGGAGAGCTGTGATATCATATTTGCATCTGGAAAAATCTCTCAACACGTCACCCACTTTCACCTCCTAGATCCCTGTCATGTGTCAATATGTGTCATGCATTTCAGCCTACTGGCAACAGAACGGTTGTCTATAGATGTGGGGATTTTCTTTCTACGTAAAATACCTTTGGGTTGATGTCTATAAGTAGTAAATATTTAGTTGTTCACTTGTGCTATTGTAAACATTTAGTATTCGATTTTCATGTTATTGAGCAGTTACAGTTGGTCAGTTGCTCTATATTTAGTTCATTGTTTGTAGATCTGTTGTGCAGATTGTTTCGGTGGTCTTGTCCAAAAGAAATACTGGACAGGATTGTTACCTTGGATTCACTGTTATTGTTTCATCCGTTCAAGTGAATCTGATGAATTGGTATTATCTGTAAGTCTATCACTCCTCGATTATTTCTCAATATGTGATAAATTGTTCCACTTGATCATACCATAACATGCAACAGAATTGACAGTTTTATATGCTGATATGTATGTTGTGAGGCATTTCTAGTTCTTTTGACAGCTCTTCTCCCCCTTTGTAGGAAGCACAAAATAAATTGAATGCCAAGATAACAGAATCAATATTCCACAGGGTTCGTGATGTTGCACCTAACAAGGTACATTATGCTCATATATTATGATTCGAAGAGTCAAGCTAAATGCTAATTGCCTCCCAAGATTATGCTCACTCATTGTTTTGTTTTCTTGATCTTAGTATATGAACTTTACTTTTTCTTTCCCCCTATGTTTTAGAGGCTTTGACCACAATATACGGCCCCAGCATAAATTTTTTAGAATGCCTTTTAGCGAATGGTTTGCCTGTTTGCATTGGTTACTGATACAAGACAAACCCTCGCCTGACCCCAACCAAACCTTGCTGGTTTCCAGCAGAATCTGAGAAAATAGCTAAGCAATGGGGATTCTTTATGTTTGTTGGCAAGCACAAAGACATGAACTTCTTTTGACATCTATATGTTGTGTTTGATATTCGTTGCAGGCCATGTTTTGTTTAAGTTTTAGGCTACCCATGGAATGTCTTACGGAGGAAACTGAAGATCGCAGTCAATCAGTTTAGTATTAAACCATCCCTTCCATACAGTACTGCTGTAGCTATAGTTGTTTTGGCTGTAGTTTTGGAGCTTTGCAAAAAAGATATGGCAATCATCCTGGTCATTCTTGAGCTTCCCGGTGAGATTTAACTGAATCGGCATTTCAGGGTGAAGGGGAGTTGGTAGGATATTTTTGATACCAAGTCATGGGAAAAGTTGTCAGATATTGACTCTGGTAGATGCTTTGTGAGATATTTTTGACACCAACCATGGGAAATGCTTTTTGTGGCTGAAATCATGACTGATAGCACCTCTGGTTCAGAAGTCTGCTGCCATTGGTTTAGAGAGAGTACATGGTCATGTCGTTTTGCAATGGTTATATCTGTACCGCTTTTGGAGTCAAAGATTCCCCTAATTCTATTTTCTGAGTTTTCGGTCATGTAAAAGATTTATGATGGTCTTTGAAATGATAGCAGCATCATTCCTCAATGATATGCACTGCAACATAATTTTATTCTTTATCTGTAGAAATTATGGTCAGCTGTTGTATTATTTACCGATCATTAATTGTTTTCTACTACTGTTCGATAATCGTATTCTTATGTTGCTGTTAGAATCTCAAAAACTGTTTACTGTTTATTTGGTTCAGCCCATTTGTACCAATGCCCATTTGTCGTTGGTTATCTTCTCGTTTCTTTTACTACCAACCAGGGTCGCCGCTACGCTGCGTTTTGTGAAATTTGGTCGCGCAATTGTGTTGTATGAAATTTGATCCGACAGTTATTTCTGGAAAAAAAAAGTAGCCAGGGTCCCGTGATACGTTGTGCGGTGTAAATTTGGTTGCACGATGCTGCGCCGTTCAAAGTTTGGTCTGATGGATATTTCTGAAAAAGTGAGAACACAAATGGGGATTCTTTTTTTGTCAAGGGTTTTTCAAAACTGACAACGAATCTGTAGATTGATAAGAGCCGTTGGTAAATCTGTCGGAATTATTTTGGGATAGAACCGCAGAGAGATCTGAATGTAATTTTGTTTTCTATGTAAATTAGGTTTTCTTTTTTTTCCCCCTAAAAAACGGGCTACTAGGAGCAACCGGCTAATTTGTAGATTGTTATAAGCCGTCGGCGAATCCGTTGGTTTTTTTTGGAGAAAATCTTTTTTTCTTTAAAAAAAGGGCTACTAGGAGCAACCGGCGAATCTGTGGATTGCTATAAGCTGCGAGCGAATCCGTGGGTTTTTTTTTAGAAAATCTTTCTTGTTTTTCTCTAAAAATGGGTTGCTAGGAGCCGCGAGCGAATATGTGAGTTGCTATAAACCGTCGGTGAATCTGTGGGGTTTTTTTGAGAGAAAACCGCGGAGGGACCTAGATGTAATTTATGGTTTTCTTGGTTTTTCTTTAAAAAATGAGTTGCTAGGAGCAATTGGTGAATCTGTGGATTGCTATAAATCATCGGCAAATCTGTTACTTTTTTTTGGAGAAAACCGCAGAGAGACCTAAAAGTATTTTCTTTTTTTAGGTTCACTCTGAAAAAAGCCAATTTCTTCGAACCTAAACATAATTTTGTTTTTTAGGGCTATCCTATTAAAAACCGTCGGCAGGATCTAAATGTAAACCGTAGAGAGATCTAAATGTAATTTTGATTTTGTTGAATCTATTGTGTTAAAAAACCGACAGAATGATCTAAATACAATTTCAAATTTTTCGAAGAACCTTCTCGCGAAGGAAACTAACATGGCTCCTTGGTTGAGCTCCAAACCTCTCCGCTTTATATAAAGGTATACATACATTGGTCTCAAGTTCACTATTTCAGATGCTAGATATTATATCAAAACTAGGCATTTCAGCAAATACTTATCTCACCATGATGGCATGGAAGCAAAGTGCCTGAAAATTGTTGTGTTCACAATTGAGCGATACTGCGTCAAAGATGCATAACACAACACTAGCTTTTGTATACACTAGAAAAGCAGCTCCTCTCTGCATACAGACACTACAAAAGCACGGGAGAAAAGCGCTCTCTCTTTTTTTTAACCAAGATCAGGGACAATAAGGTAGTCGTCCTCGTCGTCGGGGATCTCGACCCGAGGCTTCTTGCTCTGGCGCACACCGGCGTCTGCGCTAAAACCACCCTGCAGCGTCTCAAAAGGCGTGCCTGCCATGATTGGACAGGCGCAATTAAGGCCTGGGCCGCGGACTCGTGGCGCCACAGGTGTCGTGGCCGGGGGTCTACTTTGCGATCTCCGCCCGACCATGACCAAGATTTCAAGACCTGCGGAGGTTCGCCCCCAACGACTTCTGGGTGAGGCTCGAGGTCGTCCCAGGTGCTCCTCTACGACCTTGAGCCTCGGGGCTAGGCTGCCGAGGATCCGGGCAACCTTTGGCGATCGTGGCAGTCAACGCCCCTAGCTCGGAGACCCCCGACCACGACCTGGCTCGGCTGAGCCCCTGTGCCCTTGGGAGCGCGCGACCCCGAGCTCAGGTCCCGCTCGACCTCGAGATCGGGTCTCGCATGACCTCGAGCTTGGGTTCCGCACGACCTCGAGGTTCTGGTCGGCTCTTGCTCGAAGCGCTGTTTCCTTGGATCCCAGAACGTGCATTTACTCGACAGTTACCTAGACGTGGGATCGTGGGAGTAATACAGGCGCACGCGACAAGCCCGGGGCAGTTACCGTCGGCCCTCAATGCGCATGAAGTCCACTACCCGAGAATCTCTTCCGTCTGTTGCATTCAGATAAGGTATAAAATCAAGGCTGCGCAATCTCTCAAGAGACGAACACACAATACGCCATAGCTCGAGCTTAGAATCACCATTGTTGAACTTGAGCTGTAAACACACCTCTGTACTCGCATATAGCAAAAATCGCTGCCGCAAGGCAGCGGGAGTAGAGCTATTACCTTCACAGGGGCTCGAACCAGTATAAACTCGGTCTCACGCTCGTTGTCGCCTAGCTCCGACCACCGTCACTTCGTTCTCATTCCCCCGTTTGAGCAAAGCGCTGCTCGGGTCTCGTGTCACACTAACCCCCCTTTCCTTTTGTGCGGTTGGCGATCCCGATCGTCGACAGCTGGCGCCCACCGTGGGGCCCGATAGCTTCGCTCACTCGCAGGGAAAGCACCAAGATCCTGGGAGCATGGCGCGCTTCATCAACGGACATTCCTCGAGTGTGGGTTCGGGCGCGGACCCCGACTCCGCGTCCCTGTTTTCGCCCTCGCCGCCGCCACGCGAGCAGCACGTCTTGATGGCGGACAGCAATAGCGCGGGTGCGGTGCGGATGACCGTGATCCACAGACCCCTGAAGATGCTCGCCGGATGGTGCATGTCGCCATCAACCAGACCATAACTTCCCTCTGGCGGGAAGACCAGGAGAAGGCTGGCACGTCGTCTGAGCACCCCAGGCTTCCTCCTTCGGGAGAGCGCCTTCGCGCTATCGCCCGGATCATGGTCGATCCCGATAGGGCGAAGTCGGAGCTCTTTGATCGAGCCTGGCGAAACTCGTCGGGTTATTGCCGAGGTCATACCTCCGCGGCAAGAAGTCATCACTCGGGACCCTCACGAAAGTGACGACAACTCGTCGCGCCGTCGCCGGCGCGCTCATCGATCGCCTCCCGCGCCGGAAGCCCCCTCTCGCCAACAGCGGTCTCGGGACGTGACATTGACGCCACCGCGTCGCCGTCCTGCGGGCACCAACCCGGCGAGTCGGTATTGGCCGGCTACGAGCTCGCGTCAGCAGCGATAAGTCCGCGGTCTCTCCCGAACGTTCGCCCGGCGCGCCGCAGCTCAAGACCGCTGCGTTACCTTCGAGCGACTCGTGCTCGGCGCCATAGTCGCCCAATACCGAAAATCGGCTGCCGGCGATCTCGACTCGAGTCGGCGGCGAAGCTTGTCGGTGGCGATTTCTCCCCAGCGCTTGTCTCGACCTCTGGTACGTGCGTGCCGGCGACCTTCGTCGGAATGCGGCACGGCTCGATTCAAGCTAGCGTTGATCGAGCGCTTCGACGGAACCAAGAACCCCGACGAGTTCTTGTCAATCTACTCGACCGCCATCTTGGCGGCCGGGGGCGACGAGCTCGTGATGGCGAACTACCTCTCGACCGTGTTGGACGGCACCGCACGAACTTGGCTCTTCAACCAGAAGCTCGGTTCCTTCAGGTCGTGGCGCCAAATCCAGAGCGCCCTCCGCTCCAACTTTCGAGTTATTCTGGCGGCGGGGAGAAAAGACTGAATCGCGTCATTGAGGGCAAAGGCGGCGCCAGCGACTTTGTCGCGGCGATTTATCCGCCGAGAACTGATCGAGCATCTCGGACGAGGCTATCATCAAAGCCTTCAAGTTTGGCGTCGCGACTGGCGCCTTCAAGACACGGAGATCACGTCAAGGCTCGGCGTCAACAAAACATTTCGCATGGCGGAGCGATCTGGCGGATCACGGATGATGCCGTCCATTGAAGCGCGACTCGATCGAGTGCTTCGGCTTAAATCCGCGAGATCGCCCGTCAACTCCAAGGGAGCCGACCACGGTGCCACGTCCAAGAAGCGAAAGCGCGACCGGAGACGGCGGAGAATGCGCCCGGGTGATCGTTTGCGAGCGGCGGTATGAGGTCCTTGAAGTCCGAGATGAAGCTTGTGATGGGTCTCGACCTCGCCAAAGTCGGCCTCGATCCCGCCAAGCCTGAAACCGGCCCAGGTTGATGACCCGGGCCCGGCAGCCGATGCCCGACCGCGGGTCGAGCGCCGGGGGTTCGATGAGGCGAGTTCACGCTGTTTCCGCAGGCGGCCGGCCACGATCTCTCCGGACTGCGAGGCTTGGCAAAGCAAGCTAGAGGCCTTCTATGATGGGCGAGGCGAGATGCCCGTGCTACCGAAGGATGACGACCAGCTGGACAGGGTGAACGCCGGGGAAGACCATGACGACCTTGGCCTAGAGTTCCAAAGCGGCGAACGCGCGCCGCGACGCGTCATCTTTGGCGGCTCGTCGGCTTACCGATCGGCGAGTCAAGGCCGCCTCCGAACCATCTACGGTCGCGGCGAAACCCATCAGCGACCTTTGCAAGTGGGCTGGAGCCACCATCACCTTCTCTCGGAAGATGCTCTCAAGGTATGGCCCGAGACACGAAGACCGCTTGGTCGTGACCCGACCATCGGCAATACCATGGTCGGTAGCGTCATGGTCGATGGTGGTAGCTCTCTTAACTTCTTTGCAGCGAGGCGCTTGACCGGATCTGATTCCCGGTCGAAGGTCAAAAGCATTGCCATACCCTTCTTCGGGATCGTTCACGGGAGCTCGACCATCCCCATGGGGCGGTGGTCTTGCCGTTACCTTCGGTGACTCGGACAACTTCCGCACCGAGTTGATCACCTTCGAGGTGGTCGAGGGTGATCTCCGTATAACGCCATCCTCGGGCGACTGCCTTGGTCAAGTTTATGGCGGCCAACCATTATGGCCATCGATGTATGAAGTCGCTGCCCCAGCAGCATCATCACCGTCGAGGCGACTGCGGCGGCGCATGGATCACGAGACCAAGGCCTTGGCTCTTCTGGCATCTTTGCCCAATAGTCCGGTGACGGAGAAAACGCCCGGCGAGAGGCGATCGGCCAATGAGCGACGAAGGCCGTCTTGCTTCGAGGAGGGCGATCCGACCAAGTGCATCCACGTCTCGGCGGTGAGTTCCAAATAGGAACTCGAGCTCGTCACCTTCCCAGCGCCAACAAGGGTATTTTTCGGCAGGAGCTGCGGACATGCCCGGCGTCCCGAGGGAGGTGATCGAGCACAAGTTGCAAGTAAGACCGACTCGACTGGCGCCAGAAGCTGCGTCGCTTCTCCCCAGAGAAGGTTGCGGTCATCAAGGAGCACCTTGACAAGCTCTTGAAGGCCGGCTTCATCCGCGAGATCGACTACTCCGAGTAGTTGGCCGACCCGGTCATCGTGCAGAAGAAAGGCGGAAAGTGGAGAATGTGCGTCGACCATACGGGGTTGAACTCGGCCTGCCCGAAGGACAACTTCCCTCTTCCGCGCATCGACCAGATCGTCGACTCCACCGCAAACGCCAAAATGCTGAGCTTTTTAGATGCTTACTCGGGATACCACTAGATCAAGTTGGCGGTTGACGACAAGAGCAAGACATCCTTCATCACGCCGTTTGGCACCTATTGCTACACGACCATGTCGTTTGGTCTGCGCAATGCGGGGGCCACGTTCCAGCGTCTGATGACCAAGACGTTCGAGCCGCAGATTGGGCGGAACCTCGAAGTCTACGTGGACGATATCATCGTCAAGAGCCCCTCCGAGGGTGACCACGTTCGCGACCTCGAGAAACCTTCGCCAACTGAGCAGGCACAAGATCAAGCTCAACCACGAGAAGTGCGTGTTGGCGGCGTCGGGAAGGTGCTTTCGGCTACATGATCGGGGCTCGGGGTTGGTCCAAACCCGAGAAGATCGAGGCGATTGAGAAGATGGCGCCCGACCTCGATCAAACAGTCTGAGCCTCACCGCGCGCATGGCGCCCTCGGCGATTCATTTCGAGGCTCGACGGCGTGGGCTTCGTTCTTTGAACCTGTGCAAGCACAGGGGCTTCGAATGGACTCGAGAGGTCTGCGGTTATTCGGCGACTGAAGGTATACTGTCATCCCTACCCCTTCTTCGACTCCAGAACTTTGGTGAGAGGTTGCTACTACTCTCATGCCACCACCCAAGCCGTTAGTCTTGTCTGGTGGTGGCGAGTCCTGTGAAGCACCGATCTACTACGTCGGCGAGGTCTTGCATGGCGGAAGGAGCGCTACCCGCAGTCTGAAGGCTGCCAGTATGCTCTCCTCATGGCCAGCGCAAGCTCAGGCACTACTTCGAGCGCACTCAGTGGTGCGTCTGGCGACTTCGCTCGGGAACATCCTGCGGAATCCAGAGGGCGGCGGACGAATCGCCAAGTGGGCCATGGAGCTGGCGGCGTTTGATGTCCAGATCGTGGCTTGAATGGCCATCAAGTCGCAAGTGCTCGCCGACTTCGTGGTCGAGCAAACGTCGCAACCCGAGCCCGAGCTCGAGGTCGAGCTGGAAAAACCTTGGGTCATGTTCTTCGACGGCTCGAGGTCCTTCAAGCGCTCGGGGGCTGGGATCCTTATTCTTACCCCACGCGGTGACCCGTTGAGGTATGTGGTTCGTTTTGGATTTCCAGCGACCAACAATGTGGCAGAATATGAAGCTCTCCTGGCGGGCCTGCGAGCTTGCAAAGCACTGGGCGTGCGCCGGCTGGTCGTGAAGGGCAACTCCCAGCTCGTCATCAACCAGTACAACAAGGAGTACCAGTGCTCGGAAGACTCGATGGTGAAGTACCTCGCGGAGGTGCGCAAGATGGAGAAGTGGTTTCAGAACCTGGAGCTTAAGCATATTCCCAGAAAGGACAACTCCGGTGCCGATGTCCTCTCCAAGCTCGGCTCCTCCAACGATGAGCTACCCCCCGATGTCATCCTGGAGACGCTGGCTGCTCCCTCGATCACCGATCAGGAGGTCCTGCTCGCCGTGGTCGAAGGTATTCCCTCCTGGGCCGAGCCTATTCACAGTTTCCTCGCCAAGGGCGATCTACCGCCCGACCCTGCGGAGAGGAGCAGGATCAAGCGACGGGCGAGCTTGTACACGCTCGTGGATGGCACGCTCTATAGGCGGAATGTTTCCGGTGTCCTGACACGGTGCATCTCTGTGGAGGAGGGTAAGTACCTGTTAAATGACATTCACTCAGGCCTCTGTGGGGCGCACTCTTCATACAGGACCATGGTCGGCAAGGCCTTCCGTATGGGGTATTATTGGCCAACGGCGCTTCAGGATGCTCGGGATATCGTCCGCACTTGCCGAGCATGCCAGTTCCACGCACGGAAGTCGCATCAGCCGGCCTACGCGCTCCAGACCATCCCGCTCGCTTGGCCTTTCTCGACATGGGGGCTGGACATCCTCGGCCCTTTTCCTCAGGCGGTCGGGGGAAAGAAGTTCCTGTTCGTGGCCATCGACACTTTTACCAAGTGGATTGAAGCTGAGCCGGTCTCGACCATCACTGCTCGGGCTGCGGTTCGTTTTTTCCGCTTGTTCGTGGTCACCAGGTATGGGGTCCCATGCAAAATTATCACTGACAATGGTACTCAGTTTACGGTGGCTGTTCCGAGAATTTTGCGAGACCTTGGCACAAGTATGCTTAACCGATGGCTCACCCTCGAACAGCGGAGCGGCGAAACAGCGCATAGCAGACCGATCATTCAGGGCATCAAGAAACGAGTCACAGATGAGCTCGAACGCTATGGCAAGACCTAGGTGGACGAACTTCCCACCGTCTTATGGTCTATTCGTACCACGGTCAGCCGAAAGAACGAGGTCCACTCCTTCCACTCGTGTTGAGATCTGGGCCGCCCCGCCTCCCCGAGGTCACTGGCTCCGCCAGGGTCAGCTCGGTCGACCATGTCGACCTCGAGCAAGAACAGTCTCTCGACCTTGCTCTCGTGGAAGAAGTAAGATGCCGTGCACTGCTACAATCAACGCATTACCTGCAAGCTCTTCGCAGACATGCATCTCGGTCGGTACGACCTAGGAAGGTCCTTGTTGGGGACCTAGCTCTAAAACGAATCGAGCTCGTCCAACACCAACAAGTTATCCCATGGCGGAGGGCCCTATAGAGTCATTTCAGCAGATCGCACGAGGGCTTACAGGCTAGCGATGCCCGATGGCGAGAGCTCTCTGGCTCGTGGAACATAGATGAAGGATCGATAAAGTCGCCTAGAGGGGTGAATAGGCGTAATAAAATTTAAAATAAATTTAGCAATGAATTATCGGAATATCAGACTTTGATATCGGACTATCCGAATCTGCGGTCGGACTATCCGATCGGCGCAATAAACCCTAAAAAGTGGATCGAGAAATTAGAGACTAGATTTCTATCAAGAGAAATTTACGAATGAGGTAACTACTAAATCTTGGATCAATCAATATCATTGCTAGTAGCTACCAAGAGCTTGAATCCCCAAAGATCAAGTCAAGAGCACACGGAAAATAGAAAACTCACAAACCAAAGAGATCGTGATTTTTCCGAAGTTCGGATCTTTGAGGAGATCCTCGTCTTCGTTGAGGAGGCACCAAGCCGGGTCCCTTTAGACCACGATCCTCCGGTATTGCACAAAGCACTCATTGGTTCACTTCTTGATCCCTTTCCTTGCGGAGGTGGAATCGGACCTTCACAAACTCGGAGGCTTCCCACGTAGATCGGGAGCTCACCGGTGACTCCTAGCCGTCTAGGAGACCTCAATCTCAAGAGTAATAAATGAAGTGTAGCTTCACTCTTGAAAATCACCCTAGTGCTCAAATGGACTTTCACGGTTTGCAACAAAGCACTAAAAATCACTTGCTCCAATCTCCCAACAAATTTCTCAAGGAAGAACTCAAGAGAGAGCAAGAAGGAGCAAAGGAATAGTAAGAGTGAAGTAAATGCTCGATGGGCTTTGGTAGGTGTGTCTTAAATGACGAGAGAAAAGGGGTATTTATAGCCAAGACACGAATATAGCCATTACGCCTCATGTCGAGACCCCACATCGGACTATCCGATGGCGAGACATCGGACTATCCGATATGTGCAAAACACCGTTCGACTCTACTCAAGAATTCAAAATTTCTTTGAGAAAAAAACACACATCGGACTATCCGATATCAACCATCGGAAGTTCCGATGTTTCAAGAGGTCCAAGCGCAAAGACTTAGAAAAATTTTCAAATCACATCGGACTATCCGATATCAACCATCGGACATTCCGATGTTTCCCGAAAGGTCCAAGCGCAAAGACTTAGAAAAATTTTCAAATCACATCGGACTATCCGATATCAACCATCGGACATTCGATGTTTCCGAAGGTCCAAGCATGCAACCACACACACGGAGAGTCCGATACCATCGGATCGTCGATATTAACATCGGACATTCCGATAATATCGGCTAAGCCGAAATGCAAAGTGAGTGCCGTGCATCGAGACTTCCAAAACCAAATTTATAAGAGATGTTCATCGAGCACAAAGATCATTTCTAGAGCACCTACATCCCATCCTCTTGATAGTCTGGCGTTCCTATTGACTCAACTAAATGAAAAATCTCACGCTTAGTCGGCGCCGTTCTTCTTTTCACTTTAGAGGATCACCGTTGTCCGTAGATTCGTTCCTTTTGGGACTAATACCGCTCATGCACTCATTTAGGCCATTAGTCCCTTAATCGTTTGTCATTAATCATCCAAAACACAATTAGGGTCCTAGATGCACTTTCAATCTCCCCCTTTTTGGTGATTGATGACAACACGATTAAAGTTTGATAGAAATAATGAATAAATGAAATTGAGAGTGGCCAAGATATGTTGAGCTCCCCTAAATTTGTGCATTAGAGATTCGAATACACAATTTTTTTATAGGTAGAATTCAGCAGGGCTCCCCAATGTCTTGGCCTCCATATAAGATGTCTTGGCATCCATTGCATAAGCGTGTCATGATGTATCAGAGCATAATATATCAAATCTAAAGTAAACAGTGTCTATCCGATATAATATTATGATGAAAGCAACAACGAGCAACAGAACCGAGGTATATAGTATATTGAAGCAACAGTAATGTTAACAGCGATAGCATCCAGAGCTTAAGATAGACAAAACAAAAAGAAATCCACTAGGTTAAAAAAAACATCCAACCACCAAAGTAGCAGTGTTCATAAGTCATAACAAACGAAATGATATCTTTTCTCTCCCCCTTTGGCATCAAGGCACCAAAAAGGGAGGAGGAACAACAGGAGAAATAATCAATCCTCGGACTCCTCGGCAGAGGCGGCATATTCATCAGACGAGGAATGATCTGCAGCCGCCGGAGAGTCGAAGGGATCCGCCAAGGAGTCATCACTGCCACTGGAACAAGGAAGGTTGAGGTGCTTCTGGATAGACTTGAGCCTCTTCGCGTTCTTCTTCGCCATCTTGACAAGATATTGCAGGACACGGTCGGTGGAGGAAGAAGACTGCGAAGGGACAACGAGGAGCGGCGATGCAGGCGAGTAGACCTGAAGGAGGCTGGGCCGGAGGAGCTTGAGAACAACAGTCTTGGCTGGCACGATCTGCGACCCTAAGTGCTTCACATCGCCTCAAACCTCTTTTTGGAAATCTGAGAATTACCCTCATGATGTATGGGCGAATCCTACTGCGCTTGGTCGAGGGAGTTTGCATGAATCTCATTCGAGGTAAAGAGCCACCATAAGCGGTCTTCCACCGTGCAAAGATCCGATGTAAAATATCGCGAGTGTAAGACAGGATATGAGAGGCATCACCTTCCTTAGGAGCAATGGTCTTCCGAAGGAGCCTGTTGGCGGCGGCAACCATGGGCTTCAAGAATTTTGTGTTCCCGGGCTCAAAGGCAGAATCCTCAATGTACAGAGCACTAAGATTGTCAGCAACCAAGGACCGAGTGTTATGAAGATCGTCCTTGTTCATGCTCTCTTGACCTTAAATCAGTGAGAGTTCCAGCGCCCCACAGACATTCTATCTGACTCACCTTCATCATCCATGTCATTGTGTCATTGGAGACATGCAGAGTGGCGTAGAAGCGGGCAATGATCTCGGTGTTCCAATCTTGTTTCATGCCCATGATCCTCTTGATCTTAGAGCCTTTCCACGAGGCCTCGATGGCGTCGTTGAAGACCGGATCATCACATGACTCCATATATTCCCAATCGACCCTTTGCATATTGACAATAGGATTTTTTCGAGGAGGATGGCGGTCTCATAGAAATCTTGTTGGAAAAAAGCTCGAAGCGCTTGTCGGAGGAAAGCTTTTCTATTGAGATAGGGATCTGAAGCCCTAGCCTTTGTCACCATCCTGACTTGCCTTTGTAGTTCTACAACCCTTTGAAGATCTGGACGGCGAGAAGGTTTGAACATCATTGGAAAGGGATATCTTCTTCTTCATCGGGAGTCGGACCTTTACCCTTCTCGGTGCGGTTGGAGCAATGGATGAAGATCCTTGCCCTTGCCCGATGGAGAGGGAGGAGGACGGCGGTGGGTCCATCGGTGGAGGCTCGAAATTTTGATCCACGGCAATTTGGGCTTTGAAACAACTTGCTTCTTGTATTTTCCACCTCCGGCTTGAAATGGGCGAAACCCTTGCAGACTCCTCGAGGCTGCTGCTGAAGGATCTGAGGATCCTTTGATTGCCTGACCTTGGAGCGAGTGTTAAATCGGCGTCTTCCTCTTAAGCGCCCTTGCTCGTCGGTGTGAAGAGCCTCTTTAACTTCTCCCCCTTGTCGTGCATGGCGATATGAATAAGATCTGAGGTAACAAAGCGGAAGATGAAGCGGCGGTTGAAGGATTGGGAACAAGATACCCACTTTTGCGGTTTTACGAAAATATCGGATAGTCCGATATTTTGGGTTGAATAGTCCGATGGTAAGATCGGACGGTCCGACACTATCGATCGGATAATCCGATATTTGCGGGAAAAATCTGAAGTAGATTTCTAGATGAGAGACCACGCATTTTGCAACAAATTAGTGGAATGCAATCCTAGAAATGAGTATAACATTGCTACGGAGGGATTAACAAAATTTCACGGAAGATGAAACCCTAGATTAAAAAATTAGGGTTTACCTTGAGATTGAAACCGAAGAGAGGATTTGAATGAGGAAGAGGATCTCCACCAAAGAGATATCAAATCATGGAGGAGATCCTTGGGAGGAGGAAGAGGAAGTCGGTGCTCGAGAATCGCCGAGAGGATGAGAGACAGGAGGATATGAAAGAAGTAACCGCGAGGAAGGTGAGAGAAAAACCCACGGGCTTTATTTAAACCTCCCCACATCGGATAGTCCGATAAGGACATCGGACGATCCGATGTGTGCGATCACCAGATATCGGAATGTCAGATAAGGAACATCGGACATTCGATAGGTGCACAACTACTGAAATCGGATAGTCAGATACAAAAATCGGAAAGTCCGATATGTATAATTTTCCGGCACCAAGAGATGGTTTCAAGGAATGAGAGGATATGACTTATGAACACTTTCCCATCTCCCCACTTATGATCGGCGAACACGTAAGCAACAAGAGCTATGATCACAAGTGGTTCGATTGAATCAAGAACCAAATCCAACAATTTTAAAGGAACAAAATAAGATTTTGAAAAACTATTTTGGTTGAAACTAGCAAGCAAGATAATGTTAAGTATGCAATCTTTCAAGCCAAGTTCCGAGAGTCTAAAATATTTAGCCCACTTCTCAATTCACAGAATCTCTTTTCATCAAGAGGCTTGGTGAAAATATCGGCTAATTGGTCATTTGTGCTCACATGTTGAATATCAATATCGCCTTTGGTGGAGTGGTCTCTCAGGAAATGATGGCGGATATCGATATGCTTTGTACGGGAATGTTGGACAGGGTTATTGGCAATTTTTATGGCGCTCTCATTGTCACACAAAAGTGGAACATGGTTATAGGTTAGACCAAAATCATTTAGCGTTTGTCTCATCCAAAGTAATTGGGCACGACAACTCCGTGACAATATATTGGCCTCGGTGTGGATAGAGACTCTGAATTTTGCTTCTTGGAGGACCAAGAAACAAGGGATCTACCTAAGAACCGACAAGTACCGAGGTACTCTTCCTATCCACCTTACATCGGCATAATCCGCCCGGAATAGCCGACTAGCTCAAGGATGAACCTTTAGGATACCAAAGCCGAAATGAGGAGTGTGCACTAAATATCTTAAGATTCTTTTTACGGCCACTAAGTGGCACTCTTTAGAGCGGCTTGAAATCTTGCACACATGCAAACACTAAGCATGATATCGGGCCTAGATGCACAAAGGTAAAGTAGGGAACCGATCATCGAGCGATATACCTTTTGGATAACGGTTTACCTTCTTTATCGAGGTCTAGATGCCCGTTAGCTTGCATCGGCGTCTTGATCGGCTTGGCGTTCTCCATCCCAAACTTCTTGAGCATGTCCTTGATGTACTTGGTTTGGCAAAGGAAGGTTCCTTCCTTGAGTTGTTTGACTTGAAAACCAAGGAAGAACTTCAACTCGCCCATCATGGACATCTCGAACCTTTTAGTCATGATTCTACTAAAATCCTTGCACAAGTGTTCATTAGTAGATCCAAATATAATGTCATCAACATAAATTTGACAAACAAATAGGTCATTATCAATATTTTTAGTAAAGAGAGTGGGGTCGGCCTTTCCGACTACAAACCCTTGACCGAGAAGAAAATCACGAAGACACTCGAACCACGCTCTCGGTGCTTGCTTAAGTCCGTAGAGAGCCTTGTGAAGAAAATAGGCGTGGTCGGGTGGCTTGGGTCTTGGCTTTGGCGGTTGCTCAACGTAGACCATCTCGGAGAGGTCCATTTAGGAAAGCGCTTCACGTCCATTTGGTACAACTTAAAATCGTGGTGAGTAGCAAAGGCAAGTAATATTGAATTGATTCAAGCCTAGCTCTTTGGAGCATAAGTTTCATCGAAATCAAACCTTCGATTTGAGTGTATCCTTGAGCGACCAGTAGGGCTTTGTTTCTTGTCACGATTCCGTTCTCGTCTTGCTTGTTAGAAATACCCATTTAGTTCGATTACATTTTGCTTGGGTCTTTGACAAGCTTCCACACTGATTTCTTTGAAGTTATTCAACTCCTCTTGCATTGCCATCACCCAATCCGGATCTTGAAGAGCTTCATCTACCTTGAGAGGTTCAAGAGCGACACAAAGGAGTAAAATTCACAAAAATTAGCATCTGAGATCTAGTGGATACTCCCCTCTTGATGTCTCCAAGAATATTGTCGTAGGGTGATCTCGTTGAACACTTTGATGAACCCTTGGATGAGGCACCGTTGTGTTTGACTTTTGAATTGGGCCCTCATCATCTTGAGCGGTAGTTGATCCATCTTGTGCTTGCATTGAAGAAGATGGGGCACTATCAACAGTGCATCATGAGTTGGAGTTCTTGGGGCTTCTCCTTACTCAAGAGGCCTCACTTCTCCAATTGCTAGCCTTTTGATCGCCTCACATGGAGACTCTTCCTGTCAATCACAATGCAATCAACTTGCTCTACTTGAGAGCCGTTAGCTTCATCAAATGTTACATCACGAGATTTCAACTACTGCGGTGGTGTTGTTGAAAACTTCGATATGCTATATGCATTAGACCCATAACCAAGCAAGAAACCCTCATCTACTTTAGGAGCAAATTTAGAAGACTTAGCTTTCTTGTTAAGGATATAGCATTTGCTACCAAAGACTTCAAAGTAGGAGACATTTGGTTTCTTCTTTGGTGAGAAGCTCGTCTGTAGTCTTTTCAACAATTTGTGAAGGTATAGGCGGTTGGAGCTATGGCACTTGGATGTTGATGGCCTCCGCCCGAAGATGTCGGAGACCTTGTACTCATCTAGCATTGTCGCGCCATCTCGATGAGAGTTCGATTCTTCCGTTCAGCTACCCCGTTCTGTTGAGGAGAATAGGGAGCCGAAAACTCATGTTTGATGCCCTCTTCATCGAGAAACTCCTCAACACCAGTATTCTTGAATTCGGTGCCGTTGTCACTCCGAATTCTCTTGATCTTCACTTCGAACTCATTTTGAGCCCTTCTCATGAATTTCTTCAGGCTTCCTTGGGCTTCGCTTTTATCATGCAGGAAAAATACCCAAGTGAAGCGAGAAAAATCATCAACAATTACTAGACCATACTTGTTTCCTCCGATGCTTATGTAGGCGATCGGGCCGAACAAATCCATGTGTAGCATCTCCAAGGGTCTCGAGGTGGTCATCACATTCTTCGCGGGATGAGTAGCTCCCACTTGCTTCCCGCTTGACCGCGCTACACACTCTATCTTTCTCAAACACAATATTCGTTAGTCCAAGGATGTGATTGCCCTTTATGAGTTTGTGAAGGTTCCTCATGCCAACATGGGCAAGCCGCGATGCCATAGCCAACCCATCTTTGGACTTAGCCATCAAGCACGTTTCAAGGTTCACTCTATCCGTGTTGAAGTCGATGAGATAGAGATTTCCTTTAAACGACCTTTAACAGCTATTGAACCGTCATCCCTCTTAATGACATCCACACCCTTATCACTAAACACACAATCGTAGCCCGCTTCACATAATTGAGCAACGGACAATAAATTGTAGCTTAATGATTCAACGAGTAAAACATTACTTATGTGGAAATCATTAGTGATTAGGATCTTACCTAAACCTACCACTTCACCTTTTCCATTATCGCCAAAGATGATGCTCTCGCTATTTGATCCATTTCCTTCTAATTGTGCGAACATCCGCTATCCAAGATCCAACTTGTTCCACCGGAGATGTAGGCCTACAAAATGGAATTTAGTTTTTGCTCTTTGGTACCCAAACTTGTTTAGGTCCACGCACGTTAGCAACAAGTGATTTTGGTACCCAAATAGATCGCACATAAGAACCATTCTTGGGCTTACCCCCAATGTGATGAGCAACTACACGACCGATGTTAGTCCTCTTAAGTACATACGATGCGAAGAATGTAGAGTGAGTCTTGTACTTAGAGTTTTCATTGCTCTTAACAAATTGTATGGGCTTATTTAAGGAGCAACCACAATATTGCTCTTTTTCCTTTAGGTGGAGTATATCCAAGCCCATACTTCATATTGTTACCTTGTAAACACCTAGGAACTCCTCTAGTCCCTTACTTGCCTTGTAGGACTTTTGAAGTCCATCTTCAAGCAATCCTTGAGCTTCTCATTCTCAAATGCTAACACTTGCAATGTCTCAAGGTTAGTTGCATAAGTATCAACATTAACGTCATAGCATCTAAGCGCATCCATTGCTTGTAGAAGGCAAAGAAGAATTGGAGCTAGTGGTTGAGATAATCGGAGGGCTATTCTTGAGATCAACAAGCTTCAACTCAAGAGCCTTGCAAGCATCATTCGACCATAAGTTCCTCTTTAAGTGAAGCATTGGTGATCTCAAGACTAATCACCTCGGATTTGGTCAAGGTTAAGTTCTTAGCCACTTCCTCATTTTCTCTTTTTCAAAAGATAAGCTCTTCTCTAGCTCACGATTTTTCTCTTTTTGAGGATGAGTAAATCCTCTTGAGCTTGAGAATAGCTTCCTTTTGTTCAATCACCTCCTCCAACCTTTCAATATCTTTTAGGAGCAAATTCAACTTATGAATGTCAAGGTTTTTTATAGACTTAAGCACAGCACCAATGTCATCATTATCACTATCACTATCGTGTTCATCTAAACAATCATTAGTTATGGAGGGAGTGGGAACAAGTGTTGATACCTTGTGCCCCTTCGCCATGAGGCACATTGGAGCTACTTCATTGTCATCGCTTAAGTTGTCGAAGAGGCTCTTCGATATTGTCGGAGTAGAGGATATGGCGATGGCGGCGGGCGATTCCACCATCATTGTCGGAGTTTGACTCGGTCGGAGTTGGAGCTGGAGTCGGTGTGGAGTTCCCTCCTTTCCAATGTAAACCTGACCCTTTCCCTTGTACTTCTTGCTCTTCTCCTTGTCTTTGCTCCGTACTTGTCCTTCTTGTGTGACTTCTCATCTTTGCTTTCCTTATCGGGACACTTTCGGCAATGAAATGGCGGTTTCGCGCATTCATAGCATCTTCTTGTGGAGTGTCTCCTTTGATTTTCTTCTAAAGTTCTTTGATTGACCTCCTTGTTTGAAATTCTTCTTCTTAAAGAACTTGTTGAACCTTCGTACGAATAGAGCCATATCTTCATTTATCAATGGACCACGGACTCTTCGTCCTCACTTGTGCTTTCTTGACTTGGTGCACAACTTTGTGACCTTCAGCGATCCTTTTCTTCCCAGACTTGAGTTCTTCCACAACTTCCGCCTCTTTAACCATCATCTCATCCATGATTAGCCGGCCAATTACGTCATGAGGTGTCATTGTGTCGAAGTTTGGCCGGTCTCGGATTAGTTGCACGAGGTTGCGGTTGGTAGGAGTGATCACACGAAGGATTATCTTCACCACGGCCTTGTCAGTAAGGTCGGTGCACCCAAGACCTTTAGCTTGATTTACAAGTATCATCAGACGATCAAACATCTTAGTATACGATTCACCATCTTACAAGGTGAATCGGCTTAGCTCACCAATGATGAGCTCTACCTTTGATTCTCGGACGCTTGACACCCCTTCATGGCTGACCATGAGCCTATCCCAAATAGCTTTGGCTTCTTGAGTCCATCTACTCGATTGAACTCGAGAATCACTTAAGGCATTGAATAAAGCATTGGCGGCTAGATCGTTGAAATGTTGGTCTTTATCTTGGCGGGGAGTGAGGTTGTCAGGATCCACGGGCTTGAAACACATGCGCACAATCTTCCAAATAGAAGGGTGAAGTGACCTCAAGTGCATCTTCATCTTATGTTTCCACAGCGGCATAGTGAGTGCCATCGAAGTGAGGCGCTCGGCCAGGAGAACACGAAACATACGATGAAAAGCCGAGAATGTAATTAAGTGGAATTCCCATCCTAAGATCATCCCCTTTTTAGAGTGCAGTGAGATCTTCTACAGACTTCCTTATTTGCGACATATTGATTCTCCAGCGGTTAAGCCAAACTAAGGAGATTTGGCTCGATACCAATTGAAGGATCGATAAAATTCGCCTAGAGGGTGAATAAGCGTAATAAAATTTAAAACAAATTTAGCGGTGAATTATCGGAATATCCGACTTTGATATCGGACTATCCGATTTATATCGGACTATCGATCTGCGGTCGGACTATCCGTCGAGCGCAATAAACCTAAAAAGTGGATCGAGAAATTAGAGACTAGATTTCTATCAAGAGAAATTTACGAAATGAGGTAACTACTAAATCTTGGATCAATCAATATCATTGCTAGTAGCTACCAAGAGCTTGAATCCCCAAAGATCAAGTCAAGAGCACACGGGAAAAATAGAAAACTCACAAACCAAAGAGATCGTGATTTTTCCCGAGTTCGGATCTTTGAGGAGATCCTCGTCTTCGTTGAGGAGGCACCAAGCCGGGTCCTTTCGACCACGATCCTCCGGTGTTGCACAAAGCACTCGCGGTTCACTTCTTGATCCCTTTCCTTGCGGAGGTGGAATCGGACCTTCACAAACTCAGGAGGCTTCCCACGTAGATCGGGAGCTCACCGGTGACTCCTAGCCGTCTAGGAGACCTCAATCTCAAGAGTAATAAATGAAGTGTAGCTTCACTCTTGAAAATCACCCTAGTGCTCAAATGGACTTTCACGGTTTGCAACAAAGCACTAAAATCACTTGCTCCAATCTCCCAACAAATTTCTCAAGGAAGAACTCAAGAGAGCAAGAAGGAGCAAAGGAATAGCAAGAGTGAAGTAAATGCTCGATTGGCTGGTAGGTGTGTCTTAAATAGCGAGAGAAAGGGGTTATTTATAGCCAAGACCACGAGATATAGCCGTTACGCCATGTCGAGACCCCACATCGGACTATCCGATGGCGAGACATCGGACTATCCGATATGTGCAAAACACCAGTTCGACTCTACTCAAGAATTCAAAATTTCTTTGAGAAAAAAACACACATCGGACTATCCGATATCAACCATCGGAAGTTCAGATGTTTCCCGAAAGGTCCAAGCGCAAAGACTTAGAAAAATTTTCAAATCACATCGGACTATCCGATATCAACCATCGGACATTAGATGTTTCCGAAGGTCCAAGCGCAAAGACTTAGAAAAATTTTCAAATCACATCGGACTATCCGATATCAACCATCGGACATTCCGATGTTTCGAAGGTCAAGCGCAAAGACTTAGAAAAATTTTCAAATCACATCGGACTATCAGATATCAACCATCGGACATTCCGATGTTTCGAAGGTCAAGCATGCAACCACACACACAGGAGAGTCGATACCATCGGTTGTCGATATTAACATCGGACATTCCGATAATATCAGCACAACTGAAATGCAAAGTGAGTGCCGTGCATCGAGACTTCCAAAACCAAATTTATAAGAGATGTTCATCTGAGCACAAAGATCATTTCTAGAGCACCTACATCCCATCCTCTTGATAGTCTGGCGTTCCTATTGACTCAACTAAATGAAAAATCTACGCTTAGTCGACGCCGTTCTTCTTTTCACTTTAGAGGATCACCGTTGTCCGTAGATTCGTTCCTTTTGGGACTAATACCTGCTCATGCACTCATTTAGGCCATTAGTCCCTTAATCGTTTGTCATTAATCATCCAAAACACAATTAGGGTCCTAGATGCACTTTCAATAGATCAGCTTCGAAAGTTTTATGTGTAATCTCTATACCTTTCATTTCAATAAAGCTGTTATACAGTTTGCGCCATTCATGTCTCTTCTTCATCTGTGATTACAAAAGTTATTGTTGTCCGTAACCTTTTTCTCGACCACGACCTTCGTGCACAACGCTCTCGCCCTTGGTCTACGCGTCGCGGGCTTTACGTTCACCCCCAGTGGTCGAGCCAAACGTAAGCCGAACCCCTTCGCAATCCAGCTCACCACTGCGCCCGGGCTCGAGCTAAAAGCCTCGCGGCCTTGACCATTCAGCAACGCGCGTGGTCACGGTCATGATTCGAGTGTCCCTCCAGATGTGACTTAACTCTCTGTACAGTTCGCTTGTCAAGTTATCTTCCCGTGGACCTTGTCTCTCAACTCTGCAGGTCGTGGCCATTTGCTCACGTCTAAATCCTGTGCCCAAGGCCGGCGTTGCTCGACCTCGGACCCAACGGGGGCTGGATGGAGGCATACCATCAGCAAACGACCTACGGAGCACGACCAAAAGCGAGGAAGGCGAACTCCAAACATCCTTGACTACAAACTTTAAAACAGGACAAGACCTTTGTCACCCAAAAGTAATATATCTCTATTATAGTATTCCCAAATGTTTTTCTGAGGGCGGGAGGGAAAGTTCTGGTCGGCCATCTCGGCAGGCGAAGCTTCTCTGCTCGAGCTCGGCGACCTTGGCCTCAAGGTCGACAACTTCGCTTTAATCTTGGAGGCTTCTTTGGGGCGTCCACGGCCGTGGCGTTAGTCTTGGAGTTGGGCGAGCGCTTTCGCCCTGCTTGCTAAGCGCGCCGAAGCTTCTCCTCCAGCTCCGCGACCTTGGCCTCCAACTCGGGGGACGCCTTAGCCGATGACGATGCCTGGTCCGCGGCAGCCTTCTCCAGTGCCTCGACCTTGGCCCGCTCCGCCTCGAGCGCCTTGGTCGAGGATGTCGCCTGTTCTGCGGTGGCCTTCTTCAGTGCCTCGACCTTGGATCGCTCGTCCTCGAGCGCCTTGGCCGATGACGACGCTTGCTCCCTGGCGGCCTTCTCCATCTCCGCGACCTTGGCCCGACTCTAGCTCGAGCGCCTTGGTCAACCATGTGCGCTCTTGTTCCACGGCCTTGTAGCTGTGCTCGCGCTCGGAGGACTGGTCTGCTCGAGCTCGGCCACGTGGGTTGCCTCGAGCGCCTTGCGTCGCCGTTAGGCGAAGGTCGTCGAGCTCCTTGGTCTTCCGCTCGAGCTCCTCCTGGTCGGCCTCGATGGTCTCGGTGAGCCTGGCGCGCTCGGCCTCCCGCTTCACGACCACGTCCAAGAGGCCCCTTAGCGCATCGGCGTGCTCTTGAAGGCCTTATAGCCCTCGAGAGACGTTGCCAATCGCCTTCATGACAGGAAGGATGGACCAGGTAAGAGAAACGAACAAGAAAACCCGATTTAACATGCTGCCAGGTTTGCAGGGGGATCCATTACCTTGTGAAGTTGGCCCTCGAAGCGCGCACGAGTGTACTCCTCGTTCAGCTCGTCGATGTGAGCACGGTTGTTCTCCTTGTGCTCGACGCGCGCTGTCCCTGATCCGGAGCCGACCTCGATCACCACCGGTGCGCTCGGGCTAGGTCCTTCAGTGCCCGCGCCAGCGGCGATCTGAAGCCCTGCCGCCTCCTCCGGTGGGTCCAGCTCGCCGGCAGGAGTGAGCGCGATGGCGACATCAAACCCGACCTCCGTGGTCGGGGCTCCGTCCACCTCCGGCGCTGCAGGAGCACCGGCCGGATCCGGCGCGATCTTCCGCGACGCGGTCTTCCTCGGCTTCCTGGGGCGCAGCGATCTCGGTGCCGGGTGCAGCCTCGGTTGGGCAGACCCGAGGTGCCTCTGCGGCGCGGCTGTCTTAGTTGGCCGGCGGTGCCGCGACCTCAGCGCTCGGAACAACCGCGGTCGGAAGAACTTGGGGTGCCTCCGTAGCCACGATCAAGGCGCTCTGGGCGCCCTCCTCCGCCTCGACCTCGGGAGGGTCGACGACAACGACGGCGTCTGCTTCGCCGGTGCCGTAGTCCTCGCTGGTCGCGGGCTGGAGCTCCCCCTCGTCTGGGTCATCAAGCCCTTGGTCGTACTCGCCCACCGGGGCCCAGCTCGGGGGCTCGGTTGGGGTACGTGTCCGGCCCGAGGGACGGCGCAGAGCCAGCACATAGGCGTCCGCTTCCTCCTCCTCAGACTCCGACTTGCCCTGGACGATAGCCATTGTCAGAACGGGCAGGTTTCGAGCTCGGGCACTCGAGGTCTGCGATCAAGAGCAGGCGCTAAGCCAGAAAGGTGCGGAGGGGGTAGAGTAAACCGCCAATCCAAAAAGCTTACCTGAGTCGCCAGCCTCTGCCTCGCTGCAGGTCGGCGGAGGTCTTGTTGCCCCGAGCCTGGGGGGACACTCCGCTTCCGCGACCTCCCGGCCTAGGGCCTCGGGGCCAGCGTCGGATCCACATCGTCTGCCCACGGCGATCCACAGGGGTCCGGACTTGGGCCCCCAGCATTTGGGGGCTCGAGGTCTGGCGGCTGACCTCTGCCTCTCTTTGCAAAGGGAGTGTGTCAGGCGGCGAGATGGCATGAGCATGAGCTCGGGGGCTTGATCGTAGGGCTGGCTGGGGGCTCGAGGTCCTGGCGGCGGCCGTTGCACTCTGCTGCTGCAAAGGGAGTGTGTCAGGCGGCGAGATGGCATGAGCATGAGCTCGGGGCTCGATCGTAGGGGCTCTCACTATGGCGCGATCACCCCACTCGACGTGGGACTTCTTCGCCTCGGGCCGGGATGGTCCGGTCGGCGGGGGCCTCTTCTTTCCCTTCTTGCTCTTGCCCCCGTCCGGCAGCGGGAGCACTCTCTTAGCTGTCTCAAACAGCTCTTGGTGGTCTTGCAGGCTTGCAAGGGTCAGGGAGGGCCGCAAGGAGTGTTCGAATCGAGAGCCGGATCGGGGTGGCCTACCTCGGGCTTCCGGCCTTGAGCGTTCTTGAGCAGGTCGCATGCAGCGTGGTCGTCGCCCGACTTCGAACATTTCGAGCATCCTGGCGGAGATCCAAGACTCCTTGGGCTGCAAGAGCGAAGACCATCAGAGAAGGTCTAGAACCAAGCTCGAGAAAGGCTTCAAGTCGGGGAGGCCTACCCTGTGCACCCTCGCGGGTCGGTCGTCGCGCCCCGTGATCTCGTAGAACGGATGCAACCTCCTCCGTAGGGGAGACACCCGGTTCAGAAGAAATCATTGGCGATCGCTTGCTCGGTAAGGCCACGCGTGGCGCAGATGTGGATGGCGGCGATGGACTCCTCGTCGACCTCGAGGTCGTCGGCCTCCAGGGTCTCCTTCTTCCCGGTGACGGCGGCTCCCTCGTACGTCAATGCGCCGTGCTCCCCCTTCTTGAGGTAGAACCACCGCTCGGACCACGGGCCGAGGGAGTCCCGAGCGGCGCTCTTGGGGAAAGCCCACTTGAGCCCGGTCCGCTGCCGGAAGTAAAGGCACCCGACCACGGGGTCCTTCCCGGAGCAAAAGGCTGAAGTAGCGGAAGAAAAGCAAGGGGGTGGGGAGGATTCCCAAGAACCCCTCGCATAGATGAGAAAAGATGGCAAGGAGGAGGACGGAGTTCGGTACCAGGTTGATGAGCTCTATCTCGCAGCTGGAGAGGACGTCCACCACGAACTCGCTCTCCGGGGTCCGCAGACCAAAGAGGGCGTAATGCTCAGTGCAGACGATCTCATCATCCCTAGGGCGTGGTTCGGTCTCGCCGCTAGGCAACCGATAGGTCACAGTAGTATCATTGGATAAATCAATGAATGCCAATACAGATGAGACATTTGCTCTTTTTTGTCGGATACAATTTGTTAATGAGATTTGTTCATTATTTTTTTAGAGTGCCAATACAGATGAGACATTTGCTCATTATTTTTTTAGAGTGCATTACATAATTTTTGCCAAGCTCTGTTATTGAAAGTTCTAGTTGCAGTGGTGTTGGGGTATTGTAGGTTACCATGGAAACATGTCACTTGGACATCTCATACCATGGGTAGCTACTAAGTGTGTATTATTAGTAACTACTAAGTTTCTATTTAGTAGTAGGTTGCAAGGACAGTGAGTTGAACAACACCTTTGGATATAGGCTTGGAATAATTTTACGAAAAAATTACAATGATTCTTTATATTTTGATGGTGACCAAAAGGTCCATGTAATCTTACCTCTTCTTTTGCTTTGGAAGCTTATTTGTGCCAAAAGATTAGCAATATCTCCTGTGATCAGGGTTTGGTTGCATCTAATAATGGGATTGCAACAGATGTTTAGAGCGTCATGTGATTTATTGTAGAAGTTAATGCTCTGGTTCCAATAGTCCAGTTAAAGTTCATTTGCAAATCATTCAAATTTGAAACATGTGCTCTCCTCTCAAGTTTTCAAACATGTGTTTTTTTGGCCGATTACAAGAAGGAAAACATATATTTTACTATTTATTAGCAAATGGCGCTACAAAGGAATTAATTAGGAAGTTTATGCTTGAGGAAGAAGAGGAGGAGGATGAGCTATTTCTTGTCTTGGTTCTGCTCTGCTTTCATCCTTTTCGAAGGAAAAAGGCCGATCCATACATCTTCTCTTCACGGTGCTAAAAAATTAAGGAGATCTTAGAAGGCCATGTGAGTTGGTGTTTGGTGAGTTTGGATGGAGCCACATATATTTAAGGCCACTTTGCTCATTATTTGAGAAGAGAATTTGTTGAGGACACAAGGGGTGTTGCCATTGAGGAGCAGACTAGGGATGTTCATGTATATGATGTCCCACAATGCTAGCAATCAAGATCTTCAAAAGGCATTTCAGCATAGTGGCGAAACAATTCATAGAAAAAATTAAGGAAGTGTTTGATATCATTCCTACCTTGACTAGTAGATTTGTCAAGTTCCCAAGTTCAATCAACCTCATGTAAAGATTGTGTCCGATCATAGATTTTGGCCATATTTTAGAATTGCATCGGTGCCATCGATGGAACACATATACCTATCACCGTTCTTTGAAGATAGAGCTGCTCCTTTTAGGAATAGGAAGGGTACTTTGTCCCAAAGCGTGATGCTAGCTTGTGATTTTGATCTGAACTTCACATTTATCTCATGTGGGTGGGAAGGGTCGACCGGATCTTGAGAGTCCTTCGATCTGCTATTAACAAAGGGTTTCAAGTTCGGAAGGAAAATTCTTTCTTGTGGATGGTGGATATGCTAACACGCCTTTTTTCCTTGCCCCATATCGAGGAGTTCGCTACCATCTCAACGAATTTAGGAGGCGTCGATCATCTCAAAGAAGTAACTATATAGATTACAAAGAATTGTTCAACCATCGCCATGCTATCCTTCGCAACCATATCGAAAGGGGTATTAGTGTTGTCAAGAAGCGATTCCCTGTTCTAAAAGTTGGCACCTTCTATCCAATTACGACTCAAATTAAGATCCCAGCTGCTACCATGGCATTTCATAACATTATTCGTGGTCAAAATGGTGAAGAGGGATGGTTAGATCATCAACCAAATAACATTGATCCATCCGAGTTTGTTCCTATGCCAGAGGGCGACGACGTAAATGACTCAAATGATATGGAATTAAGTGATGGTAGCAATCTTAGAGACCAAATTGCAATGCAAATGTGGGTTGATTACAATAATTAATCTTAGGTATGCTCCCTAGGCGTTATTACTAGATTACTAATAAATATACTATAATTAGTAGATTACTAATTTAAATTTTGTCATGGTAAGTGTAGCTATGGCTAAGGAAGGGTCAAGAGCGTCATGGAACTACTCCTATGAGAAAGCTCTTATTGACATCCTACTTGACCATAACCAGTCCAAGTTTAGAGGACAGAACGGGTGGGTCACTGAAGGATGGAAGAGTATAACGAGAAAGTTCAATGAAAGATATCCAGCTGTTAGTTTCACAAAGCAACAAATACAAGAAAAAGAAGGAAGGCTGGCGAACTACAAGGCCCTACGAGATGCACGGAAGCAAAGCGGTGTTGGATGGAATGATTCTCTTTCAATGATTATTGCCGAACCAATTATTTGGGACAAAATAATTTCTGTATGACCCACCATTCTCTTTATTATTTCTTTTTTCTGTTATATATTCGTACTAACTATATTTTGTGCTCTCATCTAATAGGCTTATCCAAAGACAAAAAAGTTCCAAAATAAGCCATTTCCTCTGTTTAACTATCTGGCAACATTGTATGAAGGTATGTTTCTATTTGCATACTAAATCTAAATATGTCATTTGAATGTGCCTTATTGTGCTCTCATCTAAATAGGAAGTACAGCAACTGGAGACATGAATTTCATATCAATTGATCCAAACGAGCCTCCAGTTGATCAAGTACAAGTAAATGTTGGTTTGAACCCTCTTCCTACTACTTTAGAAGGTCAAGAAACATCAAGTACTCATCTAGAAGTTGATGAAGTAGACCATGCACCATCTGCTTCTTCTGGGCATAAAGAAGATATTCATGGGAGAAAGCGCAAACAAAATCAGATTGCTGGGGTTCTTGAAAGCTATCTGGAGTTCAAAAAGGAGCAAACAAAGAATTTTGCAAATGAACGTAGTGGAATAAAAAGGAATGATGCTTTGAGTACTCAATTGGGAAGTGTTATTACATTTGCTTTAGAGTCAATTGAAGAGTTGGCGGATGAGGAAAAGGCAAAGGCACTGAGACTATTCAAATGTGAGCTGAATAGGGAGATCTTTTTGAACACAAAGAGCCCAAGTGTTCGCCTTCTTTGGATCAGGAGCGAAATTCTTACTCTCTAGGTAATTTCTATGTTTTTTGTGATATGAGTTACTTGTTTAGAGCATCCTTTGTTGCTTATTCAGAATCTTGTTGCGTGATGACATTGAAAAGAACCATGTGACTAGTACAAGTTGCTCAGATTGTGTTTGCCATGACATTCACGAAGGAACTAAGAGGAGATTCCTGTTTATTTGTGCAGGCTGCCACGGTACACATTACTTTCCATGGAAATTTGTGAATCAGGTACACATTTCTTTCCATGGGAATTGAAAACCTGGACTGGAATGAGACTTCATTTCATTTAACTTCTTTTTCATTCTTTATGTAATTTTCGTGAATCTTCAATGCCTTCTTAATCTTCTTTCCCATTCTCAGCATGCAATCATATATACAAAAGCTAACAAAAACCATATGCATGGAGTAGAGTATAAGCTGGCATCAATGCCTTCTTAATATGTGGTCAAATTGTTGATGATGTTCCTTTTATTTGGAGCAGAATGGAACAGAAAAGAAGTGGTCAAAGAAGCTGGCATCAAAGAGCTTCTCTGACCGAGAGAAAATGGGAGAAGATGCGCATCCATCTTTCTCCATGATTTGTTTAGTACTTCTTACGGCTTTCAGTATTGCTTAATCTTGCAATTCTGTCCCTTTCTTCTGTATTTGCAGCAAAACATTACTTATATGCCTATAGCCTTGCTGATATTTTTAATTTATTTATACATGTTATGGATGCATAATTTGTTACATTAGAAAGCGCCACTTGTTTAGCACCTAGCGACAATCTTACCGTGTAAAGACAAGTTTACGATTCTTGCTGAATTTCTCAATTTTCATATCGCGAATCTTTGAAAAAGGTGTTGAATGGAGCCCTTGAAGATGACCAAACCGGGATATATGTTATATATATGCTTGATCTTAAAAATTATGTATTGTCATATGCAACATGGTTGTTGTCGGCGTACTACTGCTATTTGGGGTACCCTCTCACTTGCTTCATGATCAACAAAGTGGTTAGCATACCTAGTCACGTGGCGCCCGGCGGCGGTGGCGAAACGCCTGCTGCTGCTCGCGTGAGCGTCCGCGTGGCGCCCGGCGAGCAGTGGGCGAAGACGCCTGCTTTCGCCCGGCCAGGCGATCACGTGGCGCCCGGCGAGCGGTGGGCGAGCACGCCTGCTCGCCCGGCGGGCAATCACGTGGCGCCCGCGGCGGTGGCGAGCACGCCACGCTTTCGCCCGGCAGGCGATCCACGTGGCGCCCGGCGGCGGTGGCAGGCGCGCACTGCTTGCCAGCAGCGATCGCGTGGCGCCCGGCGGCGGTGGCGGGCGCGCCACGCTCGCCGCCCGCCAAACAAAAGGTGGGCGAGGTGGCTTCACCTCGAGCTCCTTCCTGTCGTGCAGATTACGAGCCATAGGGCAGCGATGTCGAACTGCTGCTGCAAGGATTTCTGCTACAACCCCATTCCTCGGCGCCTCTCACCAACTTTGTCGAAAAGGGTCACATCAGCGGGCGGAAAGGCGAAGCCATCGTCGGCATTTAATGAGGTGGAGGAGCAGGACAATGCAACTGAGAAGTATTAAATGTGTAGGATCGGCATGATGACCCCTTTTACCTACTCCAGGTGCTGGCCTATATAAGGGCCCTCGGGTGCATAGGGAAGGAGGTCGACGGAGAGGTTGAAGAAAACAAGCAAGAGCATAGCAGTAGAGCCCAAGGAAGAACTTGTAATTCCCAAGCTTTGTACTGCACCAAAAAAAAACACTCTCGATAAGCAATCCAGCAGGAAGTAAGGCTATTACCCACCGAAGGGGGCCTGAACCTGGGTAAAAAATCCTTGTGTCACCAGTAGTTAAATGGCAGAAGCTTGCGCGGAGTCCTAGGGTTTCCCCTCGCTAGGTTTAACTTTCTTCTTGAGCGCCCTCCTTCGAACCAAACCGAGTGCAGTAGATCACGGGCACTGTCGGCGGAATCGCCCGGCGAAGCGGGCGCCGATGAGGGGCTAGTAGTCTGGTTTTCGGCTAACTCCCGGCGGATTCGGCGTTCGCGATTTGGAAGCAAGCCCGCGTCGGAAAATGGCGGAGTTCTCAGCACTGGAATGTCGCGGAGGCGGCGACGATCAAAAGCCTCCGTGCGTCGCGCGGTCGAGGAGCCGTCGTACCCGCCTCCTCGGTAGGCGCGCCTGCTCTCCGAAGCGGTGGAGCAACCCGTCGTCGCGGTAGCCATGGAGGGCCACCGCCCGAACACACGCCGCTCGTGCCCATACAGACCACTGCCGGTGGAGTTCGCGGGACTCTCCGGCCACTCCGTGGCTGCGAACGTCTTGGCCTCGTGGATCGCGGCCCAACTCGGGTAGGGCTCCCGGCGGTCGAGCACGGCGTACCTTGGCGCCTAAGAAGCGCATCATCTGGCGCTCTCGGGCCTCGAGCCGCCCAGCGGGAGGCCACTGGCGGGCCGAGGTCAAGGAAGCGCGCAATCGGTCCCGTTCCTCGAGAACCGTGGGGACCTCGCTCTCATCTGGGCGAGGCCCCGGCGGCCGGCGATGACCTCATGATCGCTTGCAGCGCCATCCGGACCAAGCTGGCCGCCGCGATGGCGGGTCGCGTCGATGATGAGCCCCCATGGCTCTCATCCTCGGGATAAGGAGGAGGTTCCTCCTCAGACTCATGAAAAGCCAGGCCTCGCTCCCATCTGCGGTCCCGGATCGGACCTCCGTGGCCAGCTCGGCTCCTCTGGCGTCGGGTGCGAGGCCTTCTCCGTGGCTGCTGCCCGTGTGACTGGCAGACGGAGTTCCTTGCGTGACCATAGAAATATGGCACCACCAACCCGGAGGAGTTCCTCCAAATTTACACGCGATGGTGCGGGCGGTGGCGGATCTGAAAAGGTCATGGCCAACTACCTCCCAACACCTTGCAGGCTCTGCCGCTCTCGGCTGCTTGAACCTCCCAGAATCGATACACTCGTGGGGAAAGTTGTGTGACCTCTTTGTCGCCAACTTCGGGGCTCCTTCTTGGCCGACGTGGAGAGGACGACCTTCACGCTCTGGAGCAAGAAGAAGGGGACCCAGCGACTTCATTCGGCGATTACGCCACTTGTGCAATACAATCCCCACATCTCAGAGCAATCGGTCGTCATCGCCCAGAGGGCGTCTGTGACCATAAGATGAAGGAGAAGATGGCTACCGTACCATCAGCTCCACCTCAGAGCTTTTTCCCTCGCACATAAGTGTGCGGGCAGCCATGGCTCAAGGGGCGGCGCCCCAAGGGTAGCCATGGCAAGGATGGCCGGACCTCGAAGGGTTCCGACCGCTCAAGCTAGAAGCCTTGAGCCTTGAGAGAGACGGCGGTCTTGGCGGTGGCCTTGATGATGAAGAAGATCTGCGCCAGAAAAACGCTGCCGCCGTGGCCGGCGGGATGATCGCCCTGTAGCCGTGAGGGCCGTCGGGATCGGCGCGATGACCGCCATGTGATGCATAAGGACGAACCGCGAAAAAAGGAGGCGGCCAGATGCCCTATCCACGCACCTTAACACCCACGACGGACAATTGTCGGGTCGTGGGCGAATAGTGGAAAAAGCGGCTCAAGAACGCCGCCCGGCGATGATCAAGATGAAGATCCGCCCGCCGCCTTCGGCCGAGCCGATCATCGATGACCTACATCCATGGTGGATCCTCCACCTTCCCTCAACGCCGCTTACAAGCGGCGAAGAGGGTTCGCGCGCCGCGTCGGCTTCGAAGTCGGGTCGGATCTTTGAAGTGGTCGAGCACAGCGCTCACCTTGATCGAGCGAGACCATCCCGGCGCCCAGGTAACTGGATACCTCCCGTCGTGGTGTCGCCCATTATTGGAATGTCGCGGCTAAGCCGCGTGTTGATGGACGGGGGGAGTTCTATCAACCTCCTGTCCTCCTCAGCATTCTTGGCACTCCAGATCCCACGGTCGGATCTGCGCCCAGCTCTGCCCTTCTTCGGGGTAGCCCAGAAGCTGGTATGTTTCCCCTTGGCCAGGTGCGCCTCCCCGTCACCTTTGGGGGGAGGGACAACTTCCGCCACCGTGGTGGATTTAGGTCGCCGGCTCGACCTCCCTACAATGCCCTGCTTTCGTAGGCCGGCGTTGGCCCGATTCATGGCGGCCACCCACTCTGGCGTATATGGTGGTGAAGATCTGGGGCCAGCCCCATTGCGTCGTAGGGTGGACAAAGGAGAGGCTTTCTTGTTGTTTCAAAGCGCGCAAGACTGGCCGGCGCCACTGCGGCCCAGAGCGCCACTTCCTCAGAGAGCCTCGGTCCCGGACCCGTGCCTCACTGGCTCTGCTTGTGAGGTAAAGGTGGTGCATACTGAGTGAGGAAGAACCCGAAGGTCGTCAACATTGGCGCCAACCTCGGCGCCAAATAGGAAGACGCTCGTCACCTTCCTCGATCTAATTCCAGCGTGTTAGCTTTGGCAAGCCGTCCGATATGGTTGGGGTCCCCAAGAGGTGATTGAGCACCGATTAACAACGCTCCCGGCCCGGTCGGTCGGCCGAAGGTCGGGAGGCGCCGAGCGGTGGGATGCCATTCGAGAGGAGGTAGAGAAATTCTTGGCCGAGGATTATTAGGAGGTCTCTCATCTGAGTGGCTTGCCAACCATGTGCTTGTCAAGAAGTCCAACGGGAAATGGCGCGTGTGTCGACTTCACCGACCTCAACAAGGCTGCCGAAGGATCCTTACCCCTACATGAAGTCGATCTCATCGTTGACTCCACGGTAGGGTCTGCTAATTGTATGCTTCGGATCGTACTCCGGATACCACCGGATCGAGCATGGCACTTGAAGAAGAAGAGAAGATTTGTAACCCCTACGGTGTATATTGTTATGTAAGAATGGCTTTTGGTTTAAAGAATGCGGTTCAACTTACCAGTGCGCCATGCATATCACCTTCCGCCCGCAGCTAGGGCGAAATCTGGAAGTTTATGTTGATGACTTGGTTGTGAAGATTAAGAAGAGCGATGAATTGATCCAAGACCTGGAGGAAACCTTTGGTAACCTCCGGAAGAATTGTTTGAAGCTCAATCCGGAAAAATGCGTGTTCGGTGTGCCCTCCGGCAAGCTGTTGGGCTTTCTGGTATCAAGCCGGGGCATCGAAGCCAACCCTGACAAGATATCGGCCATCGAGCACATGAAGCCGCCCGGTAGCTCAAGCAAGTCAATGCTTGGCCGTCGCTGGCCTCCTGGGCGGTTCATTGCGATTGGGAGAGAAAAGCTTGCCCTTGTTTAAGCCGCTAAAGAAGGCGAACCACTTCGAGTGGATGAAGAAGCCGAGCGTTTGAAGAATTGAAGCGGTACCTAACCACTCCCGGTCTTTGGTTTCCCCGGCCAGGGAAGCCGATACTCTTGTACATAGCCGCCACCCCGAGGTGGTGTGGATCTTGTCGCGAGAAGGCATCAAAGGCGATATCTTATGTCGGCAAGGTGTTACATGAAGCGAGACTTCGGTACCCATGAGCTCGAGAAGATCTTTGTCTGTGATCTGGTGGCGTCCTGGAAGCTACGTCATTACTTCAAGGGCGGAAAATTACGTGGTCACGGCCTACCCTCTGCGAGAGATCCTCCTATGAGAAGCCGAGGGCTGAATTGCGAAATGGGCGGTAGAGCCGGGGAATTCAACGTCAAGTTTGTACCCGCACCGCCATCAAAAGTCGAAAATTTGGCGGAGTTAAATGCGTCGAATGGACTCCGCGCTCAGGAAGATGAAGAAGTTCCGCACCTTCTCCACTGGACCATGTTCTTGATGGCTCTTTCGAATTTGGAAGGCGCGGAAATGGGGTTGTCTGGTCTCCCCGGCCAGGGACACCCTCCAAGATGCGTGGTCGCCCTCGAGTTCAAGGCCACAAACAACATAGCTGAATCTGAGGGCTGCTTTGGCGAGTTCTTGTCGCTTCGGCGTTGGGCATCCGGCGCCTCAAGTCAAGGAGACTCCTGCTGGTCATCAATCAAGCGAAAAGAATTCCAATGCTCGACCCCACCATGGCGGCGTACTGGCGGAGGTCAGAAGAATGGGCGTCACTTTGAAGGTTTGGGGTATATTCATATCCCTCGGCGTGACAATCACCTTGCGGACGGGTTTGTCGGCTTCGCATCCTCAAGGGCTCTGTTCGGTCGGGGTCTTTGAAGAAAGACTACCGCGACCGTCCATCACAACCACGATTCGATGGAAATGATGGTGTCATTTATGTGACCCCGGTCTAGAGTGGGGGACGGCGGCAAGGTATCATGACCTCCGGCTTCGGTGGGGAAGGCGGTGCCTTGCCACGGCCTCCAATTCAGGGAGGAAAGCGGCGTGCGCCTCGGCCCCAAGTCCGGGGAGGGAAGGCGGCGGCGAGCGGCGAGCGTCGAGCGCTTGACCCACCGAGTACCAGGCGAGCAGAGTGAGTCGCCACCCTTGGGCGAGAAGATCGATGGATGGACCCTATCACGGCCTTCTGCGTGACGGTGATCCCGGCGATGATGCCTCGGTGAGAAGATTGCGTAGGACAAGTGCTATACTCGGTAGGTGGGGACCTATATCGCCAGAGCGAAGCGGAGTTCTCTTGAAGTGCATCACTTTCGGGAAGAAGGGAGCATCACGCTCTCGATATCCGTGGGGCGTGTCGCGGGAGCCATATGTGCGGCGAACTCTAGTCGGCAAAGCGTTTCGCCAAGATTTTATTGGCCTACGCCCTCGGGGATGCTTGCGGTGGTGAGGACATCGCGGCTTGTCGGTTCTTCGCCGAGCAAACCCACCGACTAGCCCAAGCTCTGCAAACCATCCGCTCTCTTGGCGTTCGCGATGCAGGGGCTGAGATATCTGGGTCCGTTCATGAACCACGAGGCTTCACCCACATCTTTATCGCTATCGACAAGTTCACCAAGTGGGTGGCCGAGGCGATCTTGAACCATCACGGCTATGCCGCAGATTAAATTCATCTTGGCGGATTTTCACGCGCTTGGAGTCACAGTGTGTCTGCGTCCGGCAGGGCAGGCGACGAGGTGGGCTAGATCTGATGCTCAAGCGCGGCTCGCACACCTCGGGTTGGCTCTCCAGCACCAGTAGTTGTCACCCTTGAGCATCGTTAGTTTAGTACCCCTCACAGGAGCAAAACTTTGTGTCTGACACCATGGATCGATCTCCAAAATCGCAAGGACTTAGAAACCGAAAAATGGATCGAGATCACTCGTCGAGAACCTATATCATTAGGTTTTTCTTGCGTATGCCTACTCATTACGTTAGTAGGCATTGCCCAAGCTTCTTCGTGATCGCCGAACAAGCTCGAGGCTTGAGTAAGCCCCCAAGCCTCTTCATTGATGCGCCCCAAGCTTCTTGCGATCGTCCCAAGCTTCTTCGTGGCCTTGGACGCTTAAGGGCGATCGCTCGTGTCTGAAAAACAAGATAAGTGCTTCATACTGCACTTTCGACCATTTCCTTATGTCGTGCGCTAAGATGGGTCAAGCTTCTGGCGTGATTGTCCTGGCGCCAAAAATTGCGGCCCTCGTGATTGAAGGAAAATCAGCTAAAGCGTAGCGTTTAGCGCACGCCGAGTGGCCGGAGTGCAAGTTAGGGTGGTACTCAACACGGCTCGTCGCCTCGGGTTGGCTCTCTGAAGCTGCGGTTGTCACCGTCGAGTCTGGCGGTCTAAATACACCAGGAAACTTGTTGCCTTGCCACGCTCCGTTCTGGCGTGCTTTACTGGCGATCATCGAGTGCGAGTTCGGAAGGGTTTGATCCAAGTGGCAATCCCGCGTAAAAGCCAAGCGCTATGACCAAGTTCGTCTAGTGTTTCTGTCGGATTCAAGGTCGTTTTGCCCAAGTCCCCTATGACTTGTGTGGTCTTTGCTTATGTTCGCGACAAACATGCATAATCCTGGCGAAACTTCAGAAGGCATACCTAACCTAAGCATTCCTCGAGCATTTCCGCTAAGCTAGAAGATGGCCGCTGGCGATTTAGCCCGAAGCCGATCATCTTGAATGCGAAGCATCGCGAGTAATTTTGACTAAGAAATATTCAAAGTTATTTGGTGCATGCGAAACAGATGAAGATCAAATAAAGATAAAACAAAAAAAAAATTGCAAAAGCGGCGGCTCATCGATCGTCATCGCCAAAGTCGAGCTCATCGTCGCCCTCGCCTTCGCCGCCCGGTGGGGTGGGCGTCCATGATCGGTGGTCTACTTGCGATGCTTGACCATGTGTTCGGCAGCGCACCAGCGCCTCACTTTGGCGGCGTCTCCCTCAACGTCGTTGTCACCACCGCCATGGGATCGGCGTGTCGGCGGCCGCCGTGAGCGAGATGTGGGTCGCGGTCGCAATCACAACCTCCGTCCTTCTCTCGGTGGAACGAGCGGCGAGGCGGGCAGCCCGGGCGCCTCTGCGGCTGGTTGGTCGGCGTGGGCGGCTTGCTGAGTCCTCGATGGCGTGTTCGGCGCCACCCCTAAAGAGTTCGAGCACCTCTTAGTGCGTTGGAAACGCCTTCTTGAAGCATGATGGACAGAGTTGCGCCCGCGGCAGAAGGACTCGGCTCCGGGTCTTCAGCGCCGTTTCGTCCTCTCCGCCGTTCTTCGCCCTCTCGCGCGCTTTGCATGGCGGCGTCGATCCTCTCCGCGCTTGATGCCGCCTCGCCGTGTCGCCCTCGTCGCTCGCGGCGGCGCACCTCTCACCGCGCCCGATGCTGGGCGGTCTCGGCTCCGTGCCTGGCGGCTCGGCGAGGTGTTGCCGTCGTCTGAAGATCGCCGAGCCGGGTGAAATTCGGCGTGGCGTGTGGCGAAATGGCGGCGTGGGAGGCTTGAGCAGGCGCGGCTGCTCGGTCGGCCTCATAATTCTCCCGGCGGCGGCGCTAAGCGAGGCTTCCTCCGTTCGTGGCTGGGGCGCCCTTGGCGTGTCTCGAGGGCCGTCTTTGGCGGCACCCTCAGCGAGCCCGCCAGAGCGTCGACCACCATGGAAGTGGTGGCACAGGGTCCGTGGCCGGAGGTGTCGCGTCGCGATCGTCAACAGCGGCGCGGAAGGCGGTAACATCGGACGAAATCGTGGCAGGCGACTGCGTTACGCCCCTTAATGAACGCCGCCATGGCGGGGTGGCGGCGGTGAAGTTTGTTTAAATGGCGGACCCTCTTAGGGTCCGGCAGCCTGTCAACATCCGGGGCAATCGGTCGCTTGCCGTGGCGTCGCCGTGAGGAGCCGTGTCCACGATCACCGGTAGCCCGCAGGGTGGCGCCACGACGACCCGTGGAGTCCATTAGCGGAACCGCTGACATATTCGAGGCGGTCCGCGTCTGACAGAATCGGCGGCGAGAGCCGAGCCGGGAAAGATGAGCGCCCACGGATAGCGGCATCAACCGCGGAGAGCCATCTGCCGATGACTATGTCCTCGGGTTTCCGCGCTGGCGAAGGCAAAAATTGGTTGTCGGTTGGTAGGGAGCCTGAAAGAACATGTCTGTGAAAAAAACTAAGGAAGAATGAAGACTTACGCCGGAGACCCGCGTCGTGTCTTTGTCATCGTCGCCGAGTCTCTGCCATCTTGGGCGGTGGCGGCGCAAGGCGATTCTCCGGGATCACGAAGTCGAGCCACCATCGCTCGATCAATCCGGTGCCTTGATCCGTTGATCTTGGTCGCCATAACAAGGAGTTCATTGTCTCCTCGGCCGGCGAATTCCGTTCTCGGAGGCCTCACGCCGCTCGGTGGGCACTCCTCAAAGCGTCAACTTGTTTGTCATCGTTGACGTCTGACCGATCATTGCGCCATGCCTTCGAGTTGGATTTGGTGGAAGGCGATGTAGTGAGGAGGCCATCCCGTCTCGAGACGCAATAGTAACTCCCCACTACCTCATTGTCGGTGGAGGCGTGATGAGAGGAAGAAGTAGCGGAAGAGAGGAAGGTTCGGCATTACCCTATGAACATCTCACGGGTATCACGAAGATGGAGAAAAGATGATGGAGTTGGGGGTAAGATGAAGATGGTGGATCCGTAGAAATGAAGTACTGTGAGAAAAAAATCGAGAAAAAGGCGGGACCAGGCCCGCCATCAATGCCAAGGTGTGTATGATGATCTCGTTCGAAAGGCACCGTGGCGTGGCGATCCCGCCGGAAGCGGAAGGTGCCCTCGGCGCTATGGCGGCCATCCTCTTTACCGCGAGGGTATCCGCGGTCGAAGGAGGGATGGGGCTGCGCCATGGAGCAAAGAAGGCAAGGCTTTGGACGAAGAAGACGAGGCGAGCGAAATGGAAGGCGCAAGGAAGCGGCGTGAACCGCTTGATACAAATGTACCTATATATCTGCGGCAGCGCACCGCAGTTCACGAAGGACAAGATCGTGCGCCGTTGGTCCCAAGGCGAATCGGCAGATTCGGGGGGAACCGGCGGCGTATCCTCATGGTGGAGGCCCCACCGAACGCACCCGGCATTTAATGAGGGTTCTAAAAGAGGCTTTGGCGCGTGTTCGAGGCGGGCCGGGGCTCTTGTCGGCGTACTACTGCTGCTGGGTACCCTCTCCGCCGCTAAAGCGATCAACAAAGTGGTCGACATACCTAGTCCACGTGGCGCCGGCGGCGGTGGCGAAACACGCCTACTTTCGCCCGGCGAAGCGTCCGCGTGGCGCCCGGCGGCGAGTGGCGCGAAGCACGCCTGCTTTCGCCCGGCGAAGCGATCGCGTGGCGCCCGGCGGCGGTGGCGGCTACGCCCGCGAAGCGATCACGTGGCGCCCGGCGGCAGTGGCGAGCACGCCCTTTCGCCCGGCGGCGATCACGTGGCGCCCGGCAGCGAGTGGCGAAACACGCCTGCTTTCGCCCGGCGAGCGTCCGCGTGGCGCCCGGCGAGCGGTGGCGAACACGCCACTGCTCGCCGCGCCGCAAAACAAAAAGGTGGAAGCGAGTGGCTTCACCTCGAAGGCCCTTCCCGTGTCGTGCTTCGAGCCATAGGGCGGCGATGTCGGAACTGTCTGCTGCAGGATTTCTGCTACAACCCCATTCCTCGGCGCCTCTCACCAACTTTGTCGAAAGGGTCACATCAGCGGGTGGACCGGCGAAGCCATCGTCGGCATTTAATGAAATTTGGAGGCAGGACAGACAGAAGGCGTATTAAATGTGTAGGATCGACATGATGACCCCTTTTACCTACTCCGTTGCTTTGGCCTATATAAGGGCCCTCGGGTGCATAGGGAAGGGAGGTCGGCCAGAGGTTGAAGAAAACAAGCAAGAGCATAGCAGTAGAGCCCAAGGAAGAACTTGTAATTCCCAAGCTTTGTACTGCACCAGTTAAAAAACACTCTCGATAAGCAATCCAGCAGGAAGTAAGGCTATTACCCACGTGAAGGGGCCTGAACACAGGTAAAAATCCTTGTGTCACCGTGGTTAAATGCTTGCCAAGCTTGCTTGCCTGAGTCCCTAGGGTTTCCCTCACTAGGTTTAGCCAGTGCGAAAGGCGCCCTCCTTCGAACCAAACCGGATGCAGAGATCACGGGCTGTCGAGCGAATCTGACAACAGTTGTAATTTCCTTTTCTACCTTGCTCTTAAGATCTTGTAGCCAAGATTAAGATCATCGATGTATTATTTCATGACATCTTGTCATGAAATAATAACCATATTCTTTGCTTGTTCTTGTCAAGACCATCTAAACTTAGTCCGTCTTGATTCAAGACCTTGTTCTTTGCTTGTTATTAGGTCTCTCTATATGGTAATAGAACGAGATCTTAATCTTTTTCTACCATGCTCTCTATATGCTATTTCATGACAATCTTCTTTGCTTGTTGAGTTTTTATGGTAATAGAATCAAGACGGACTGCTTGACCTTGTTGCTGCTTGTTGCTTGTTATTAGGACCGGAGGTATTATGCCTTGTTGCTTGTTGCTTGTCCTCCGCCACTATTATGCCTTGTTGCTTGTTGATTGTAATGAAATAGCATGGCACCGGAGGCATTTTCCCCATGTCTGCCAAACGATCCCCTGGGATGATCATGCCACGGGTATCATTCCACGAGGATCCCAAGTGGCCACAAAAATCCACATAGGGTTTCATTTCCCTTGGATTATCGTCCCTGCTAACCAAACGAGGCCTTAAGTGGAATTTTTTACTATATTGATCAATTTTTTCTACTTTGAATTTCGTTTCCTTTTACTATCAAACAAGCAATGAACTTTTTTATTTTTTTTCTATTTTTAGTTCACATGCCAGCGCGTGCAGTACTAAAGTATTGTATTACTACGAATTTTAGTATCTTTTTATTGTATGCAAAAAACTTCAACATTTTATTTCTTTTTGTTCTTAGTTCAGCTGGCACCACGTGCATGTTAATTAATCAACGCTTTACTAGCCATAAGAAGATTACGCGTCTAGAATCAGTGTTGAGTTATTTTTTTACGCGTTGCGGGACGTGGGAGTTTTGGTCCTGAGTTATTTTTTTTGGGCCTTACACTTCTACACGCTTTGGCTACATATGACATCTAGGGTTACGACCAGTGCATCAAATAGCCTAATCAGCTAGCGCGCAAGCGTAAATTAGCGCTACCGTGTATATATGTATAGTGATGTACATTGTACTGTATAGTATCCCGCCCGTACTAGCTTGACCTAGGTGCATTACCTTGAATGACACCGGGGTTTAAAAAGCGAGAAAATCACTCAGCTGTGAGACCCGTTCGATGAGCAGGAACCTCCATGTGATTCTTGTGCTATTCACTGGATCGATAGCTAGCACTCACATGTTTACAACAATTGGAATCACAACCACACCATAAATAATTACAGCGAAAACTAAAGTATAAAGAGAAGCTTACAAATAAAGAGATTAGCAGCAAAGAAGCAATATCCTATAGTTTGCCCAACCGACCCGCAGGCAACTGACCAGGCATAAACTCTAGATAGAACACGCTTCAAGGAAGAACCCGCAACCTGCGATGAACAACTTCGAAGCTTCGCTTCCTAAACCACCTACATAATAATTAAGCAAGGGTGAGTACTTTCGTACTCCGCAAGACTTGAGCAAAACCTACAATACATGCGAGCCATTTGAAGGAAAGGCTTCTCTGATTAATTTGCATAAAGCGAATTTCATTTGTAAATCAAGTTATTTGCAAACGGAATTTATAAGAGCATTTGATTGATAACAAATAAGTAAAGCATAATAACACTCACAGTCCTCCATGACGTGAGCGACGAATCATCAAATCCTGAAATCCATCAATGTCGGCCCTTCGACGTAAAGCACAGTTGCAAAACAAAATGATACCAACCCTTTTGAAAATAGTAAAACATTTAACTCGTGCAAGTTCACCAAGACACCCATGACCGCGGGTACGGCTAATTAATTAGATTTAAACTCTGCAGAGGTGTACAACTGTACCCACAAGGAATGATCAACCTTTGCCCGACACACTTCCTTAGGTGTGTCGTCAAGAAGACCATACATAGCCATTATATTCCTAGACATGACTTTGATCCAGCCCGGGACGTTAACCCCCGCCATAGAACTAGAAACACACACCCAAGCCGTGGATCCACTTTCACACACCCAACACAACGTTTCTAAACATGGCAGGGCGTACACCGTTGCATTAGCAAGTAGACTGACCGAATACCCGTCGAGTAGACACATCGCTCGAATACCTATGCAAGCTCCCGCCTACCAATGAGCAAAGCCATGTCTAAACAATTTAATAGGCTAAGGCTACCCCATTCTCACCCTCGTGGTTTGTACGGATTTTCTTGGATCATACAACACGATGTTCGGTCCTTAGATTGACACGGGCGATACTTCACCCTACACTACGTGCAATTCCTTTCGCACATCCGGCTATTGCCAATAATCGCCCGCATCAAAGCATAGTTTTATTTTGGGTTTTTAATCAAAGTACCAGCAACCATTTTCCCAAAAAGGATCATTCAGGTTCCAAGTAAAACATTTCAAACACAATTTTAATCATGATCATTTGCTCCTCAGATACTAAAGCATGGCTAAGCAGGTTAATATGATCGTATATACCCAAGATGACATTAAGAGATGTCTAGCCCTATTCTGTGGTTATCAAGGATCACATTTCCATAATCATCAAGGAGTTTCATGTGACAACAGGTATATCTACCAATACCACAAAATAGCAGATTTATATAAAATAAACGCATGCATGAAACAATTTGATGCACAAAAGGAATATAAAATACTGGGATCAATATGGTCAAAGGATGCTTGCCTTGCTTAATCACTGATTACGACGAAGACGAGGATTGCGGTTGACGATGGCGATGACGGAGATAGAGACGTCGGGTTCTACACGTCGATCAACGGAAAATACAGTAAAATACTAACTTCAATAAGGGCAAAAGAAAGCAGATAGAAAGAACAAATAAAACTCTTCACAAGAAATAGGGATTGCTCTTTTATGAATTTATTAATCTTATTTTATGAATTCAAGATGCTAAAATTGGTTAAGATTAATATAATTAATCATTAGTTACAAAGTTTCATTTATTTACTATTCATAATATGAGTTTCGCAACTTTATTACTTATGGGTTTTACTCTATTAGGACTCAGATTCAAAGAAAGATGAAATAAGAATATTTTCTTAGATTGCTGTAGATTATAATCTAAAGATCATTTCTAAGCTGTTCTTTACTAAATTCAGATTTAGATGAGCTGCTTTGCGAGTTAATGAAAAGGCTTAAACGATCATGTTGGACTACGAATGATTTGTTCTTTATCTTTAATTGATTTCGCTTAGAATTAGCTTTACGCAAGTTAAATCTATTGACTCAGGCTATTGGCCTAATTTACATGATATTTAAGAAGGTTCTGGTGATACAAATGTCTTAATTATTGATTTCTCATTTATACCTAAAGTTTATTCAGTCATATTACGGTCTAAAGTAATGTGATTACTTGGGGTTATTAAGCTATCGAGATTAATATGTAAACCTTAGCAAAATGAGATTATCTTTTCATAGCAGGGTAGTATATACTTTGGAGAGTGCTACAGGGTCAATCTCATATGCTTTTGGATCTAGACGCAACATTGTATTCATCGTTGAAAAGGCTTAAGTGGCATTGTATAGTTGACGTTATTCGGAATCGGCAGGAATATGAAGTGCGAGGTTAACACTTAAGGGTTTTAGGTTGATAAGATTAATATGCAAACTTTGATAAAATAACATTCTTTTTATAGAATATGATAGTATAAACTTTGCACAATGTTTCCAGACTAGTTTTACTGATTTCAGTATTTAAATGAGTTATTTTATCTATCGCTGGGATGGCCTAAATGATCATATTTGAAACCTTAAATCGGCCAAGTTCAAATCTTAATTTCCAACTAACCTATACATGATTCTTGATTCAATTTTCAGGTGTTAGCAGAGTATCATCCTAGAAATGTTTTAAAGTTGGTTTGGCATTATTTTGCTTTTAACTGCAATAGGTTACCTATTTAATTATTGTTACATTTTACGCTTCTTTATGATAAAAGAATTCAAGTCAAACTTTATTCCAAATATCTTTACATATATATGTCCTCACTGTTTTTAGGAACTTAATACAAATCACTTTACCATTTTATGAGCTATCATGCTATTATTTTGCTAATGGCCATAACATGGTTAATTAAAGATGGCAAAGCAAACAATATAAACTTAATTCAACAATTGAGCATTTTTACATGTTTGAGTTTATTATGATTCCAAGACACATATAATCATTTATTTTATGATCTTATAAGTTACATTTTACACGTGAGCAATATTGTCCATACTAGTGTGTTCATCCCATCTTAAATTTAAATAATTGTTCTGTGATTCCAAAAATTGAATGTTTTTGTATATTTAAATCCATCCTTATCTTAGCATCATATTAATATTCATTTCACCATTTCAGTTCTTATTATCCACAAGTTGCCATTAAAAACCATATTAGCTTCATAATCAAAGTTTAATATAAATAATTATTCTGCAGATCATAAATTAAATATTTTTACATATTTATATTCTTTGTGATTTTAGATGATTATACAAATTTGTCCTACTGAGTTTTGATTACAACTGTAAAAGATACTCAAGTTTGAATATTTAATTCGGTTGGAAAAGAGGGAATACGTTTTCAATCAGAGGAGGCGCCTTTTGGCTCAGGCTTCTTCTACCTCGGTGACCGACTCGGCCCCATTAAAAAAGGCGAAAAAGCGAGCTGGCTAGGGCTCACCGGCGAAGGCACTCCGGTGATGGTCCGTGGCGGCGACGCACGGGAGCATCGGCCGGCAAGGAGAGTCTGGGAGCGGAGTTGATTCGTGGGAGGAAGCCCCACGAGCTGCAGTAGGAGGCGGCGGCTCCAATGGCGGATGGTGGAGGAAGAAGAACAAGGCATTAGAGGTGAAATCGGTGGCCTTGTACGCATGACGGGGTACTAGAGGTTCCATTCTCGGGATTATTGGAGTTGGAGACTTACCGGAGAGCTCCGCCCACTGTGGCCGGTTTTGGAGAAGAAGGGCGCACGGTGCGGTGGCGCTGCAGGCTTGAAGAGCTGGAATTGAGGCTTGCGCTGGACTCAGTGAGGGTCAAGGATGCTCTAGCTCAAGGGGATTTGGGAATGGTTGGCTCTCTTGCTCGGGTTTCTCTTCGCACTCGAGCAGCAGAGGCTTCGGCAATGGCGGGAATTGGGGCGAGATTTGGCTGTCTCGGCTGAGGAAGAAGAAGGGAAGTGAAGGGGAATGGGAGAGAGCCTCATTGCAGTCAGGGAGGAGTGGTTTATAGCCAAGAATTGCAGCGCATTGAGTGGGACCCGTGGCAGTGATCGAGATTGGCGTGGAGCTCTGAGCTTCGGGAGAGTTCTTCGGTGGAGCGAACGGAGGTTGAAGGAAGAGCCTGGCAGCAGGGTTCTGGGGACCATTGTCAGTGGCTGCAACTTCTCCATTGTGCCAACGGAACGGGACGGCAATGGTTGGCCCACACGTCAGTGACTGGTCGAAGCAAACAGGGTAGTCAGGGGTCAATTCCTCCCTCTCTCTCTGATTTTGTTGGTGGTCAACTAGAGGTAGAAAATTGAGAAACTTTTCGACCAAGGTCTTCGAATATATTTTGATGTCTGGTAAAATTTTCAGATTAAAATGAGTTACCGAAAAACTATTAATATTCTGACAACAATGACTGCTCTAATTTCTTGTTTCGGATTTTGATTTTTCTTTGAGATCACTTGAATTCTATTTTTTTTTCAAATTTTGTTTTTCAAAAGGATTTGACCTCAGCATGCTTCTATAAAATTTTCAAGCCAAAATATGGTTCCATTATTTTATAAAAATTCTGACATTGCAATTTCTAGCTTTTTATAGTTTCTGTTTTTAAATTTGGAAAAGTAATAAATGACATTATTAATTTATAATATTTTTACCAAAGATAGATATTGCATTGAGGTTGTCAGGATAATTTTTACAGCTCCATATATGTTACATAAATATTTTATAAATTCTGACAATGCATTATTTCGATTTAAAAGTTATCTTTTCATTTTATCTCTTTATTTCTCTATGCATAAAATTTCATTTGCTGGCTAAAACGATTTACTTATATGCTCAGGGTTCTCATGGCAAATTTTCTAAATTTTTACTTTTTATCTTTTTGCCTTTTCCTCTTTTTCATTCTTTATTTCCATTTGTTGGATTTTCATACAAAGAATAAATCCAAAGAAATCCAAATAAAATTCAATAATGCCAAGAAACTCAGAATTAATAATATTCAAATTTGAATTATTTATTTTCACTTTATTAAATTTTTGGGATGTTACAAAAACCGTGATTTTCAATCTTACCGTTGCGGTTCGAGATCCAAAAGTACTCAGTTAACCAGTCTAATTAAAAAAATTAAAAATTGAAAAAAAAAGTGTTGAAAACCGCTTGAAAACTATTTTTAAGGAACATTCAACTGGTCGGCTGGTTTTTGATGAAAACCGTCATAAACCAAAGGGGTAAGAAATAAAAATTTTTAAAAACTCTAAAAATTGGTACAGTACATTTATACCATAAATTGGAGAGTAAAGCATTCAGGCATAAATTGGAGAGAGTAAAGAATTACACACAGATGATCATAAGCAGTACTATACCTAGTGAGTTCACAGAGTTACGTTGTGAATTGAATTTTTTATCCATGGGGCCAACATCTAGAATTCTTTGAGCCTAACAGTTTCATTAGGTAGGTATACTAAACAAAAACTCTTTAATCCATACGTACGGCACCGCTTTCTAATCTTATGTTTCTCTTCCTCTCTCTACAAATTCAGAAGAAAGATATCTTTTCCAGAAGGTGCTGATCGATCGATTTCGACATAAAACTACACATTCAGCATGCCTGCATGCGTGCGTGTCAAATATCTACTGCAGCTGATTATTGCATTCATGCATGCTTCAGAGTCAAACTTGGCATGTTCCCCCACTCGCACAACTTCTACACTACTAGCAGATAATGCTTGCTATACTACTTGCATACACGAAGCCGTTAATGCTATCCATCTCCCAACGGCCAACGTTCTTGTCTCATGGGGCTCACGTCTCACGTGCATGCCGACGACCAATCGAGAGCGTCAACTTGCTCACAGAGCTCCGATCCTCTTATCTACTCCAAGCCTATAAATACGCTTGGTCTGCATGGACAGCTTTTCATCACGCTCTGCTAGAACCTTATACACAGTGACTAGCTAGATAGTGAGTGAGAAGGGATTAATATAAGCATGGCGTCTAAGGTTTTCCTTGTGTTTGCTCTCATGGTTGCTGCTGCTTTCCTCGTCTCCTCGGCCGAAGAAACTCGTACGTGATCTACCTACTAGTTTTGAACTAATCAGAGAAGGATACTACGTCACTGTGCCAAGAAACTGCTGCTACTAGCAGCACTAATTTACATGCACGCATGCATTTGTGTTCATGCAGAGGCCAAGAAGGAGGAGACCAAGCCAGACGTGCAGAACTACTACCGTGGCGGCGGCGGCGGCTACCCGGGACGCGGTGGCTACCCCTACCCAGGTCGCGGCGGCGGAGGGTACCCTGGTGGCCACGGCGGCGGATACTGCCGGTGGGGCTGCTGCGGCCGCGGGTACTACGGCGGCTGCCGGTGCTGCGCGCGCGCCGACGAGATCCCGGAGCCCATGTACCGCCCGGAGGCGGAGGTGCACAACTGATCGAACACCCGATGCCAGCGTACATACGTAGGTACGTAGTACTCTACGTGCATGATGTTGCCGTGCGTACGCTGTCAACAATAAGAGTTCGGTTTGGTCAATAAAGGGGCGGTGCATGCATGTATGCATGTACCGTGTAGGTACGCGTTTGCACAGTGATCTTGGCAAACGAGGCCCTGTGTTCTTAATTGCAAGCTAGGTTTATATGTGCTGATCCGTGTGGTCTTCGTTTTCTCTGGTGTACTTAAGTTAAACAGTGAGTGTGTGACTGATGTCATGTACTGTCTTATGTATGACACGCATGGAATAAAGGACAGTGGAATAGTCGTCTTCTACCTACCACATATTGTCTTCGGTACTACATATGGTCTATCTAGCTAGAGTGCGTGTAAAAGAACGTTGTTACTTGATTGATTGATTCCTACTGAGATCAGTACTGTTGTACTTTTTAGAATGGGAAGGCACAAATTAAAACTCTCAAGTACTTTTAGAACTCTTTGGTACCAATATAAGACCGCGAGCAGGACTGCAGCATATATGTTTGAACCCGACTCCGGACGAAACTTTTGATGATTTGGTGTCGGTGCAATGTTCAAGCGTCTGTGAAGTGTCTACCCTATCTTAGATCAATATTTGTAGTCTCCTTTCTCAGACATGAGGCAGAGCTCGTGTCCTTGTTTTTTAAAAAAAAAAAGAAAAAAGAAATGACTTTTATTTAATTTTAAAAATCGATGATAATTAAGGACTGTGATCAAAAGATGTAGACTCTACAGGAATGATAAGGACCGTGAACAAAAGATGTCGAACCATATGTCACACATGTTGAGTGGCTAAAAGACATACAATTAACAACGACGACGACTAACACACAAAAATAAAACAGCAGCAGGACGCACAAGATTAAGTTGCATTATGTGATGCCTTCAGGCCGGCAGAATACATGCTTGTACGTAGAATCATCTTATACAATATATAACAAAGGTGGCGAAACCATAATCTCTATATCACCGATACGAGTAGAATTGAAGTACTTAGATATATATGCGGGAACGACTGCTGTACACTCATGCTTCCCGTGCAAACACCGTGCAAACCAACTAAGAAAAGTTTTAATTAAGTTTGTATTAATTTCAACCAAACTTAATGATCTATCAGCAACCTTTATTTTTTCGGAAGAGCTAAGCATCTTTGCAAGAATTTTTTGGTGAAATCAATCGAATTGTGGCCTTATGCTTTACCTTGGAGATTCGTGCTCTGGCAGGCTAGATCTTTCTCTCCGGTGACACCAACGGTGACTTAGGGTGGAGGCTTGCCAGATTAGGATTAGGATTCACTGGGTTTTGGATTTGAGTTCATGGGGACTCAAATTTAGAAGGAGGTCAAGGTGGCAGAGGACAGGTGGTGGGTGGAGGTGGCGGCCAGGGCGCCACTCGCTGCATGTTAGAGGAGGGTGGTTGGCAGAGGTGTCAAGAATCGACGAGTATGAGGAGGCGGTGGTAGATCGAAATGAGAGAGATATGATCAATTGATCTAGCGGGTGAAACATGACAACTCAGCCAAATCCCACATGTCCAAAGAACTCTCGGTGAATTTCTCAAGAACACACACCCACAAATGACCACCAAACCCATCGTAGTTTTCTGGTTTATTCAACTCTAGCAAAAGCTAATCTAATTAATCTCCTTACAATGGCCGAGGCTATGGCACTACTACAAAAAGACTCATATTAGGTCTCTTATCATAGATGGTTTTCAAAAACTGTCTACGATGAAGGGTCATCATAAATAGTTTAAAAAAAATAGTTAGTGATGAGTCCCGTACTCATTACGTACTATTTTTGGCTAAAATTGTTTGTGATGAGGCCTACATCACAGACGATTTTAGTTTAGAACCGTTTGTGATGTCCATTTTAACTGACGGTTCACAAACCATCCATGATAAGCCTTTCTGATTACTAACTGTTTGTTACGGTTCATAATTGCGGATTATGGTTTAGGACCACAAATCAAATGGTATGAGTACTTGGGCCGTATCGCGAATATTGCATAGTCATTTCTCTTTGTCTCATAATACATATAGATTAGTTGCGTTAGAAGTACTAAATATCAACAGTATAAGGAGCAAACAATTAATCTCTCTTCACAAAATGTTGGCATAGCTCGCTACTTGTTCCTATCAACCAATCCATGACTTCAACAGTTGTCAGGATTTTCTATACATATGGCCATGCGCGGATGAACATAAGAACGTCTTTTTTTCTAAATTATTCTGGAGCCGTACGATGCGACCACTGTTAGGTACTGTACGAGTTGCGTTTTATCAGTTTCGCATTGACGGAGGTAGACGTGTCTGTTTTCTGCCCGTGCGATCGTGACGGGGAGAGACATCTCATCTACCTATAGAGACTAGACGGTCGAGCGATTTGACCACATGCGTAGGTCCCAGCATGCATTCGTCATGCAGCATTGCCAGGTGCCAACGGATGGGACTCCGAGCACATGCATACATGGTCAAATCAAATTAATGCCCGATGTCAACACACTTTAATGAACAGTGGAGCTATCTGTATCTTTCTATCTGCTGCACGCTTGGACGCTAAGATGCTAATGCGGCGTGGGCAGGCCATCTGCCAACTGACAACCGTGCCGTCGGGCCTAGACGTCGACGAAGCCCGGCGGCACGGCACGGGCACCCCGCGGCCCGACCTCGTCAGAGTCGATCAGTCGATCGACAACCCGCGCGCGGCGCCGCCGAGCCGAACGCCGCGACGAAATCCAGAGACAAGCTAGCCATTCAGGCGGAAGAAGCGGCGGCTACGTGCGCGCACGGCGCACCTTCGCCTATCCCTGTGAGCACGGCGAAGATCGAGTTCGTGCGCGCTGCAAACGAGCAAACAATGAAATGCATACACACGGACCAGCCAAACAGTCAAACGCATACATTACTGGTTCGGTACAGAAAATGTAAAAACTTCAGTTGGCTCTGAGGCATCATTTTTTGAAATTAAAGCACCCTTGCCAAGGTGATCAACCATAGCCATGTCCTGATGCAGATGCATGCCTTCTGATCAAGTAGAGGATCCTCCTCCTCGCGAAAGCCCCCCTGACTCAAAGCTCCAGAGGCCCCTCGCCCGCGATCTCCTCTGGCGACCCCTCGCCGGCGATTCCTCATCCTGCGGTCCTCCCTCTCGACGCAAAGCTTCTTCACCAAGTTTCTTAACTCTCTCCGATCGACGAGATTCCTGTGGTCCGAGTACCACTCCGATGAGCCCTTCGAACAGATCCAGGTCCTCTTTCTTCTCCTCCGGTAGCCGCTTCTTCTTCCTCCGATTAAAAAGAAGCAGCAGGACATGCATGCCAGACGGACCGAACGGACCGGAGCAGGTTGCAGGCCCATACGAAACAAAGCAGAACGCCAGGGCACAAAAACACGATAACAACATCACTACCGGCCCAGGGCGAAGCCAGCCAGCGGACTAATCACGTAGTGGAATCCATTCCCCTTGGGGGAAAAAACCGTAGTGGAATACACATGTCCCGCTAATAGCATGCTAATCTCAGCCAGGACAAAGTAGGGCCGTGCATACAGTATATTTGATCAATATGGTTTGGTAGATACGATTTTTTTTTAAATATGGTAATTAAAATGCGATACCAAATATACCAAATAGAACATCGGTTTGATATCGATAAATACCATAATATTTCGGCTCGATATCAGTAAATACCATATATACCAAACTAATATGAATTGTATGTATTTACTTGTCATTTTGGATATCGATATGATTTATAATATACACATTTGATTATTACTTTGTCTAGTTATATGTTAGTAAAAATTATTACACATATTTGACCATTACTTTGACAAATCTAGTGATATTATTCTATGTGAAACTATGCTTTATATTGAATGACCATATGAAGGTTTACCCATGTTGGCAATGATTATTTGACTCTATTTGAGTTAGGAGTGCTCAGGTTTGAGTTTGATTTCAATTGGATTTTAAATTGAAGCAATTTAACATGTTTTCAGTCAAGAGCAGTACTACCGACCTTGTAATAGCGGTACTGCCGGCTGGCGGCACTACCGGCCTATGGCGACGGTAGTGCCGACGAGCGGCGTCTCTGGGTTGAGTGCGATTGGCACTACCGACCAGAGGGGTCAGTATTGCGACTGAGCGACACTACCGGCCTTTCTGAGCCAGTAGCTATTTTCCAGAGTGTGATTTATGGGGGTTTTCAGTGCGATCGGCACCACCAACTGTCAAAGTACGGTAGTACCGGACTTGCGGTATTATCGGGCTAAGTTAGCGGTAGTGCCTACTTTATGAAAGAGATTTGATTTATTTTGAGCAATTGTTGATTAATTGCATATCTTTTTGGACAATGCTATTTGATTTGTTTGCTTGTCTTTGATAGCTACAAGACGATGGTGCTATGTCATGGTGAAGCGAAGGATGATTGGGACTAGGAGAGTGTGTCGAGATCCAGACAGTTGGAGATCGCTAGAGGATGACCAGAGACGGAGTCGTTGTGAGTTTAGAAGACAAGGGAACAACTGAGATGCTAACTTAGAGTTACTTGGATTGTGGTTTAGGGATAGAATAGTACTCAAGTTAGATTGCTTTAAGAAGCATGCAAAACTCATTATATTATTGGGTTGCGGGTTAGCCTATGTATAAGTGAGGGAGTGAATCTCAATCTTTGATAAGATTTCTTGAGGGCGAAGAAGGTCATCTAAGGGTGGAGATTGCTCTGAGGTTGCTATAAATAGATAGGGAGATGGGTGTCTCTCTCTTGAAGCTTTTGTGTGCTCTTTTGAGTTTTATCCACTTTATTTTGGTGAAATTTTAGAAAATGACACTTAATTCGTGCGCCTCTTCGGCTCTGTGTATGACATGTGGGTCCATCTAAGTCATTGACAGTGGGTCAGGGTGTCAAATACCGAAAAAATGAATTTTAAAGGTGTCAAGAACTGAAATCTCTCTTTGTTTTGAGGCTTTGTAAACCTTACTCCTAAGAAATAAAAGTTTCATTACCTTACTTTCGAATTTACTTTCAACATTTATATTATGCTTTAATTCATCACTTAAATTTAGTATTTACATTCAACAATTTAAATTTTACAATTTAATTTTTGTATATTTGGATTTGCCCCCTCCTAAATGCTTGTGGATTTTATGCCAAGGATGAACGATCGATGGATGAATCTTCTTTAAATCATATCCTCATCATCTAGGCAATATTTTGCAAGAACTCGATCTTTTTGCTCAATCTTTGAGAATTTTTGTAGATCGCATTTGAGGCTTTTGTTTCTTATGTTTCTTCTTGCTATGATAAGTGAGAGGATATCTAAGATTACCTTAATCATCAAAATCCCACGAGTAAGTCTAAGACTAAGACTTTGATTTTTGCTCGGTTTTAGTGCACTCTTCTTTTGAATTGGAAAAGGTCATAACTTTGATGTCAATTCTTTTGATTGAAGATTAAAATAGGTTCTTGACATCCAAAAGAAGGTGCATACAAAGTTTCTTGGGTGTTGCTCTAGCCAATCTAATGTTTCATCGATTTTGGTTTTGTGATTGTGCTATTTTACCCTCTGTTCTTGAAGCTGGCACTACTGCCCAAAATGAGCGGTAGTACCGACCTATGGCACTACCAGGACAGATTTTTCTACTTTTGCTCTTTTGGGTGAATTGTTTGAAGTGAGGTTTTGGTTAGATTCATTACAAAGGAAAAAGTTTATTTGGGATTATTCACCCCTCTCTAATCGTCATTTTGGTCCTTCAATTGATATCAGAGCCAGTTTTACTTTTTATAGATCTTGACCGGTCTTGAGAGCCATAGCCAATGGACAAGTATTCCACCAAACCTCTAATTTTTTCTAAAATTGATTTTCCTTTTTGGAAATAAAAAATAGAGTCATACATAACTACGTAGAGCTTCCTGATTGAAGCTCCCATATGAGGTTCTTATCGTTGAAGACGTTATGACTAGCAACATGACTGACGTTAAGGTGAATGCTAAGGAAAGTAATATTCTCATACATGGCCTTAGCCGTAGTGAGTATGATAGGATCTCTCAACTACGATATGCTCACTAGATCTTGTTGACTCTCGATGCTTACCATGAGGGCACCATCTTGATCAAGAAGGTGAGATAGGATCAATACAACCGTGACTATAACAAATTTAAATAGCATGCTGGTGAGAGCCTTAATTAGTGTTTTTGTCATTTCACAAAGATCTTGAGCGACCTCTGTGTAGTTGGTTGCATATACTCTGACTTGAAAAACGCTCGATACTTCCTTATCGCATTCGATCTTCGGGTTTGGGAGATGAACGTAACCACCATCAAGGACACCATGGACTTATCGACTCTAACTCTTGACGGGTTTTATTCCCGACTAAAACTCATGAGATCGATGTCGTCTCTCCTAAAACAAAGTCACAGTCGATGACCTTGGTCACCAATCCCATTGAATCTTGTCTTGAGACTTCATTTAGTTTCTTCCTTTCTACCCTTTGTGAGCTAAATGATAAACAGTTGAAAAAAGTTTTTAGAAAGTGAGTTTGTTCTTTTAGCCCATAAATTTTGTCATGCATACAAGAAGGTGAGGGAGTGGAAGAGAGGTGGCACAGTCACCTGCTTCGAGTGTGGTAGTCCCAACCACATTCGGACGAATTGCTCCATGCTGGAGAAGGGCAAGAACAACTCCGGTGGTTCGGAAAAAATGACTATACCGACAAGAATCACAACAAAGAGTCTTCAGCTTGTGAACCAGCATGTGAGAAGAAGTGTCGCAATTTCTCAGAGAATAAGAAGCTTTTCCCCTTGTCCTCACCGCACTCGACGACATCAACCTCTTTGATATGGAGACCTAGAGTGACGAGGGGAAAATGATCCTCGAGAAAAGAACAAAGAAGGCGACGACTTCATTGGTATGTGTTTCATGGCTGATGCCAACAGCATCGGCGACTTTGAGCTCTACAACGACTTAGATGAGGTTCGTAGGATGGGGAAGAAAGAGGTATGGATTGTTAACTCCGGTTGTTCTCGTCATATGACCATAGACTATCGTTGGTTCTCTTTTCTAGTCCGAGCTCCTAGTGATGAGTTGATCACTTTTGGGGATGTTTCATCAGGTAGAGTCATCGCTAAATGTACCATTTGCATTAATGATAATTTTATTCTTAAAGACATTGCCTTAGTGAGTAAGATACAATACAATTTGCTTTCTATCTCTCAGCTTATCAATGACAATTTTGAGGTGAGCTTTAAGAGTAATGCCTGTAGAATACTTGATTCTTCTGGGGTTAATTTGCGGGATTCTAGATTTAGAAGAGTCTTTCATGCTGATTTTTCTATTTCTTCTAAAGATTCTCTTCGATGTTTGATTGCTTCTGAACACCGTGATCTCTTCTTCTGGCATAAGAGACTTGGTCACAATGGGTTTGATCATTTGACTCAAGTTAGCAGATATGATCTCATTCGTAGTTTGCTCAAACTCAAGATATTCAAAGATTTGGTTTGCTCTCCTTGCCAATATGGCAAGATGGTTGTTGCTTCTCATTCTCTAGTTACTATTATGATGATTGATACACTAGGATAACTTATATATATACACACTATTGGTCCAGCTAGAGTGCAATCAGCGGGTGAGAGGTGGTATATTTTTGTCATTACCAATGATTTTTTGAGGTATTCTTGGGTATTTTTTATGGCCTTGAAGGATGAGTCTTTACACATTTTAGGGGTTTAGTTCGTATGTTGTCTTTTGAGCTCCTAGGTGCTTTATATGCTATACGCAGTGACAATAGTATGGAGTTCAAAAACTCCTACTTTGAGAGCTTCTGTGAGGAGTTGGACTTAGAGCATCAATTCTCCTCTCCATACGTCCCTCAGCAAAATGGCATAGTGAAAAGGATGAACAAGACCTTGGTTTAGATGGCCAAAACGATGCTAGATGAGTACAATACTCCTAGAAAATTTTGGGTTGAGGCTATAGCTACTACTTGTCATGCGTCTAATTGGGTATCCTTGAGAATACATTTGCACCGCACTTCTAATAAGTTGAGATATGGGTGAAAACCCAATGTTTCTCATTTTTGTGTGTTTGGTTGTAAGTGTTTCAATTTAAAGTGTGGAAACCTAGATAAGTTCGAGTCCCATTCTTCTGATGGTATTTTTCTAGGTTACTCAACCTTTTCTCGTAGCTATAGGGGTCTTGAGTTGTGAGGCGAATAGGATCATAGAGACCTGTGAGATGATATTTTATGAGGTTAGTCTAGGAGCTAGATCCGATATATCAGGCTCTTCTTTCATCTCCGAGACTATTTTTGTAAAGTATGAGGATGATGTAGATGATGGTATTCCATCTAATCTAGTCCCCTCTACACTTGATGTGCCTCCTATTTCTATCTCTGCACTTTAGAGACAAGCCCTTACTTTCAGACTCTCTTACAACTAGTGGCTCTAATCTTGCCTCTTTTGTTTATGAAGTAGAGGCCACTTATACTTTTGGACCTTCCCACCATATTTAGAGGCGTCATCTACCGGATCAGATGATCGGTAATCTATCTATTTGTGTCTCATACACTCAAAGTTAGGCGTTTATCGATCTCTTCTACCTTCACTTTGCCTTCGTTGCTACTTTTGAGACGAAGGATGTTTCTCATGCATTGACAAATGAATCTTAAATCAATGCTATGTGTGAGAAACTTGAGAGTTTTGATAGGAACAAGGTCTGGCAGCTTGTTAAGCCCCATCTAGTCATAATGTCATAGGGATCAAGTGTGAATTCAACAATAAGGAAAGTGGGGATGGGATTGTCATTAGGAATAAGACTAGGCTAGTTGCACAGGGCTTTACTTAGGTTAAGAGTCTTGACTTTAAGGTCATTAGGATCCTGTTTACATTTTTGGTATCCAAGGGTTTCAAGTTTTATCAGATGGATGCCAATGGTGCATTCCTCAATGGGTATATTGAGGAAGAGATTTATGTCAGGCAACCTCTAGGATTCGAGAACCCCAAGTATCCAAACCATGTCTACAAGCTTTCTAAGGTTTTATATGGATTTAAGTAGACCCTTAGAGCTTGGTATGAGAGGCTTAAGTCATACTTTCTTAGTCATAGTTTTGAGATGAGAAATGTAGACAAGACTCTATTCATCAAACATCAGGATTCTTATTTTTTACTTATCCAGATTTATGTGGATGATATTAACTTTGGTGGTTCTTCACACTCTCTTGTATCTCAGTTTTTAGATGTGATGAGCACAGAGTTCGAGATGAGCATGATGGGTGAGTTGAACCACTTCCTTAGCTTCCAAATCAAGTAGATTCAGGAGGGTATTTTCTTGTATCAAGGTAAGTATACTCGAGATCTCTTGATACGCTTTGATATGTCAGATAAAAAGTTGGTGATGACCTCTATAGCCATCACTGCTATCCTTGAGCCTGATGAGGATGGTGAGCCAGTTGATCAGAACGATTTCAGGAGTATGATCGGCTCCCTCTTGTATCTCACTACCTCGAAGCGAACATACACTTCGTTGTGTATCTATGTGCTTGATTTTAAGCTTCTCGTGCCTCTCACTACCAAGCAGTGAAGCGTATCTTCAGATGCCTTTGAGCTACCATTGACTATGGTATTTGACACCCTTCTTTTTTTGTCCTTTAGAGCCTTTTCAGATGCATTCTTTACTAGCTGTAGGATAAATAGGAAAGACACTTCTGGCACTTGCCAATTCATTGGTATTTCTCTTATCTTTTGATTATCTAGAAAGAAGTCTAGAGTTGCACAGTCTACAACTGAGGTTGAGTACGTTGTAGCCACTAGTTGATGTAGTCAGCTGCCTTGGATGAAATCGACCTTGCGAGATTTTGGGTTAGATATAGATAGTGTTTCACTTTTCTGTGATAACACTTCTATCATTTGCATTACCAAAAACCCAGTGTAACATTCTAGGACCAAACATATAGACATTATATATCACTTCCTTAGAGACACATGGAGAAGGGTGATATAGTGCTCTAATTTGTATAGAGTGATCACTAGATTGCCATTATTTTTACCAAGCTTTTGGATAGCTCTAGCTTTGTAGTCTTGAGTGGAGAGTTTAGAGTCATGTGCCCTTACGACATTACTTGAGGGGGAGCTTGTTTTGTATATTATATATTATATATGTTTTCTTCTAGTATTTTCTTTATTTTGCATCTTCTGGGTGTTTTTGGGATTTGGTTTTAGAATCTTGAGTTCACTTCGCTTAGACTTTTTGAATGCTTTGCATGGACCTCTCATCTTATATTATAGGTTGCTATCATGCACAATTAGTTATTCTCTCTTCTCTCTAGGTTGAGTTCCCTCGCAATTTTATAGGTCTAGCAGGTATTAGGCCTATGTGTACTCCCTAGCTTCAGTTTTAGAGTTAGCTTTCCTATATCAGTTATTGTGGAAGATGAGAGTGAATCTGAGCAATAGCATTCTTTATCATCTTTTCTATGCTCAATAGCCACTCAGTTTATAGATTCTTGGCTTCCTTTTCTCATTTTATATTTCTGGTTTATGTTGAGTTCATTTGGGAGTTCTCTAAATTTAATTTTGCTAATAACTCAACTTGAATAGAATTTATGCTTAAAATTATTTCACTTATTGAGGGGGAGTTAGAGAAACTATTCATGCATTGCATATAGACTTTATTTTCTATTTTAATAAGCCTTGTCCATTATGAAAATGAGTTGTCATTCATGCTATGCACTTTGCTATACTTCTGAAGATCATTGCTAGCTTAGCCTTGTCTAAGTTCATTTTGTTTTATCATACTAAGCTTGCTAAAAATAAAAATTAAGCCTTAATGAAAACTTGATGAAACTTGTAACTTTTACTTACTATGTTTTATCACTATATGCATATGTCATGATTTGTGAAATATTGGATTTCTACTAGAGTCTCTATAGAAACTTAGGTGAAGCTAAATTGATCCACACTAGAATCCATCATATGTTCATGAATCTAAGTGCTAAAATGATCAAATATTGACATTTGTTTGCAAATTAATCACAACACTTTACATTCATGAGATTGTTTCCCATTGCACTTGGAATAAACTTAGAATGTATCGTGTATTACCAAGACAATTCTTTTACGAGTCCTTGAGATGGTTGACGATGGTTTGAGTTAATCACACTTGAAAAATGCAAAAAAAGTGTGTAAAGAATGCAAATAATGTCAAACATTTGCATCCCACTATGTGTATTAAAGTTTTAAAATAAAAATTTGCATTAAAGATGATTAAGCATGAAGGATCTTTTATGCGCATCTAGCTTCCCCAAAGTATTGACTAAGTTGAACTCTAGGTCTTCCATTTGATCTATTGTATGGCTTTACTTATAGTTTAAAGATTTTGCTAAGTGTTACACTTGTTAAAATTTTGTAAAAATGATATAGTCTTATTTGTGTTTGCTAGCAAGGATATTACAATTTATACTTGGACATGTCTTTGATTAGTATAATCTGAACTTGAGTAGCTTGATGTCATACTTTATCTATAACATCACTTATACAATCTTCAAAGTATCTTAGGATGCATTTCATATATACATATTCATAGGGAAGAAAATGCCATCTTCATATCTATATTGCCAAAAGGGAGAGAAATGATTAAAAAGGCATAATCAAAAGGTGATAAATATGAATGCATCTTGGTTCTTATAATCATGGTGAAAAATTACTAGTTCTTATGATCATATGTATATTTGAGTTTTTGTGAGTTTTTATTGGATTTCTAGAGTTTTTGTAGAAAACTTGTTCTTTCCTTCTAAAATCCTTTTTGCCAACTTGGTCATAATCTTGTTTCCTCTTGCTTTGGATCAACTGAAGCTTTGCAATCAAATTGCTTTCTTCTTTTGCTTTCAAACTCTAATTTATGCCTTTGTGGTTATTTATCAATATACTCATCAAGAGAGGATTGAAAGGCCCTGTGGAGGTCTACTCATATTGGTGATGAGTATTTAACTATATTTGAGTTAAGAGTGCTCAGATTTGAGTTTGATTTGAATTAAAGTTTAAATTGAAGCAATTTGAGCTATTTTCAGTCAGAAGAGGCACTACCGGCCTTGTAATGGCGGTACTGCTGGTCGGCCTTGTAAAATTATGACCTATCAAATTAAGGACTAAATGTTTTTTCTTCTAGGTGAGAATTGTTTCAAGAGATGTGCTTTCATGCTTTTCTTTTTGATAATTGCATAAATATTAAAGAATGAATGAAAGGCTATAAACCTGATATCTCTAAGCTAACTACCAAATATAAACCTTTAAAATTCGAGTCTACAAAATTAAAGGCTATATTTTTTAAGATTTTATAGCACATGTCTCTTTTTTTCTTAGTAGTTGTGGACATCTGGTCATCAGCTTTTATTATATAATAGATATGTCCACTACGCACATTATAGGATAACCTACGTGTTTAGTGAGAGAATGAGTGTTGATCTTTCCCTCAATTTTCATGAAGTTCTGAGCGTGTATATGCTTGCTGGATCGGGTGTTAGTGTCATGAACAAGAATAATGTGCTCTAGATTTTTCAATGGATGGAGTATTAGCTGGAAGTTTATATTTTAATTGAGTTTGATTTGCGCAGAAACCAACGGGTCGGCAAACCCAGAAAAAAAAATTTAATACACACTTCAACTTTAAAAAATGGAGTGGCTCATATGCTTTATGCCGCGCAATTGCACAGAAATTTATCTCGTAAGCAATAGAGACAACTTCAGTCGCTGCCTTTTGGCATGCAAAGAATGAATCAACTATACATCAAAACCTTATTCTTCGCAGATGCCAGCTGTTTGGTTCTCCTGTAAAGAAACCATTCCTGATAAACCGGCAACCTCACCACGTACACCTAGCGGCCATTCCTGTGACATTCTCGTCAAGTGGTCAGATTGGAGACACCATCTTCAATACTTTCCTCCTCCTCCTCCTCCTCCTCCTCCCTCCTCTTCCTCTGGAAGAGCTTGGGACACTGCAGATTCTGATGACTCGGGGCTTTGGCACGGTCCTTGCTTCTGCAGACTCCAATACATGATGCTTGCAGTAAGAGTGAGGATCATCTTTGGATTTACCTGCCACAACAAAATGAAAAGCAGAAATTACTGCCTGTCCTTTGGCTGACCAAATGGAGGTCAAGCTAATATTTGTTTGATGACTACTGTTAATATCTGAACATGCTGAGCTCAGATAACAAAACCAATTCCCATGTTACCTCCATTATGTCCTCTGGCAACAAGAATACGGCGCACCCGAGCTTCCTAGCAACACTTATGATGTATGTTGCATTCAGCTTCTTCTCCTCATCTGGAGTAAAAATACAAATGATCAGAGAATCATGAAGCATCAGAAGTTCATACATGGGAGCGAAGGTACGCACCATCCTCCCCATTCTTGACCATGTTCCAGTCAACAACCCTACGCTGCACAGCGCTTAGAAGCTCCAGGAAGAACACTCCGTCTGCTATGCTCTTATCCTAGAGAACCAAGACAAGTATTTGAGGCCATGCCCATGACAAGATGACTACAATTTAGCAAAATGGGGGATGTTGATGAACCTTGAAGCTTTCAATACGGGAAGTTTTGCCTGATTCCTTGACCTTATTATTTGCCCAAATGAGAATGTCAGCATCTGTGATCTCTTTTTCTTTAGAGTGGGATCTCAAGTTCCTTAGCAATTGTAGGATACTGGTCCTCATGAGTTGCCACAGGAAAGCTGGAAATAAGAATATTGCTCAAAATATCAATGATAGACAAAACCATTAGGAAACTCAAAATGCCAATTTCATAAATTTATTTTAGGTTTTCTTTAATCTTTACCCATTTATCTCTCTACTTTCCTCTCTTGGATGAAATAGCAGCTAATGGGCAACAATATACCCCTACAAAAGTAAGATTTTTATGTGTGTGTGGTATCGCTCTCTTTTTTTTTCCTTTTGGTAAATGACTATTAAAAAACCAGCTAAACATATATGAGGAATTGGAGATATATGTTTTCATTCCTTTTTTAAACGATTGGTCAAGGATAGGATAAATAACAAATTCTAGCTATGATAGGTAACAAAGTGACAACAGTTTAAAAGAATATTATATGGAGTGTGAAAGCAACAACTGAAATAATATATCAAATAAGCTAAAAGATATGTAGGGATTTACCTAGAATTAACTTCCTATTTCCTTGGACAATGTCATTTCCTGCTACATTCACCAGAGAAAAATTTAACTCCTTCCCGATTTTTATAACCTGGTTGCAGTTCTCCACCTTTCTAAATGGCATGATAATTGGTGGTTTCGATGCATGCTTCCAGTTAACTGATCCTGGAGAAATTTTGTCAAGCACCTCTAGCAGGACCCATCTGCAAATGAACTTTTGTTATATATATATATATATATTTTACTCTTGGGAGTAGTTACTCCCACCTCTGAAATATCACCTAAACGAACTTGGAATACTCATTTATCACTTTGGGTACACTTATACACTAATTATAAGATACTCTAATGTGAGCTATATGAAAAAATTGTAAGCGACTCCATGATTTTTGCGTATTTTGCAAATACGTTCATATATGAACACAAAAAGGAGTATGTCCAAAAAATATGCATACCACCTAGATGATCTTATATACTTGTATACTACGCGTACATACCCTCCATCACACAAGATACCTCATACGTTGTGAGATACAGCATAGGGAGTAATTACTTCCGGGAGTAGAAAAGAGGCTTCCTATATATATATACACATATAAAGAAAGTTGCTGTTGTTGCTAGAGATAGGGCATACCCTGTCCTAACATCCTCAAACAAATTGTTCACATAAGTTGGAATTCCAAGACTGTTGATCCACAAGCGAAATGCTCTTTCTTCCCTCGACGCTTCAACATCATCAGGAGTGTCTTCAACGGGAGCCACATTGTTGGTTGATAGACCATTTCTGCACAAAGTTTTTTTTTTTGGTTCACATTATGCTTAATTAAGGGGAAAATGTTTCGAAACAAATACATTTCTGCAATTATAAAGCTGAAGTAATTTGTTTGTGATTAAGGCATATATAACACATAGAACAAATCCTAACAAATTGGTGATATTTCTTGTAAGCTATGTATCACCGATACGCAATACCGGTATAGTGATACGGTGATACGCAATTTCCCAAAAACAAGAATCTGGAGATACAACGAGTATGTATGTGTTTAGAAAATTAAAAAAAAACATAAGAAGGAAAAGATGACGGCGGCTTGCAAAGAGAGAAGGCAGTGGCGAGATTGTAGAAGGGAAGGCGGCAGTTAGCAGATTGGGTGGTGGGCTAGCGGTTGGAGAGGGGAGGAGAGGTGGCGGCGAGATTGCAAAGGGAGAAGACGACGGTCGCTGACAGGCTGGGTGGAGTGGTGGTGGTGGCAAGATTGCAAAGGGAGAAGGGAGGGGAGGCGACTGTGGCAAGATTACAAAGGAAGATGGTGGTGGCGGCCCGCAAGCTTGGTGGAGGCTGGAGGGGAGGTGGCGGCTAGTAGCAGTCGTCGGCCGGCTGAGTGGAGGGAAGTGGCTGTCGGGTCTAGGGATTTTATGGGAGTTAGTAGTAAAAGAGATGATTGGGTGGAATGGAATGAGTGATAGAGAAAGAGATTTTAGGGTTAGGACAGATGGTTTGCATTGGACTTGGTTTTGTGTTTTTGCCTGGAAGTATCAGGGAATATCGGAGAAGGATAGGGATTATTTTTATTGCTTTTAAATGCTGAATTTCACCGATCCTTCCCAATCGTGAAGTATCGCCATATCGGATAAGTATCCGATACCGGTACGGCAATTTGCGAAGGATCAGTGATTCATAGCTCGTAAGTTCTTGCCCGAAAATCTAAGGGGCAAAATAAATTTATCAGCAAATAGGGAAGATCAGTTCATCCTACTTGCCTGTGTTGGAATATTTGTGCAACAAATGCCAAGTTGAGATTTGCAGAACCCTCGACAATATCTTTAGGTGTTACATATCTTGTGCACTCGAGCTTTTCTGCAGTTTCGAGTACTTTCTTTGCCCTTTCATTAGGATCTGTAGATTCTATCATGGTTGTTGAGCTATGCTCAGGAGCAAGGGCATTGAGAAGGTAAGCATATGCTTCACCATCCTGCAAACACACTATTCGTAAGATACAAGAGAATGATATCAAATAATAAATATAAAACAGCTGTTGCCATTTTGTGTTACTATTTTTCAAATTTTGTGGTGAAGATGTAGAATGATATAACAGCTTTACAAAAACGTGCCATAAAAGTCAATAGTATTTTTCATCGATATGAAGAAAAAAATGTCTTACAAGTAGTATCCAGGTCTACTACTATGATATACATACCTTAACATCAGTAGAGAAGTTCGTTACAGTTTTTTTGTACCCTGCTTTCTTGAGATGAAAGTTCATCCATTTGAGCAACATCTTATCGGGTGCTAAGGTGACCAGCTCCTCTGCTTCCTGTGTACATCATGGCAACTTATGTTGGCCAGATTTTGTTAATGCACATGCATGCACATACAAGTTCTTGATGATTAAAACCTTGCTATTATCATCAGCCACCAACTCCGCCAACTGTGGTGTTTTCTTCAGATTCAAATCAGCTAATAGTTGAATCTGAGACAAGGTCAACGAAACATGTTGTAAATTATCCACCGTATTGCTGAATATTTGTTTAGTAATTAATATAGTAACACTAATGGTGGTTGTAGCAAACACACCTTTATGATTTGGGATAACAGACCAAGAACTAGATGAGGCTGCCCAAAAAAAAAAAAGATATTTCAATCATAAAAACAACGTAAAATGATAAATGATAATAAATTGACCACCACAGTGGTAATGTTTATCCTCTTCCAAGAATTATTTAATGCAAAAAAAGAAACTTTGTTAAGATCCTCGATATAGAATGCCCCTCAACATTCATTTGATAAAGGGATAGCTACCGACAATGCAGTGCAAGATATGCACAACGTAGTAAAAAAACATTGTCATTATATATATTGTTTCACTAGTTCAAACATAGATAGGAACACAACGAAAATTATATCAAGTGCAATATTCAATAGTAACAAAAAAGAACACATGAAATATGTTAATAAACTCTGTTAATGCAATAGTAACATAAAAAACGTACTCTAGCTTCAATCAAATCCTGTGTTCCAATGTTAACAACAGTGCAGCCAATGGCCTTTGCAGAATTGAGACAAAGGGTATGGTTCTCGTTCCTCTCCCATGGATTAAGATCCTTCTTTGTATTGATTGCTCTCTCATCTATTGTGCTCGGAACAGCAACATTGATCAATTTGCTGATTCAGTAGAAAAAAGGGCAACAATTGCCTTAGTGAAGGGTTATATCAAAAACCAAACTGAAGGGATGTTCTAGACTATCGAAAAAAAAAAGAAGAAGTTCAAGCACTAAAAGAATATAATGAGCGTCGATAAGAACAAACTCACCAAAGTAGCACACCATCCCGAATAAGATTAAATAAATCGTTTGATGCAGGATCCAATGGCAAGAAATTCTTCAGGAAAGGGTCCTCTCCCAGAAAATTATTGATATGATTCACATAGGAAATTTTTTCAGACTCGTTTATGACGTGCAAGAGAGTAGTGGTGGAAGCCTTCAAAAATGACACAGATCCCTTCAATTTCTTTTTGCCTCCTGTTTTACTGGTCCCCTTTGCTTGAAGATTTAAGTACTCCTAACAAATTGCAAGATTGTACCATTCAACGAAATTCTTTTCATATGTAAATAAAAAGGTGGAATCAATAAGCCAAGATGATCCAATGTACCCTAAGAAACTGCTCAAATTCTATTGTCTGGTTCATATCGGGATAAGACTCGCTCAAAAATCTGCTGATCTCTGCCTCAGATAGAACCTCATGGATGCCCCTAAGCTTCTCCATCACCGGTGGTAAATCTTTTATAGTTACATGATCAACATTCGGTTCCTTGGCAGACGCAAACTATTACAGTGAAATATAAGAGGTAGCACAATGTGATTACACAGTTATGGAACAACCGAATTTTCACATGGATGAAAATTGATCTTAGTGATTACTTTAGTCTTTAGGGTTCGGAGCTGCACTTGGGTGAACTGGCTCTGAAGCCATGGATCGGAGACAAGAACACCGAAGAAGCTCGACATCGCCTTCCAAATTCAGTGTCTTCCTTGTGGCAAATTACTTCTTGCACCAATTCCTCAGTTACTGGAGACCTGGAACAAGAAAAGCCAATCACAATCTTGAATTGCTAAGACTAGTTAACATCATCCGATGTATGCAACAGATACATCCAAACAGAAAAAGGATCCACATCAAGAGAGAAATTGGTAGGATACTTGCAGGAAAATACTCACAACATGAACAAGAGAACAGATCATCACCAACGTTTCTGAGGAAATTTTTTTTGAAAGATTTCGTTTCTTTCTCTCTCACTCTTCCTTTCTCCAAGGCTCAAATTATTCACCCATGCACATTGCTTCCAGCTCCCAAGCAAACCCCAAGAATCGTGGGGAAGCGAACGTGTGGTTGGATTGCAGAAAGCCATAAGAGGGAAGGTGCTAAAATTTGTGCCCGAGAAAGCATCATGCTAGAGACGAAGCTAAAAAAAGGTGGCTCCTTTTTGTCTAGAATAGCAAAGCAAATGGCCAATCTTGGAAGCCGGAAACTTCGACTCGCCCTTCTGCCATGAAGAAGAAAGAACAGCATGCGTGTGCAGCAATGGGTGACATCTAACAAACGTGGGCTTTATTTTCCCCCATCTGTTGGACCTTTGCGGAATACCTGGGAAAACTAGCTCGACGAGGATGAGAACTAAACTGGGTGTCTCTTACCGGCTCATAAAACAAATTCTGGGCCAAATTTAGCGGAACAACAAACAAGCGTGCCGCCGAGCCGCTCCTTTTATTTTTTTCCCCTTCTGTTGTAAACTTGTAGGCGATGTGCTTCGTTTGCGAGACTTCGAGTGATCTTACAGTGACAACAAAAGAATTTTTGTACGCTTAGCCTCCATCCCATGCCATGCTCCTCCCCAACATCGCCGCCACCCTACCGTTGTCGCCGCCTCCAGTGCCCACACGAGACGAACGGCGCCGCGACACCTCGTCGTTAATCTAAAGTGGAGAGTGGCACCAGCGCACGTCGCGCGGTCGGGTTCGCCGGAGCCGAAGTAAGACAGACCTGGGGCGCACGAATCTCATAGCACATATACTCGGCTGAGTTTTTCAAAAAAATTTTTTTTACTCCGCCGGCGGATAGCGAATCCGTAGTTAAAAAAATGCAGTGTCTATTGATCGGACAATCCGAACAATCGTATAAGCCTTCCGTAGACAGGCCGCTTTTTAGCTTTGGTTGGCCGCTTCGACTTGATCCCTTCAAAAGCTTGTTGCAGAGGACTCGTAGCGCGTCAGGTACACACAAACGCCACGGAACCATCAACATCGTGTCGTACGCGTCACACGCGCTCGCCGTTCATCAAGCAGGCGAAGTGCAGGCCAGCACAGCGCTCCGGCCTCCGAGGCTCCGAGTCGCCTTCCTCTCGTGCCCAGCAAATTCCAGTGCGCAGCCCATGCATGCCCGGATCATCGTCCCCACCGCTCCAGCCTCACCGAACAGGGGTCCCACGCCCACGATCCCTACCGTAGTGGCTCACTGCACCCGGTGCACGTACGGCACGAGTTCACAACGCCGCCAACCAACTAAGCCAAAGTACTCAACACTCGCTCCATCTGAGTTTTACATTACGTATTTTTTTCTTGGCATACATATTTAAAAATGTTAAAAGTGATTACATTACTCTTAAAATACTGTATTCAATGTACGTATACAGATAATATCAAGTAATATATATGTTTATTAGTAATATAAAAAGAATATCACACTAATTTACATTAAATTATAAAATATATCATATATTTATACATATAAAAATTATTAAAAAAGGGGCTATAAACTATAAACTTGGATCAATCGGCAGCAAGCTCCATACGACGCACGACTTACGCGGCGCCACCGCTAAAAAATGCGAGGCCCGCGAGACTGGGGTGGGCCCCACGTCAGAATCCATTTGGGGAGTGGGGCCCACGTATCATCCAGATAGAGGGGGCGGGCCAACGGGAATAGATGATGGGGAGCACAGGGCCCACAACATGGGCACCATGTGGGGAGGAGGAGGTAGAAACCGTTGCCGAGCTGGCCACGAGCTGTATGCGATGCATTTCCGCAGCTTCCTCTCTTTTTTGGCGAATACTACCGTCCGGACGTCCGATTTTTTTGTTTTCTTCGAACGCATCTTGAAACATTTTTTGTCTACTTCTGCAACATTTGTTACCAACGCGTGTAACATTTTTTTTGAACGCTTGCAACGTTCGTTTACTGTAGCATTTGTCGAAGGAAAATATTGCACGCGTTGGTAGAAAATGTTGCACGCGTAGAAAAAAAATGTTACGGAGTGTTAGGACGTCCGATGCCTAGCAAAACCGCTCTTTTTTCGCTTCCTCTGGAGAACTTTTTTTTTAAGACTGAATATATTTCTTGGCAACTTTTTCCAACCTTGACACGACTCAAATTCAAAGCAGTACTCCTATTTATCATAAATAATTGTCATTTTGTAGCAGTTAAACTTTTAAAACTTTAAGTATCAATATTTTTAAAATATTTAAATCGGAAACATGAAAATCATGTGTGTAGATTTGTCTTAAAAATTATATTTCATAATATTATAATTTATTAGATTTTTATAAATATATCTAATAGAAATTAGTGGTCAAAACTATATTTTAGAGACCACATCGATGTTTAAAATAACAACTATTTGTAACCGAAAGAAGCAAAAAAATAAGATATGAGAGACAGCGTGGAGAACTGGAGATACATGAGCTATAATGTCATTTTCACAGTCCCCATTACATTACGGTTCGGTTTAACTTCATTCGATAAAACCTTAGAATGCACTGCTATGGGATGTTTACCCACGCAACAAGGAGTAAAATTTGACATTGCCTTTGAGCTTTTGATCTAGTTCTATTTCTTTTATAGAAACTCCACTAGAACAGAGTGCATCCACTAGTCAAAGTGTGGAGAAGCCTACATTGGACCACAAAAGCATTGCATTTTGAAGCTGACCCAAAACGTGGATCGGGCAAAATTTACTGAAAATTGAGACACATGAGAACTGCTTTTTATCACTTGTCCCCTAGGGAATTGCGATCCTGTGGGGCACTAACGTAGTAATGTCATGTGTGAGCATTTTTCCCTAGAACAGGCGATGAAGTGCGTCTCCCTGTTTCCATGCTGTTTGATCTCTCGGGCTCTGTTGCAAGCAAGCGTCCAAATACTAGCCGGTGGGCGTGCGTGTGTGCTGCCAACAGCAAATGCAAAGTCAGGACCCTGGTTAGGGCTTAAACACAACCTTTAGCACCTTAAAAAAAATTAGTAAGTCCCTCAAATAAGTTAGTTTTTTAGCGGCTTTTGGGCATTTGGCATAACCTAAAAGTCATACATAACTAGCAAAAATCAAAAGTCGAAAGACATAATTTTGCAGCTCATTACTAAGAGAAATTAATTGTTTGTCAAACGATTTTTTATAAAAAAAAACTATATCTGTTTTTCAGCTCAGAAAGCTAAAAATTAGTTTTTCAAAAAAGCTACGACTCTCCAACAAGGCCCAAGTCATCTATGGTCGTGCATACCGAGGTGCTAGAAGTCATCACTTTTCTAGCTCTATAACAAATTTGTCGGAGATTGGAAAATTCCCGTAGACGACCATCGTACCTCGGCGGCTGGCCAGTAGCCGACCATGTTTCCCCCTAGACGTTGTCCCCAAGGAAGGTCTCCGGATAGCCCGGCCTACAGGCCCACCTCGTCCTCTGTCAAGTTAGCCCCCGAGCATACTTGCTCGGGAGAGTGCGGCTAGCGACCAAGACCGAAGAAAAGCCCCAGGATCGACCAAAAGATTGGGCGCAATTCACGAAGACGATGTGGCATTAATTACGCGGCGACTCGAAGGACTGCACGCCCACGATCTGCGCACCATAATCTGCATGCTGTACCTTGCGTCGCGATGTACGGCGGAAACAAGGAACAGCTCATACGTCCCGACGATGGCGCGCCCTCTGTAATAAATGTTGTGTCGCTTGTAACCCCCAATAAATACCTTCCCGCATGAAGGGTTCAGGGCGGGACTTCATTCCTTATTTTTCCTCATACATAGAGCTCGTGACCGGTGCTCCGGAGGATAATCCTTAGAACCTCCCAGGGCACCCCGAGCAAGCATATTGTAATACATCCTCAAAAAGCTAGTGCAATCACTGGACGTAGGGTTGTTATCTCCCCGCGAAAGGCCCGAACTAGACCAAAAAAGACCCCCTGTTGGCTGTATTGTCTTGATACGTAGCTCGGCAGGCTCTCAGACGCTACATCCTCCGCGAAAAAGGGACCCTAGGTTGATTCCTCATTCAACAAGTAAGCTCGGCGGGGGACCGGTTCCCGAATCGTCGATAAAATTCTTTTAACAAAACTAGCCCTCGTTATGCATGAAATTAAAAGTAGTCCTATACCCGACCGCGGAAGGACGTGGAGACGACATGTCGAACCTCCTCCTCTTTTAGTGGTCATGTATGGGGTTACTTTTACAATTTTATTTGTAAGAAGGTTAGATTTTCTTTAAAAAAATCATACACGTGACTTTAAAAAAGCAATCAAATCGAGGTGCCAAAGCGCGAAACAACTGCTCCACTTGCTATTCTATTGCTACCAAACACACACCCAGAGATAGGCGCATCCAATCACAGTCGCACATCTATAGCAGTTTTACGTGAGTCCATCGACATGCAATTTTATATGTGCTGAAACATAAATGAGCCGCGGGCCTTCCAGCGATCAGAAAAAAACATCGTCTACGGACTCTGGTAGTGAGCAAGCTTCAAAATTTTGATTGAGATTTCGGACTTTGGTTGATGATGAGATTTCAAATCTTGACTGAATAGTTTTTTTTTTGAAAAAAACAAAATTGCTACAGTATTTTTGAAAAGAAATTTCAGCAAATTTTGCCAAATCTCGGTATTTTTAACCGATTTCAACTTTAAAGGACCGGATTTAGGTCAATACCCCTTAAAATGTCATCGTTTATGAACATTTGAAAAAATTGAATTTTTAAGACATTTTATAAAAATAACAAAAACATTGTTAATTTTTTTTTAAACAATGTACAAGCTTTATCATTCTTTGAAAAATTTATGACAACATCTTTAACAGTCTAGGATCATATAAAAAATTTAAAAATATTTGAACTTCATTTTTAGTTTAAAAATATAAAATTGAAGAAAATAAATGAGACTGTAACAGTGTCAGAATTTTATAAATTCACTCGAGTATGATCATGATCCAAAATTTTTAAGAGAGCTCTCCTCTAGAAGTTTTAAAAATTCTAAACTCTTTTTTTGTTGCTTAAACAAATCTATGAAAGCAATACATGTAACACTGTAAGGCTTTTATTAGGACAGTAGCACAATCATAATTTTTGAACCTTCCTCAAGCTTTTATCATTATTTGAAAAATATATGGAAATATTATTGATCCTTCAGGACCATCTACAATTTTTTTTAAAAAAAATTCGAACATGGTTTGAACCATTTTTCATTCAGTTGAAATTTGTCGGTCATATTTTATCAAGATAGTAGCACTTTCCAAATTTTTGAAAATTTGTTAGGCTTGATCATCACCAAAATTTTTTTGGAAACATTATTAATGCGTTAGGACCATTCAAAAAGTTTTTAAAATTTTTTAACATGGTTTGAACAATTTTTATTCAATTAAATTTTGCTAGTCACCTTCTTATCAGGACAATAGTACATCAGAATTTTTAAAAATTCGTTAGGCTTGATCATCATCTAAAATTTTTATAAGAATATTAGTGGTATGTCAGGACTATTCACAAAAAATTTCAAAATTTTCTAACCAACATCCCAAATGCTCGACCGATCGTGGAAGCAGCATGGCTCATTGTGGCAGTCTAGCTTCCATGCTACCCTACGTAGCAGTAAACTCCTTCTATGCTCACCCATAGTGTCCAGGCTCGCCTGCCTTGTCGTGGCGTCAACCAACTTTCAAACTCCTTGGTTGTTAATGAAGGCATGTATCGCCTGCCTCGCTTTTTTACGGTGAAAATGGATGCTAAATTTTTAAATACATATACAAAAAGTTAGATTAAAAAAAATGTGATAGAGACGGCAGGACTATATGAGAAATGATGTCGTAACTTCAAGGATAACGTTGCAAAGACATCACGGCCAATTTTTCCCCCAATATCTAACTAGTTGGGACTTGGGACTTGGGAGGTCACATTTTTTTTTACTACATTTCCCGCCGATGCCACCTTCTCCTGTTGGCTTCATCACAGACACAGCTCAGCAGCATCATGGCCGATTGGCCTCCCCCGCCTCCGTCTCCATTTGTTGTCTCTCTCGGTCTTAAAATCCAACGCGGCCATCGTACGCGCATTGCCTCCTTCCTCCCGAGCGCTTCTTGGCTACTTGCCTCGCATATTCTCCTTCTTCCCTTCTCGGGGCGTTCTTGGAGAGAGCCTGGAGCCGGAGTTCTTGGAGCTGCTGCTGCTGGTGGTGGTGTAGGTGGCGGTCTGCAATGGGGAGGAGCAGTCATGCCTGCTGCTCCGTTCTTGGGTCGCTGCTGCTGCTGCTCTGGCTGGGCTGCGCCGCTGCGCAGAAGGTCTCGACTTGGAAGACCCTGAGTGGTACATTCACTGGGCTTCCCTGCGTTTCTTGATTCGTTGCTTAGTATGTGCGTGCGTGATCTGATCTGGGGGGTTGATTTCTTGCGATTTTAGTTCAAAGGATCGTATTTTTCTTGCAATTTTGATTTTTTTTTCTCTGTATGGGTTGGATCATTAGGATTAGAATGAGGTGAATCAGTGAATGCCTATCTTTGCTCAAGTTTCTTTTTTTTTCTGTAACGAAATGGTTCTGCTAATTTTTAGCGCTGTTTGGGAGGCTAGATTTCTGATTGGAAGGTTGGGGGCTGACCACGACGCTTCCTTTTTCCTTTCTAAAAATTGGTGCTCCTTTTCAGCTGAATGAAATTCGGTTAGGATACGACAGCAACATCTTCGTGACTAATTTAAATGACATGCTCCATAAGTCTATGCTTATTTGCTTCCGTGGGTGAGAGATTAGCTTAAATCACTATCTGCAGGCGTTTACTGTTCGTCGAATGCTTATGGAGCAGGTCGAGTTGCGTGGATATGAATTCGAAGGAGTTATTTTTTCCTTCTTGATGTATCGATGATAATGGTCGATTACTCAGTTGGTCATGCAATTAGCCTAACAGTCATCTCATTGTTTCAGGCAATCCTCCAGCAATCATAGCTAAGGGCGGGTTCTCGGGCCTATTTCCCGATTCTAGTGACTATGCTTATCGGTTTGTTGCGAGTGCTAGCTCTCCCAACACGGCCCTGTGGTGCGATGTTCAGTTAACCAAGGATAGCGTTGGCATATGCCTTCCGGGCATAAATATGGAGAACTGTACGCTCATAGACAGCGTCTATCCACAGGGGAAGAAGACCTACAGTGTGAACGGTGTATCTACAGCGGGATGGTTCCCTGTGGACTATAGCAGTAAAGAGCTGCTGAACCAAGTATATTGTAAGTGCAACCACACTTTAGTAAATTGCTTATGTGTTGAGCATTTTGATCATATGTCATGGTAATAGAAGAAAAGAAAGGGCCAAATGCCTCTTAATTGCATCTTTCTGTTACTTGATTAGTGCAATTGCTTTTGCTTGTCTAACCCATTTTAATATTTACAGTGAAGCAAAGAGTCTTGTCCCGTACACCTGTCTATGATGGATACTTCTCAATAGTTCCCGTTGAAGATGTATTATCCAAATTTCAGGCCCCTGCTGTTTGGCTAAATGTGCAGGTATAGCTAAAACTTTGATTACGTGCAGTGAACTACAAATTTGGTGATTCTCCTCTCATGGTAACGTCTGGTTTGTGCAAACTCCAGCATGACAGTTTCTACAGCCAGTTTAATCTGAGCATGAGAAGCTATATCATGTCTGCGTCCAAACGTTACGCTGTTGACTACATCTCATCACCTGAAGTGAACTTCCTCGCCAGCTTACTTGGAAGAGTTAGCAAGAAGACAAAGCTTGTGTTCCGCTTTCTTGATGAACGCACTGTTGAGCCATCCACAAACCAGACATACGTCACGATGTTGAAAAATCTAACATTCATCAAGACTTTTGCATCTGGAATACTTGTCCCCAAACACTATATATGGCCTGTTACACAAGATAATTATCTGCAGCCCTATACTTCAGTCGTTGATGATGCTCATAAAGCAGGGCTAGAAATTTATGCTGCTGATTTTGCAAACGACTTTTCGTTCAGCTACAACTACAGCTATGATCCGTTAGCAGAATATCTTTCCTTCATGGATAATGGTGCCTTCTCTGTTGATGGTGTATTGACCGATTTCCCTATTACTCCTTCAGAGGCCATTGGTGAGTGAATCTACCTTCTATGCTTTCTTTCACAATGCGATAAATGTTTTTACGTGCTCAGGCTGGGCACTTGGTCAGCATGATCTTTTATTTAGTGGAATCATGGACACTTTGCAACTTTTGGCATGTATGTATTTGAACAAGTTGGAAGATGCTAGTCTTGAATTGCTTTTTATTTTGTCCCTGTAGGTTGTTTTAATGACCTGAACAACAGCAAGACAGATCATGGTACGCCTGCTTCCATTGTTCACCCAAACTTGACTTCCCCATTTAGTACTGTTATTGAACTCCAGCCATCACATTTACGCTGCAGCAAAACCTCTAGTTATCTCCCACAATGGTGCTAGTGGTGACTACCCAGACTGCACTGACCTTGCTTATCAAAAGGCAGTTGCTGATGGTGCAGAAGTCATTGACTGTCCTGTTCAAGTGACCAAAGATGGCATACTGATATGCATGAGTTCCATTGACCTAATGGATGTTACTACTGTTGCAACTTCACAATTTGCTTCTCCAGCAGTTGTCATAAACGATATTCAGCCTGACCCTGGAGTGTTTACCTTCAACCTCACTTGGGATGATATTGCGAAGAACCTGAAGCGTAAGTCAATCTGAATTCCTTTTTATTACATCTGAATTTTGTATTTCTATGCAAATAAAAAAACAATTTAGTAGACTTCCATTATCTAAAAAAAGACATTCGGTTATGTATGCATGATTATGCTAACTCATTTCGTTGTTATACAATTAATCAACTGGTGAACAATTTATGGTCCATCTGTAAAGTCTCTTACGCTCATCTTGCATTTATTTTAAGACTGACATTTTTGTATTTACAGCCATGATATCAAACCCAATGAGCAATTTCAATCAAATCAGAAATCCCAGAAACAAGAATGCAGGAAATTTCATGAGATTATCAGACTTTTTGGCCTATGCAAAAGAAAGGATTTGTCAGGAATCATGATCAGCGTAGAGGTAAAAGAATTTAATGATATGAAATTGGAAAGGGGAAGTATCTAGTGCAAACCCATATTTGAGTAATATTGTGCTAATTCATAGTGTTGGCTTTTGGACGAGACTTGCATTTGTTGTTCCATATCTCTTATTGAGTAGAGTAGCTTTTTTTTTAGATAATGGAAGATCATATCTCCTGACCTCTACATCATAAGATACATACAGCCAAACATTTATGACAAAGTTCCAGCAAAAAAAAAAACCTATCCAAAGAGCTTCCTATCATAAAAGGTTTAACAAGCCATGGCAATAAAAAACATAAAGTTTTAACCCACACATAGTCGATTACTGAATCGCCATCCATGGTTGATGAAGAGATCCCAAAGCACAATCTCCAGTGAATTGCATGCCGACAACGCCACTTCCCTTGCTTTCTGATGTTGCAACATTGACCATGATCGCAACCAGTTGGTGCACGTGTAGATATCCTGCAATGGAATAGAATTTTTTTGTTTTAAAAAAATCACATCATTGTGACATAGCCAAATCGACCAACACAAAGTAGTAGCCCAACCAAAATGTGAGCCCTCAAATCTTTTCTCAACCTGAATAGTCAATTTCCAAACATATTGGTTATGCTACAAGGATGTGATAGATTAAAAGCTGCTTGTATAACACGCCATGCAAAACATGTGAAATGATAGTCAAAAAGGAGATGTATATTTTTCTCATTGTTACAAAAACAACATTTTTTTGCTACTATTCCAATTTTTTAAGCTAGATTATCTTTTGTCAATATTGCATCATGATGTAAGTATCATAGAAAATTTTTATTTTTAAAGGCACCTTTAAGCTTCCATAATTGTCTGTTTGTAACTGGGACATTTTGATGCATTAAGAGTGTATACATTGACTTAATAGAAAACTATCCATTTTGATGAAGATACCATCGAAGCTTATTCCATTCTGATGATAAGTGTAAAGCAGCAACTTTTGCAACAAGCTCTTGCGGTCTTGCCAAATCAATAAATTATGCCTCATAATTGCTCTATGAAAAGACACATTGAGTGGTACAGTGGATATTACTTCAGCTATCGTGGCATATTTTTTCTAAACAATATTATACAGTCGAGGATATTGTACATTGAGGGGTTTGTTTCCAAGCCATACATCTTGCCAAAATCGTATTTGGGTTCCATCATGAAGGTGAAAGACCCTGATCGAAAGAATTGATGTTTGACTTTCATTAGGCCAACCCAAAAATGAGAGTCCCCTAGTTTTCTTTCTGCATGAGATAGAGCTTTATTCCCTAGATACTTTCTTTAGAGGAGAGTTTGCCAGACACCATCATCATTTAGCGATTTAAAAAGCCATTTACTAAGTAAGCATATATTTTTGATACCAAGATCTTGAATGCCCATACCCCCTTGGTCCTTAGGTCGGCATAATATATCCCACTTAGCTAGTCTGCATTTTTTTTATGGTTGTTGCTTTGCCAGAAAAATCTAGATATGTAATAGTCCAACCGTTTAAGTACCGCACGTAGTATCTCAGAAAACGATAACATAAACATGGGCAAACTGGTAAGCACGGAATTGAGAAGGACTAGACGACCTCCAACGGATAAATGCTTGCCCTTCCAACTGCTCAATTGCTTTTCAAATCTTTTTTCTACCCATTTTCACTAACTGATCTTCAGTTTTCTATAATGAATTGGTATACCAAGATATCGAGATAGAAAAAACCCAAACCACAACCAAATAGCTGTATATATTGAGTCTTGAAATCCTTGGTAGCTCCAAAATAAAATAGTTCACTTTTGTGAAAATTGATTTTAAGACCAAAAGTTGTTCAAATGCACAAAGCAATAACTTCATATTTTTGGCTTTTTCAAATCATGCTCCATAAATAAAATGGTGTCATTTGCATTCTCAAAATTGATAACCATCATCCACCAGATGAGGTACGACTCCACTTATCGTCCCGTCCTTCTTGGCTCATTCTAAGATAACAGCCAACATATCCACGATAATGTTAAATAAAATGGGAGACAGTGGATCTCCTAATGGATTCCTTTTTGGGTTTGAAAGTACGGGCCATTGTCATCATTGACCTTGATACCAACACTTTCCCCGCTAACAAAATTGTAAATCCGTGAACACCACTGTGGAGAGAAATCTTTTATCTTCAAAGTTTGTTGAAGAAATGATCATTTGACTTTATCATAGGCCTTTTCAAAATCCACCTTAAAATCACCACATCCATTTTTTTCTTATGCAACTCATGAATCATTTCATGAAGAATAATCACACCATCCATTATATTCCTACCAAGCATGAAAGCCGTCTATGTAGGACGGACAACATTTTCAGTCACATCTACGATCCTGTTAGTGCCAACCTTAGTAAAAATTTTAAAGCTGACATGCAAATTGGTTGATAATGTTGTATTTTCTTCGCATCTTTATGTTGTGATTAGTCCAAAGTTCAGCCTAAAAAGGGGCAAGACTCCATTGTGTAAATCATGGAACATAGCCATTAAATCATTCTTAACAACTTCCCAGAATACAGGGTAAAATTCACCCAGGAATCTGTCTGGACCAGGTGCTTTGTTATGTTCCATATTGAAAAATTGCCACCCTCACCTCTTTCTCAATGAATGCCTAGGTGAGGAGATCATTCTCTATAATAGAAACTTGAGGGATATCATTCCGGTGAGATTCAATCATTGAATAATGATTGTTATCTAGGGGTCCAAAAAAACCTTTATAATATTTGGTTATGTATTTATAAAGTTGTACATCCCTAACTATTATTCTCTCATCTTGCTCGAGTTGGAAACACCAAGGATAACTTCTTTTTAATAAAAAATGCACCTTATTCTGGAGTTGTAGCAACTAGCAAGTCTTCATAGCACTTAATTCATCTCAGTTTACTTTCCTTTTGGATTTTTGCAGCGTGCTGCATTCATGGCAGAGGAACTTGGGTATGGTGTTGTAGATGCAGTGATCAAAGCTCTTGATGACTCTGGTTACAGCAAACAGACCGCCCAGAAAGTCATGATTCAGTCAACCAACAGATCAGTTCTAGTGAAATTCAAGCAGGAAACCAAGTACAACCTTGTATACATGATTGACGAAGATGTCAGAGATGCTGCGCCTTCCTCCATTGCAGATATTAAGAAGTTTGCTGATGCTGTTTCAGTTCTCACCACGTCCATTTACCCAAGGACGCAGGGGTTTTTGACAACCCAGACCAATCATCTTGTCAAGTCCCTGCAGTCTGCTGGCCTTACTGTTTACGTTTATCTGCTCATGAACGAGTTTGGTTCTCAACCATATGACTTCTTCTCAGACGCCACGGCACAGATCAATGCGTACGTGCAGAGACAAGGTGGTGGAGTGGATGGGCTCATCACTGATTTCCCTGGGACAGCTCACAGATACAAATGTACATTCCCGATAACATTTTCATGCAGTATTGTACCCTTGCTTAATCATTTCAAATCTCTTCAGTTCTCGATGAGCTTGTTGCTCACCCTGCATCTTCAATTTCATTTCTGCAGTGAACACCTGCTTGAACATGGGAAACAGCACGCCTATCTTCATGCAGCCTGCCCAGCCCGGGCTCATTGCGACCGTCCCTCCATCTGCACAGCCACCAGCACCGGCTCCAATGCCACTCTTGACAGACTCCGAAGTGGCAGAGTCACCTCTACCTCCTGTCAACAACGCCACAGCTCCAGCGCCTTCACACGCCTCCATCAGAATGCGGACCGACATCCCGATCCTTGTCACGTTGCTGATGCTATGCGCTTCTGTCCTGATCTGAGGATGGTTTTGCACGTGCAGCATGACGCGTTAGAGCTCTGAGAATTCATGTCAAGCTACTAGTAGTTATTCTTTTTACCACCTCTATGTAGTGATTGTTTTTTGTTTTCCTGTATTACGGGGGAGGGGGATGGATGTTCAGTTTGATTGACACTTCGACGGTAGCACTTCTGTGGGCTGCCCCTAGTTACATTCTGGTACATTTGTGTGGTGCGATACATTGTTTTCAGCCTTTCAGGTCTGCTCCTGTCTGCCTGCCTTTGGATTCAGATTGTTATAGTGCCCTATTTCACTGATTCAATTCAGCTCCCCTGAATCTGAGGCATGATCATTCTGTTCTGCAAGCTGTGTAGATGTGATTTTCATCTGAAATGCGAGCTGGGAAGTTGCTGTGAAACAGGCAAATCATCCCTCAGTATCAGGATCTGAGATTTATTGTGATCGCCCTGAGTCATGTAAAGAACCGAGAAAACGGTCCGAGCAGCCGTCCGATTAATATCCGACGGTTGGACGCTATCATCCTCCTCCTTTGGGAACTGGGACGCAATGCAATTATAGCCGTCAGTTGCACGAGTGGCCACGGCTGCCGCAACCGGTCGTCTGCCTGTCTATGCCCAATGTCGTCTGCCTCTACGCCGGCAACGCCGCGTGCCGTGGCGAGGCCGGCCGGGAGGCACGCCTTGTACGTCGCGGCCGTGCCGCTGCGGGGGCCCAAGGGCCCGGCTCAGGCCCTGTTGTCGGCGGGCTACTCGCTGAGACTCTGGGACCTGCAGCACTTCATGGTGCTCCTCCGGCCCAAACTCATGTGAGGCAACCCAATCCATTGGTTCCTTCTCTTTCTACGCTTCAAGATCTTCACGGTGACGAGTCATGTTTGGTTTGCAGGACCTGTTGGTCTTCGATTTCCAGCCTCGAGACCCCGAGGACGTTCTTGCCGCGTTCTCAATTCTATCGCAGAGCAAAATCCCCGGTAATTTCTCTGAGCATTTTGATCCATAACAAGAACTACGCTTGTAACTACTGACAATCCAAGAACCGGGATGGAAAGAACATTGCAAGATATAACAAAATTTCGTGCCTTTTTCTTTCGATTGGTGTTAAATTTGATTTATCTGTCCGCAAAGGACAGGAGTGGTTCGGAGAAGATCGCTGCAGAGGATTCCGGACAGGAGGTGCTGGTTCGTCGGGCTCTCTGACGGCGACGCCGTCCACGCTGCCGACAGGTTCAGCGACCAGTGGCCGACCGATCTGGTCGTCGGGAAGCACGACTGTCGAGATTACACCAACGGTTGGTTGAGCACGCGCGGCCCATGTCCCCATTACCACCTTCTCATCGCCACTAGTTTAACACATTGTGAATTTGCGACCTATCTCACTCGTTTCTCTCTCCGATCGCAAGGGCTGGTCGAGGTCTTGACAGGAGAAAAACGTGTCTTGGAGTCGCTCAGATCAGCCGCCAATGAGGCAGCACCATGGTGCGAGTGGTTTCCTCTTTTATTCTCCTCTTCGTTTTCGTGGCGCACTGATCTTGTTTAGTGAATGTTTGCTCGAGATATCGTTTGAAAATATTGGTGATGCTACGTATGCGTAAACGATGCCATTTGATTGCGATAACCTTGGATGATTAGTTTATTCACTTTCTGTTCAGCATGTTCTCAGCTTGTCTGACAGACTGACAGAGTTCATTCTGATGCTTTTTTTAGAGAAATTTTACAATGGATAACAAAGGTTGTAAGTAGTGGTAGTAGAAATCAAATTTAACTATCCATTTGTCAAGGGTATTTTTTTTCTATCCATTCATCAGGGGTATTTTAGATTTTTCCTAATTTATTCACAGTTTTGGATTCACCGAATATCAGGTGATCTTCTGATGATTCTTATCTATTCATCAAGATCACAGGATGTGTTTTACTGTAGATGACAAATAGTATGATAGAATTTTTTACCCTTTTACCTCTTTATGAATTTTACTATCAATACTACAGGTGTTAGTATAACTAGATCTAAATTGATTTCAACCATTAGATTCAAAGGAATAGACAGCTTATATTGATTTTAATCCATTGTAAAAAGAGCTCTTTTTTTTACTATTCCTGAAATAAGTTGCCAGCTTACATTGCAGATGGCTGATCTATCAGAATATGAATTGCTAGAATCGTTTTGGGATTCCTAATTTGAGACAAAGATGCCGGCCACCTGCAAGTGAAACTAAGAAGAAGCCTTCTCGGACAAAGACACAAGGAAGAAACGAAGACGCCTCGCGAAGTTCCTTGCCTGAAGATTGAAACAAAAGTAGCAATGTTTATTTCTGTAATCAGGTGAAGTTTGCTGAACTGGAAAGTGTTGGTTCAATATTTTATCAGTAACTTATTTGCCATACGTGACAAAATAATTACCAAGAAATTTTTACTAGCAAAGTGGAGGACAGAAAAACAATGATACACACAGAACTATGTGAAAATTGTCCACTATGCAGATGGCTTTAGAAAACAGAAACAAATATCTTCTGAATTCTGTTTACTAAACGAGACGTTGGTTGATTGAGAGGTGATCGATCTATGCCATTCTCCGCCACCGTAAGTGGCGAGTGTTTTGTATCATCCACGACAAAGAGAAAGCTCAAGCTTTTCTCTAGCTGTCTTCCTGCCGACCCTCGCACCCAACGCCCTGCAAACAATGGCAATTTGCAAGCATGGTGATTTAGGATATGATCACCAATTGCCATTGTTGGCCACCTTTGGCCCACCCCTTACCTCAATACTCTTCCAAGAAACAACTTGCATTGCAATGCCGACTACTTTCGACATGATGAGACACGGATAGACAGGAGGTAGCTAGGGGGTTGACTATCTCCATTAATCTTTATCTTAAACCTGAAAGGCAGGAGGAGGCAAGCCCCATTGATCTTTATCTGGAAGCTGAAAGATAGGATCATAGGAGGAGGAGGTGAAATACAGGATCATAGGAGGAGGAGGCAATGAAGTTCTTGTCAACTCAGAGGTTATCACCAACCTAACAAGAGCTGGTAATGTGCAGTGAGTTCATTGCATCCACGATGGATTGTACCCCTACCTATCTGCACTGGCTGGCCCTTATCAAGAAACGTAGCAAATCAAAACCAGGTAATATTAGTGATTAGCAAATCAAAACCAGGCAATATCAAGAAACGTAGCGAAATGCAGATTCTTCACTTGGCTATTCCTGCAGGATAGAATCCTCACAGCTGATAGACTGGCTCTTCGAGGATGGCCGCATAGCACGCTTTGTGCGATGTGCGGACTAGAGCCAGAGTCAACTAGACACCTCATCCTGTTGTGTTCGTTCGCAAAACAGGTCTGGAGAAAGGTCTTCTTATGCATGAACATAAGCTTTGACGCCAACCGACCAACTATGGTACAATCAGACATAGCAGCCTGGTGGAGGTCAATCCGCGCCACGATCTGCCACCAATATCGCAGGCAGGCGGACGGCGCCTTTATGTATGTAGCGTGGAACCTCTGGAAGGAGAGGAACAGCAGGATTTTTAATAATCTCTACAGATCTGAGGACGCCGTCGCTGACGCCGCAGTTGATGATATTCGTAGTCGAAGGGCGGCTGTAAGTATCCGAGATTCATAGATGGGGCCAGGCGCTTGCTCCTTCGCCTTTCGGGCGATCAGATAAAAGTTTCGGCAGATTAGGAGTTTCGCTCTTTCCCTCTCTTTTTTGTTGTTTCATCTCCCCCCCCTCCAGAATGTTATCCGATCTATAAATTAACTTTCTGTTATACTCATGTCTATCTTTAATGCAAAGCAGAGCTCCTGCCATTCCTTCCAAAAAAAAAAGATATGCATGCAGCAGTGAGAGCAGACCCCGTGTTTAGCTGGCCACCGAATCCTGATCCCCACCATGCTTTTCTACTTTCTGCCTGCACCTGCAATCTCCAGCATCTTCTGCAGGTTCTAATCTATCAGCAGCTCTAGCTAAGCTAGCACTATTTGTCTTTTACTCAAATTTAGATTAACTAAGATAGACAAAAATGGTAGCAGTTGTATTGTACAGCAGATCAATCGATCTGAAGATAACAAGATAAATCGACACTGCTTTGAAATGTGTTTTATGTGTAGTAATGGTCCTAATGGATTTTCTTTTATATGTAATAAAATCTGAAAAGCTATTCTGTAAATCATATGAAAGATTGTGCAGCAGAATATTCCAGAAATAAGCGAGTTGGGTGATGAAAACAGAAAATTTGTAGTTAAAATGACAGAGTTAACCATGCATTTTTTATGGCTGATAACAGTCACCATATATACTAGCATTAATATTTAGGAACATTTGCATCTATGCCTCTGGAAAGACTCGAGACTAGCTAGCCACTTGCAAAAATACAACCATTAAATTAAATTTGGAGATTCAGTCATGCTGTTTCAGTGTCAAATTTTGATTGGCATTTTTGGAAATTCGATGAAAATGAGTTGATTATTGCGGTCCTTGGCACGTATAAATTGCACAACGTTGCGTACCCGGGCAGGGGAACTACCACCAGTTCTTGTGGAGTGGGGGCAACATTTGGATATCTGGAGGGCCCTGAATTGCACTATGCATGATCCTCACCAGCCACCATGGTCGGCCTGTTCAGATTGGGACTCAAGTCTCAACCCTGAAGCCTGGATTGATCTCATGGAGTGACTTCCCTCAGCTCAGCGCAGCTCTCTGTACGGTTGCTATCATCCTGGTTTCTGCTGAATGAGGTTGGTGTACGGACAGCACAGCACATCGCAAAGTCAGGAACTATTTGCGCCTATGTGTTGAAATGCTCGCTAATTGTCAGTTAGAGGAGACCTGCCAAGTAGGTCTGCATCATCTCGTTCAAATCGGTAGCCATGATCTGCAGAAGATACCTGCGTAATAACTTTTATTTTTTTGCTAAACTCATCAGTCCAATTTTTTTTTTTTTGAAGATAGCAGAGTTGTGATCTATATTATTAGATAGAGGGAAAGACAGAGCACATAGTGCAGGATTCTGCGCTAGAGAGAAGAGCCAGAAGAAGGAGCAGGGAAAAAGAGAAGGGAGAGAAAGGAAAACGGAAGGAAAGAAAGAAAAGGAGAAGAAAGGATCAAACCTGACGTTCCACTAGGTTTTTTAGCTGAACTGCTCCAGCGACAATCTAGAGCGCGGCCTTATCTTTGACTGACTGAAAAATATCCTCGTTGGCATTGTATTTGTTTCGAAAAACTCTGGCGTTTCGCTCTTTCTACTACTGCCAACATGATAGGGTAATCAGAGTCCTAACACCTTTGCAAAATTTGGGCCGACGGTTTGCTTGTTGTAGGCACCAATCTTCGAAGGTGTCGGCTCGTTCCCAATTGTTGGGCAGGAGCGATGGCAGCCTTGCCCATGCAGCCACAGCTTCCCACAAGTATCGAATTTGCAGGCACTCTATGAAGAGGTGATACACAGTTTCGAGGTTTCGACAGCACATTGGGCAAAAATAATGGTTTGGCCATCCCCTGCATTGAAGTCGCTAAGCCATCCATAACCGGTTGTGATGGGTAAGCTATAGAAAGACTTTACATCATAGTGGAGCCCACGCAGTCTAGACTGTGGTATGGAAGGATATGTAGGTGCTTGTTGTGAACTGCATGCGGTATGCTGATGAGGCTGTGTAGATGCCGGTGGATGTTTGAGTCCATGATATGACGTCTCGAACCTATGACCACAGCTGTAAGGACTGGATTTTGACCCATAATTCGACGAATTGGAGTACCAAATGGAGAGTTGGGCTGTGTCGAATACCTCGAATCCAGTTGTTGTTTGATAGGGCGTCTGCGATGGAGTGAGACTTTCGCTTGGAGTGCTTGAAGAGGTCCGGCGCTAGCTGTGAAGGTGCCATAAAATTATTGTTTGGCCGTTTCCAATGGCGATTGTGGTGGCCGCTGAGAAGAGCTGTTGGTCGGTCCGATCGCATGGTGTAGACATTCCAATCCATGGCCTATCCGGATCCATCCACCTGAGCCATAGCCATCGGAGGCGGAGCGCCCTGGCGAATCTGTCTAGGTCGAGAACCCCTAAGCCCCCCATTTCGTACAGGCGGTAAACTATTGACCAGCGAACTTTCCAGTTCCCTCCATGAATTTCCCCATTTCCTACCCATAGGAATTTTCTCCGCAGCTTATCAAGGTCCGAAATGAACTTTTTGGGAGCCTGATTGCTATGAGCAAGTAGACTAGGAGCGAGGTGAGGGCCGATTTAACCAAAGTGATTCGTCATCCCATGGTGAGATGGTCTGCCTGCCAGCTTGCTAGACGTCGCGCCACTTTATCATGGATAGGCTACAGGTCGGCGCGTCGTAGGCATCCGAGAGTGAGTGGCATGCCCAGATATTTGATAGGAAAATTTGAAATTCCTCCCTGAAAAGGTTGCAAGATGCTCTGAAGGTTTAGATCTTGGCCTCTGATCGGTGCTATAGTACTCTTGTGCATGTTGACTCGAAGACCAGATGCTTGCCCGAATAGAGTGAGGATATTGATGATTGCCTCAAGATCACTTCTGACTGGGTTCAGGAAGATTACCACATCGTCCGCATAGAGGGAGAGTCGGAGAGATGGTGCGCGGCCTCTCAAAGGAGATAGGACGCCATCTTGGGTTGCTTTGGCGAGGATGTGGTGCAATGGGTCAATGGCTAGCAGGAAGAAATAAGGCGATAGGGGGTCGCCTTGTCTGAGTCCACACTGGTGCCTGATCTGAGGTCCCGGCATCCCGTTGAGGAGAACTGATGAAGTGGATGTCGCGAAGAAGGTTGATATCCATTCTCTCCATCGAGGGTCGAACCCACGAGTTTGCATGAGGTCTAGTAAATATTCCCAGGAAACGGAGTCGAAAGCTTTTTCAATATCTAGCTTGAGCATCAGTGCAGGAGTTTGGTTTCGGTGATAAGTTGTTACACGGTTTTGAACCCACAGAAAATTGTCCTGAATACATCTCCCTTTGATGAAAGCGGTTTGCGAATTCGATACGAGAGAGCTTATTTGTCTCGAGAGGCGCTGAGCCAAGAATATTTTTGCGACTAAGTGAATGAGGCTGATCGGTCGGTAGTCTGCAGCGCTGCCTACGGATTCCTTTTTGGGGATCAAGACTATGGAAGCCACGTTTATAATTCGAAAATCTCGGGCGGAGCAAGTTTGGAGGGAAAGAAGCGCGTCCATGATGTCTTGCTTAACAATTTGCCAGCAGTATTTATAGAAAGTGCCAGTGAAGCCATCCGGACCCAGGGCTTTCTTCGCAGGCAATAGGTTGATTGCTTGGAGGACCTCGTCCTCTGAGAAGGGCGCATCGAGATCACTAAAGTCGTGGGTAGAGATGTTTAGGCATGGCCAGTTGCTCAGTTTGGAGCGGTTGGCCTTTTCTCCCAGTAATGATGTGAAGTGCTGTAGCAACACCTGCTCTTTATTGTTGTGCAGGGCGGCTATCCCTTAAGGTGTATTCAGGGACTGAATGAAAATTTTCCTTCGTTAGCCGTTTGCTCTTAGGTGGAAATATTGAGTATTTGCATCTCCTTCCTTGAGCTAGCAAATACGAGAAGCCTGCCTTCTGCGAGCTTTTTCAAACGCTGCATAGCCAAGCACCCTTAACTTGAGTGCTTTCCGGAGAGTTCGCTTGGCTTGGGTGAGATCTCTTAACTCTTGAGAGCAGTGTCGAAATGTAGGATTAGGATGTTTGCAAGGTGGAACTGGAGCTTCGCATCGCTCAAGATAGAAGCGCTCCATGCACGAAGGGCCGATGCAGTGGCGCGCAGTTTGAGTGATAGCCGCTTCAGAGGGTTTGAGTGACTGGGCGGGATAGACCAAGTTCGTTCAACCGTTTGAAGAAAGCCCGGGAGTCGGGGTCAGAAGTTTTCAAATCGAAATGATCGCGGTTTGTAGGAACCGCTATGATTTGCTAACAGAAGCGGACAGTGATCAGACATAGACGAGGAAAGTGCCTGCAGCAGATTGGAGAACATGGCGTTCCATTCTAGATTGCAGAACACCCATCATGTGTCAGGCTGTCAGCTAGCTATGATTTGTATTGTTATAGGAAACACAAATTCGTCCTCTCTCATAAACAAGTTGTCAGAGTAAACAGAAATTTGCCCTATTAGAGCATGTACAATGGGTTGACATCATCTGTCTATAAGAGTTGCCATGTCATCTATTTGTTGATATGGATGAAAGAGAAAAAGGAAAGAAAAAGAAGTTGTCTATACATTTGCAGTTGACTGTAGCACGGGAACCAAGCTGGTTATATGTAGAGATGAATTGATTGTAGCATAGGAACCAAAAAAGTGATTGTCTGTACTATTGTATAAGATTGTCTATAGGTGACATGGCAATTTGCTATAGGCAGTAACTGTCTATAGCATTGTACATGCCCTTAGGCCAAGGATGGCGATGTTTATTTCATCTAACCCAGTTTTACGCTGGTGTACGTATGGCCAAGTTCAAATTTGAGAAGTACAACTATCTGAACTTGCAACTTCATTGCAGTGATGTCCAGTTAATTCTTCAGAAAGAGTTGATTATGTAAATTGTCCGACAGAACAACATGAACATTCAGTCCTCGCTCCTCAAAAACAAAAAGAACGAGATACATACAAAATTGTGTTCCAAAATTCTAGAATAAAAAAGCATCAAAACAATAAAGCTAACTAAAACCAATACAAAGAAGAAGAATCAGAGATTGACATGTAAACTGTAGTGACAGCCAAATCAAGAATTCTACATAGGCAAGATAACCCAGTTACCATGGCACTTGTAATAGCAGACTAGTAGTAACCTGTACGTACATCCAAGATGTATTGCGTACTCTATACATTAATCTACTATACACCATCTAGGCATACGTAAGTACGTATAACCCTGCTATACGTCTATGCCCAATTGTACATGCATATATACGTGCAAACCCTACGGCTACGCGTAGATGGCGTAGCGCATGCTCTCACGCACCATGAGGTGGCTGACCTCGTCGGCGCGCAGCCGCCAGCCGCTCGACGCCCAGGCCTCCTCCGTGACGCCGCCACCGTCCTCGCCGTCGAAGCGGATGGTGCACGCCAGTGCCAGCAGCGCCCTGGCCAGCACGCCAGCCACGCTTGGCGCCACCGCGCCGCCGAGTGCAGCAGCACCACCACCGCTGACGTCCTCCTCGGGGCCGACGACGCGCCCGAGCGCGCTCTCGTCCACCACCCGGGCCGTCCTCCTCCTCCGCTGCCGCCGCAGCCCCTGCCGGACAAGCGACACCACTCTCCACATGGCCAGCCACCAAGAAGCTAGGCACACCAAGCAAGAACGCACCCCCTCTCCTCCTCCTCCTCCTTAGCTTCTCGACCTTCTCACGACGAGAGATCGGCGGCGACACGGCCGCGGACGAAGCACATTCTTAATTACGTGCACGCGCGCTCGCTCTCCTAGTCCTAGCTCGGTTCGTTCGGTCACGCGGCTCGCGCCGCCTGCATGGAACCCCCTCCCATGCTTCTTGCCACCAGCTACTGCTCCTTGATTTGCCTCCACCAGCACGACATTTCGTGGCGGCGGATCACAGCAACTATATATACTCGGACGAAACTAGGAGGCTAGCTAGAGCGCATGGAAGCACTCAAGAGCATGGCCGTATATATGAAGGAGGAAAAGGAGGCGGGACGAGGAGGATAGTGGTGGTGGTGGGGAGAGGGGAGCACTTCGGCTGATAAAGGAGGCGGGAAAGGTTCACTAATGGGAGGATTCCGCTGTGCCCTGCCCTCTGTGGTGGTGCCGCTGAGATTTTTTTTTTTTTTTTGCTTTTTTAGCCTCTTACTAACATTTTTTCAAATATAGTTTTTTTCAAAATTATTTACAGATTTAGTATCCACTCGGTAGGTTGCCTATCCCACCAATATTTTTGTCAAGCTCCCTTTCCTTGACAGGAATCAAATCCACTAAGTAATAACTAATTTAATCATACTACTTAATTAAATTGCTAATTAATCAAATTCACTAGTTAATATCCATCCTTATGAGTCAACTGGACTCAGAACCTGCCTGCCAAGATTCTTGCCGTGCTCTCTTAGCACGACAGGTAACTCATATCGCCTTTCATACGACTGTGACTTTCGAGCTCATGAAAGGGACTATTTTCCCAAATTTAAATGAAAGGAAGCTAAATTTCTCAAAAAAAAAATAGAGGCCTATAAAAACTACGAGTTCTGCCTCTAGTTTCTTTCACCGTGTTAGGATTATTTAATTACGATGATTGAATCAATGCTTGGATTGGGACGTTAGCAACCTTGGCTTCCTGGGATCGAATGGACAAAAATCCTTGCTCACGTGATTGAGATATTTATATATTAGAGATCTTATTCTATCTTTTTTAGATGGTGAGAGAATAACTGACTAGTGTAATTAACTTAAGGCTCGCAACTCACATGTCACATGTTCAAATGAAAATCTCATACAAATACGCTACGCAATCTAGGATTAGTGAACTCTGGTTTGGTCATCAGCTAGAGAGACAAGACACCTTCGTTACTACATACAAGGTGATACCAACTATTTTTTTTTTGTTATTTTATTTTCATGTTTTCTCAAATTTTAGCAAGACAAATTCATCCATTACACTCTCGAGATGATCTCGGCAGCGCATAAAAAATAGTTATATTCCTCGAGGGATCATGTCAAGTCAAGTCTATAAGTCGCTGTTGGTAAATGGATGGCTGGTATTAGTTTACCATTTGTGTTAGGTGTGCGGGTACGAAAGGCCGAAGAGATCTTGTTAGGTGTGCGCGTACGAAAGGCCGAAGAGATCCTTGTCATGATCGTTGATCGAGAAGACAAACAATAAACAAAGGATTAATCATCTTGTCTGAAAGGAAAACAAAAATGGGATTAATCATCCAGCTTTTTCCTGTTTTGTCTTTGCGTCTTCTGCCAAACTTTTTCCTTTCCTTTTCAGTTCTCCGGGTTATATATAAGTGCCATCCTGATTTCATTTTTTAACCAATTAGTCGACAATATTAAGAAAAAAAATCTTAGTACATGTGTACTTTTATCCGCCAGCATTAAATTGTAAGCATCAGTGATGCGGATTGCTAATTGATATGTGAGATGCTCGATCTTTCATGGTATCACACACGATAACTTATAAACCAATATAAAAATATAGAATTGCAAGGGCTTTCTTTGGTACAACATGAAAACGAGTCTTCGACTTGCACAATCAACTCTCTCTTTCTCTCTCTCAATTCACGGCATTCAATTCAACTCAAGCACACATTTTAATCATGGCCTCTAAATACCATAACGATTTTCTGGAATTTTATTCAATGCATCAACTCTAATCTACAATGGGGTATGCCTCTAGGCCTTATATTGGTGCACAATGCATGGTTAAAACACATCCAAACGACTCAAATTCAATTTCTAAATATATATGACTCGAACTCTAAGAGATTAAAAAGATATTACAACTTTACATATTAACTTTTGGCCAACCAACATTCTAAAACTTGCCGATCAGATTAAAAATAGAAGGAAGCAAAATTGGAATTGCTCGTTTTGAAGAGATATGAAGATAATCTTCTAAGCTTTTATGAAAGTCCAAGAATGTCAAAATCTAAGCATGGACATGAGAGTTATAAACTGTTTAATTCGGTATATGATGTCAATCCAAGATGATTTCTTTCTTTCCAAATCTAGTTGGACTCTTTTCTTCCTTCTCTCCCACGACTTGGCCTCTCCTTTTTCTTTTTCCAAATCACGTGCAAGCGCATATACCCTCCATCCATATAACCCATACGGCCTTGGCCTATGTGGCCATGCCCTTGGTTAGGCTATGCAACAATAGCTAGCACATGTGTTGCATCTATATAATTTGTGTATTGTCGGCATGATATACTTTTTATGCTTTAGGGTTCCAACCATCCTCCCTTGGCTTTTCTCCCTCACCTCCTCCTTGGCCACATGCTTGATTTGTTCTTTCTTGATGAAAACAACACCATCGTAAATTGGAATCGCTTGTTATGGAGAGATATGAAGGTAATCTTCTAAGTTTTCGGAAAAGTCTAAGAACGTCAAAATCAGAGCAAGAACGTGAGAGTTATGAACTTTTAAATTCAGCATGTGCTGTCGATACAAGATGATTTCTTTCTTTCTTTTTAAATCTAGTTGAACTCTTTTCTTCCTTCTCTCCCATGATTTAGGCTCTCCTTTTCTCTTCCCAAATCATGTACAAACCCATATACCTTCCATCCATTGATCCATATAGCCCATACGGCCTTGGCCTTCGTGTCCATACCAATGCCCTTGGTTAGCTTATGCAGTCATAGCTAGCACATGTGGTGCATCTTTATTATTTACGTATTGCCAACACAATATACTTATTATACTTTAAGGTTCCAACCATCCCTCTAGGCCTTCCTCCCTCACCTCCCTCTTGGCTACATACTTGATTTTTGTTCTTTCTTGCTCAAAATAGCACCGTCGTGTTTTTTAATCTTGATTTGGTAGACAAGAAAAACAATCAAAAGTGATGTTGGCAAGTAGGGTCGTATCAAGTAGGTAACATCATATCAATCAAAACTTAATTTGTGTTGGTGTTTGAAAAAACATGACATTATCACTGAACTGTTGTTCACCTAACTTTGTTGTACAAAAAGGATCAGCTAACAATATATGCAGTTTATTCCGCCTCTTGACCACAATTACTACTAACATGTACCGAGAGTCTCAGATATGCTTCTGTGTTCTACCATTGTGTTCAGTTATTAGATATGATGATATCTTTACAGTTAAGAGTTTAAAGGGCGTGAATGGAATCCCCCCAAATTAAACTCACCAGCTAATCTATCCAAGCCAGATATGACAAGCTGAAGTAGCTTGCTCATTTTAATCCTAGTCAGTATGGCCAATTAGGACCAAATAGCTCCAAAAGAGAACACTAATTGCGTGATTAACTGTACAGAAAATGCACATGTACACAAAAAGGTAAAATCACTGGCAGCGTGAATGAAAAAAAGGACACTACTACAGATCAGGCCTTCCATACCGGCCCATCAGTCCCGGTTGGATTTGAACCCGTACTGATGAGGGCTTCAGTACCGGTTCATTGGCTACATGATTGTCGTGGGCTTTTAGTACCGGTTCGTAACACGAACCAAGATGATGCCTCACATCAAGCATTATTAGATGTGACCGGTTCAAATATAACTAACCGCATCGATCCTCGTTGAGGAAAGTTCAAAAGGAATGCATATTCTATATATATTAGTACGCGATGGTGGGTGGGTTGGTTAGAAGGGTGAGGCTGGAGTCACGAGGTTTCAGGTTCGAGTCTTGGGTTCGCCATATTTTTTAGACCGTAGGAGGGCTTTAAAGGTCTATGACCTTTAGTCCCGGATGGGCTGTCCCGGTTTGGCAACCGGGACTAAAACCCATTGCTAACCGGGACTAAATGACGTTTCCCTGGTAGTGGGAGTTACTTTTCAAGCCTGAAGGAAATGCATGCATATATAGAACATCAAGTGATCTCAACCACTGATGCACACAAGACAAACCTCCAGTGCCTTTTGATTCCATTGGTTCTTATATCTTAGGATATATATGTTGATATGATATGTACTAATGTACTCGCAAGCTAGGACGTGATTAATTATAGAGATCAAGATGGAGGCATGCATGGTTAATTTTATTTTGTTTCTTCCCATAAGCTGGCTAGAGGATGCCCTAGACGGCCAATAGCCTAGCTAAACCCAACTAAAAATCTCTAGTAAAAAATGGAAACTTAGTAGAATAATTAGTGGGGCAGGACATGCCTAAGCACTAAGTGTAAATGGTCCATAGACGCCTAATTATGTGGTCCACCACTATCTAAAGCAAATACCAACATATTATAATCCTCCATGTCTCATTAAAAAGGAATGCTGGCAAGAAAGAATAACTAGATACTTCTTTAGTCCAAAAATATAAAATGTATTTTGATTTTACACAAAGATTAAGGTTGCGTTGAAATTGAGAAAGGTACGAGAGAAAATGACTTAGATATCTCTACTTAATTGTCTTGGAAGATGAGAGATCATATTTTGTGTGGGTGGTAATGAATAAATGCATAGGTTCAGAGAGAATAAATAGAGGTATAGAAGAAAATACTTTATTAAATTTACATGCAAGTTTTATATTTATAGACAAGATCGTTAAAAAAAAAAGTCTTGTAAACTTGGGTGGTGGGAGTAGTTCCTCTGGTAGTGCAGGAAATTAAGGATGAATGTGCAAGTTACTATCACCTGAGGTTTGTGATCTCTATCCATGATTCCAGCTCATGCTTGGATGATGACAAATCCTTACTACTATTAATTTGACTTCTTTTATTATTTTCTTCTCGATCCTTTAATTGGTTCTGTGGCTCTGAATTAATGTAACACATATAGTTTGGCTTCACCTGATTAGTTGATCAGTATAGGTCATAGATTAGTTGAGTGGAGTTGTCTTATTTTTCTTTATCTACCCCTTTTTTTTCTTCTCTCCCCTGTCCATGATGCTATTCGTTTGTGGAGTGTGGGGTCCATGGAACATTTTTCCCATCGAAACACTTGTTGAAAAGGAGCTTTCAAAAGGAAACCCAGCTAAATAAAGTGTGTACCTACGTACATGTGTGCGTCGTAGAGTGTAGACAACGAATTTGGAACAGATGCTTAATACGCATGCCAACCTACACGTATAGAATATCAGATTTGCCTGGGTCCGAGAAAGTACCATTTTTTAAATCACTTTATCATAAATGTAAGGTGTGTATTTCATATTTCAATGTAAAATTAGTATAAAAGATGTATTTCATATTTCAATGTAAAATTAGTATAATGTTCCTTAAATATTCCTAATAAGTATTCATCTTTATTTCATACTACAGGCATGTATTGAATATAGTGTTTAGTGGTAATAATTAGATAAGCTAATTATTTTCAATATCTTTCTAGTCTATAAATTTGGGCAGAGAGAGTAGCTTACTAATGTAGTTATGGGAGATTAGGATCTGCTAAGTGTATTTATATCTAGCTAGTTTAGGAGCAAAGTGGGCACAAGTATAATGGAATTTGTTGTGCATGGAAACGATAAAACATGCTATTTGTTTGCTGAAATGCACTGCACTGCACTGCATTGTTACACTGTGTAGAGCTTAAAACTTTGTACTATACCATAGCATTTCGATTAAGACAACCTGAATTCTACGCTTCGATACTGACTACTCACCGGTTGGCTGCTAATGCTTCCAACTAAATTTAAGCAATGATAAGCTACCGTCCTTAAGGCTATTCACAGTGCATTGTGTCTTGTCACAATATCCAAAACTGCCATGTCATATGATATTATAGAAGATACAACTATCCTAATACATGGTATCATAGATTATTTCTTAATCCTCACAAGATAATTAAATACTAGATGTGTATGAGAGTATCAATTGTGGGCCACTTAGATGATTCAAGTTTCAATGTCTATGATTTCGTGCCAAAGTGGTATCTTCCTCAAGATACAGTTTGCTTCTCTCCCCTCTTAACTCTCTTGCCACATCATCAAAAATGATTATGTGGCATGCATTAAATGGGTATGTTACCATGCACTGGGAATAGCCTAAGCACATATACAGTGTTCAGGTACCACTTTTCTGTACATGATGCAGTGGGAGAGCCTATAATTGCCGCTTTAATTCAGTCGCTCTTATTAAAATGGACCAGACTGACTGATGCCATTATCTTTACGCCCTATTCAGCCTCTTTTTTTCTTTTCCTCCTGCTCGATACTCTTATCCAGAAGAACAGAAAGCCAATCCGATGCGATCCAATCCAATCCAGTTTACTTCACGGCTAATTAATCTAAGCAAATCTAATCCCCTTCTCCACAATAAACTATGGCATCAATTCGTTTGCTGTTCCTGACACGTATCGAGTCGCCATGAAGGGCCGAAGCTATGATCAGGTAGCTAGCTCGATCCATGCCGCGCGCATTGTCTCCGTGTTGTCGTTGCGACGTGCCCGCTGTCCGTTTCCATTTGCACCTGCCACCCCCGACACGCGCGAGATTCCCTGGATACTGCTGTTGCCAATTGCTCTGTTTATTTTATGCATGCACGCTGCAGATGTGCAGGAATCGGATCAAGCTGGGCATCATATATTCATACTAGAAATGTTTTCACGGCGTGACACGCCATACGTCCCTATAATTGCACCAAAACGAAATGTCCTTTTCGCGAAGAATAACTGAAGCGATCTAAATGTAATTACGTTTTTTGACATTTATTTAGAGTCCTTTCACGAAAGTTTCACGACCTTGCTGAATCCACTGCACCACGTCCTAGATTTAGAGACAGACATCTGTTAGTAAAACTTGACTTTCATAGTCAAATGGTATGTCGGTAAAAGTCTATGGCAAAGCGTCTGTCGCTAAAACCCCCAAACAGTGACATTTCGTCTGTCGGTAATGCTATAGACATATAGCAACACGCCGCGTGTCGGTAATTTCATATCTATAGTCAGATCGTCTGTCGCTGATACTAGACCTGCCAAAAGCCCGAAATAATTTGGCATATCGCGCGGGAGACTCAGAAAAAATTTCACGTGCGCGAGATGCACTACTAGAAATCCGGGCTTTTGCCACGAAACTTTTTACAACACCATAAATTCTGTTGCATTAGAGTGGTATTATTGCCTCGATTTGAAAAATTGTGGCGATACGTCCAATATATTACCACGAATTACTGTGCGTTGTGATATTGTTAATTGTCGTGGCAAAAGGTTGGTCGTATTGCAACAAAAAAATAAAATCATTGCATTAAATAAGATTGTATTGCCACGGGTAAATTTTGTTGCTATAATATTTTATTTCGTGGCGAGTTTTAATTTTATAGCCACGATTTCTTTTTACGTGGCAATAAGTCTACATATAGATTACAACATGTATCGGACGAATCATAAAACTTTAATTAAAACCTATGTGGCCTATAATATGTGGGGGCCTAGCCATCTGCTCACAAATCACAGGTCACTGACGGGAGTCGCAAATAAGGTAGAAATGTCGAGATCGATCAGCGATCAGGGCGGAGCTATTTTGCGACGACATATCAGAGAAGTAGCCAAGTCTAAGTGGAATATGAAAAAAATGTCTCTTTTTTTTTTAAGTCGACAAATGTGTACTGTGTCTTATAGGTTGTAGGCTGTAGCTCTCATGCGAAAATGCTACTCACAAAAACCAAAAAATAAAGATAATAAAGCAGTGCTTCAATACTTTTCCTCTCAATACAAGTCGTACAAATCTTAAAGTAAACAAAAGGTTAAATAATCACTATATACCCTCCATTCATTATTTAACATTATGCAACTGTTAAAAAAAAAAGTATAGAAACACTTCCAAAGAAGATGTTATTGATACTCATGTACAAATGGGCCAAACCCACGCAACCAGGCCTGATATTTAAGGCCCAATAAGCCCAATGTAAATCTGGCCCATTACAATATTTATTTTTAGGTTCTATTTGGAAAGTTTAAAACCAACTTCAGCCTCTGAAAAAGCCAATAAATTATTTAGACAACTCAATTTTTAAGCGGTTTTTACTGTAAACTGTAAGATATATATAACTAGCAAAAACTAAAATCTAAAAGTTATTTATTAAATAGTCTTTTATAAAAAAATACAGTTATTTTTCCAGCTAAAAAACTAAAAAAACAGTTTTTCAAGAAAACTTCCGCCCAGGCTATTAAGAAAACAGAATAATTATCTTTTTCTAATAAAGTAAGCTCTGTAAAACCCATCGCCTCCCGCGCTCCTCCCCAAAACCAGATCGAACGCCCTAGGGTTTTGCCTCGCCTCCCCTATTTGTCTTCCTTCACCTCCTCGTCCTCCTCCTAGAGAGCGAGAGGGTGAGATGAAGCTCGCGGGGTTCAAGTCGGTGGACGGCGCGCACGAGGAGTCTATCGGGGCAGCGGTGTGGGTGCCCTCGGCCACCATCGCCCCATCACTCACACCTGGCTGACGAGACCGTCGCCTCTGGCGCCTGGACGAGCTAGCCTCCGCCGCCCGCTTGCCCACAGCCACGAGCTTGGGATCGTCTCCCTCGCTGCCCACCCGTGGGGGCCATCGCCACCGCGGTCTCCCTCGACAACTACGTCAGCATCTTTGACGTCGACTCCGGCACCTCCGTTGCCACGCCCCGCCTTCCGAGGTCTGGGGCGTCTAGTTCCACCCAAAGGTAGGCGCTGGGTTGTCCTAATTGCTCGACACTAGTGTAAAGATTCTTGCCATTTTTGGCTGTGGTTTTCGTAGATTCGAGTGTGGAGATGATGAAATGTGTGAGGTTTTACTGACCTAGTGTGGCGGTTATAGTTGATTCTAGAATAGAATGCCATACAAATGTGGCTATGGCCCGGATTCAATTAGTTCTTTTAAAATGATCTATTGTTGTTTTAGTACTGCGCTTGAGGGTGGAAATTGATGAGATGTGTGGGTTTGGCCGTTTTAGTAGATTTCAGTGTAGAATGCAATGAAAAATGCGGCCTTGGTTGGGCATTTTGCAGTGCTTTTAGACTTCAGCAGGTTTGGTATATGTCGTGTAGTTAAAGAACAACTATGGCATAAGATAGATTAGTTTCAATTTGTCAGAGTCCGCCATTGATTTCTTGCAGTCATCAGAAAAAATGATTAAACAGGAGACATTTGGTTGTTAAATTAAGAAGGCAAGGCTGACCCTTTACTCGATTGTTGCTGCTCATTGATCTACATTTGTTAATTGTTGGTACAATGGCCCGTCATCCGTGGTTCTCTTGGTTTTTGTGATTACCTCCTTTACTGTTCCTTTCAAAATTACAGTAACTTTAGTACTAGTAAGATGCTTGTTAGAGCGATCGATAGTGTGAAATATGACCTAGTTAGTAATTACATGTATTGTTGGCAAAGCATGTGTAACTGTTTGTTGGCTTAGACTTTCATGATAATGTTGTATTATGCATTTGTGATGATTCTATTGGAGAATCAAAGTAGATAATTCTTTGTTCTTTCAAACTATCAGTGCATTAAGTTGGTGATGAATAATGCATATAATTATAGATATGTATTAATTATGGATGGAGTTTATATGCTATTTTTAAGCCTTCATATCCCACTGTATTTTAAAAAGTTGGTTAACTTATACTTTTAATTTTGTTCTTTTATTAACTTAGTACTTTATAATCACAATTGGACAGTTTGTGAGTGTTGCTAAAAATGATTAGTGAAGCTGTGATCAATTCAGATATATATTGCCTTGTCAATGTGATCCACCATGCTAATCAGATATCATCTTTTTTTGCAAGATGATAATTTGGCTTGTGCTAAACCTAAACCTTGTTGAAACTAGGAATTATGTCCTTAAGCCCTTAATTTATTTGTTTCCTATGAGTATGTGGTATGCCTACCAACTTGCCAACTCGCCATTGCTGGTTGGACTTCTGCTTTTTGACACAATCAAGTCTAATTCAATGGAACCCTGTTCATGCTCGCATGTTCAACAGCTAGTCTCGTATGTTTTTTATTTGTGCACAGTTGATATGTGTAAGTGGCTGTTCATTTAGTCTTTTCTTCTACGTTATCTTGATATACCCTGTTCGGCAACATAGAACATCAATAAATGCTGCTTTGTCTTAAACCTAGACTACCAATACAGTATGTTAAACTGTAATATTCTCTATATAATAGCGCCTGGGCTCGGAGGCCTCAGGGCGCTGTCGTACAAAACCGAGCAGTGCTAATTTGAGATGAACCTGGTACTGAACAAATACTCTAGGTTTTAGAAATAGTCAAGTTTGAGATTTTGCTATAACTCTGGGATTTTGCTAAGTTTCACTTTATTTTCATGCATAGCTCGGTTTGATTTATAGTTTGAAATTAGTTCAGTTTAGGATGTAGTTTCTTTTGCATATTCTTGCCTTTCAGATTTAGTTAAGTTATAAGATTTTGCTATAACAAATGGAGTTCACATTTCAGATTTTGCTATAACTGCGGATGTTGCTAAGTTTCAACTTTAGTTTCATGTATAGCTCGGTTTGATTTATATTTTCGAATTGGTTCAGATTTAGTTTCCTTTGCATACACTGCTGCTTTGATTTAGTTGAGATTTCAGATTGTGCTAGAACAAATGGAGCTCACATTTCAGATTTTGCTATAAAACTATCACATTTTGCTAAGTTTCACTTTAGTTTCATGTATAGCTCGGCCAGATTTATATTTTCGAATTGGTTCAGATTCAGATTTAGTTTCCTTTGCATATACTTCAGTTTCAGATTTATTTCACATCAGGCTCTACATGCTATAGCTCAGTTAGTTTAGGATTGCGATAAATCTTTTGGACAAGTTCGTTCTAGTCCCATGTTAAGCTATAAGCTAAAATTTTCATATGATGTGCCACTAACATATTGGAATACTCACAATAATCATTTGAATTCACAATTATGTACAAGTCATGACACATGTTCCCTAACGAAAGAAATAAATTAACCTTCATTTGAATTCTGAAGGGCATATTAGCATTTGAGTTAAAAAAGTTACTCTTGGCTTTCTGCAGGAATTCTGTTGATTTCGATCAGCTGTTCATGTTACCACTAATTGCCTAATTATGTGCCAGACATTTCTTGCCTTGTGTATATTTGGCATCCTAAATATTTGTGTGCTCTCTTATAGGGTTCCTCAAGGCCCACCCATTACCATGTCTTGTTTGATGAGATTGGCTTCTCACCAGATGACCTCCAGAAGCTAGTTCTTTCGCTCTCATATGTGTAAGTACATGGATATGTCCAATTTTCTACTCGAATATGCTACAGTTGGGAAGATAATATTAGTTTTGTGCTTGTGCAGGTATCAAAGGAGCACCACTGCAATATCTGTCGGTATGTTGATATCTTATATCACAATTTGCTTCCTTCTATATTCGGAAATATTACTCACTGTTTGATAAATCTTGTTTTTCTCTCAATGGCACCTATCTATTACGCCACCTTGCAACCAAGCAGATGGGCGATTTATTAAATTCGATGAGTTTGTTTGAAACTTCATCTAGAAATGGTGTCTCTTGACATCGCAGAACAGTTCCTGCATTGCGGTTGCATCTTGATGTCTGCAGCTCAATGTTCTTTTGTTGAGGTGGTCTTAATCGATCGTTGCAAAGGGGTTAACAATTTTGTGAAGAAACCTGATAACAATGTTAGGTAGTTAGTTTATTCCTTTTTTTTTGGACATATGGTACCACACAGCATAGTTACTTGCTGTCTTGCTTTAGTTGGAGTTAGTCATTTTCAGCTTAGGTGATGCTAGAGGACTCTTATGCTAATTAGTTCCAAGTATGAATTTGTATGCATCGTCATAGCCAGATTTACAGTGCAAACATCCAATTAATGGAAACTAGCTTAACTATTACATGCACATATGTATGGATCTTGTTCAAGCAATCGCTATTTGAATATGTGCATCGCTTAGATTCTTGTTTTACTATAGATTCATTTGGATCGATAGATTAGATTACAAGCATCCTGAATAATTTGCTAATAAGAAACTAACCCATACATGTTTATCAAGACCTAAACTATGCCCTCATTTTAACTTGGTTTATTAGAATCGAACATATCATGTGCTCAGATGTTTTAATAATGCTTGCTAGTGTTTAGTTGATGATTATACATGATTAAGGGCTGAGGCAGCTGCATGTTAAAATATAACCATGAATAAGTGCAATGTCCAACACCACTTACCATTGGCTGTTGACTAGAGGGTGGGGTTAGTAGGATCTAACTAGCTCAAGCCTTATTACCTTTTACCCAGATGGTGCTATAAAATATTCATGGTTTAATTTGATAGGTTTTAGTTTTGATCTCTCAATGGAATGTTTGAACTGCCATGTTCTTTTGATACCATTCTACCTTATCATAGAGTAAATGGAAATATCAGTGTATGCATGCCCATTTATTAGTGAGTCTTATGAGAACAGATTTCCACATTAGGCTCGAGTTATTGCATTGTCCAGATAGTGTTGTATAACACAATATGCTATGATTTATTTGCACAATATTTATTTGTTCATATCACCAAATATCTATAAATGCTATGGAAGTAATAAAGACTTGGCTGAAGTCTTGGAATCTTTTGGTTGCAGAGGACAGATGGAGGAGGAGAGAGAGGTAGATGGCCTTTTGGCCTGCTTTTCTGGTCTCCAATCAGAAGGTAGAGAGGGGTTTAGCAGTGCATCATGGATTCATGGGATGGTGAGAATCCACTGTCTTGTTCTTCTTTTCGTTTTATACTACCTGTGAACCGACATTGCTTTGCTAGCTATGCAGAGGTGAAACCATGGTTGGGGCTGAAATACCATGGGCTAGCAGGGGCAGGTGGATGGCATGCAAACTTAGCTCAGATGCAATAGCCACTGCCCACCACTTGGCAAAGGAGGTATGGGCAGGGAATGGGCAGCTAGCTGCTTGGGGGCTACGGAAGGTGCTGGCAGAGTTGAGGGTTAAGACAGTGGAGTAGCTGAGGGTTAAGACAGCGGAGTATGGACCACTAAATGAAGTCTAGAAAGAGTTTTGAGAGTTAATCTCCTTTAATTTCTGATGTATATATTTATATATATTGGACTGGTTTTGAAATGATCATTCTTTATGGACTTGTGAAATCTGCTATTTGTGAAGACGTGTATTGATTTTGTGATTTCTTTTTAACTATCAGTGTTCATGTAAAAAGATGGTACTGGACTTGTATCTTAATATAACTGGAATGGAATGAATTCTATTTGAAATTCTTGAGTGATAATGTGTGGATGTTTAGTTGCGGTGTTATGATTGTTGATCTCGATTGGAGTATATGTTTTCATCTGTTGAAAGTATTAGCAAGAATCTTGCAGTTGTTAGTCATCTGTTATAAGTGCTTAAAAAAATGGAAAATTAATTTTATCGTCACCACATCTGTCAGTAAAAGCTTTGTCTGCCGGTAAAAGGTGTTTGTCGGTAAAATTTTGTTTGCCAGTAAAAGTAGTAAATCAAAGGCAAACGGTCTGTCGATAAAGATTTGTCTGTCGCTAAAAACTTGTACCGACAGGACTTACACCGGCACCTCTTTTCTGTCGGTAAAAGCTTTACCGACAGATATGCTGTTGCTATAGGTGGCTTTTAGCGACAGACAAGCTGTTGGTATATTTAGGGCATGATGTAGTGATCGAAAGGTCCTTTTTAAGGTCTTTTTTCGCAAAAAACTATTGAAAGGACCTACACGTAATTATATTTTTTTGAGGGGCGCTTGCTGACGGAGGATATGAGGCGCGCGATGCCCCGCCCGACAAAAAAATTTGATCTGGATTTTTTTCTAAAAAAATAAAATTTCGTTTTTCTCGGCGATGTTTTTTTTTAAACTAGGCGCGACTGCGCAAAATTGAAAGATCCTTTTCGTGAAAAATAGCTGGAACGATCTAAACGTAATTATGCTCTTTTTCGGTATTTACTTAGGGTCCTTTCACGAAAAATTCGTGATTTTGCTCAACCAAAAAGTCCTTTTCATAAAAACCACCGAAAGGACCTAAACATAATTGCGCTCTTTTCAGCATTTATTTATGGTCCATTCACGAAAAATTCATGATTTTGCTGAACCAAAAGATCTTTCCTGTAAAAAATCGCCGAAAGAACCTAAACGTAATTACATTTTTTTTAGAGAGGTATTGGTGGAGGCTTGACATGTGGCATAGGTGAGGAAGGAGGAACATTGCCATCTTTAATATAGTGATGATTTGTTTGCTTGCTTGATCTACTTTGAAGATCTAGATGGGAGTCATCATGAGACTATGATTCACTTTCTGAAGGAATTTTTAGGTCTCTAGTAGAGAGAGATTATCTATGCCTGGCTTGGCCTCCAAAGAGAAATAAAGAAAGGATTCAGGCTTTGACCATTGTTCAAGTGCTTGTAACCACGGAATTATTACAGGAAGAAGAGAGTGAGAGAAGAATAATATCTGTGCTATTGGAACCAAATTCTATCACTTTCCAAACCTTCTATATATGTGCTTGCGAACGAGCGTTAGCTCGTTTGGCTTGCCGCGCGGAGTCGCGAGCAGGCCACTCGGGTTGGAGCCTCCGCGCTCGCTCGGGTGCGCACAGGGAGTAGGGCAGTGTGTGGGTGTGTGCGGGGTGTGTACGTGTGTGGATGTGTGTGCACCTATAGCTCAGCTATTGTTCTCTCCTTTTATATTGAATGCCAGAACTCTTGACCAAAATTCAAAAAAAAACTTCATGAGCCGGGGCTGCATGTTCCAGCCCGGCCAAGGCATTGGATCGGCGTCTGAAGGCTGGGCCACGAAGGCCCAAACGGAAGAGTGACCGCTTCCAGTACGATCTGCAGGCCTAAAGCCCAAACCAAGAGAGCACCCGGAAACCACGTGGGGCGGCGCTGCGCTGCGCCGGCGACGGAGACGGAACCGTACAGTTGTAACCCCGATGGGCGATTCGTCGTGGTTAAGACGAATCCTGGATTCCCAGTGATTGTCGCGCTCGCGCGCCTTTCTGGCGCTTTCCGTGCTTTCTTTTTCAGGGAGAGTTCAGGGATCAATTCCCCTGCATGGTACAGCGGCAGGACATGAGTCATGCTCGCTCATGTACAGATGTACTGGACAGGAAGTGACCAGAGATTGATTCTGCCAGGAAAGGATTGGGCTAGCTTGCTTCAAAGCACGACAAAGGGGAGAAGCGATTAGTTTTCTAGCCCTTTTTATTTTGATTTTTTTTTTAATTTAACTCTCTCTAGTGAAATCCTACATCTAGTCTCTTTTTCACAGTAAGAGACGGTCTCTTGTACTCACCAGCCACAGTAGGCCGCCGCTCCTGTGCTCACCATCTATGACAGGTTGTCGCTCTCGTGCTGTCGCGGCGTTGCTCCCATGCTCTCCAGTTATAGCACCACGCCTTCCGCGGTAGAAGAGGGGACTAGATTTCCGATTCCACTAGAGAGGGGATATATTTGCAAAAAAAAAAAACAAGATAGAAGAAGCTAGAAAAATGATTGGGGACGCATTCTTGCAAAAAGTTTCTTGATCGGAAGCACGGCGAATGGTCGTCCTTTCTCAGTGTAGTGCACCATGATGGTGCTACTGCCTAATGCAGATAGGCAATGTAACACCCGAAAGAAAGTGACAAGTCGGCAAGAAGGAAGACAAGATCATTAAGCAAGCAGAGGTCAGTGCCCCTTGTCTGCCAACACCCAGGAGAGGAGTTATCCCATGGTATATTTTCAGTGCTGTGTTATGTGGTGTTACAGATTTATCTTCTGACATCATGAGGTATATCCACTAGGTTTTACTTTTGCTTCTATTTCTTGATCAGGATTAAGGGGTCTTTTTTAGAATCATCAGGATGGAGTGGGTATTAGAACATCTGTAACTTGATGCAGTCTACTTGCTGATGTGAACTGAATCTTGGTTTTTCCCGTATGTTGATCACAACCAAATGACTCGTTTAGTGCTTCGACTAAAGAGAAAGGACATCTGCTCATTCGTAAAGAATCCGCATGTATGGAAGTAATTGGGGGTGAAAATGGTATGATTTCCATTATCACTTGAGAACATGTAGAAGCATACAAGCAGCAGAAGCTACTGTACAATAAATAACTGATAAATAGTTAGCGCACAAATGCCAACAATCACTCATGCAAACCATATACATCAAGATAAATAAAATTCAAGCCTCAGCCAGCGCAATCATGAAATGTAGTGAAGCTATATGCACTCTCAAAATAGCACTCACTTGCACACTAAATCCTCAAATTCTCTCCACTACATAAGTTTTGGGGACCCTCCAAACTTTGGTGGAGTCATGAGACTTTTCGTCAGCCATATCGCGGTCTCTCTAGACGACACAGCTCCTTCACCAAATGGTCTAAGAACACCTGCAAGCTCCTCAACCCTCTCCTGCTCCAGGAGCTTCGCACAAAGCTCGAGAAGTGACTCCAGAGCATCAGCTCTCTGCTGCACTATGTTCAGATGATCCCACTCGGCAGGTGTACTATCTGCATGGGCCAATTTTAGCGCGTTCGTCGGTGATGATTCCTCTGTAACAACACCGACATCGCCTACGCCTGGCTTTGTTCCTTGATAAGTGTGTGCTTTCACGTCCTTTCTTTGCTCTTGCACTACTCCAATAGTCAATTCCTCGTTTGGTATCGGTGCCTCATTAAGCTTTTGACTTGCACCAGTGACTGGGGCAACCTCTACTACACTACTTGTTCTTACAGCTTTAAGACATATGGTGTCATCAATCTGTCGATCAGTTGTTGTTGCCAAGCTCTCCTCGGTATGTTGAAACAGTTCAAGTGAGAAAATGTCACTATTTGGCTTTTCTATGTTTCTGGCTTCAGGATCCACATACATTTGCGAAATGCAGGCATCCTGGGTACCAATAGTTGATACATCTGAAATGTTTGTGGAGCTGTCTCTTGTTTCCAATGCTTCATTGGATCCATTGGCTTTGACTACTCGTTTTCTGCCACTAAATGGCTTTCTTGACTGCTTGTCTCCCACATTACTTTTGGTGGGCTTCACTGGAAGGTAGATTGGAGAGCAGTTGCATGATTCAGCGAGATATGGTTGCAAATATGGGTGCCTCAATAGCTCCCCAGCCTGGAAATTTTCATTTTAACTTTGAATGCTACTCTTGTGTCGGTGCCTTCGATCGAAACAGTTAAACTGAGTTTCTGGTACTTACAGTGGGTCTATGCTCCGGATTTTTCCTTAGCATGCTCTTCACTATCTGCTTCCTGGGAAACAAAGACTCAATTTTGGTAAAGAAAGAAGAAGGATTTACAGTATTGGGCGATCGTTCAAATGAGGTACTCACAGTGATGATGAATATATTGGGGGCATTGGAGATATTGAAGATCTGTTTATTTTGTTAACTAATGCTGCCATGTCCTGCACAAATAATAAAGAAGAGTATTTCATGAGTTTCCAACTTATATGGAGAGAGATTGAACTAGTGTATCAGTAAATTATGTTGTATTTGTATAAACACATACTGCAGCTTTGAACGCAGGGCGTTGTGCTAAAATCTCAAACATACAGCAACCTGATGGTAAAAGAGGACAAGCAAGGTTTGAGCAACTGTTTAGTTCTGTCAAGCATCATCACAGAAGACTAGAAACCAACTCCAAGAGCAGTAGAGCTGGGATCTTACCAAGTGACCATATATCCGATTTGTAACCGTAAGGTATGTCCGCTAGTATTTCTGGGCACATGTAGTTTGGGGTTCCTACAACCTGAAAAACATAGGTGTCAAAATTGAATCAGTGGGCAGTGTAGCCTATCCTGTCAGTGATATATTACAGTACATGTTGGAAATATACTATAATTCTATCACTTATTTGCAAGAAGAACATTTGTTCATGTTACAGATTTTGCTGGCAATTGTTGTAAATAATGTGACTGAAGATTAAACGCCATACAAAACTTATTAATGAAGTAATGATCAAAACTAGAAAATTTTGTATGAATGGTGTTTATGCATGTAGTAGTTCAATGGGATTGTACGCAAATAGCAGATGGTTGTGAAATGTATCCTGGCAATTACATTTACATAATTTGTTAGCAAAGGCTTGAGCCATACCGATGAGGCAAGGTCCTCCATGAGTAGCTTTGCTAACCCGAAATCAGCTGTTTTGAAGTGAGAATAAACATTCATCTCATTATATTCTCATCTGAGAAAATGGAGATGTGCATAGTAATTGAGCATGTATATGGATACATATTTCTTACCAAGTCGGATGTTGTTATCCTTGGTTAACAAAATGTTGGAACACTGCAATGCAACAGGAGACGGGGAAATGTTAGGCGATGCTGATACCTGACGGATGAACTTGCAGGAAGACGGGTAATTTTACCTTGAGATCACGGTGGAGCACGCGGTTGTAGTGCAGATAGTCAAGGGCCAGGAGCAATTGTGTGAACCACCGGCACACCCTCTTACATTGCGTAATAGGTAACAAAGAGGCAGTAAGTTTCTGATCCCTGGACAATTACTATTGCTTTTTGGTGCACGTATAAATACTACCATTTCATCTACTTAATTACTACACTAGTGTTCTTACCTCTTCGGAAAACAGGACACCCCTTGTCCTCTTGATCCTCTCTGCCCTGTGAATCTTAAGTCAGTAACCAGGACAGTGAAGAATGGAATTTTACAAGCTGTGAGGAAGAATGGAATTTTTACAAGCAGTGAGGAGTCAAAATTCAAGAGCTTACATGTCACCTCCTTCACAGTAACTTGTCACAATGCACACAGAGGTCCCCTGCAACCACAACTTTTTTATTAGCCTTGCGTTCGAGGGAATATCTGGATTGGAATTAGTGCTATCAAATTATTCCCAAAGCTCAATTAAAAAGTGGAATTTGTACCTCATCAACCCATCCGTCCTTGTACTCGACGATATATGGGTTGCTGAGGCTCGCCATCAGAGACATCTGCTCAGCAAGTAAAGCATCTACGTCATCAACAACCATTTATTCTCCCAGAGCAAGCATGAATGTTTTGATTGGGTACGGATTCGAAAACATTCTTTTTTCAATCCAGTGCACAATAATGTTTGAGAAACTACACAGATAGCATATTTCCTTTTTCTCTATTTCTTAATGCAATAGCAGCAAGCTTGGTGCATATGCGGAACGGGTATGATTCTGAATACGCTGCAGCCTCTCACGAGGCTCAGACGCTCAGCTGCTGCTCAAGTGAGGAATTTGCAAGGGTTTTAGCTTGAGCTTACCTCCTGGTACGCGGTTCGCTGGAACTTGTCATTCTGCTTGGACAGTCGGATCTTCTTCATAACGTACCTGCACCGGCAGCCAAGAAAGAAAGGAAAACATCTGGAAATTATAAGAAGGAAGAAGCGAAACATCCTTTCCTACAGCTGAAACGAACAGAGCAAGCAGTAGAAGTTTGAGGAGCAGAGGAGGTAGAAGAAGAGGCAGTCGTGTCACCTCTTGCGCTCAGCCTTGTGGACGACGAGGTAGGCGGAGCCGTAGGCGCCCCGGCCGATCTGCTCCGCGACTTCGTACTTGTCCATCGGATCGATCCCTCCCAGGTAGGTAAGTATCCTTTCCTACCCTCCCCTGTTCTTGGGCTCTCTCTCTCTCTCTCTCTCTCCCCCGCTGACACTTGGTTGCTTGCCTATGCTTGCTCGTTTCGTAGCGTCTACTGTTCCTCGTTATAAATGATGCTGGTCAGTCTCACGAGCCTCGTGATGATTCGCGCATGCACGCGTGTGGGAAGGAGGCGCAATAATGGCGCCTTCCCTCTCTCGCTCCGTCTGTCCGGTAGAGGAAGACGGAGAGAGACGAACGGTGGGGAGGGGAGGGGAGGGGAGGGGATGCGAGGCGAGGGCACCACAACGACGACTACAAGAAAGAAAGTCTTTCTTGGCTGCTCTGCTGCCCGCCTCGCTCTGCCTTTTTTTTTGCGTTGCTTTGCTGCGTGCTCTAGCTTTATGAGGGTTGTTAAGGCGTGTTTTATATTGAACTAACCAACTAATTAAATCGATCGACTCTCTCTCTCTCTCTCTCTCTCTTTCTCTTGTGGTGCAGTGCAGTGCAGTCAGTAGCGGTAGTAGTGCTGGAAACGTTGCTTGCATCTGCGGGCGGTGCCTGCGTGGTGTGGGGCCCCACTGGCGGTGGATGGTGTGAGGCTTTCTCTCCTCTTCTCTGCCTTTTTGCTCTGCTTACTTCTTACCATCAATCCAATTCCAATCTAAGCTTGTGTGGTGGGGTTGGCTGTTGTTGCATGCTTTTCCCTCTGAAAAGAAGGCAATGGATGGATGGATGATGCACGCATGGCTGTTTCATGCTATTATCATCGTCCTTCCTCTGGGCTCTGGGGCTTGACAGCTTAGGCACCAACCAGCCCTTATGTTCTCCTCCAATTTTGTAAGATTGTTTTTATATTTACAAATATAAAGGTTGTATATAGATTTAATGAGACTTTTTCTCGTGTATCCCTATTTATTCCTTCTCAACTATATGCATTTATTCATTACCATCCACACAAAAAGTATATTTCTTATATTCTAAGACAAATAAATAGGGCATCTAAGTTATTTTCTTTCATATTTTTTTTAAAGTTTAACGCAATCTAGATTTTTATGTAAAGTTAAAATATGACTTATATTTATTTTTGGATGAAGAGTAATAGCTCAATGGCAAAAATTGGTGTCTCACGCTGTCAACACTCACAGCAGCAGGCTGTAGCCTGGACCAAGATCAAGATGTCTCTGTTCCACACTCAGTCACCGGCCAGTGAGGCAGCGACAGCTGTGAGTAGTAAGTAGTAGTAGTTGTATGGTTAATAGTAATTGATCGTGAGATAGTATAGTAATTGTTAGTAGTAGTTGCTTTTGGCCATGCAGTAGTGGCAGATCAGTATCAGTAGTACTGTAGTAGCGCTGCCGCATGCATGTGCTTTCATTGGGAGGCGTGCAGTGGATCTGTGGTAAAAGTCAATCTCGAGATTTTGCGGCATGCAGACCTAGATTTAGGGTTTAGGGGCGGTGTTTTTATTTTTAAATACCGCTTTTTGTTTTATAACTAAAAATTATATATAACTTTTTTATAAGAGACTGTTCGATAAATAGTTATTTTTTTAACAATTAGCTATAAATATAATAAATTCTACTTAGTTTTCGGCTTTTGATTTTTATTTACTATACGTGGCTACTAATTTATGCCACTTGGGGCTGAGCCTTATGGTTTCTGTGGAATGTGCTGACTGAACCTCAAGCGAGTGAACACCACCATGCATTGTGCACCGCCAAAAAGATAAAAACTTTGTAGCATATGTAGAGTCTTGTTTGGAGCTAATTATCATTAGAAGAAGATAGTAGTAATCAAGAAAGCCAAAATCATCATTAGAACAAGATAATAGTAATCATTAGAAGAAGATAGTAGTAATCATTAGAAGAACCAGCCACACGTTTTCTTTCAAGGTTGCAACTTAGGTACTGTTCAACAAAGCCAAAATTCTATTCGATTAGCAAATCAGAAATGCAAATCTTTTCTTTTCTTTTTCCTCTTTGGAGATCTGTAGATCAAGATATGCTGACATGGAACGCGACCAATACCCTCAATTATCAGATGGTTTTGCCGATTGCCTAATGATTAGTTTGGTCGCTAATTGGTTGCCGCTTGTTTCGGGTGTAGCTTTTGACTCGGAGCCCAACTGGCGTCCAGGGTCCACACCAGGAGGATATATGCCACTCTACCTAAAATGGGGTTCCTCCCTTGTTGATGGCCCAGACTTGAGGTGATCGACGATGGTGCGCATCCATCCATCCTATTGATACGTATTTGTTGGTGAGTCAATCATGCCTAAGCAAACAAACCACCACACCAGATTTGATTAAAAAAAAATCTGTACTAGTTTTTTTAAAAAAAGATAAAGAATTATGTACTAAGTTTATATATATATATATATAGGAAAAATATCTTTTACTCCCGGGAGTAATTACTCCCACCTCTGAAATACCACCTAAACGAACTTGAAATACTCCTTTATCACTTTGGGTACACTCATACACTAATTATAAGATACTCCAATGTGAGCCGGATGAAAAATTTGCAAGGGAGTCCATGATTTTTAGCGTTTTTTGCAAATACCTTCATATACACGCATGAAAAGGAGTATGTCTAAAAAAATACGCATACCACCTCTGAAAAAATGTACATACCACCAAGATGATCTTATGTACTCGTATACTACGCGTACATACCCTTCGTCGCACGAGATACCCCATACGTTGTGAGATACGGCATAGAGAGTAATTACTCCCGGGAGTAGATATATATATCAAAGATTTGAACGAATTTATATTACATGCTTTGCTGATTTATATATAAAATCAGCACATACCTATAATTAAACTATCACAAAAAAAAAGAAAACTCTAATTTGAATTTCAGTTCAAACTTACTTAAATAAGTTAGTAAACTGGTTAAACTCAATATCCTAAAAGTTCCAAAAATTTTCGTAAATTTAGTTTTCGTTGGCAACACACGGACATATGATTAGTGTGTGTATATATATATTGCGATTCTTCTTTCTTTTGTGAGACTCAAGACTTGTGAATTATGATTCTGCCTTGCCTTCTTGGTTTTCATAGGATAAGCTCGAAGGGAATCAAGAAAGTAACTGCTTCGGAGCGAAAACTTGATGAGAAAATACAGCAGCGATCGATGTGACTTCGTCTTTGTTCCCTTTCCACCAATAGGGAAATTGACGCTTGTGGTGGTGAGAACTCACCGCTGAGCAGGGCGGCGCCGAAATATCATTGTCGAGTCAATCAGACTTCTACATCAGAACACAATGAAAAATAAATGTTGGCATATTGCTGTGGTCGAAAAATATTGCCGCATACCGCTTTCAATTGTAGGGTCGGATTGTTATTTATCGATGTTAGAGCTAATATTTAGCATATAGGTATAATGGACTAGCAGAAAGTCATCGGTGTCAACTGACACCGACAATTGACTCTAGCTCCGCCCCTGCCGCTGAGAACTGAGAAGGCAACGTGTTTGACATTTCGGACACGCCTTGTACCAACACGAGTATAACTGCTATTGAGTGATTCTACACTTTGAAGAAAAGAAGTAGCGGTACTAGTACAGGCTGTACAGCCTTGCGTGTGAGCCCACGACAAGCTCCCGTTCCACGTCTGTGATGAAATCCATGCCACCGACCATGGTTTACGTCGGGACGAACAATGTACCACAGCACTCGAGTCGTATTACACGGAGAAGTTGGACTGTCAGGACTCAGGAGGATCACGGCCATTAATTTGCGTGATCGGGTGCTTATGTGCAGGGGGAGGGGGGGTATGGACCCAGAGAGCTGGACCGACGAGAGAGCGTCAGGTAGAGCTATGCGAGAGAGAGAGAGAAAAATATATGGTTCAGCCATTGCTTTCGTCAAGGTAGAAAGAGACCAGCGAGCTGCTTGTAGCTAGGATGGAACGGACTGCCCTTCCATGGATGGATGCGTTCCGGGTGCAACCCGTGCTCCTCTGTACGTACTACGCACTACCAAATATATATGATTCACGTTTATCACCTGTAGAAGAGAAAACTGAAAAGAAGGTGATAACTACAGGGCTACTGCCAAATTAGCTAGAAGAAGAGACCTTCGTAGAAGTGATATACCTGTTGCAAGAGGAGCCTCCCTGTGTTTTGTACTTGAGCACAAGGATGAATCATTTGCTGTGTTGGGCTTCTCTGCACATCTTTACATCTCAAATTTTCACCTCGTGGGTTCTCAGCCCTCCGTCATTTGCAGCTAGTCAGCAAGGTGGTGATGATCTGCTCATGTACTGTCAAATTAACCTCAAAGAGGTCCTCCTACGCACCTATATAAATTCTCCATAGACTCCCTCTCTAACTCAGTATACTGCAAGAAGTGCAATACTGCAAGAAATTAGAACAGTATACTGCAAGAAGTGCAAGAGGTCCTTCAATCTATGACTGCGTTCTGACTGTTTTTTGATTTGCACTGTATTAGTACGGCTTTATGATGGATGGCTTCTAATTTGTGAAGATATATAGATCCTTGCCTATGTGAGAAGGAAGGCTGTACTTGAGTATGAGCAAAAAATTTGGGTTTCTACACTCGTATTCTTACTATGATCGATCGAAGTTTTTGCAATTTGTTTATCTCTGTAGCATGTAAGTTCTCCTTCTTTGATCAATGAAACAGCAGCGTGTTCTTCGAATGAGCTAGCTAGAAGCCTAGAAGAGGGGGATTTGCATGATCTTTTACTTTTATCAGGGTGATTTTCAAACAAATTAATGCTGCAGCGTTCTAGATGGACTGTTTGTAACAATTCTTTCTTTTTTTTATTTTAAACAAAATCCAGCAGAGATTATTCTGATAAGCTTTGCTATTATTTATTGTCTAAACACTATATCATGACATATCACAGAAGCACGCACCTTTGGTTCAGTGTTCTACATGCATTGGTCTTGCAGCATTGACAAATGGCCCATTGCATCCGGGCAGGTCGGGAGGCCTTTTGTATTTGTTTTGTCGTGTCTAATCTTTGTTTTTCTCCCATTGGTTTCGTTGCAGCTGAACTTACACCCTCTGCACTGCTCTAACCTAACCTCTCTCTCTCTCTCTCTGCCTATCTTTATATCTTCACCACACCGCTGAACATGGCCGGGTTCAGCTTTCCTTGAAGCTAGACAAGGTCCTCCTCATCTACTCCTCCAGTGCCAAATTTCAAGATAAAGGCTCTATGTATATGTCCTCCTTTCCCTCCCCAATCCATGGTAACATTTTCTGTGCAGTGCTATGTTTTTGGTTAGAGTGCAATCTTCAGCATATGCTGTATGCATGCCACGGTTCAGGCTAGGATTAGGAGGCCTTAGGAATACAGTTATCGGTTGGATTGTTCACCATGGCTGACAAACATTAATAACTTGGAGGGATAAAAGCACCGCCGGTATAATCTTAAGTTTTCATTGTGCATGCAGTTCTTAACACTCTTCTATTCTTATCATGACTACTATTATATGCCAGTTTTATATTTCACCATCGAGTGTTTGAAATAAGTAAATTGTATACATTTTATGAGCATCGAAAGTTTTCCGATGAGTTGATCAATATATGAAATTCAACGTGGATTAGTCGATCAGTACATGGAGATCAACTTAGAGGATCATCATCAATTGCCACTTACACACTTCTCGGTGTATCGGTTAATGTATATCTATGATGTTCCATTTAGTAAGATTGTGCTAATCATCCAAACCATAACGGAAAGATAACTCAGCAACATAATTCCAGTTCTCCCCTAAAAAAATTGTCATTGTTGTTCCCCCAAACAGAAACGTCAGTTCGGCGCAAGGCATTCCTCGAAAACAAAAAAGAGAAAAGAGGCTTAGGCACGCAAATAGCTAGGCTGCTGAAATGAACGTATGAAAGATGAATCCAAAATTCCAACATTCTATTTCTACAATTATTGAGAGATCAGATGAGCATGATAACTAGTAATTGCACTATCATCTGCTGATCTACATGTTGTAACATGTGTATAGTTAATCTTTTCCCCTCCCTGTAGTACTTCATTACCATCTGTCTTTTCTGCCATGTGTGCATTACTAATTCAGCAGGCCACACCCCCTTCCCCCTTCTTTTTCCTCCAGGGAGATTAGATGGTGTATCTTAAAGGCAATATATCCTGTGCATACAGGGTTTTTCGTATACACCATGCACACCAACTAATAAAAGTCATGAAAAATTCTGAAAGAAATTGTAGACATACTTCATAGATTACTCTACTTATGTATAAAATTATAGGTTCAAATTAATTCATTATATATCGAGAGTTACAAAAAAAAGAAAATTCTGACAAGTTATAGATTACTCTACTTATGTATAAAATTGTAGGTTCAAATTATTATATATCAATAGTTACAAAAAAGAGAAAATTCGATAAATTAAAAGTTTAAACTTGTCAGAATTTTCTCTTTTTTGCAACTCTCGATATATAATGAATTTGATCTTAAAACTTCATACATAGGTAGAGTAATATATGAAGTACATCTACAATTTTTTTCAGAATTTTTTGTAACTTTTATTAGTTAGTGTGTTCAGTGTGTATAGGATATGTTGCCTATCTTAAAAGGCAACGTATCCCGTGCACATAGGGCTTCTCGTGCACACACCGTACACACCAACTAACAAAAGTCATGAAAAATTCTAAAAAAAATTGTAGATGTACTTCATATATTACTCTACCTATGTATAAAGTTTTAAGATCAAATTCATTATATATTAAGATTTAGAAAAAAGAGAAAATTCTGACAAGTTTAAACTATTTAAACTTGTCAGAATTTTCTCTTTTTTGTAACTCTTGATATATAATGAATTTGAATCTACAATTTTATACATAGGTAGAGTAATCTATGAAATACATCTACAATTTTTTTCAGAATTTTTCATGACTTTCGTTAGTTGATGTGCACGCAGTGTATATAAAAGATCAGCAAGCACGAGGATACGCCCATCTTAAAAGGTAAGTATTTATAGCATGGTGTAGGCTTTGGATGCATCGGGAATGCAACTCTATATCCGACACACGCCACACGCTAGAAGGAAAGCAATGGCTGTTTTCTGTACCGTGACCATGCGAACTTATCCAATTCTCGGTAGAGATAACTGCAGAGTGCCATCTAATTAGGGTAATGCACTTTGCAGATTATACAACAGTTGTGTACTGCGATCGAGAGATGTATGTAACTAAACTGAATTATTGTTTTTTCGAGAACACGAAACTGAACGATCGCAATGTGCATCATTTTCAGCAAAATTTAGACAGATGTACGCTGTCAACATACTCGACTTGTAACACATTGCACGGCAGACTTGTTAGTCCCTGTTCAATCGATGATTAATACGACTAGCGAGATACCTAATTAGCTGTTTTGCAGTAAAGGATAAATACATCTTATACGGTACAGCCTTTAAGAGTGCTGCCTTACTGAATAGTCCTACCGTCACTTCTTTTTTTTTGGTTCTTTTTAACGTAATCTATGATCACTTTTGATCGGAACCGTTCGTCCGAACCATCCCACCAGCACAAGGGGCCGGCCTTCTGGTGCCGAAGATCATTATTCTTGCCCTGTCTGCCCATCAACCATTTCTTTCGCATCATACCATATATTAATCTCTGTCAGTCGCCCATGCCATGTCTCTGACAAGAAGGCAATGCAATGTACATCAGAACTCGGATAGGCTTGCGAGGCATTACGAGCGTATCAACCAGAATCATGCACTAGATCGAGGGCTGTCTGGGCAGCTGTAGTTTTTTTAAAAAAATCTATTTTTTAGTTTTTTAAACTGAAAAGCAGCTGTAATTTTTTATAAGAGACCGTTTGACAAATAGCTAATTTTCTTCAGTAATAAGCTGCAAAAGCTAGTTGAACTCGGCTTTTAGCTTTTAGTTTTTAGTAGTTGTATATTGCAATACCAATTTCATCTTTCACTCCGAATGTTCTCATCTTTCACTCCGTTGCGTGAAGGTGCAAAGCAGTACGATCTAAAACTTAAAATTACAGTTGGACAAATGTTCTATTATACATGAATTGCATGTTTTTTGTTCGTACAATTAATTTGCAAGTGGTGTATATTTCGTCGATCTTCCGACACCTCGATCGATCAGTTGATTCTGGTCCAGCTAGCATGCAGCTACAAATCTGTATTCTGTCACTTGCCAAAGGTCGCCTATTCAAGCTCGATTCCTTCACTCGGCTGTGGAAGTACCCAAGTAGTCGGTCATTCATGCATGACGAGTGGATTATGGGAGTTTACTGGATGTATGTTATCTGTTCAAGATTGTAACCCAACTTCACACGCTTTGATAACCTTGGGAACATTAAGACCTTGATCACAAAACTAGCATATGTTATGCTTCTGGGGAGTGGGGACACCACATCAATTCATGTCCTTTAGGATCTTAATTAATAATGCATTTATGTAGTACTGAAGTGGTAGCAGTAAAACTCAATAGCAGTTGGCCAAGATAAGAGCTTCTTTAATGGTGCTACTTTAGCTAGCTATAAGGGCATTCCCAACCCTCCACCTCAGCTGGTGTCTATAGAATTAATTACGCTGCCAACTAAGCAAAAATCTAATGTGGCATAGGAGTTAAGGAAGGGAGAGAAGGAAAAACGAAGAAACCGTGTCTCATGCAAGAAACTGGGTCGACGCGGGTACCAAGACTCAAGAAACTAGCAAAATCGGGCTTGGACGTTTCTGCGCGCTTACCAAGCTGTGTTTGTGGTGCATGCATTGGTTTATTGCTCTCATGCATTGCTTTATTGCTCTCTCCCTCCTCTAGACACTACTCATGGAAACTATGGGTTGGGAAACTATGCATTGGTTTATTGCTTTCTCTCCCCTCTGGACACTACTCATGGACACCATGGGTTGGGACTGCCCTAAGGGTATTCCCAACCCTCCACCTCAGCTGGTGTCTATAGAATTAATTACGCTGTCAACTAAGCAAAAATCTGATGTGGCATAGGAGTTAAGGAAGGGAGAGAAGGAAAAAAGAAGAAACCGTGTCTCATGCAAGAAACTGGGTCGACGCGGGTACCAAGACTCAAGAAACTAGCAAAATCGGGGTTGGACATTTCGCATGCTTACTAAGTCAGATTTGTGGTGCATGCATTGGTTTATTGCTCTCATGCATTGGTTTATTGCTCTCTCCCTCCTCTAGACACTACTCATGGAAACCATGGGTTGGGAAACTATGCATTGGTTTATTGCTCTCTCTCCCCTCTAAACACTACTCATAGACACCATGGGTTGAGACTGCCCTAAAAGTGCCATCTTAGCATTTTACTTAGGTGGAAGAGAGAAAATAAGAAGAGAGTTATAGACCGGCTACAAATGTATAGTTAGGGTATAACTAATTCCAAGGTACTTATTATCTATTATAGCTAATCTATTGAAGATGTTGTCTATATGCTATCTATAGATGATATGAATATTTTTTATATCTAGTGCCATTAAAAATGCTCTAAGGAGCATGAGCGATGAGCCAGAGGTGGATTTATCGCTTATGCAGTAATGCAGACGTATTTAATTATTGGTATTTGTAGTGGACAGAGTACAATTCTACTAGGATGTGCTCTTCTGTTCCCCAAAGATTTTTTCCTCCACACCAATCAATCCACCGTAGTCATTACCCTATGTCCTGTCCGTGCATCTTTTTTAATGTTTCACCACATGGACATGGTTGTGAACTTCTTATGATCTTGTCTACGTGCCGAATGGAATCTCCAAGCTCCGATGACCGATGTCCAACACCTACCTCTATTTCTCTTCATCCAGTTGCCATTGCTGTAATATGCACCATGTCCTGGTTTAAGGGAAGGTAGGAGAGAGAGTATATAGGGTTCTAGAAAAGTTATCTTGTTCAGCAAAATTCAGATAATTAATGCACAAATCAGTCTAGCTAGCTGGCTTGTGAGGTGTCAGGCCCCGGGAAATAAATCCCCGAAATTCTTTGTGTATACTGTATTAGTCCAGGAAAATCTAGTACACATAATGAACAAAGCTGATACCGCAATATATCATATGAAATTTTATTTCATTTAATTATCAGAGTTTTACAGTATAAATGGCTTGCGGCCGATTGAAAGTGTAGCAGCAGAAAGCAAAAAGAGTAGTAGGACTCAGCAATTTGCCATAGGTAATCGGCCGAGGCAGCGACCTAGTCATCGAGATTCTCACTGGTGATGATGTGCTTCTCCTTTAAAACAACAGAGTAAGTAAGGGTGAGTACAAAAGTACTCCGCAAGTAATATAGTAATTGCAGTATTAATGAAAGGTCACAAAGGAAGTCATAATATAGTTAATTTGAGCATAAAACAACATTTCAAATATAATAAGTAATTTTTAATGCGTAATTGATATAATAAAATCTAGTTATAATCAAATTTTTAACACGGGCTCCAACGCGGAGTTTTATTCCAAATTTTTCCATGTGGACTCTCTCCACTTATAAACTATTTTTCTGAAAATATTTTGAAATCCAAAGTCTAAGTAAGTGAATGGCTTGTTCGGCATGTCCATGACCGCGGGCACGACTAATTGATTGGTTTTACACTTTATAGAGATTGTACAACTTTACCCACAAGACATGGTTATCTCTTTTTTGCCAACTACACACTTCCTTTGGTTTGTGGCAGTGAAAATCACGACAAGGCCAATATAAAGCTTCCTCCATGTAGTCATACCAGCTAAGGTTCCACTGCTGAAAGAATCACTCTGGTCAGAAAGTCCCCTCTTACGCCGAGTGGTAGCCTCTCGCTCACACCACTTTCATCTTAATAGCAAGACTGTCCATGGTATGCTGCAATACAGATAGCCAGGTCTATCGCATTCCAAGCTTATGGAAGCACAATAAGGCTTTACATTTAGCGAAACACAGACTGGCCTTTAATTAACTAGGCGAGCTTTCCACAAACCCGGAACCAAGACAAAGCCACTTGACAACCAACTCTCGTTTGGTCTAAATCACATTTTCACTTTGCTTTGAACAATATCACTTTTTACAGCATTCCATGGCACACCAATACCAATGAACAATTTTATTTAAGTAGGAATATTTGTTTGACTCAAATTCCCAAAAGTTTAAATTTAGGTTTAAGCATGTCTAAACCATTTACTATATAGCACTAGTTAACATTATTATTGGACTAACTAGTGATATTTTGTTCTAAGGTGATAAGGCATAAATATTTTAAAGTCAATTGAGGTCATAACAATTAGGAGTATCTAATCATTTAAAACTGTGATTCGAATTACATTAATAAAATTATACATGCAATAATTTAAATCAAAATATAATTTTAATTTCTGGAATCAACATATTCAAGGGTGTAACTTACCTTATACGAAGGGTTGATACTCGAGATCGTCAACAACGAATCGTTTCGACTCACCGAAATATATACATGAAGAACATCTAATTTCAAATAAAATACAAAACTAGCATAAATAAATAATTTAAGATTTCAGATGAATTTAGAAAGAAAAATAAAGTTGATTGGAGTTCAAACGGACTCCCAAAAGATTTAAATTAAAGAAAAAGAGGAAAAAGAATAATTTTTATTGTGGATATGACACTGTTCATCCACGTAGTATTGTGCGACTAGCACTGTTTAGCTGGTCGTGATGGCACGCCCAAGGTGGCTACCGGCAAGGCACGGCCGAATGCAGCGGCGGCGTCCGACAGTGGTGACCGGAGATGGTGCGACGACGAGAAATGTTAGCGGCGACCGGCGAACCAAAACGAAAAAATTCCAGCGAGGGAGAAGAAGAATCTGAGAGGAAGGAGAGGGCAAATATATAGGATGGTGAGGCTCACCTCGTGACGTGGTTGGCTCGGCGAATGGAGGTCCGAGGAGCTTGCGAGGACACGTCGCCAACGTTCGGTTCACGCACTTTGGCTGCACGATTCCAAACAAATTAGGGAAAGATGAAGGTTTGGTGATTGATTTGGTGCAATTTTGTATAGAATGGGTGAAGGAATCCTGGGATTTTAAAGCTTTAAAACAACCCATGGAGAGGAGAGAGAGGAACAGCCGTTCTCTGGCTTGGTTTTGCTGGAGAAGAAGGTGACCTCTGTACTGTGCTGACATATGGCCTGTTACCTTTCTTTTTGTTTTTTAATAAAGAGGCATTTTTAGAAAGATAGTAAATGAGGTTCAAAAATTCTAGAAAAATTCTAAAAAATACCTTAAGATATTTTTAATTTAATAAAATCATTTTACAAATTTTTTACTTATAATTTTTCTACATTAAATAATTTATTTAAATCTAAAAATAGAAAAAAACATTTAAATAATTCTAAAAATTCAGGAAAAACTCTGAATATTTAGAATTAATTAATTAAGCCATAATTAAAATTTTTAGGGTGTTACATGAAATAACCCAAAAAAATTCAAAATTAGTTTTGTCTCAATTTCTTGAATTTATTCAAGTTTTTCTTAATTTATTTCGAATTTATCCGTTTAATTCAAAAATTTTCCTTTTCGAAAGTCAACCCGCTTTCCGCTTCCATTTTAAATCAGGCGTTTTCTTTCATGACTTTCGCTTTTCGCTTTCGTCTCCTCTCGCTTTCTAAAAATCGCTGGCTCAGCTCTTCTTCACAAGACACCGCCCACACGTCGCCTCCTGCTTTCTTCCCAACGCCTATCGCCTGATCCTTATATTGCCGCCAATCCGGCCATCGCCACCCATGAATCCCATTGCCAAGACTCCGTCTGCCGCTGCCAGTAATTGCCTTCCGCCACAAGTTCATAGTGAATCCATTGTTTCGCCAACCCACCCCGACACAAGACCGTAGCTTCTTCCCCACGCGACCAAGCGCCACCTCGCCGCCAATAAGATCGTCTGCGCAGCCGCCCTCACCCGCCGCCGCCATCATCCCCACCGCGAATCCCGCCCTTGCCGCGCCATCATCACCAATGGAGATTCACAGCCTTTTTTCTCTCCCCCGATCGCCCACCATCTCTCTCGCTCACGTTATAAAATCTTGCTCTCACCGCCATTTCGCACCACCAAGCTCGCCAAGCCGCCCCATCCATTTTCCCCACTTCTTCCGCCTCAAGCTCTCCTCGCAGGCCGAAGCTCCATCTTCCTTGGCCCCGCCCTCCCTCGCCCGACCGCCTCCCGCCTCCCTTCCCATTTCTCTACCTCTTGAGTTCATCTTGAACTCCTAGAGCTCCCGCCATCCATTTTGCTCTCAGACGCTGTCACGGATTCATCATCACCTTCTTCGTCTCCTACATTCTGCCACGACACGCCACTCCGGCCGCTCTCCGCCATCCTCCCACCCGAACCCGCCAGATCCCTCTACCTCCCACCGATCCATCCTTGCCCCCAAGCCTTCACTCACGGATTCTCCATCGTCTCCCCATCTCCGGCCGCCCACGCCACCGCGGTTTTGCCCTCACGACAATCCGTCCCCCACCGCTTCGCGATTTCCTCTCTACTACACAGGGGCCTCTCGTCGACTCTCCTTGCCCCATCGCTAATGGACCCTATTGTCACCAAACCCTCCAAATTGCCGCTGCTGCCCTCGTGATGTCACTTCGGCTCGGTGGCACTATGGGCGGCCCAATCAAGTCTTGAGCGAGAGCTCCGTATGTGAATCAGGCGCCTAAGTGCACAAGGTTCTTTTCCATTTTCGATTTTGGATTTTTGAGTTAGAAAATCCGAAAATCAATTATAAATTCGAAAAATTCCCAAAATTCCCAAAAATCCAAAAATGCCAAAAATACATTTTCTTGACCAATTCGAGCCATCGAGTCCAAAAATGATCTCCTGTTTCACATACCAAGTCCGAAAATTCCCGCAATACCCTCGAGCCCCGATCCCCATTCCTCTCTCGATTTTCCTTTCCATTGCTTTTTCTTTGTTTGATTTATTCGCTTATTTATTGTTTGTGTTTTCTCGCTAGACCCGACGTCGACGAATCATTAGGTACGAATCTCGAGCAGAGCAAGACGAGGAGTCAGTCGCAGAACAAGAGCCGTTCGGGGCGCATACACGACATCAACCGCTCTCGTTAAGCGAACCTTTAACCTCGCAAGGCAAGCCCACCTTGAACATGTTGAACCCGGTTCCATTATAGTATATATATATTTCTTGTATTGCATTATTTTTGTTATTTTACTTAACTAGAAAATGTGGTAGTTTCAATGACATGAATAGATACAACCCAATATTAAACCTCGTTGTTATGTCTTAATTCCTTTTAACCCTAAGAAACAAAATATATTGAACCTCCGTAGATGTAGCAATTTATACCACTATTACTTTTAGACAAATGCTTAAAATCTCCGAGAGATGGCTTGGTTGATTTTAGGCTTTTATAAAACTGCTACGGTGTGGGGGGATGACATTGGGCGGACCACGGAAGGTGGATGCTTACCAATCCCCAACCGATGACGGCCAATGGATGTGATGTGGTGGTGGTACAGTTGGTACCAATGATTTGTGGTATGTCATTTGGCTAAGTCTTTGGCATTTATGACCAAGCCTCGCAACGAAAATAACTTCAGATCCCGCCAACCACAAGTTGGGCGCCAATCTCGATGACTTGGTCCAACATAGCTCAAGACATTGTACTTCCCTTGAATGCCTACAGCGTAGTCCCCATTCCTCGTGAAAGAATGGGAAAGCATCGTTGTTGGGGTGGAACGGAATGGTGCGCCACCTTGCTTCTCACAACAAAGGGTGTCCATCTGTAACTGTGGCGCCCATCCCCGACCGCCCGTAGGATCTCGGGTATCAGGGGCACAACCACCTCTGTGGTAGGAGCTAAAGGGGAAATTCAACGAAAGGTTATGTTAATCTCGGTCCTACCGCATGCATAAAAGTTGCGTGTTGATCTAATGGCACTAACGACCGTAGATATCTTGTGGGTAAAGCTGAGCACCTCTGCAGAGTGATATCAATGGTATTCGAATACGCCGTGCTTCCGGTTAATGAAGCTGAGTTAATTTAGGTGATTCTCATGAATCGCTCTGTAGCTTTCTTAATTAAAATTTGGCGAGGATGTGAACTTTGCAAATGACCCCCCATGATTTATATTGCTATTTATGATTTGTGTTTCAAATGTAAAATGAAAACCGATATTGACAACTTGCATCCACTATACTTAAACTCAGCCTACCTTGTTTAACCCTCGCACGTAGTATTCGGAATTTCCGTATGGTTTGTTGAGTACTGGTTGTGTACTCACCCTTGCTCCCAATCCCTCTTTAGATTTCAATTGAAGCCATGACTTCACAAGACCGTAGATGATGATGCTATTTGATTTTGGAGGCCTTGATCTAACCGCCAAGCCTTTCCGTGGGTGTTCAGAATGTATTCGGTGCCACCGCACCTTTTGTAAATCTTCGCCGCTAGGCCCTTATTTTGATCTATAAAATATTCAGATTTGCTCTTATGTCTGGCAATGTACGCTTGGTTACCTCTGCCTAAAATCTGGGTAGTCATGAAGATTATACGCACCCCTAAAAAGGGCGGTCCGTGACATTACATGAGTCCTCGGGAAATCAATTATCAGGTCACTAGAGACATATTATCCTGTATAAACCTTAAGTACAGATTGGCTGCAGAGAGAGTCTCGGTTTGGAACTTTTGCACATTGTCCCTATTATTTGTACCGGTCATACAATTTTGGTACAAGATCAAATGCATAAATCAATCTATACTTCAAGAGAGAACTCAAATGATGACGAATTTTCAGGATCTATGCAGCTTGACGGCAAGACAGTGGTGTACTACAGACTAGAATTCTTCGTGTTAGGAGAAAATGCCCAGAATATGATAGATCCTCTAGTCCTTCAATTCCCAAAAAAAAAAATGATAGATCCTCTAGTCCATTTGTTGTGGCTGAATCGGTGAATCATTACTCTTTAGTTCATGATAGAAATTGCAGGCCTGCCTACTCGAGCCAATTATCAGCAATGAGTAATTAGTTGATCCACGGTTTCTCTTTTTCCCGCGAGTGATATCTTGCTGAGATCGATGCAGCTGTGTTTGTGTAGTTATAATCTTCAAATTAAGCAACTCAAATTTCAACTAATCCAGGTCGGCTGGCATTTAGCTACGGCAGACCAAATTGTCGATTTCACATTATAACTAGAACTTCAATAAATTTCAAAACTAGCTATAAATTCCGCACATATAGATATATGCTCCAATTCATATTATTGTTATACTACAAACTAAACCAAAGTCATGTGTGGGTAAAAGTAAATCAATTAATAGTAATGACTAATGAACCTTACGAGACGTTGTATATATAGTGGCATGTAGTATAATCTAAAGCAGCATGCATGCCATGTAGGGTCTGGGGGGGTCTCCCCCCATTACTCAGTCAGTCAGCCTACCATCTACCGTGGTATATATGCCCCTCCGTAGTTGCAAACTTGCAATTGCAATACATATATACCCTCCTCCAACACGAGGTCAGAGAGAATAGGCAGGGTTCAACAAAAAAACAATGGTACAGGAGATCAGAGGGGAAAAGCTTTCTGTCATGGTGCGAGATATTCAGTTGATTACCCCACAAACTAGTCTAGCTAGGCTTTGGAGACACCAGGAAAGCAGCCAACAGGTTAGCTTGTTTCTCTCAAGCCCGTATTGATCCATGTCAAAATCAAACCATCACATATTTTTCTTCTCATTTATACATTCAGGCGCTCAAAGCTAAGATGGAGTTGGACGGTTTTTTTTGGTACAGATCGGCAAAGCTAGACCACGATCACGCATCATGATAACTTTTTTTTGGTTAGGTGCATCTTCGCCCTACTATCTGTACAGGTCATATAACTTACTCTAGTTAGTAAGAATAAAATGTCTGAATCGGACATACTTCAAATAGGCAGTGGAGACAATATTGCCGCAACGTGCATGCATTATGCATAGTTTCTTTTGTTTTTTCTTTAAATATGACAAGTAATTTTTTTGAAAAAGATTACAACAAATTTATTGTGAACAGCATCTTGCTTGAAAGCTATATATTGTGCTGGGCAGTTGTATCGTTAAGCCAAATGAAAATCCAGTCCAGGTCGAATACCAAACCAACTCTACGCATACGGGACCAAATTATGTTGGGTTGGACTATTCTACGCTCGAGCTTACAATAAAAGCCGTGCGCACGTTCTCATATCGAGACACGTGTCACTCTATAGGTAATCTATTCCTACGCGCATCAGACGCAGCCCAAACTTTTTTCCCCTTTTTGGTGGAAATTTTTTTAACTTAAAAGTCAAAAAAATAGAAAAAAAAAATTCTACTCAAAATTTAAAACTCAAAAATTTTAAATTTAAAAATATTCAAATTAGAAAGTTTCAACCCGAAAAGCTTCAATTTAGAAAGTTTCAAATCGAAAAGCTTCAACTCACAAAAGTTTCAACTCGAAAAAGTTTCAGATAAAAAAATTTTCCCACTGAAAAATTTTCTGAGTGGAAACTTTTTAATTATAATTTTTTCGAGTTAAAATTTTTGATCTAAAATATTTTTGAGTTGAAAGTTTTTGACTTAAAACTTTCTAATTTAAAATTTTGTGAGTTAGAAATTTTCTGCGCATCGCATGAACGGCTAGAGCCCTGCTCAACGCGTCGGGAACACAAAAAGGCAAAGAAACTCCTCGTCGTCCAAAGACTTGTTGCTCAGTGCGTCAGGAACACAAAAAGGCCGAGAAACAGGAGAGGCGCGGTGCGAGTGACCACAGATTAGGAATTCCGAATTACTCCATGTTATACACAGTATGGTAAAATTGCTAGTCAAATCAAGCATACCTAATGCACGGGAATCGTATCGTCTTTAGCCTATATCGGTTGATGATTGTTGGCTTTATACAGGTTTAATTTCGATACGTGGATAACAAACAAGATGTTGGAACATAACATATTGTGCATGCATGGGCGTTAATCCACCTTAAGATGTTGGAATAGATATATACTAGGTCTATCTGATTTGCTTCTGATGGTTATTAATATTTGACTTGTTAAATTTTGGTAATGTTGACCAAATTTAATAAACATTTGGTTTGCTATTAAACTTTGATAAAATTCTCTTTTCACTTAGCTTTTTAGTTTATTTTCTTATCAATTTTTAGCTAAAACATTAGTAACCAATTTAATGCCAAAATTTAATAAAATTTGGTGAGGTAAATCTATAGTCAAACCAAATAGCGCTTGTATACATCGGGTTTCCTTCGTCTCCAGTACTCGTCTACTGTTCTGTCCTGTCTGCTCATCCCTTCGTATCTTCATCACATCCATCCACTGATCCACATGGCTCTTCAACCTCTAGTAAAGCTAGCAAGCACCTTATTACTCATCTACCTTATTACTCATCTTCTGCCCTCTTCTCGGCTGCTACAACTCGAAGGCATTAATCAACAGATGTGGCCTGCTCTTCTCTTGCATTTCTCTCTTTCTTACCACTGCTTGTAGTCTTGCTATGTCCTCACCCAAATTCTTTCATTTCCGCAACCTCCTTAGGGCATGTGCAATAGTGCCACTTCAGCTAGTTATAAGGGTGCCATCTCAGTATTTTGCTTAGGTGAAAGAGAGAAAATGAGGAGAGAGATATAGACTAGCTACTAATATATAGTCAGGCTATAGCTGATTCCAAGGCACTTATTATCTATTACATGTGGGTCAATATTTAATTTTATAGACAATACTATAACTAATCTATTGAAGATGTTGTTTATATGCTATCTATAGATGATATAGACATTTCTTATAGCTAGTACCATTGCATATGCCCTTAGTCTAGGCATAGGAGACACCGAGAATGCAGTTACTAGATCCACTTGTATCGGATGCATGATCTCTCGATGTTTCTTTGGAGACATGTCCAAGCATGCATACTTCTGTTGCCGTGTTCCCTTTATTTTTCCGAGGAACCGATATTGATTCTTAGAGGTTTTTTAAATAATATTTAAAAAATAGAAAATTATAGAAATAACACATCGAATTAAAAAATTGTAAATATACCTCTCTGTCACTATTTGAAATGACGACAGAGATCTATCGCCAAACCTCGACGAGTTCATGCAAATTTCACGGCCGACAAGCTCTCATGGCAATAGACCTCTGTCGCTATTTGAAATAGCGACAGGGATGCATATTTGCAATTTTTTAGTTCGGTATATTATTTCTATAATTTTCCATATTTCAAATATTATTTTAAAAAACAATTCGAATCTTAGGTATCTCTTCAAACAAAATAACGGAGAGATGTGTTTTCATATTTTTCTTTTTTATAGTTGTATAAATATTAAAGTATAAATAAAATAGATAGTGATTACTTATCCTTTTGATTGTTTTAAAATTTATATAATTTATATTGAGAGGAAAAGGATTGAAGCGCCGCTCGATAACGCAACTTATCCGATTCTCGGTGGAGATCATCGCCTCCGTGCCATCTAACTTGGGTACGTAATGCACTTTGGAGGCGAAAGAAGAACGGGAGATCACGGGAGCGAGTGGGGGAGCAAGAGGAGGCGCCTGGGAGGCGCGGTGTGGTGGCCGGAGGCGAGTGGAGGCCAGAGCAGGCGGTGCGAGTGCGAGCCTAGGGAAGAGGCGAAAGGAGCACGGGGGAGCATGGGATCGAGCGGGGGAGCAAGAGGAGGCGAGCGGGAGGAACGGCGTGGTGGCCAGAGGCGAGTATCGGCGGCGACGGCAGTGTCACGGGATGGGGCGATGCCGCGATGGGTTGAGGCGAGTACAGAGTACTGGGTTGGCTGGTTAGAGAGAACAGAAGCTTTAGCTCGATTGGCCCATTTGTACACTTTATTTCTTTGAATATTTGATTTCCATTTGAAACTGGTATTTAGCTCGATTGGCCCATTTGTGCACTTTATTTCTTTGCATATTTGATTTCCGTTCGAAGCAAATGGTATTTCTAATATATTCTCTTATCGCAAAAGATATGTTTCATCTAATACGGATCCTTATCAGTTATCACAACACCTCACCGGTGTTACGGTAACATAGTGTATCACGATAGGTAGGACGGGCCCACCACAGCATAAAACCTGTTGTGTTCCTTGGACTTGGTGGGAGGTTAGGCCTACTGCAGCAATAACATGCCGCACACCCTGGGCTTGACAACAGGACCATAGCAACTGGTGGGGCCTACATTTGCCACAATGGTCGATGTACCTAGCGCGGTCAACGGGGTGACGTAGTGTCGACGAGGTGCCACAGTCAGGAGGCGCACTTGGACAAAATTTGCAAATTTATTTACATGGAGCCAAATATAAAAAAGAGAGGTGCTTTTTGCTTTTATTTTTAAAAGTTTCATAAATATTAAAGCATAAATGAAGGGTAGATGATGATTACTCATCCTTTCGTTTGTTTCAAGATTTATATAACTTGTATTAGAGGAAAGGTATAGAAGCACTGCTAAAAAATTTATCAGGAGACCAACTAAACCAAAAAAAAAAAACTCCAGAGAAGATAGGACAAGGGAGGGGATAAAAACAAGGAAACAAGCGGCCGCGTCTTAAGTCTTTGGGTCGTTGGCTAGCGACCGGGGTTTCGGAGTACCGGACCAATGACCAATCACACGAACAAACCGGAAATAAAAACCAAAGCAAACACCGAAAACCAAGAATTTCGGTCTGTTCGGTGATTGGGTTTCGAGAAAAATATCCTCACCCTTACTGGTCCTACTGTCTTTGGAAACGTAATCTGTAATCATCGGATCACCACTGAGGGTGTCCTTCTCTTGCCGGGAAGATGACTTGTCCTTAGACCTTACCACGTCTGCCCTTCAGTTTTTGCTCACGTATTTTGTCCTCTTTCTATCCCATGCCAAGGCTGATAAGTACTGCCATTTCCCGCCCCTTCTTTTGTAGGAAGAGCAGAGATACGAGAGACCACATTTGTAGGAAGAGCAGAGATACGAGAGACCACAGAGGAGACATTCGGCCTATGCCATGTCGCTGGCAAGAAGGCGATGCAATCTACATCATAACTCGGGCAGGGTTGGGAGACATTAGGAATGCCGCTACCTTACTGGTTTAGACAGCATGTGGATATACTGACTCACCAGGCAGGCAGGCACACTGAATGACTGAAGAGAATCTGGCGACACAGGACAGATCGAGTGATGAGTAATGTCGTTTGCAGGCTTTATCAAACAAACTTAACTGAAGATAATATATGAGAAATTATGCACGGGCAGCAATGTAATTTAAGATGTTAAAACATATGTATTAACTTAAGGTACGGCCTCTATCCTCCAGCCCCCAGTACTCTTCTGTACTGTCATGTCTGCCCATCTCTTTATCTAGCTACTAATTAACCCTAGTGAATCCAGGAAGCACAAACTTCAAGGTAATCAACAGCTACGAGGTTCCATTCTTCTTGTCATCTTCCTTATGTCCATGTCAAACTTCTGCAATCTGCGAACATGCCATTGCTCGGTTGGCTAGCTGCGCGGTTGTGCGCATTGCAGGCCTGGGATTGAGTCCCGGCTTGTTCAGGTGTGCGTGTATGTGGGTGTATCCATACGTGTTTGTAGCACAGTTATTGTTCTTCTACTCTGAATGCTAGAATTTCGGCTGGTGGTGATGGTGATTGCCGTGTGTTGTGGTGTTGGTGTTGGCACAATCCTTCTAGTGTGTCTTGGTGTGGTGAGCCATAGTATGCATCTTGATGGTGATTGCTGTGCTTCAAGCTCTCGCAAGAAACACAACTCCTCAGTTTGTGCATCTCCTTGTTGATAGCTAGCTCATAGCTTTGCATTTTGCAAGTTGGGTAAGAGTTGTGTTTTATCATTACTCAACAAGGTGCTAACCTTGTTGGTGGTGTTGGTGTCTTAGTTATGAGCTTCGGTTTTGGGCTTTGTGTTGGTGTCTTCTCCTTTTAGAGGCTGTTGTTAGTGTTTGTGGTGTCTCTCCTCCTAGTGTCAATATTTTTTTTCTGAAATAAATGACAGATCTCCTGCTCTGATTAAAAAAATAGTTGCTTGAAAACAGACTTAATATAGGCATAACATGATTTAAAGCATTTCATGCTGGTCTTGTTTATCTAAAGCAGCCGTACAACCCACATGTTGGTCTTGTTTGTTCACTAATTGGCTGGCTAGTACTCTACTAGTAGTTGTTAATATTGTGATCATCACCCCTAGTCCACGGCAGCAGGAGCATCAATATATGCAAATCATCCGAAAGAAAAATGTCGCAAAATTATTAGTACCATTCAATTTATACGGACCAAAGTCACCAAACATAATTAAATTATTATAGTCTATTTGAAACGCAAGAATTTCACAAGGTTCTTACCAGATTTGTATTGTTTTGTGCAATTCTATCAATTTCTTACCTTTTTTTTTGTGCGTTCCAAATAGGTCTAGGGAAGCGAGAAACCTTAGCATTCAGTACACTCATTAGAGTTGATCCTAATCACCCGAATTTTCCATTTTGAGCGATCTGAGTTCTCTGCCAAGACCAACGGTCCAAATTTCCATAGACAGACACCAGGTCCATACACCGGAACCATCCTCTCCGTCCATTTCTCCCGACTGGACGTACGAACGGTGGGATGCTACTCCCGGTCCACCAACACTGTACACTGGCCGTTTTGGCTTCACCGTTTCAAACAGATTAGAAGCCCGCCCATGTGCCGCTCCGCGATCCCCATTTTCCCCCTCCCGTCAGTTAGAGCTCATAGCTACAAAAACCCTAGGAGTCTACCCAGAAATTCTACCTTAATTAGGGCTGTATCGTAGGGTGGTCATCGTGGGGTTCGAATCGGCGGGAATTGGAGAAGAGCCGAGCAAATCGTGAGAAATGTCTTGTGTTCTTGGCTTTTTTTTCAGAGCAATTTGTTCATGTGTCTCTCTGATTCTGTTCTTGCAGATCTGCAGAAGGGTTAGGATTGGCATTAGAGGATTGCGGTAGGATTCTGAGTAGAACGAATCGGAGATTAGACGCTTTTGATGTTTCTTGAGTCAATTTCTTGATGTTATTGGGCTTTACTTGAGGTCTTATCCACTGGATCTTGTTTGGGTTGCGGCGTTCTGCAGTGTATTAGGGACGAGAGTTCGCGTGGATATTGGAAGAGGCGTAATCCCAATCGATCTCGAACAAAAGGTGTGTAAGTTTTGGGGAATTAATTGTTCTTGCGTATTTATTTCTACTTGTTTGGTTTCAGCATAAATTTCTTCATATCTCTGGAGAGTACTACGATTTTGCAAAGCAGACTCATAGCAGAAAGAACAGGAGAGAGAAGAACACCGTAAGGAAGTTTGTGATTTATAGGAGCATTTATACCTCTTGTAATGCATTTCTTGGGTTCTCTCCATCGATGTGCTATGAACTTCTTGCGAATTCCAAGATGCCCAAGTGAGGAATGTTAGCGGCGGCGCCGCCGACCTCTCTCGTGGTGGGTTCTTTATCGGAGGATGACGCCGCCAGAGGCTGTGGTGACGAAGGGTGCTGTCAAGCGCTGCTCGATGGGTCTGCCACCGTCAAGCAACAAGGAGAACGTGTCACGGTGTGGGCTGTGAGGATCTGCACCAAGAGGAGGAGCCACCTACCGGAGTGGTACCTATGGACCCCACTCGCGACATCACATCGATCGTCAAGGTGATGAACCATTTCCTTAGACTGTTTGTGGGATGTTCTCTATATCTTGTAAATACTATGTTCATGTTGTCTAATATCAGAATTAAGTTGTATTTGTTGCATGTTATGTTCTTTAGGATATGTTACAATGTTAATTTATTTGTGCGTGTGATTCTGGAACTGCGGTTGGCCTTTCATTCAAAATGCCATGTTTACCAAACTATGTTTTGGTCAGTTTATTGGAGTCTAATGGGCATAGTTTGAATATGAATAGTCAAACTCGGAATGTAGGAGTTTCAGGTGTCTTTCACTCCTGCTGGTAGTATATGCATTTTAGTGTTATTACGAAAACATCCATTAAGTTTTGTTAGTCACTGACACTGTCTTGATGATTAGAATGAGAAAGACAATAGCATGGAATTATAGTTAAATGTTATCTTCTATGCTTCGTGCAGTCATATAAAAGTTTCTTATGATTTGAGTGAATTAGCAACGTGGGGCTTTCCTATGACCGTGCTTCTTTCATGTTTGTTCTCAGGTGCTTCGATCAAGCTATCTCGACATTTTATATAGCCGAGAATTGAAAGAAATATCGTGATTCATTTCACGGAAAAGTTTAGTAAAATAATAAGGTGGTTTTATCGAAATAATAAGCTCCTTTATTATCTTCTTAAGCACCAATATTATGGAGCTTAAATGTTCGACTAATCATGCGAGAACCGCTCATCACATATCCGCGTAGCTATACTTGTTTAGTAGGATTGAAACGAAAAGGCTACACACTTAGGTCTGCTCTTTCATGAATCATAACAGTTTTGCATTATGTCATATAGTTGCACTTTAGCTTCTTCTTTTTTTGTCTATAAGTCATGTTCTTTCTTCTATGAGTAAGGTATAAATATAACCTAGGCTAGATATGCAAGAAGAATTTACATCATGACGGAATAGTGATGTAGAGGACCTTATTTGCAACATCCTAATCTAGCTTATGTCACTGCCTTCCTAGTCGCCGAGATTTCATTTAGCCCGACCCAATAAACTTGAGCTTCCTACATTTGTAGCGTAGTTTTGGGCCGCTATTTCGCCATGCTTGCCATGATATTCTCATTTGGTAACCTTTTTCTATGTCAAGTTTTGTTCACCATCTTCATGGCTAATGTCACGAATTATACTCCGGTTTGTTACAGACATTGTTGCTTACATAGAAAGTAAAATTTCTTTTTCCAAAATATGCAATGTAAGAAAAATGTTGATAATGAAATTCTTGCAAGTTGATGTAATATTCTAAGCATCATAATGAAAAATTATTGTAGCCAAAATAAGTGTACGTATGTAGTGTTAATTACTTTATATCCATACAGGGTTATATTTCTCAATATATTAACAGTTAATCTAGATTTTACAACAAAAAATTTCTATTAACAGTTAATCTAGATTTTACAACAAAAATTTTCTTCAGTACTTCCCTTGGTATGCTATTCCCTTACTTTTATTAGGGTACAAAGGAAATGTTGTTTATTTGTTCATTTCTCTGCAAGTAAGTTATTTGCCCATTATTAGCTGTTCTATAGTTTGGGTGTGAAAGTGCAGAAAATGTGCTTGTGCCCTATTAACTGTAGTAGGGCAACAATGCATATACATCCCTTAAATAATCCAATAGATTGTAATCTCATGCATTTCATTGTGTTTCCGTGGCAACCTGCTATACCCATACACTTAACAACTTGCAGGCTGTTGAGAGGAAAAGTCGCCTAAGAGATTCTGCGACTCGGCAGCAGATCCAATGGACTGAGGATTCTTCACAATCTGTGGATGCAACAACTCCAGTACAAACAGAGCAGGGTATTCCTCAAAGCACACCACCAACTCAGGAAACCCTGACTGTTGTTGCCTCTGGCCCTGGCTCAGCTCAAGTTGTTGCAAGCACAGCAACTTGTTTGGCCGAGGACAAGCTGAAGGCATCTTCCTCTCCATCCGACTGCTCCTTGCAGACTCCATCGAAACCAAACGATCCAACTCTTGCTGATCTCGTGGAGAAGAAACTGTCAAGTTCAATAGAGCAGATAGAGAAGGTCGTAAGTCGAAATTTGAAGAGAGTCTGAAAGGTCGCCACCTTCCAAGACGGCCGCCCGTGAGGCGCACCACGATGTCTATAAGTTGCCGAAATGAGCACACTGTCGGAGGAGGAAACCCCGCCAGCTTTGTATTGCTCCCTCTTGTCTGCTTTGCTTTCTTAGCCGGTAGTCCCGACCACCCGTTGCATCAGCTGCTCTTCTTCCATCCTTCCTTTGACCCGAGGCTTGTTGAGGCATGGTGCTCAGTTTTGTCTTTAGGATTGGGGAGTTCCTGGTTCTCTGCTTGAGGACCTGGGGCATGGGGTACCACGCTCTCTGCTTGAGGGTATATATAGGATTAGCTGTTGATATATTTTTCTCAGATCGGTACATGCTTACTCGCAGAGACCTTCCACCGTGTGTATATTGCTTCAGACGTTTTGTCATTCAATTGAACTTCATGGTCTCAGATAATTCGATGTTCCATGTCAGTATTGAGAACATGGACCATCGTTCTGATGTTTTCTTGTTTGTGAAATTACTTGTTCGTCTGTGTAATTATTAATCTTGGTGGTCTCTTATTAGCGGCAGAGAATCTTACATTGTAGAGTAACAAGAAATCCCGTTGGTAATCTCCTTGGTGTGAGGACATGCCTTCTATGGTTTCTGGTTCTGTAACTTGTGGATTGTGGTTCTTGGCATTATGGCAGAATGGACATGCTATACATATGTGTTGTCCAGATTTTTACTTGATTGCGCGGTGTTGAGTAAAATTCAACATTTGGCACGATGCTATTGGCGACTTGGTGTCTCAGTGGAAACTTTTTCCGCTTTTACTGAGTTACTATGGTCTTCTCGTCTTCTGTGGAACTGAAGTTAAGTTGACATGTATATCCCCAGTTCTGCATGATCCCTCGCGCTTCCTAATAATCTGGTTCTACTGACATTCTTTCAGAATATGCTGCTGGTCAACTGCGATTTGAAGTTCGGGTAGTCCACTGCCCTACTTATCATTGCCGTGAATAAACAGTCTTAATGGAATTGTCAATGCACTTGAATTAATCAAATGCATTTCAACGTTAGCAGTTTGTGTGTTCTTGATAGTCAGCTCTGGTTGAACCAGCACCAAGTGGCCACCGCAGCTTTGTCGCACCTGGTTGAGGCCCGCCGATGGCGTTATTTGGGCCGGTGGCTGGTGGAGCATTTGTCTCCATGGGATGTCGGGCCATTTTGGTGTCGGTATGGTGATTCTACCGATTCACGCCACCGGCTAATTTTTTAAGCTAGGAATGAAATCCACCGCAATGGCCTAGTGTACGCGAGTTTGGCATCGTGCGTAGAGGTGAAAATGGTACGGGTTAATCCCGACCGATCCGTCTCAATCCGTTAAAACCGTATCCGGAGAAAAATTCCGTGATCCCACGGATTCGGATACGAACCGATACTTACTTCCGGATTCGTAACGGATACGGAGACGAGATATCCGACCGAATAGCCGCGATATCTGAACGGATATTATCCGACCGGATATCCGAATCGGGTACTCAAGGTCTCAACTCTCAAGTCAAGAGTCAAGGCCCAAGGGGCAACCCGCACCGCAAGCCTCACCTCAGTCTCTGGCTCTTTGCCTCCAGCCTCCCATTCGATTCTTCCCCAACCCGAAAGCTAACCCTAGACCCTAGTGCTTGAGCCTCCGCCGCCGCCGCCAGAGGCTGCTCCCGGGACCGCCGCCGCCAGAGGCTACTCCCGGGACCCGTCGTCGCCGCCTCCTCCCGGGACCCGCCACCTCCTCCTCCTCCGGTCCAGACTGCCGCCTCCACCACCTTCCGGACTCGCCGCCTCCTCCTCCCGGGATTCATTTGCCTCGTCCTTCTCCCGACCTGGACCGCCGCGTCGACTTTTTCCAGACCCGCCGCCTCCTCCTTCCGGGACCGCCGCCGCCGCCTCCTTCCAGACCCGCTGCCTCCTCCTCCCGGATCCGCCGCCTCCCCGGATCCGCCGCCGTCCTCCTCCTCCCGGATCTCGCCGCCTCCTCCTCCTCCTCTGCAGTACTATCATTGGCTTGTTCTTTCGAGCATATCAAGGATCGTTGTTTGTGAAATCGGAGCGTTGATGATCCATGATGGTTTTCGTTAGTTCGCTAGTCAAAAGCGTAGTTTCAATTGCTTTTAGAAATAGCGTAGTTAATCGCCAATTGTAATTTGCCATCGATAATTAGTTCATTGTCGCTTGCCAATGCAAAGTGCTCTTCATGCCCGATCTTGTATGTTGGGACTTGGGATATTATCTCGCACTTTCAATTGCCAATGTCCATCAAGATAATGAGCACCAGATCGTGGATGGCTTAATACTATTCTATAGACCGGGCACTTAAAAGAACAAGAAATTTGATGTTCTCAAACAATCAGAAATTGGACAGATGTTTAAAGTGCATCCATTTCTGACTTTCTGTGCATAATGTATTTAGTCTACAATCTTTCAAAATCTATAGAATTTGCAAGCTATCTGGAATACTGAACCCATTCAGAATCTAGGAGGAAGTTATCTGTTATTGATCTTTTCTTGATGAAACCTGATTGCATGTGATAAATAAGATCTGACATCTTTGGTTGTACTTTACTCATGAGTTTGGGTATACTCTTTAATTTCTCTCGACGATCAATTTTTTGGCAAGAGCAGGATGGCTTCGAAGCGAAGTGCAAGTGTCGGTCAAAGTGTCGGAGTGGTTGCATCACCCGCAGACCTACACATTCAATTGAGGTGGGAGCAAGACCAACCGATCATCCACCCTCCATTGACAAAGGGTACAGTAAGGGCAAGGTACAACGCTAATGTCAAGAGGATGCTCAACCTAGTGCAAAGAGGCAAAAGAAGAGTACATCACCGTTCTGGGACCACTACACTAGGACTACAAAGACAGCTTGTGGAGGATGGCAAGAAGGTTGTTCAACGCCGGGCACATTGCAACCATTGCAAATACAATTCCAGATGTGATTCCACCAATGGCACATCGTGCTTTTGGAACCATTTGAAGAAAAACATAATGTCCACCAAAGCAAAGAATACTCAATGTGAAAAACAATGATGAAGACACCATCATCATTATTGAACCGTATAGGTATGATCAAGAAGCTAGCTTGAGAAAATTTTATTTGGCAATAATCATGCATGAGTATCCTTTAATATTGTGGAGCATGAATATTTTGTTGATTTCATCAAATCTCTTCGCCTAGCTTTCCACTCAAGAGCCGCATCACAATTAGGAAAGATCTAATGGACCTCTTTTTAGAAGAAAAGAAAAGATTGTATGAATATTTTAAAACCATTGAGTGCCGCTTTAGTGCAACTATGGATATGTGGACATCAAACCGTAACAAAGGATATATGTGTGTCATTGTGCATTGGATTGATGATAGTTGGCAATTCGAAGAGAATTATCAAATTCATGCATGTAGAAGGGCGCATACCGTGCTAACTTGTCTCAAGAATTTACTAATTGTGTCATGAGATGGTATATTGAAAAAAATGTTTTCTAAGTTTGGACAATGCATCCGCAAATGAAATCGTGTTAAAGAGGTTATTCTTGAACTTAGAAAGCATAGTCCACTAGTCTGTGATGGTATATTTTTCATGTGAGATGCGCCAATCATATACCGAATCTTGTTGCTAGAGATGGTTTGCAAGAAATTGCACCATGCTTCGAGAATATTAGAGCATTTGTAACAAAGAAGAAAGGATCTCCCTTACAAAGGGAGGAATTCCGAATGTGCATCCGAATGTGGTTTAAAACAACGACGGTCTCTCACTAGATGTTGCTACGAGGTGGAATTCCACCTATACCATGTTGAGGATGCCTTATATTATAGGAGTGCTTTTGAGAGGCTTTTGTGCTTGGAACGACGTAGGTATGAAAAAATTGCTCCTTCTGATTTAGAATGGGATAAAGCATTAACACTTTGTAAATGCTTGAAGAAATTCTACGATGTTACCGAGCTATTCTCGGTTCTTTATATCCAACACAGAAATTTGTTTTACCACGCTTTTGTGATATTAAGCTTTTGATTTATGAGTAGTGTGCTAACACCGATAGCACTATTAGAGAGATGGCACAATCTATGAGTGTTAAGTTCAAAAGTATTGGAAGAAGTCAAACATTGCTCGGTTATGGCTAGCTTTCTTGATCCTAGGTTCAAGAAAAAATGATAGAATTTTACATGAAGAAGTTTTATGGTGAATTGTTGTATAAAGTCGAAATTGAAGAATTCATCAATGTTGTCAAGCAAGTGTATGAAGTGTATGTTTCTGCGATCTAGTGCCGAAAAGAGTATTACTACACCGTCAGTAGCGATGAACCATTGTAGATCTCTTTATGGATGATGAAAATAGTGAGCTTCATAATTTCTTATATGACACCCATGATGGGATTGGTCAAGGTGAATCAAATGACTTGGAAAAATACATGGCGTAACAACCCTTGAAGCTTCCTAGATCATCCAATCGAAATTTGATATTTTATCATGGTGGAAGAGTCACAGATGAATATCCTATTCTCTCAAAAGTTGCTCGTGATGTATTGGCTATGCAAGTGTCAGCTGTTGCCTCGAGATCGCATTTAGTGTCAAGGCGGTAAGGGTCATTGATCCATTTCGTAGAGTCGCTAAAAACCTGAAATGGTAGAAGCATTTATTTGTACAAAAGATTGGGTAGTCTGCGTCCAAAAAAGGTGATAACTTCAATAGTTTGTCGTTTTTAGTATTAATGAAGTTGCTTGTTTTTTACTAATATAGCTTTATTTATTTTTCAGGCGAAAAGAATAAAGTTGCATCTATCGTTGGTGATTTGGAGGTTATTGATACCCTTGTTGCTAATATGATGACTCAGGTATTGCAAATACACTATATATGAAATTAGTAAGCACACTGGTTAAAAAATGGGCCTCAATGTTTGCTAATTTACTTGGTTTAATCATAATGACTGGCTGATAACACTGGTTAAAAAATGGGCCTCAATGTTTGCTAATTTACTTGGTTGTTTTTCAAACTGATCATTCGGAATGTTGTGTTAGGCGGCGCTCTACAAATTTGCTTGGATAAAATTTACTTTACTGCACATATGATCTGAATGTCAGGAAAACTTGATGACTAATATGACTCATCACTCTCTTTACATGTCAAACATTGATCTGGATCACATCCTTTTGTGAAACTAAGTTTGTAATGTTGTATAATCTGTTTTACATAAATCAAATTAGCATAGCTTGTCATGCATGACTCATCAATTTTCACTTTACATGTCAAGGATTGTTTTGTACTCCATGCTTTTATGAAACTAAGTTTGTAATCTTGTGTGAGTCACGAGATGATCGATTAGTAAAGCTTTACATGATTTCATCAATTTGCTCGTTGTTCTGGACTCCTTTCTTTTGTGAAACTAAGTTTGTAATGTTGTGCAAGTAGGTAAGATAAATGGGAATACTAGAGCTTGGCATCACTCGTCAATTCCCTTTACATGTTAACGATTTGTTATGGAGTGAGACTAAGTCTGTAATGTTCAAGAATAACTAAAACTACAAGCTTAACAATCGCATTCTTGTTTTTTATTTGCATATATTGTAGGAAGAAGAGATTGCTAGTGGTGATGACTGATGGTACGGCATGTCGACCAGGGAGCCATATGTAAGCAAGCTAAGCTAGTCTAAGCAATGAGCTTATCGATCGATCCTCCGGTTAATTGATTTATTTCGTTGTGTCTTCGCTAATTGAATTTGGTCTGCTGGATGCATGAATTCAGCGTGTTGGGTGAGAGATCGGCATCAAGGCAGTCCGCTTACTCCTGGCGCTGGTCATGGGCTACTCTGGCTGCGGTCATGGCGATTGGGCATCAAGGTATCTCTCTTTAATGAATCAGTAGAAATGTATTTGGCCAGTAGACTTGGTAGTATTTGCCTCTCTTTAATGAGTCGCCAGAAATGTATTTGGCCAGTAGACTTGGTAGTATTTGGTATGAATTATTGAAGTTATGTTTGAATTATTGAAGTATTTGCCCTCTTTAATGACCGGGTTATGTATGAATTATTGAATTTGATACCTCGTTAAACTTGTGTTGTGTGAGTTGTCAAACTTATGTAATATATATGAATTTATTGCTAGTCTAATGTTCAACAAGTATGTATCCGCTTGTATTATCCATTTCCGAACCGAATCCAGATGTATCCGCCCGACAAGATCAGATCCAAACTCAAATATCCGAATTCAGATCCAGATTCGGTCTTACTCAGATCCGATTCGAATCCGGAAAAAATATGGATTAGGATACGGAATAGCAATATCCGACCGTGATCCGATCCGCTTTCACCCCTAATCGTGCGTGGTTAGTTCGAGTCTAGGGGACACCGTGGACGCTGAGTACCGGTCAAACCAGCGCACGTTCATTTCACATCATGGATGATTGCTTCGGGTGACGAGGGGGCTCCCCAGAGGCTTGGTGCCAGTCGAAACAACATGAAGGAGGCACCGCAACAATGTTACCCCTAGTCGGGGCACACCAACATTTTTTGGGGCTGATGACAGTCGAGGTTTTCCGTCTTCATAGGGCATCAAGCCACATAGGTGTCAGTGCGAGGGGCTATACAAGTGACTTTGGCTTTTACGGAGATGATTTGTGCGGTGATTCTGCTAATCTGGGCAGCTGACTTATTTTTTAAGCCATGCGTGAAATCCACCTTTGTAGCCCAGCTTATGCACATTTGGCATCATGTGTGCCTAGTTCAGGAGCCTAGGAGGCACTGTAGATGCTACTTGCTGGTCAAAACAACATGAAGGGACCATCTCATCTATGATGCCCTTGATCGTGGCCCATCGATAGCGTTTTCGGGACCAGTAGCCGTTAGGGCATTTTTGTCTCCACAGGTGCATCGGGCCATGTTGGTGTATGTGTGGGGGGTCATGCACGCAATTTCGTATTCACGGAGGTGATTCTGGTGTTCCGAGCCATCAATTGATTTTTTAAGTTAGGCATGAAATCCACCTCTATGGCCCTGCATACACGTGTTTCACATTGTGTGTGGCTAGTTCGGGTGACTAGGGGCATCTAGGACACTTTACACTGACCAAACCACCACAAAGGGTCAACCATAGCTGTCGCCTTTAGTCAGGGCACACCAATGGCATTTCGGGGACTAGCAACCGTTATGTAGTTTCTTTCTCCATGTGGCCATAGGGCCACACAAGTGTTGGTGAGTTGGACCGCGCAAGTGATATCTACCTTCATGAAGGTCAATTGTGCGGTGATTCTACTGATTTGGGCCATTGGCTTATTTTGTAAGGAAGGCAACCTACCTCTTTGGCCTTTCATATGCACGTTTGGTATCGTGCATGGCTAGTTCAGATGCCTTTGGGACGCCGCAATATGACTAGCATGTAGAAGCCAACGCAACTATGACGTTTGAAGCAATCCCGACTATTATCCATGCACAGGAGATCATTAACTTAAATTAATCACCTGCATAATTGAATTAATCAACAAAGATTAATTACACACTTTATTCATTACAAATATCATGCAAGGATAGTAATTACAATACACTAGATTATTCAATTACATCCAATAATAATAATAATAACAAGAATATTTAAATTCCAAAATTCTAACCTTCAGTTGATCTGTGGCTTTAAATTCCTGAATATGTCAGTCATACATGCATATAGAAACAAAAGGAATAAAATTGAATTGGTAAAAGATTTAAAAGAGGAGTTGCTGCCACATCCGTATGAGTTGGTATCGCTCACTGAGATATCATATTCATTCGAGGCCAAATCAACACCTCTCGCTAATTTAGGGTTCCTCATCCGGCGTATACAAACCTATTTTAATCGGTAGTAACTATAGCCATACCCCAAATAGTTACCAAAATATCCCATGATATTTTGGTAAAAGCCACAAAGTAAAAGGATGAAAACATCACCATGTAAAAGGATAGGAACTAACCCAGCCAAACACCCTCTCCAGACCAAGCCATTTTCTCCCCAACACACAAGCCAAAGACACTAGGAGGCCAAGAAGTTGAGGCAAGCTTCCAAGAGGGAGCAAGGCCAGGAGCACCACCAAGCAGAAGGCCACAAGCAAACCACTAGGAAGCCATCAAGGGACCAGCCAAGTCCTAGGAGCAAGCAAGCCAAGGAAGGAACCAGGAAGGCTCGGGCAACTCCACATTAACATCAACATCACCATTAGCACCACCCAACCCCAATCACAGCCTCACCAGGTGTGCCGCCATTACCATACATTCAAGGTTTAGATTAATCATAGAAAAATAGAGTCCATATCAGAAGAATACTGGTAACTAAGGTTTTAGCCAGTGTGTACGCTAGAGGTTGCACAGCGCGTGCTCGACGACCTCCTCGCACTCCCCAATATACAGGAGATCGCCGAGTGTCGTCACTGTGCCATACATCAATAGCAAATCCACCCATTTTCATCATCAACCATATCACAAATTCCACATATGAACACATCAAGCATCACATAACAAAAACAACAGGGAACCAGTAAGCAAAATACAGAAAACTAGATAATGTCAACCATGGAGTAGAGGAGGCTGGGCAAAGGGTGGGCTGCAACTGGAGGGAGGAGATGCCGGTCAGGTGGCGTGAGGCATAGACTAGGTGTGGCTAAGCCCAGCTCGGCGGTGGAACGAAGGGCCGAGTAGGTTGGACCCAAGGAGCTAGACGGCGAGGAAGCAGGCAGGCTGGGGCCGGCCTAGGAATGGCAATGGGGCCCCGTTCCCCGGTGGGGAATTCCCCTATTAGGGGGTGGGGATGAGGAGGTTTTGTTCCCCGTGGGGATGGATAAGGGGAAATTCATTCCCCGTTGGGGATGGTGGGGACGGGGATGGGGCGGACTTTTCCCCGTGGGGACCCCGACGGGGACCCGAAATGTATATTTGTCAACCAAATTTCTAAGACTCAAAGATAATATATATTTATTTATTCATTTTTGTTGTGTTGAACTATTTTCTATGTTGTGTAAGAAAGAATATTCATGTGCTTTCAACTTGGAACTTGAAAAATTGTTTTTTAATCCATTCATTGGTTGTCAACAACTTATTAGAATAGTATGTCTAATCGGGTATTAAACGGGATTTTTCCCCGCATACCCAAATGGGGACGGGGACGGGGACGGGGAACGGGAAATTTTATGTCTCGCGAGGACGGGGATGGGGATGTACTCCATGCGAGGAATTTCCCCATTGCCATCCCTAGGCCGGCCGGCATGGGCACGTAGCACATGCGCGGGCACGAGGAGGCAGGAGAGAGGCCCGACAAAGGAGTGGGTCGAGGGCTCAAGCAAGCGGGCCTAGGAGTGCAAGGAGCAGGCCAAGGAGGGGCCTAGAGGGAAGGGTGGCGCGGCAGCAGCTGGGAGGCGGAGCGAGGCCTTGGCGCCAGCGCACGTGAGAGGGCCGAGAGGATGAGGCCGAGGTAGTGGGACTTGACAACAGGCGGCTGGCAACTAGCAAGTGAGGAGAGGGTGCCAGATTGGGAGGATCTAGAGGGAGAGGAAAAGAAAAGGGGGATTTGAGAAAATAGGAGGAGAAGGGGATAAGGAAGAGGAGCCAGGAAGCATGCGGCCGGAAAAAGAGAAGAAGGGAGAAAAGAAAAGCAAAGGAGAAGAAGAAAATAGAAAAGGAGAAAGGAAAAAAAGAAAGAAAATGGGAAGAAAAGGAGAAAAATTAGGGGAAAATGGAAGGAGATTAAAATCTTATATATATATATATATATATATATATATATATATATATATATATATATATAATATATATATATATATATATATATATATATATATATAGAAAAGAAAAGAAAAGAGAAAAACAAAATATGTTTATTTATTTAAATATTTGAAATAAAGATCACGAAATTTAGTGCACAATCTAAGTCAATTATAGCTTATTAAAATCCAATGAATTAATACTTCTAAACTACCGGGCATTTAAATAAAATACAATAAATTAAAAATATCTAAACTCTAAAAGAAAAATTATACATATAGCAAACATTAAATTTTTAAGAAAAGGGTTGGACGCTATACACACACGCATATATGCATATACACACACACATATATACATATATATATACATTGATGAGGACATCTCTACAGTGGATACAATCACCCATACAACAACGCTTCCCTGAATGAACTCATTGTACAAGGACCACTCACTTAACTCGTGCACGAAATTAAATTATAAGGTGAAGTCGTTTCTAAATGTTCCTACTAATGATTTATTGAATGGAATACTATTTAATTCTTGTGATCATGTTATTCTTATCGTGAACCGTGGAGAAGAGCCACCAAGCGCAAAGAGACTCGAATCCAAGTCGAGGCTTGAAGGAAGTCCAAGTCGATTCGACTGCAGACAAAGATCAACTTCAAACGTCCATAACTTTTGATCTAGAGCACTTCGAGGCCCACGAGTACAGGATAGAAAGATCTGCTCGTCCTCTTTCAAACTGATCTTATATCATCTTCAAATTCCTTCCGAGTCAACGGAAACTGCAAAACAAGGGAGGCTACTTTTCTTGTCTAGAGTCGGTTTGGGCTCATGACCTTATAATTCGAGTTATAATTGTTTGGCCCATGTTTTGGCCGACCTGTGCATCCCTTAGGGTACAAATAGTTAGCCGCCACCCACTTAGGGTTTTGAGTTTTGTTTAGATCAAAGTTAGCGTCGCTACCTTTCTCGTGGATCGCGTGTGTCGGCTAGACCACCCGTTCCTCGTCTGCAGAACTCCATCGTGTTTTCAATCAGATTGAACTTTCATCTTTACTTTCGCAAAGTTCGTTTGCTTTTCATCTTGTTTTTGCTCGTTCTTCGATTGCGTGCAGAATAGGGTTGATCGTGCGCCGGCAAGATCAACAACCGTCGGAGTGGGTGTATCGATCGCTAAGGCGCAACCGTCCCATGCAGTTGTAGTCGGATCGCCAACGTCTTCTCCATCAAATCGAAAGCTATCCCTCTCATCGAAACATCGGGACACCTAAGGCGACATCATACACACACACACACACATATATATATATATAGTATTTTATAATTTTAGGAATCAGATTAAATTTGACACCGTGCGAGGATGTTTATTTGTACCAAAATTCAAGCAAGTTTCATTGATCATATAATTTCTAATCAAATGTATTTGGTTATATGTGATATCTCCATTGCATTGAAATAATTCTTTTAAGAAAATCCTAAATTGGTTGTGGTTCAAAATTTGAATTGATGATAAGGTGATGTATATGTATGTGTATATATATGAAAGGAGTACCATCGATGTGCATTAAAGTCGGGGTACAACTAGTAGTATATATATGAGAGAAATACCACCGATGTGCATTGAAACCAGGGAACAGTTAAGAGTGCCATCATTGTGCATTGAAGTCAGGGAACACTTAGAATTCAATGTATCACCGATATGCATTGAAGTCAGGATACAGTTGGTATTAAGAGTACCGCTGATGTGCATTGAAGTCTAGGTACAGTTAAGAGTGCCGCCGATGTGCATTAAAGTCAGGGCGCCGTTAAAGTAAGGAGCTCCATCGATGTGCATTAAAATCGAGGAATAGTTACAATTCGATGTGCATTGAAGTCGGGATATGGTGAGTTTTAGGAGTACCAACGATGTGTATTAAAGTCAAGGTACAGTTGGTATCGTATATATGAGGATTGGTAGTACATGTTTGATATTTAAAAACTGGAAATGTAGATTTTCCTAATTAAAACTCTATTTTCTAAAAAAGGATTTAAGGAAGGATTCATGAGATGAATTTAGAGGAAACTTATATATTGCATCTTGTTATTAATGTTTGCTGAGTACTTTCGTACTCACTCTTGCTTTACTCCCCTTTGCTTAGAGAATTGCTTCAATGGTCAAGCGGCTGGTTTGGACTTGGATCCCAAGGGTGGATCATCCGTAGAATCACATATACAAGAATGTAGGCTACCACGAGGAATAGAATGTTGGGTAGATCATATACCGCTTTTGTTAAAACTTGGGTGACCAGTACTTTTGTATTGTTGTTGTACTTGAATCTTATGTATAATTAGTGTACAAGACCTCTAGCCTGCGTGGCAATAGATTGTAATAAGTTTTTATTTTAGTCTCTAATTATTGTTCTGTTGTAACACTCTGAATACGATGTATTAACTAACAAAGTGTCAGGTGTGCTCGATGTTTTGATTAGCTAACACATCGAGATTCATGTAATTATCTCAGAGTAATGGCGGTGTCACTATCGTTACCCTTGGCTAATTATGCAGGTCGCAACAACGCCCCTGATTGTGGTCCGTCGATAGTGTTTTTTGAGCTAGCAGCCATCAAGGTAATTTCGTCTCCCGGAAGCATCCTGTTGCGCTAGTGTCGATGTGAGGGGCCACACATGAGATTTTGGCCTTCACGAAAGTAGTTTGTGCGTGGTTTTGTCGATCTTAGTCATTAGTTTATTTTTTAGGAATAAATCCATTTTACACCCATAAACTTTTCAAAAAGTCCATTTAACACCCTTAACTACAAAACCAGTTATTTAACTCCTCTAACTTACAAAATTAGGTCAATTTACACCCTAAGCCAATTTTGGAGGGCTGTTTTGATAATTTAGATGCTACTTAAGATGATTTTCATCATATTGATAGCTACATCATTGAGTTTTGGTAGAGGAGTCAATTCAAAAATATTGGCATCAACATCATCGACTTTTTTCTCACTCATTTTCTGTCTATATACATTCTCTTCCTTATTCTTGTCATCATTCCTTGTCTCATTTCACATTGATCCATTCCCTACGCTCTTAATCCGAAGTTCTCAGGGGTCACAACCCAAAAAAAGTGCATTTCACTTTGATCTTAATGGTATGTACATTCTTTCGTTCAAAAAAATGGTGTATGTTCATCTGAAAATAGTCGAGGATGACAGATTGATTCATATCTATCTTACTAATTCGAACTCTATTCTTTTTTACCTAAAGTTTGACCGCCGATAGGTTTGAAACTATCTAGAATGGTTATATGAAGATTATAGCATTAGATTTTTCGCTAAAAATACTTTCGTCAAATTATAGTTTTATTAGTATATATCAATGTAAAGTTTCAGAAAACAATGGTCAAAGTCGCATTCAGGGACCGTGAAAAAAAGGCAGGTAAAAAGAATGGAAGGAGTATCAACTAATGAAACTGTAAATTTGCCAATGAAACATGGGATTTCCCCATGGCTTTCTGCTTTAGAGGAAAATGGGAGAACACTGCTAATCAGCACTCTGATGGAGTGTGCTTCTTCATTTGCTGTTTCTCGTCATGCTGTGGTACCAGCTCATCCTGCCGATAGTTTGCTGCACATTTTTTGGGAGACGACGACATGACCGCGGCCGGGTGATCCACATGCCAAGCTGCCTGGATTGACGTCGAGGCTACCAACTCTTCAGAATTCGCAGCTCTTCTCCCAAATTTTATGATTCAGATGACAGTACGACAAACAACAAATCCATGTTTTACGTAGCTACTCATCATCCCCACAGCACAAACGCCACCACGGGCGACACCGCAAATCACATCGTTTCACGTCCTATAACGATCAGCACTTCAAACATCGGTCACAATATATTGTTTAACTAAACCATAATATGGCCTGGATCATCAGAAGATCAAACACGGACACAGTTGCAGAACACATAGCGCATGCATTGAGCAACTATCGCAATGGACCACCAAAGCAGAAAATACTTCCCTTAGGCAAAAAGAATTCCTCAGGACTGGGAAATTGTAAAAACTAAATTAGAAGGTCATCTCATGGGGCTTGTCACCATCCCTGAGAGAGAACCGGGCACCAAGATAGGTTTTAAGGTCTGGGACAGACTCGATAGCCTTGATCAACTCAGCATCCACAGCCTTCTGGTCATCCTTCTTGAAGTCCGGCAGATTCTTAGTTGCCTATAAGATTAACAGAGAAGAGGGGGATAAATATTGCAGCAGGACTGAAAACATAAGGGCATGCTATAATGGACCATGTGCATGGATCTACCTCCTTCTCTGTCTCAAAAAGTTCTCCCTCAGTCTTCTTCGCCTTCTTCTTCTTGTCCCTGGCGAAGTACTTGTCATCAAACTTCTCCACATTAACACCAGAGATGTCAACCTTTGTGGATGTGGCAATGACATATGCCTGGTTCACACGGCGGATTGGCACTCCGTTGATCTTGAACGGTCCTGAAAGAGAACAGCGACATCAAATATTAGGCATGGCAGATAATGATAAGAACATGAAGAGGAAATTCAGTGCATGAAATAGCCGGAGGGATTTTTTGGTACAATTGGAAGAGGCGTTACAACTATGGGAAATCCACCAATTCCCCAGCTTCAGCCCCCTCCTATCTACCTTGAACTGACTTCATTAAAAACTGTAGGACTGTGTTGCAGCACAAATCAAATGTAAATATCAAAACGTCTAAGATATGATTTTACATCCAAATAATTCATATCCCTAGCTCTCAAACCTCAGTCCAAAAAAAAAGTGCACTGACCAAAAAAGGGCACCTACATGGCTACCCCGAATTGTTTTTTTGGATCTCATGTCTGATAGCACCAACAGGCCATTGGCAGAGGCAATTTACATAAGATAATTTTGCCTGCACCAATACCAGTAAGACACCGAGACAGATGCTAACTAACACAAACATGACAGAATCCACAAAGGAATCAAATGCTCAATCGCATTTCACTGGCATTTCCAGTAAGTTTCCAAAACCAGCGTTTACAGAGAAAAGAGTAAAGAGCAAAAACTAAACGGTAGATTTACTGTTCCGTCCCACATTTATACCACTATACTTTAGTACTTTACGAACCAAGAAGCTAGAGGTACACATCACGCATCTGAGGCTTCTACCATGCAACAATCCACCAATAACTACTTCAAATACTCAAAAACCTACAACTTCGTTCACCAATCAACAATCTATAGATCGAGCCATAGATCGGACCCTACTCAACTACAAGACGGTATCAGCCTACAGGGGACAACACCCACACCCACAAGCCTATCTCAGTACCATAGCGAACGAAGCAGCGAGGCTTACCAGTGATGAGGAGCAGGCCAGACTTGAGCTGCTTGAGGAACACCACGCGTTTCCCCATGTACCTGCCGGCGAGCAGGATCAGCACGGTCCCCGGCGTGATGGTCGACCTGAGACAACCAAAGTTCACCCCGCTCAAAAACCCCGCACGTGATCGAGAGCTAGAAAGCAACCTACACAGACACGCGCACCGCGCTGCGGAACGGGGACGGACCTGAGCTTGGTCGGCTTGGGCTTGCGGGTGCTGGGGACGCGGGGCTTGACGTCGTCGGCGGGGTAGAATTTGGGCTCGGCGGCGGAGGAGGCGGGCTTCTCGGCCTTGGGGAAGGCGCCGCCGTGCTTAGCCTTGAGAGCCCACAGCCCGCGGCGGTGGTAGGTGTGCGACCGCGACGCGCGCTTGATGCCCATCGACAGCTTCGACGTCGGCGCCATTGGGAGATCCTTCGGCACGAGGGGGAGGCGGCAGCGGCGCAGTAGAAGAATGGAGTTGAGGGTTTGCCCGCCAGTTTATATCTGCGCAGCTGCGTGGAGGTGGAAACCCTAAGTTCTTGGGCCCGTCTAGATAGTGGGGTGGCCTGTTTTGTTTGGGCCCAACAGGTCGTGTGAGAGGGGTGTTTAATTAATGAGCTTCTTTTTACTGAGTTTACGTGAGTGGAAATAGACAAGAAGCTAGTTAAAACTATAAAAACTTTAGGTTAGAGTGGAGTTTCAAATACTCTAAAAATACCATGGTATCTACCAAACCATGGCTTTTAATACAGAGCTTTTGGCATGGTAACCAAACACCTTACATATGCCCCTATTTTGGAAGATAACTTGTTATCTTTCAAAAATATGTATCGCTTTTTCATTGATCGGCTTCTTTAGCCGTCGAGTAGGGAAGCGTATAAATAATCTACTTTGCTTTGATTGTGCCGTAAAAATCTCGGTGCGGTTTAATGACGGATGTCGCTCGAATTCACTTCCGCCATTTTTACTTTTCATAGTACTATATATATCACGGGACCCCCACGGTCATTTTCACGCTCTACTCTTCGCATAGCTTTCAATAAACGTCTTCGCTTTGATAAACCGCTTTTCGTCTTACATGCACTTCCGCCACTTCAGCGAACTCCCGATCAATGAATGGACCCTTCTCGATCTTGATCCCAATCACGATAGTGAAGACCAATATTATCTAGGGCCAATAGGAAACTCAATCTGGACGACAGTAATTGACGAAGACATTCCTAGACTTCCTTATCGGCTCAAGGTTACAATATAACGAGAATGGGGTAAAAGTTTTAGGGCTTGACCGAAGCGGCGCTAAAGGGTGGAGAAGATGGTACATTAGGGTATCGGCTCAAAAAGAAAGAATGGGAAAGAATGGGTATAGCGAATGCCTCCTCTGAGTCTAGCCAATCCGAGAAGCCAACGAGCCCTTGGTGGCCACGGCACATTATTTCTGTGCGATACCCTCAATGCTTTCCTATTAGGACCAAGCCTATTGGCCCAACCCTCCTAGATGTGGCCGAAATGTCTTGCCTTAGGCGGACGGCGACCGGATATCGACTTCGGTGGCGGACCAACTCTAAGGTTAATCCGTCGAAAGGCGAAGGATGGTCAAAGTATATCTTGCATAATAACAAGGTGAACGGTCTAGTATCGGACGAAGAACATGTGGCCTTTTTGAACTTATGGCTAGACAGGTTTGTTTTTACAAGCGTCCTTGGGGCCAACACAAGTGTACCAATTCTTGGCGAAGCGGTGGTGGAAGGTCGTCGGCTTGCGCTTGGGAAGATGCTTCTTGGTGCCGTCTACCAAATGATGCACATCATCGAAGTCGGCTTTTCTCTGGATTTGCCCGGTTTGTCGTTGGCAATGTAGCGGCCGCGTGGTTTATTCAATTATGGCTCTACAATATGTTTGGCGATCAACGATCCAGAGCATCTGGAGGATCTGACCTTCCTCGAAGACTATCCGGAAGGTACCACCCCAATATAGAGCTAGCCGATCATTCGGGAAAGATTGGCGATGTGCACTAGTGGTGACATCGAATTACTCGGTAGATTTCAAGAAGTATCATCATTCTTTTTATACCTAGACCACGCAACCTTTGGTCGACAAGACTTTTTCCTTACAACAACATAGCCGATTTTCCACGGCCCTCGTTCCTTCATTTGGATCTTGATAGCTCTTTGATGCCGACATCGACTTTGGACCTATATCGGATTTTTATTTCACCTTGTATCCTCCATGTTGGTTTGAATTCCATAATCGGACCTTCCGGTAGTCGTATGAATTCTACCACCCATTCGCCCGTCGGTTTGGGTTTTGGCGGTGATACCTTCTTCCGATTCTTGATCGCCTTGAGCCCCGAGCCAAAGTGACAAATATTTGCAGTGAGATCATCTCGAATTGACCGATGAGCTTCAAGTTCTTAACCTTCCACATTTCTTCTGAACTCACGTCGGGCAGTCATTTTCAACTTGGTGGGCACCCATATCGAAGCGCTCTATTTGGACCATGACGCCGTCGGCTATTATTGAGAAATTTTACGGATTATCATGGTAGCCGGTGGTCCTTCTAGCGGCTGACAATTCAAGTGGGAGCTCGGATTCTTCCAAATCATCGGGTTACACTAACTCATCGGTGGTGTAGAGGTATCGACTTATCTTCCTTGAGATCCTCCACTTTACCGGTTTACGGTTTCATTCTTATCTTCTTAATTTTCATTCTTTCAGGATGCCACGGTGGCAACAAGACTATTGCCCATCGATCGGCAATGAGCAAAAGAAAAAGACCCCATCAAGCGATGGGTTTGACCATTATTCCTCCAGCTGACCTTGGTGTTGAGCCCATCATTGTCGAGCTTGAAAAAGGCCGCCCTACAAGTAAGTATTTTCGATCGACAATAACATCCCTTTTATTGCCAATATCTTTTTAACATTTTATCCCAATCTGGTAGAAAAACCTAAATCGACTAAAGCTCGGCCGTCGTCGAAAACGCAAGGAGCAAAGCGGCAGAGTTCCCATCGTCGTCGGCCTGCGAGTAAATTCCTTCCACCGTATCTATACTCATATGCCAAGATGTTACTTAATCTAAATACATCATGCGTGTTCGATAACACATCGGCTCAAGCGGTGGCGTCTTGGGCCGATCTTCGAGACAGCGCTGTTGCTAGCCCTCGATGCCGTCTTCTCCAACACGGATTGCTATGGCCTCGCTACCTCTCTGGCTCCTCCACTTTTGAGCTCGTGATGAGGACCTAGCTAATCCGACCGATCGCTTTGGTTTTACTTTGACTGAGCCGGATGACCTGAAGCGATTGCTCGATGATTACGTGATGAGATATCCGCAACATTATTGATCGTCTCGAGGGCATCGGCCCGATCGTCAATCGGGGCCCAATATGCAAGAAAGTGAATCGGCTTTTGATTGCGATCTCTCGGTAGGAGGCGAACATTTTGCCAATGCTCGGCCAATTCATGATGCAATGGTACATTGTAGAAGCCGATCTCTGCTGAGGCTCTTAAGGCTATTCTCGACGTCATCACATAGGCGAAAGGAGAGTTGAAGTCGAAGCTGCAGCGACTAGAATAGCCCGACGAGAAGCTCAAGCAATGCGTCGTGGCGGCTAGAGGAGTTGGCGGCATTTAAAGGCCAAGAAGAAGAAGTATGACGAAGATTCTTCCACCCTCAAGGCTGCCAACTCTTCCACGCAACAAGCCCCGGAGTTGAAGGCGGCAGACTCAAAGAGGAATTAGCCAAGGTGGAAGAAGAGCTCGCAGAACAACCTTGCTCACGGTGATTTGTGACATCGCCTTCACTGAAAAATCGAAGCCGATATTGGCTTGGCCATAGTGAAGGTGAAGGACCGGCGTAAGCTCATCCTACACGAATGCTTGCTAAGGCCGATGAGGACATAATTTATGGGGTCCGCGAAACATTGGCTAAAGCGGCTGCAGCATTATCGGCTTTAGGTGCTAGGATTCCTGTGCGTGCATGAACCATGATGTGTTGTAATGTTTTTAAAACAATGTCGCTTTTGTTCGCAGTACTTTTTTAAACATGTCTTCGGCTGTTTAACCGATTAACTTATTCGATCGGCTGTTTCTAACCTGATCTGTTTCCCAATTCTTTATACTGCACTTCGACTACGCACCAATCCAAACGCTAGGGTAGTAGTGCTTTAAATATTTTTCGTTGATTGACTTCGGTAACACTAACCCTTCAAGCGTTTGAGTATATATGCATTACCACCAACAAGCGATTTATTTTATCACGGTCCTTCGGTGGCGACCATTTGCGAATCGATTATCCTTAGAACCGATCGGCAATATCGTTTTCAAACCAAATCGTCTTCTTGAAGGTCTTTAGTATAACTTTTTATTGTATGCTCTTGCAACCCTTTCTTTATTCTTTTTAAGCGATTCAAAGTAACCTTAATTACGCTAAGTCATCCAAGTTGCATAGCATCAATTCCTTGTATTCATCGGTAGATAGATTATTCGCCTCGCCACCGCATCGACTCAATGTTTATTTCTCACGAACAACACGGCCTCTTGGCCATATACCGGTGATATGGCGATAATTTAGTCGATCCGTGGAACGATAGCCGATAAGCCCACAGAGATTCCGATAGTGTGGAGTGCCAAGTTCGAGGCTTCTCATCGATTTTTCTTTTAATCAGTTTGATCAAAGTTTTGTTGAACGACTCGGCTTGCCCATTAGCCTGAGCGTAATGCGGCGACGAATTGAGTAATTTGATGCCCAGTTTTTCGGCAAAGTTCTGAAAATCGTTAGACATGAACACGGTCTCTTGATCGGTCGTGATAGTTTGAGGGATACCGAATCGATGGATAATGTGTTCATTAACAAAGCTGATAGCCTCTACACTGGTGACCTTTTTGAGTGGAACGGCTTCAACCCATTTTGAAAAATAGTCTGTGGCCGCGAGGATGAACTTGTGGCCTTTACTTGATGCTGGAAAAATTTGGCCGATTATGTCTATCCCCCATCCCCTGAACGGCCATGGCTTGATAATCGGATATAAAGCCGATGCTGGTGCTAATTGCACATTCCTAAACTTTTGACAACTTTGGCATCCTTTATAATACTTGAAACAATCTTCTAACATCGTCGGCCAAAAATACCCAGTTCGTCTTAAGATCCATTTCATTTTATGAGCCGATTGATGTGCGCCGCAAATTCCTTCGTGAACTTCACCCATGGCTACCTTTGCTTCTTCATCGCCTAAGCACCGCAGAAGCAATCCTTCCATCGTCCGATAGTATAATTCTCCTTCCAACGTGACATATTTCAAAGCCTTTTGCCGAATCTTGCGAGCGGTGGGCTTGGATGGGTCCATCAAGTATGCTTTTATTTCATTTCTCCAATCGGTAATGTCAACACACAATACTGTTTTGTCAACCAAGTCAAAGGTCTCGTGTATTAGGCTACATTCCTTATAGCCCGTATTTGCGCTGGGCTAACGTATTGGCTTCATCATTCATTTCTCTAGGTACATGGCCAATGAAAGCGATGTAAAAGAATTTATAACTTTGAGGCAATGCTCCGGATATTTTGATAACATCTCATCGTTACATCTAAATTCTCCTTTAATTTCTTTGTATTACTAGTAATGAATCGTGAGGCTTCTACATGACTTACTCGATACTTTCCAACAATTGAAGTCCTTTAAGTAACGCTTCATACTCGGCTTGGTTATTAGAGCATCGGCCATTGAGCCGATATCACGAACTCAAGATGCTATACCCTTTGGCGAAATCAACACAACGCCTATTCCGCTCCCTTCTTGGCAGACCGATCCGTCAAAATATAGTCGCCAAGGAACTACGTCAACTATCCCTGTCATGGTATCGTGCCCCGTAATGAAATCGGCTACGGCTTGACCTTTAACAGCTTTAGCCGATTCATATTGCAGATCGAACTCGGTCAAGGCATATGCCCATTTTCCAAGTCGTCCTCTCAAAATTGGTGCAGACAGGATATATTTGATGATATCGGTTTTGCATACTATTATACAAGTTGATGCCAATATGTAATGCCTTAACTTGGTGCAGGCGAAATATAACGACAAACATAGCTTTTCAATAGGGAGGTACCTGGTTTCGGCTTCCAAGAGCCGTCGGCTTAGATAGAAGATTACGCGCTCCTTGCCATCGACTTCTTGTGCCAACACAGCCCCTATAGTTTCCTTTTCAGCCGACACATATAACTTGAAGGAATTCTTCGTAGTGCGGCCAGATCGGCGGTGATGCCGAGTAATTTTTATGTCATCAAAAGCTTTTTGCCGATCGGTTCCCCATATGAAGTTCTCATTGCCTTTTAACCCGATAGAAGGCGTGAAGGCTTGAATTCTACCAGACAGATTTGAAATAAATCGTCTTAAATAATTGATTTGACCGATCAGCTTTTGTAACTCGTTCTTGCATGTTGGCGGCTTAGTATCTACTATGGCCTTAACCCTCCTTTGGTTGATTTCAATCCCCCTTTGATGCACCATGAAACCAAGGAACTGACCAGCCGACACACCGAACGCACATTTTAAGGGGTTCATCTTTAATCCATGAGCCCTTGTGTTTTTGAATACTCTTTCTAAATCGGCCAAGTGCTGATGATCATCTTTAGATTTTACTACCACATCGTCGATGTATATTTCAACAATGTGGCCGATTAGATCGTGAAAGATTAAGTTCATGGCGCGTTGATAAGTGGCGCCTGCATTCTTCAGGCCGAATGTCATCACTGGCCATTCATACAACCCTATTGCGCCAGGGCATCTGAAGGCCGTTTTGGGGATGTCGGCTTCGGCCATGAGTATTTGGTTATATCCAGCATTTCCATCAAGAAAACTGATAATTTTGTTACCCGAGGCAGATCGATAAGCATGTCGGCTATAAGCATTGGATATTCATCCTTTGGCGTGGCTTTGTTCAAGTCTCTGAAATCGACACATACTCGAAGCTTTCCGTTCTTTTTCATGACAGGAACAATGTTGGATACCCATTCAGCATATCGGCAAGGCCTTATGAAATTGGCCTCCAACAACCTTTCAATTTCCTCTTTTATCATATCGTATAACTCTGGATTAAAATGCCGAGGCGGCTGCTTATATGGCCGATATCCTGGCTTGATAGGCAAAATGATGTTCAACTAATTGTCGCTTAATCCGGACATCTCATAGTATTCCCAAGCAAAACAATCCCTGTATTCTCTAAGTATTTTGACCAACTTAGTTTTGTACTCTAAATCTAAATTTGCACTTACAAAAGTTGGCCTTTTTCTATCACCTTCTCCTATATCGACTTCTTCGAGCATATCGGCAGAAGTAAAACCTTGACCTAATTTTTTCGCTTTGGAAGTCTTCAATGGCTTCACACGAACATATCATATGCCGATAGCTCCTTGCTTTGTTTTGTAGAATTTGGATCATTTTGACTCCATCTTCTCAAGACTTCGTTCGCCCGATCAAGCGTGCGGCCCGACAGCGATCGGCGAAACCCGATTTCGATCGTATGAAGTCGCAATCGTCTAGTGCCTTACCTGATATGCATTCTGCTTCTTCATGCGGCCAATTTGCATCAGAGCTGGCCATGGCAATATGAGCAGATGTATCGGCTGAAACAACTTCGACTTCATCTCCGTCCCATTGTACAAGAAGTTGATGCATCGTAGAGGGATCTGACAATTAGCATGTATCCAATCTCGCCCAAGAAGCACGCTGTAACTCCCTTTGGCTTCAATCACAAAGAACGCGGTCGGCAAAGTTTTTCGGCCGACGGTCAACTCAGTAACCAACACCCCCTTTGCTTCAGTGGGATCACCGGTGAAGTCATTCAAAGACCATGTTTGTCTTGATTAGGTCTTCATCGGTTTTGCCCAATTTCTTACAAGTGGAGAGTGGCATTAAATTCACAGTGGCCCCTCCATCCACAAGCATCCTGGATATCGGTTTTCCATTGATGTAACCTTTCAAGTACAACGGCTTTAGATGCCGATGAGGGTCTTGCGGTTTTTCAAACACTGCATCTTGTGCACCTAGGCACAATTGAGCAAATGTATCTTTAGCCGATTCAGTTTTAATCCTGAATTCGGCTGGTAAGGTGAATACCATATTGATATCCATAGGAGTGCCATCTCGAATTATTGGTGACATCAAATCGTCCGAGGAATCTGATTCATTATCCGATTGTTGTTTCCTCCTCCACTCCTTTGTGACAAGCTTCACAGGCCGTAATTCATTAAAAACTCTATCTCTCTGTTTTTCTTCTTCAGCTTCTCTCATCTCTTGCGTCCTTAGGCGTTGGAGCCGCTCTGCGTTGCGATCGGCTAAGTCCATTCGGCACCATCTGGCTTGGGTTCGGCCGCTTATGGATTTTACCAACCAAGTTCTCGGCGGCCTTTCCTTGTTTTGGTTTAGTGCTCCTAGCCTCTCTTTTATTGGCCTCTTATGCTCCGACTTATCTTGATTTGGTGTTGGCCTAAATAATCGTTCTTTTACCGATTGCCTTGGCCAACTTTTTCGGATAATGTTCCATAGGGCATGTCCTTGAGGATGGTAGTGCCATACCTTTCTCCCAAAGAATCGCCAAAAGGGCATCTTTCATGAGCTCTTTCTGCGTTGTTTGGTTGGCGAAAATTGTTTGGCGAAACACATTGTTTGGCCGTCTGACTCGTCTGGGTTCGGCTGAATCGCCGCTTTTGCCGATGGCTCATTCTCTCATATTTCTCAAGCAAGCTGCGAGAAGGTTGGCCTTGGTTTGAATGTCGGTTTCGGTGGAGACCTCTCGGCTTTGTACCATCGCCCGACCTGCAGTTCACCTTTTGGTTTTATTGTCCTTGAATTCTTCCCGTCTTGATCGGCCCGATTTGCAAAGAACCGTCGTTATCTTCGATGTCTCTCCTTTTGAGCTTTGATTCTATATCGACTTGTCGTGTTGTTATCGGTTTTTAAATCGACGATCTGCTTTCCCTTGCGAAAATGAACCATGTTGATTGGGAAATGATTAATGTCAACTTCCATGGCCGGCTCTTCTGCGAATTTAAGCCGACCATCTTCAACAAATTTACTGATTCATTTGTCGAAAAATATTGCAGTCGTTAGTGTTATGAGAGAAGGAATGATGCCACTTACAGTATCGCCGCTTTTTGATTTCGTCGGCCGAAGGTATGGTATGCCCTTCAGGTAATCGTATCAGCTTTTCTTGTAACAGCATGTCAAATATGCGATCACATTTGGACACGTCAAAAGCATACTTGACTTCCGACTTACTCCTAGTTGGCTTAAGCCATGAACAGACAAGTGGTTTTTTAGATCCTTTTATCCATTCGGCTATATTTACATCTGCCTCATCTTCAGACGTTTCACTTGAACTATACTCGACCATGTTTACTTTAGTTTTATCTTTGCCATTGTTTACCCTAAGTTTGTCTTTGAATTCTTTATTCAAATATCGGCTTTCCTGCGCCGATACACGATGAAGCAGGTGACTTAGATCGGTAAATTCTTGTCCAGCAAGCTTTTCTTTCAGTGGGGGAATCAATCCTTGGAATGCTAAATCGGCTAGTTGGTTATCGGGTAATACCACGCTAAAGCAAATGATTTCGTACTTCTCTAAATCTTCTAATATAATCGAAGCCGATTCTCCAAACTTCTGCGGACAAAGACTTAGGTCTGAAATTCTCAACTCTAAACTACCAGGAGAAAAGTATTCATGAAATCGACTTTCTAAATCGTTCTAAAAGTGGACCGAATTTGGAGGCAGATTGGTGAACCAGGTGAAGGCAGTCCCTGATAAAGACAAAGGAAAAAACCTAATCTTTAGCCCATCGGACTGAGCTGCCTTGCCACACTGGGCGATAAATCGTCCCACGTGCTCTAAAGTGGTGACTGAGTCATCCCCTGAGAACTTCACAAAATCAGGAATCCTAAAGTTATGGGGGTATGGTATACGGTCAATATAATCCGGGTACGGCTTTCTATAGCCGATTGTCTTCCTTTTGGGCTGCAAGCCAAACTGATCTCTCAAGACCATAGAAATCGATCGGCCCAATTGATATTGTTAGCCGATGGGATACTAAGGTTTGGCCAGCTATTTTGGTAGCATCTTGCCCCAGTGTAAACTCTCGGCGTTAAACTTGTTCTAACCGATGGATCTTGTTGTTGCCATGGTTCGTACCCATCGATTTTGGCGGTAGTAACCTCGGGTAATGGAATAAGCAGTGCTGTAGGTAACTACTTTGTACGAGCTGGATTTCTAATTGAAACGGCCCTTGGGGTTTATAGCCGATCTAATTCGATTACGGTTTGTGAAGCCGATTTTAACGTAAGGAACACCGACGCTAATGGGTGCGGTTTTGCGGCGTCGGTATATGCATGGTAATGTCTGAACCGATTTGAGCGAGGATTTGGTGGTGCTAACACGATGGGTTGAGTCGGCATCAATGAGGGTGTAGGTGCTTGACACTTTACTCGTCCGGCATTTGGTGCCACGAGTATACGGGATATGTTGGAAGTGGTTGTAACGGATCCAACAATCCTCCGGATGTTGCCAACTCTGTGCAATTGTTTTACGCTATTCTCTATCATCGGCTTTAAGGTCGTGACCAAAGCCGATGATTGATTAATTAATGCATGATGCATGATGTTCGACCATAGCGGATAATTCACTTGAGTGGCATATATCGGCTTCGAGTTCGGTGTTGGCCTTGATCCTCGCCAAGAGGTTCGATGTGGGTAGCGCCATCTTCGTAACCCCGTCGGGTTTTCGGTAGCAACCCAATATCAACTCCTCTAAAGCGCTTCGATCTTCGATCTCTTTGCGCCGCTCGAGTCAAATCGTCTAAGGTGGGTACGATTATGGCGTCGGGGTTTACATCGGCGGTGCGGTGGATTTACTGCGATCATCTTTGTCGATCTGGTCCCACCGTCGTGCCAAAAATGTGTTGACGCCAAAAAGCGTGAAGAGGGTTTACGGTTGCAACACACCCGGATTTAACACCGGGTTCAAGTGTGCTTGTGGCGTGCAATCGATTTGACTCGCAATCGATAAGGAGGATGATGTAAAATTCAATCAAGCCGATCCTAGGAACGATAAAATTTGAACAAGAATCACCCAAAAGCCGATTTAAAAGGGTAACTAGATTAGCCGATTAAGACTAATCCGGGGTAAAAGGTAGATCGATTACGCAAAGCGATGCGCAACAAGACGAACAAATCAAACTCGAAAAAGCCAATGACGATCAAACAATCGGCGATCGCAACTTTATTTGATCGATGTCGACTTACAGAGGAAAGATTACAATGCTAAAAAACTAAAGACTACAGAAAGTAAAAGCGGTAGATGTGTTGATTGATTGTGGATGTCCTCTCAAACAAACCTTAGTGCGCTTTATATACCCACCTAGCCGATCCGAGTTACGATCCAACATGATAACGTGGTCCTATAAACGCTTAGGTTTCCTTCCGGTCTCTAGTTTTTCCAGGTTATTATCACGCGACGTCGTGTGGGATTTTATACATTTATCCAAATTTCCTGCATTCTCTCGTACCTTATCCAAACTCATGCTTTTCGCGATCATTCGGAAATTCCCAAAACTGGTGCAAACACACCTCATGGTATAAAATACCATGGTATTCTTAGAAACCATGGTATTGTCTAGAAACTATAAAAATACATTGCTTCCAAACAAGACCATAGTTTTAAAACACATTACTTCCAAACAAGGTTGAAAACTTTGGGTTGGAGTAGAGTTTCAAATACTCCAAAAATACCATGGTATCTACCAAACCATTGTTTTTAATACAGAGTTTTTGACATGGTAACCAAACACCTCATGGTATAAAATACCATGGCATTCTTAGAAACCATAGTATTACCTAGAAACTATGAAAATACATTGCTTCCAAACAGAACCTTGCTTGTACTCGCTAATGTTTTGCAATTTTTTTTACGAACAATGTTTTACTTATTAACACTTGTCTCCCAAGGATCACTGCTGCTAGGGCTGTAAACGAGCCGAGCTCGAGCGAGCCTCGCCATCCAGGCTCGAGCTCGGTAGAAGCTCGAGCCGAGCTCGAGCGAGCCCGAGTTAGGGTTCGAGCTCGGATCCAGGCTCGAGCTCGGCTCGGCAAAAGCTCGAATAGGCTCGAGCTCGGCTCGATGAAGCTCGAAAACAATCAAACACACACAAGCTCGGCAGAGGTTCGATTAAGCTCGATAACAGACAGTCCTGGTCATGGAGCCCTAACAGGCAACAACTATTGCTAAGCGCATATTCAACTATCCTTCGCTTTCTGACAACACATTAAAAGAACACACTCATACTTGCAAACATAGCTATTTGCATCAACCAGAACGACAAGAAAAAAAATGTTTATGAGACCATTCTACTCCTGCAATAATTGATTTGCATCAACCAGGTTGAAATGCTTACATTCAGGAAGTCAATTACTCTCTCAGACGCCTATATGAACAACATCATATTCACACTATTATTAGAAGGCTATCATCTAAAAGAATAAGATGTCCCAAAACTCGCCATCTTATTCATTTCGACAAGAGGAATAATGGTCCTCAAATTTGTTAGAAGAGAGGAGAATATTATGAACCCGAGGGCGAGCACTAAATATTCGAGACAGGGTCCCGATGTGTTTGGATCAAAACATCAAGGAAGCCTTCAATCGAAACTCGAGCTCGAGGTCAAAAGAGATGAATGATACAGATCGATCTTCTGAACTTTCGAAAGGTAAAATAGACCACAACTTTGATAGCACCACGGTGGACAAGTAGTTGCGATCCAAAATGGATCATTGGATCTTCATGTGACGGGAACAATACAACAATCAAGAAGAGTGCAGTTCAACAAAATATCAAATGACATGGTTTTACCTGAGTAAAACCGCGTAGCAGTTCAACAAATATCAAATGACTCGACGAGGCGATAAATCCTAGCAGTCCCGGCGTCCCGCGATGGCTGCCTCCCGCGATGCACCGGCAGTCCTGCGATGCCTCCGGCAGTCCCAGCGTCCCACGATGCGCCGGCCTAGCTCCCTTCCTCCGAACCCTAGAGCTCGGACGCTTGAGCTGTCGCCGGCTCGCCGCTGGGTGGTGGGTCAATGGGGGAGCTGCTCGAGCTGAGGTGGAGACGCGCCTCCTGGGGATTGATTTAGGGTTTGCCATTTTGGAGCTTTGGAATTGGGGGGAGGAATCGGTCGTATGGGCTCGATTGCTTCGGCGTGCTTCGCTCACCGCTGGTCGAGGAGGCGGGAGTGGGGATTGGGAACCAGCCAACCAGGCCGGAAAAGATCCGGGAGGCGAACGGAATGGGCGCAGGTCGGGACTCGAGTCACGGTCACACGGCTCATGGTCAAAGCCGCCGAACGGGGTGCCCACTCGCCCTCACGGTCACATGCTCGCCCAGAAGTACCGAGCCTGCACGAATAGCTCGAGCTCGGCTCGTCAGGCTCGCGAGCTTAAAGATAGGCTCGAGCTCGGTTCGTTTAGGCTCGAGCCGAGCTCGAATCGAGTCTGGGACGAGCCGAGCTCGAACGGTTTGCGAGCCTCGAGCTTTTTTTACAGCCCTAACTGCTGCCATCAAATGGCTTCGAGTGGCATTCAAGGTCTGGCATACGAGGTGAGACCGTAAGGTTTTTGGGTTTTTGCCTAAGCTTTGCTTAATAGTTTTATCAGCCATAAAAAAGGTGAAGTGACAAAGCATACGATGAAACACACAGCAAATACAAACCAGTATTGAGGCAAAGACAAATAAACACCAGACATGATGGATAGGACTATAGGAGTAAAACAGAAATCCAGTTAATAACGCATATTTTGTCGTACAAAAAGTACCACAAGATATAATTAACAAAATTCATGCTTGGTGACAGCCAGTGCGAGCAGTTCAATCCTTCTAAAGACTCGTTGGTTCGATCACTACCACCGCACTGTTTTAAATTTGTGTTCCCAATAATCTACTCTAACACTGCCTTACCAATTAGCTTTCCTAAGAATGTCATAAAAAATAGCCGCTCTGGAGAATTCCAGTTCCCATATCCTGGCTCGTACGTAGCAATTCCAGTTGATAACGCAAGAACCGAGCCAAAAACCGAAGAAAAACATAATTCTGTTTCGATTTTTCACTACCTCGGCGTGTGAATCGAGGAGGCTGCGCGACTCACGGTGCCGGGACCTGGCGTGTTGATGCGTCCGTCCAGCTCCACGGCGATGCGGTTCCACCGGTGCCATATGTGGATCAAAACAACGTCAGGATGGCGAAGAGGCACAGCAGGTGAGAGTGTAAGGGGCCAGGGGCGGATTTAGCATGCAATTAGTGGGGTCAAATGACCTCAATGATTTTGACAAAATCACATATAAATCTAATTGTATTCTATTAGTATATAGCGATATAAGTTTCCTGATTCTTCAGAATGATCTCAACGAATTTCAATGATCTATTTTTCTAGATCCGTCCCTGTAAGGGGCCCAAAGCAGAGCACCTCGGAGGCGGCGGCGGCGCGGAGTTGCAGGGCCTTCTCCGGAGGGAGGTGGCGCCGCCACGAGGAACTTGTCCGTGGCGCTACTTGGTTAGGGTTCGATAGAATTTCCCGCCAAAATGCCAGGGGAGCGTATCCGTGGCCCGTTGGTGTATTACTATTTTTGGCTCGTCTCCGTCTGTTTCAGTCACAGAAGAGGAGGCTGCTCAGCCCTCAGGTGTAACTCATGCCACGAGATGGAATCTACCTAGAATCATTTCTCGGTGACAACTTGGTGAGAACTAAGCATACAAATCTTTAAATTTCTTAAATTATTTGTACATGTAGAGAATGTTATATCAGAGCGAGACTACTACATTTTTAGGACCAAACTCGATTGCATTTGTAGAGTGGCGTAACATCCATTCCCTACGCTCTTAATCCGAAGTTCTAAGGGGTCACAACCCAAAAAAAGTGCATTTCACTTTGATCTTAATGGTATGTACATTCTTTCTTTCAAAAAAATGGTGTACGTTCATCTGAAAATAGTCGACGATGACAGATTGATTCATATCTATCTTACTAATTCGAACTCCAGTCTTTTTTACCTAAAGTTTGACCGCCCATAGGTTTGAAACTATCTAGAATGGTTATATGAAGATTATATCATTAGATTTGTCGTTAAAAATAGTTTCGTCAAATTATAGTTTTATTAGTATATATCAATGTAAAGTTTCAGAAAACAATGGTCAAAGTCGCATTCAGGGACCGTGAAAGAAAAGGCAAGTAAAAAGGAATGTAAGGAGAGTATCAACTAATGAAACTGTAAGTTTGCCAATAACATGGGATTTCCCCATGGCTTTCTGCTTTAGAGGAAAATGGGCAAAAATGTTAGCCATAAATTCCTTTCTTTATCTTCAATGACCAGTAATACAGAGACCAACACGCTCTATGGGAATGGGAGATAACCGCTAATCAGCACTCTGATGGAGTGTGCTTCTTGATTTGCTGTTTCTCTTGTCATGCTGTGGTACCAGCTCATCCTGCCGATAGTTTGCTGCACATTTTTTGGGAGCGGACAACATGACTGCAGCCAGGTGATCCACACGCCGAGCTGCCTGGATTGAAGGATCAAGGCAGCTTCCGCAAAGCGTTAGAGCGGCCATTTGTGACCTTCGTCGAGGCTACCAACTCTTCAGAACTCGCAGTTCCTCTCTAATTTTATGATTCAGAAGACAGTACGACAAACAACAAATCCATGTTTTACGCAGCTACTCATCATCCCCACAGCACAAACGCAACATCACGGGCGACCGCAAATCACATCGTTCCACGATCAGCACTTCAAATATCGGTCACAATATATTGTTTAACTAAACCATAATATGACCAGGATCATCAGAAGATCAAACACGGACACAGTTGCAGAACACATAGCGCACGCATTGAGCAACTATCGCGATGTACCACCAAAGTGGAAAATACTTCCCTTATTCTTCTCCTGACATTTGACTGGCAGACTTACATAGAAATCTCTACTATATAAAGTTTCTTCCTACGTCATTTCATCAAAATTACTCACCTTTGCCACTGCTCTTTAATTACCCACCTTTGCCACTATTAGTGCTTTTAATTATCCACCTTTGCAACTGTTCTTTAATTATCCACATTTACCACTGTTAGTGCTCTTTGCAAATAAACTTTTTGTCACAAATTGAGTTTTAGTTGCAATGCACGGGCACATGACTGTACAAATAGAAAGTTCACTACCCGAGTACAAAATTCAGGAGTACAGAAACACACTAGGCAAAAAGAATTCCTCAGGACTGGGAAATTGTAAAAACTAAATTAGAAGGTCATCTCATGGGGCTTGTCACCATCCCTGAGAGAGAACCGGGCACCAAGATAGGTTTTCAGGTCTGGGACAGAGTCGATTGCCTTGATCAACTCAGCATCCACAGCCTTCTGGTCATCCTTCTTGAAGTCCGGCAGATTCTTAGTTGCCTATAAGATTAACAGAGAAGAGGGGGGATAAATATTGCAGCAGGACTGAAAACATAAGGGCATGCTATAATGGACCATGTGCATGGATCTACCTCCTTCTCTGTCTCAAAAAGTTCTCCCTCAGTCTTCTTCGCCTTCTTCTTCTTGTCCCTGGCGAAGTACTTGTCATCAAACTTCTCCACATTAACACCAGAGATGTCAACCTTTGTGGATGTGGCAATGACATATGCCTGGTTCACACGGCGGATTGGCACTCCGTTGATCTTGAACGGTCCTGAAAGAGAACAGCGACATCAAATATCAGGCATGGTAGATAATGAATGTTAAGAACATGAAGGGGAAATTCAGCGCATGAAATAGCCGGAGGGATTTTTTGGTGCAATTGGAAGAGCGCGTGACAACTATGGGAAATCCACCAATTCCCCAGCTTCAGCCCCCTCCTATCTACCTTGAATTGACTTTATTAAAATCTGTAGGACTGTGTTGCACTACAAATCAAATGTAAATATCAAAACGTGTAAGATATGATTTTACATCCAAATAATTCATATCCATTTTACATCCAAATAATTCATATCCCTAGCTCCCAAACCTCAGTCCAAAAAAAAGTGCCCTGACCAAAAAAGGGCGCCAACATGGCTACCTCGAATCATTTTTTTGGATCTCATGTCTGATAGCACCAGGCCATTGGCAGAGGTAGGGGCGGAGCTGGGCCTCGGGCCACTGGGGCCTAGGGCCGAGGCCCAGCTCAAATAGCGCAGCCCGTACTAACCCTAGGCTAGCTCTTCCAATCTCCAATCTCCTAGCGACCTCGCCCAATCCCGAGTTCCCAACCGCCAGGCGTCAAGCGACTGCCGACAGCCTGACCCGACACACTCGGCGCTCACAGCTCTGGCCTCCCGCATCCCGCCTGACGACCCAGCCCCGACCTCCCGCGTCCGCCCGACGGCCTAGCCTCCGTGTCGGCCGCGCCTCGCCAACCACTGCGAGAGTTAAGGCATTGCCACGACAACCATTCCCAGGCTTCACAAGGCGTGCATCGGGGCGAGGAACGCCGCCGCTCCCCCGCGTCGCTGCCGGCTGGCCTGGTGGGGCTCACTGCTGCCACCTCCGATTCACCGATCTGGGTGTTCATTTCCTTTGGTAGTTCAATTTGCACATATAATTTCCAAATCCTTTGGCATCCTATTTTGCAGATCATTAGATAGTTTCTGATAGAATGATGCATAGGCATTAAACAAATTTAAGTCTTCTACTGCCAATTTTTGTTACTGGCTACTACGACGATTAAGTAATCTATAAGTATTTTATTCTTGACTTCTTGTGCCCTCTAATTAATCTCCAAGGTCAATTTCCAGTAACAGCCTATGGTGATTTCTGGTCTCACCATATTTTCTCCCATTTTCATGCTGTCTGCGCAAACCTCCACCGTATTTTTGTTGCGCTGTGTGTGCTCCTTGGGTTGCCTCCATTTGGCATCATATTGGTAGACCAGGTTTCTGTCGTGATTCCACTGCATTATCAAACATTATTAAGCACCACTATTATTGTGGATTGCAGTAGTGGGTACTTATAGTATTTTCCTCTTATTTTTAAGCATTTTTTTCTGTTGTGAATGAAACTAATGGGCTTGCATTGCATTCAGCAGGTTGCTGTAATACACAGTGTTTCTTAATTCTTTTTAAATAAAAATATATTTGGATTTGATCAAATCTCTTGCCTCCTTTCCTTCTCTGCCCTCTTGACTCAGCTTATTGCATTTTGTAGCGGCAGGGAAGCTTAGCAAAATTCCTAGTAATAAATGTATATTTTTTCAGTTGTTGTGGCATGTTCATTAAGGAATTGCTTCTCTTGCGGGTTAATCACACAAGGGAGCTGCATAATTTCCTTATAACTAGCCTTTATAGGTGAGGATAGCTATTTCTACTCATATAGTTCCTCAATCACATAATAGCAAAATTCCTCGCTACTGCTGCCATACATTATAGTTCCTCAATTGCTTGATATTTCCCTATGAACCAATGTAGAGAGGAGCTCTTTGGGGGACATGCTTAGAAAACCTGATGAAATAACCATAAAGAGCAAGCGGCAAATATGATAGTCTTGGATACACCAAACCTTCGTTAATTAGGTATTAACTTTTCTACCATTCCACTACGCTATATTGTTTTGACATATTTTATCTATTTTGTTGAAATATTAAGCATGGACTTCAAATTTATCTTTAATTGTGTATTCGTGATGTACTTTTGTTATACCTAAATGTTCATATTCTTTGACAATAGTAATAGTAGCTTATTTTTGGTCCAAGGCTTACATAAATCCTGGCTCCGCCACTGGGCAGAGGCAATTTACATAAGATAATTTTGCCTCCACCAATACCAGTAAGACACCGAGACAGATGCTAACTAACACAAACATGACAGAATCCACAAAGGAATCAAATGCTCAATCACATTTCATTGGCATTTCCAGTAAGTTTCCAAAACCACATTTCTATGCACAATTACAATTCACTATAGAGGCACCACCAGCATTTACAGAGAAAAGAGTAAAGAGCAAAAACTAACGGTAGATTTACTCTTCCGTCCCACATTTATACCACTATACTTTAGTACTTTACCAACCAAGAAGCTAGAGGTACACATCACGCATCTGAGGCTTCTACCATGCAACAATCCACCAATAACTACTTCAAATACTCAAACCTACAACTTCGTTCACCAATCAACAATCTACAGATCGAGCCATAGATCAACCCTACTCAACTACAAGACAGTATCAGCCTACAGGGGACAACACCCACACCCACCAGCCTATCTCAGTACCATAGCGAACGAAGCAGCGAGGCTTACCAGTGATGAGGAGCAGGCCAGACTTGAGCTGCTTGAGGAACACCACGCGTTTCCCAATGTACCTCCCGGCGAGCAGGATCAGCACGGTCCCCGGCGTGATGGCCGACCTGCGACAACCAAAGTTCACCCCGCTCAAAAACCCCGCACGTGATCGAGAGCTAGAAAGCAACCTACACAGCCACGCGCACCGCGCTGCGGAACGGGGACGGACCTGAGCTTGGTCGGCTTGGACTTGCGGGTGCTGGGGACGCGGGGCTTGACGTCGTCGGCGGGGTAGAACTTGGGCTCGGCGGCGGAGGAGGCGGGCTTCTCGGCCTTGGGGAAGGCGCCGCCGTGCTTAGCCTTGAGAGCCCACAGCCCGCGGCGATGGTAGGTGTGCGACCGCGACGCGCGCTTGATGCCCATCGACAGCTTCGACGTCGGCGCCATTGGGAGATCGTTCGGCCGAGGCGGGTGCGCGCTTCGGCACGAGGGGGAGGCGGCGGCGGCGGAGTAGAAGAATGGAGTTGAGGGTTTGCCCACCAGTTTATATCTGCGCAGCTGCGTAGAGGTGGAAACCCTAGGTTCTTGGGCCCGTCTAGATAGTGGGGTGGGCCTGTTTTGTTTGGGCCTAACAGGTCGTGTGAGAGGGTTGTGTTTAATTAATGAGCTTCATTTTCCTGAGTTTACGGCCTTCTGGTCATCTTCTTGAAGTCCGGCAGATTCTTAAAAGTTGCCTATAAGGTTAACAGAGAAGGCCCTGTTTGGAAGCAATGTATTTCAAAACTATGATTTTGGTATACTATAGTTTGTAATTGTTTTGTTATGAATACTATGGTTTTAAAGGAGACCATGGTATTTCTTGGAACTACCAACTGTTTGGATGCAACATCACAAACCATAGTATTTAAGTGCAAATAGACAAGAAGTTAGTCAAAATCATGAAAACTTTGGGTTGAAGTGGAGTTTCAAATACTCTAAAAATGCCATGGTATCTACCAAACCATGGTTTTTAATACAGAGTTTTTGGCATGATAACCAAACACCTCATGGTATAAATTACCATGGTATTCTTAGAAACCATGGTATTGTCTAGAAACTATAAAAATACATTGCTTCCAAACAGGGCCGAAGAGGCGGGATAAATATTGCAGCAGGACTGAAAACATAAGGACATGCTATAATGGCCATGTGCATGGATCTACCTCCTCCTCTGTCTCAAAAAGTTCACCGTCAGTCTTCTTCGCCTTCTTGTCCCTGGCGAAGTACTTGTCATCAAACTTCTCCAGATTAACACCAGAGATGTCAACCTTTGTGGATGTGGCAATGACATATGCCTGGTTCACACGGCGGATTGGCACTCCGTTGATCTTGAACGGTCCTGAAAGAGAACAGCGACATCAAATATTAGGCATGGCAGATAATGATAAGAACATGAAGAGGAAATTCAGCGCTTGAAATAGCCGGAGGGACTTTTTGGTGCAATTGGAAGAGCGCGTGACAACCATGGGAAATCCAATAATTCCCCAGCTTCAGCCCCCTCCTATCTACCTTGAACTGACTTTATCAAAATCTGTAGGACTGTGTGTTGCAGCACAAATCAAATGTAAATATCAAAACGTGTAAGATATGATTTTACATCCAAATAATTCATATCCCTAGCTCTCAAACCTCAGTCCAAAAAAAAAGTGCCCTGACCAAAAAAGGGCGCCTACATGGCTACCTCGAATTGTTTTTTTGGATCTCATGTCTGATAGCACCAGGCCATTGGCAGAGGCAATTTACATAAGATAATTTTGCCTCCGCCAATACCAGTAAGACACCGAGACAGATGCTAACTAACACAGACATGACAGAATCCACAAAGGAATCAAATGCTCATTCGCATTTCCAGTAAGTTTCAAAACCACCTTTCTATGCACAATTACAATTCACTATAGAGGCACCACCAGCGTTTACAATGAAAAGAGTAAAGAGCAAAAACTAAACGGTAGATTTACTCTTCCGTCCCACATTTATACCATTATACTTTAGTACTTTACCAACCAAGAAGCTAGAGGTACACATCACGCATCTGAGGCTTCTACCATGCAACAATCCACCAGTTACTACTTCAAATACTCAAACCTACAACTTCGTTCACCAATCAACAATCTATAGATCGAGCCATAGATCAACCCTACTCAACTACAAGACGGTATCAGCCTACAGGGGACAACACCCACACCCACCAGCCTATCTTCAGGTGACAAAGCATATGATGAAACACACAGCAAATAGCAAACCAGTATCGAGGGCCTCGAGGCAAAGACAAATAAACACGAGACATGATGGATAGGACTATAGGAGTAAAACAGAAATCCAGTTGATAACGCATATTTTGTCGTACAAAAAGTCCCACAAGATATAGTTAAATTCATGCTTGGTGACAGCCAGTGCGAGCAGTTCAACCCTTCTAAGGGGTCGTTGGTTCGATCACTGCCGCCACACTAGTCTTCCCCTTTCCAAAGATCAGCAAACTTGTCAGGCTCGAGGACGTTCTCCATCTCGTGCATCTTCCTCCTCACCTTGGCCTTCACCTTCTTGGCGTATTTCCCTGCCTTCTTCCGCTTTTCTAGTGCCCGGATCTGGTGGAAATAAACATCATCAAAATATGACCTTATAAATACACAGGAAGGTATACATGATCATGACAGGAAATGATTTGTTATAACCGAATTAAATACAGAATGACATTGAGTCCTTGATGAACAGAGCAGCAAATTATTTTGCCAGTGGACCAAACTGAAACACAAGATACCACACTACTCTGTATTTGAGGTTTGCAGCATATCAAACATGACAATGTTTTAATTAGCTCCAACACAAGGAGAACATCATCACACAGTAATATAAAGCAGTGCACCTGAAAGAAATATAATTGTTGGCATACACTGAACGATCCCTGTACTGAATCAAACACACGTACATGTTGTTTAATGCATATGTGCAGCTTGTTTATACCATATACTTGAGGTCAAATGTCATTTTAGAATACTCATTCAAACTAATGTACACCAATGGTTCCATCTAAACGTTTCTTTTCCCAAAAAAAATAACATGGCATTACAATATCATCAAATGTCTTATCAATTTTCTCTCGAGTCAACTTTTGTTTCAGTCAAAGAAACTCAAACGATGCATAATATGCCTACCTCGTGATGATGGGATGAAAAGGAAATAAACCCAGCTTTTCTTTAAAAAACATAGAATGGTCTGCAAAGATGTTTGGAAGACATGTGCTATAATCTACATCAACTGGTGAAAACAATACCTGATTGGGAGACACATAGTATGGGTTCTCATACAATGTGGGGCCACCAAAAGTACCACCAAATATTTTGATTGGATTCAAGCAGAACCTGGGACCAACCTACACACAGCAATTCCACATAACAATTGATGAGCAACTGCTAAGCATGTGAATTATCCAGATAGAAGCTCTCTCTGCTTTTACCTCAATAAGTGTCATTTTATCCAGGCCTCCTTTATCAACTTTGTCAATCTCATTGTGGGGTACAGAAATCTGCCAAGTAGACCATTTGTTAAAATTCAGATGGTGCTAAAAACTTCTACTAGTTGTAAGTAGTGAAAGTTCATCCAAATCACAATTCAAACAGACTAGCAGATCACCTGGTAATTTCGGAACCAAACATGGTCATCCACAATGGAGAAGACAAACACGTGATCATGAAAAGGTTTTGATTTTCGATGATCTTTCGGAGTTGCGAATATCTGCATGTACAGCAATGGGCAGTAAGTTAGATCAACTTCTTCGCTTCAAAAGAGGCATGCATATCTCCATAAGAATTTATTTGTCCCCATAAAGCATATGAATTTTGTAAGTTTCTATCGTCAAAAAACTAATTCAAAACACAACATTGTTGCATCACTCATACTGACCTCATAGACAGAATTATACTTATGTGTTCACAGCAAGCAATGGAAATACAAATATAGTTAAAAAGCATACAGAAGGTTTGTTCATCCACTTGACTTCTGAGAATAGAACTAGAGCTAATGAAGATGAATCCTTCTTTTAGAGGTCAACAGTGCCAACATGCCAAAAACCAATAGTGGATTTAAGGCTGTTTCTCAAAGAGTTTAACCTCTTTTAACACCAAGTAAAAACACAGAGAGTAAAATCAGAATAAATTGACAAGATTAATGTAAGCCAATATCAACTTGTTCAAAATGTTGTATTTGTATAACACATGCGGAGCATGATGTAACATGTCAAACCATTCACACACCTGAGTTAGCATTTCCTTCACGAGCTTCCAGTGAGGTTGCTGGTCAAAATTCGAAGAAAATGTTAGAAGCGGACGTGATCCTTTCAGATGGTTACCAGTGAGCTTCAATTCCTCCATAGTGTGAACTGCACATAAACGTTACAGGACAGTTAAGAATTAATTGACGAGTCCTCATGATAAAGATATATGAATTATAGATTACGGCGCATGGTACTGCAATTGGACAGCTACTATTGGTGTGAGGGCATACCAGCATTGACTAGAAATTTTATCGATGGCCCTCCAGGAGACTTGACCATCCAAAGGTAAAGATCTTTCTGTTTTCTGCACTGTAATATACATGTAGAAGAAGCTTCATTATAAGAATTGGCAACTCTAGGGCATGTTTAAATTGGTGAAATTTGGAGCTGTGTCACTATGTGATCCGGGACGACAACAGACCAGAAATAATTATCAGCATGTTTTGTTCAGTTTTATTTGGATGTATGGTACATGCATGCATAAGGAGTCGAGGCCTCAAGTTTCAGTATGGACTAGTGCAAGCTTCAGATGTACTGGTGTCTAGTGCAGTCATGTGCATTCTACATGTGTGCAACTAACTCACGCCATTAGCTGGTGTGATTAAGGAGTCAAGTGAAAGACTCAACCAACAGTCCACAAGCTTTGGCTATAAGCTGCATGATTTCAGCATCTTAATTTTTTTTCAGATAGGCAATAGGGAGTTCAGCTATTGTATTTTCCGTGACTCGCATTTTCAGAATAGAACAGGGCCATTCTTCCTCTTGCTATCTAAAATTCTCTACTCCTGTGTGTGTGTTGTTCCATTTCATTCAGATTTGATCGAAGGTTATGCAATACTTTTTGTCTTCGATTTCAGATCACTACGCCAAAAAACAATGTGTTGACACTTTTTTCACGTAACATTAAAATAGACAGTGTGGTTCACAAAGCTGAGCAAACCTGCACACCAGAGCAGCAAATCAGCAATACGGATTGATGATAAAACTTGAAATTGATTTAGCACAAGAAACCACTAACTTATTCCATGTTAAGCACAGTACGATTTAACAACTTGTAATGTTCCTAATATGTAGTTATCGAGTACGGAACCTTCAGCACGTCAAAGGTAAATCCTTTCCACCAAGCAAGTGGCAAACAGAGTAGGTGTGTTATACCTCGAAGAAGAGGCAACTGGAGCAGCTCCTGAGCTCGAGCAGCTCGTTGAGCGCGTTACCCTTGCTCTGCTTCGACTCCACCTTGCTGTCCTTCTTAGCGTGCGGCAGCAGCGACACCATGTTCTGCATCAGATGCCGGTACCTACGCACAACACCAATCCAATCCCCCAAACACTATCACACACCAATCAACCTATCAGCCACCACAGGACACCGAACTAAGAGGGGTAGAGTACTCGCCTGTAGATAATGCGGCGGGAGCACGTCACGAGCACCTTCTCCTTGTTGCGGAACGGCAGCGCGGCAGCTTCTCCGTCCCCAGAAGCGGGCTCAGCGGCGGGCTGGTCCTTGAAGCCGAAGAGGGTGCGCTCCGGGCGCAGCGGCGCGGAGTCGTCAGGCTTCTCGACGGCGGCGGGGGCGTCGGAGGAGCGCTTCCTCTTCTTCGCCATGGTTGGGACTTGAGCTGGAAGGCGCGAAGGCGGCGGCGAAGTGTGGAGGCGGGGGGTCGACGAGTGGGGAGTGCTGTGCTTGCGGGGAGACTAGGCTAGGGTTTAAGGTAGAAGAACTCTCTGTTTGCACGCGCAGTTGCAGGCCTTTCTGGTAATTGTAGACAGGCCGGACAGTGATTTTTACAGGCCTACCTCGGCGGGTCTTTTCCACATCCAGTATGGGCCGACCAGACCGGCACAAAGATCATGAGCGGCCTAAACAAATTTTCTTACCCTCTGCTCATAGATTGTGCGGGCGTGCGCGTGAACCGGCATGAGTGGATGTGCATCAGTTCCCGCCGGCTTGAATCCGTGGATTCTGTACTGACTGGGAAGTGGTGCTTTCATACATACTAGCACGGCGAACAGCCGAGAGCCGAGAAACCACAACGAACCAACGGCGCAGCAAGGGGCGGCGACACAAGCGGGATGGGGAATGGCGGCAGGCGATAGAAATCAGGCGGGGAACGACGGGTCACCCAAACAGATCGCGCGGAGAAAGATTGGGCAGAGATCCCTTTGCCTGTGAGCGAACCGGCGAAACAAAGGAGAATGCGAGAGGCCTTGGGGTAAAAGGCGAAACCGGCGAAGTAAATGACGACGCGACGCCTCGGGCTCGGGGTAAGGCGCAGGGGCGGAACGGTCGAGGCTAGCAGACGGCGCGAACGGCATCCCACCAGGGCAGCCAGTGGCCCAGTACAGCGCGAACGGCCTCCCGCCACGTCCCGAATACGCAAGAGACGTCACGAGCCAAAAGTAACGGCGCGTTATCAACCATCGCAAACGGAGACGAATCAGACAACGCGTCCCGATGGTTACAACGAACGGAACACAGGCCAACGCAAGGAGGCAACGGACGGTCGCAAACGGGGGCCAACACGAGGACAAAACGGACGGTGGCGAACGGGCCCACCGGATGTACGGGACACGTTGAGAGGCCCGAAAATCTCTCCCCTTGATATAAGACTAGATGCGTCAACGCAGCGGCACGCCGCGCTGTGTAGATGTACGACGATATGGAAAGACGGCGTGTAACAGTGCGGGCTATACTGAAACAAGAAAATTAGCATGTGATAAAAGGAAGATCTTCAGAAATCTAAGGGTTTCCTGCTAAAAAAACATATTAAAATGGTTTTTTAGGAATCGTGTCGTGTGCCCAAAAAAAGACAGCTCTAGGAAAAAAACAAATTACAGAAGTTTATAGGGCCTAGCCGGCCAGGAAAATGGGTATACATATCCAATGGGTGAAAAGCGTGTAGTTAATCTCAAAAAAAAGTTATAGATTTTTTTAGGGTCTTCTTGGGAAAAAAATAGGTCTTCCAGGTAATTATGAGATTTTGGGAGGGGCCGTGCAGGGAAAAACAAAAATTGAGCACATCACGAGCACCTTCTCCTTCCAAATTAACGAATAGATAAAATATATATTAAATCCTAACTTTATATCAATAGCAGTTAGCACTTTCTAAGGTGTACGAACCTAGAATATATATCTTACTTAATGAAAAAGGAATTATCACATATTAGATAAAAAACATTGTTGCTTAAGAAAGGAATCTGCTCATATATGATGCAAGCATGATAATCATAGGCATTACAATCCCATAGGCGTTCATCTAATAAGGAAACATTTATAGATTAGTTGTAGCTGTAACGACAGGAGAAAAGTTTTATGAAATAGCATATCCGAAAGGATGAACATACCTAATTTTGCTCCTTTTCTTTCTAGTGTAACACAATATAAATTCCTTAACACAAATTGTTTAATAAGCTGCTAATTCAATAGAAACTGAACAAATGATTTTACCAGGAGGGACTATTTAACTGTATTTCGATTGAATGTATACTGAAGAACTAAGTTCTTGTCATACGGAATTGATTCTGCTAGTGCGAGAATAGATCTAATCTGCTGATTAATAACAGCGAGCATCGATGACGGAATCTGACAAAAAAAACAGCGCTATACCTAGTAATAGCACGATCATAAAAATTAGCACGGTCTTTTCTTCTCTTTTTCGGCAGTTAAACAATTGAAGATAATTCTGTTGGGATTAACAGGTGAACCTGCTATAGCCATCTTAAGAAGACAGGCTCACTTACCTGGAAAGCAACAAAGATATGTAAGCACCAACAATGAAAATCCATGGGGTGTGCAAATTCCTGTGATTCTGATGATATCAGGAAGCTATTGTTAGAGGTGCTGACAGAGTGTACTACAGGCGCAGGAACAAGGAGGATCAAGACCCGGTCTAGTCATAAATACTGGGTTAATCTCCTTTCTGTTTAAGCAACCTCAGCTTATTGCTTTCCTATCTTCTAGGCAATTAGCTTGATTTGTTAAGTATTTCCTTCCAAAAATATGTAGCTTTGATTGAGGGTCATTGCGATGGCGCATGAATAAAAAAGAAGAGAAGAAGCAGAGAAAAGGCACGTTTGATTGTCGCAAAACTTATCTCGGTAGCGCCGTCGATAACCTGATCGGTGGCTCCGTCATGACCAAACCCTCATCATACACCCATATTCTTCCTCACGGCTCCACCACCTCCACCGTGCGGCCAACGGCCGGCACTGTGGCTTACTCATGGAGCACTCATACCAACTGGTATCAGAGCCGACCGGTCCTCGGTCCATGGAGGGGTCCGACGAGCGCATCACCAAGCTGGAGGCCACGGTGGGCACCCTCATCGGCTCGAATGCTCGGTTGGAGCAGATGATGGCGGATCTCCTCAAGATGACGTCCAAGCAACCCAACCCGGAGGACGGTGCGCAGGATGATCGGACGGAATCAAGCTTCGCCCGCGCCTGCAGGAGGCAGTCACCTCCTCGCGGGCGCTCGCGCGCTGACGGCCGGAATGAAGACGGAGGACGCCGGGATCATGGGGAGCGCCGATGGGGTCCACGACCTCCACGATATGAACTGTCATTTTATGACGGTTTGGAGGACCCTCGGTTGTGGCTGCGCCAGTGCGAGCGCTTTGCGCGCGCACATGATCTCTCGGAGGCGGAATACGTAGAGATGGCCGGCCTCCACCTTCGCGGCGAGGCACAGGAGGTGCTGGACAACTGGGAGTAGGACGAGCGGATCATCACGTGGACAAAGTTCTGCGACACCTTCACCCAGAGGTTCACCCGCCATGCTTCCGCAGGACCCCTAGGGGATCTAGCGAATTTGAAACAGGGGGAGACCCGCGTGGATGAATATGCGAAAGAGTTCCAGAAATTGCTGTCCCGTGCGCCCCGCATGAGGAGAGAAGATCAAGTCGAGATGTTCAACACCGGCTTGTCCTTGACGCTCGCAGCCGACGTCCGCCGCGATAGGCCGCGGGATCTGGCCGACGCTATTGGCTTGGCGCGGGAGGCAGAGCGCAGGGAGGAACTGTGGATCGCCAGAGCCCTCCGCTCCTTCCCGTCGGGAGCTCAACACCGGCCACCGTTCAGCAGCGGCGCGGCGTCCTTCACGACGGCAGGGGGCTCCGGATTTCCCACCGCTCCCACCCAGCGGGGAACACCGCCGGAATGGCCTGCGCCCCCAGTGCGCGCACCTCCACCGGTCCTGCTGGCTCCGGGGTCAGGAGGGGGTCGGCCTAGCCCGGCCAGTTCGCAGGGTTCTTCTACCCCTGCTGCGCCGTTCCGTCGTCGTCTCAACCCGACGGAAATGGCTGACCATCGCGACAAGGGCCTCTGTTACAATTGCGACGAGGTTTACGTCCGGGGACACCGTTGCAAGAAGCTTTTCCTCCTTGAAGTCTTGGATGAAGAAGACGAGGAGGTCGAGCTCGAGGAACAGGAGGAAGTTGAACCAGCCCTCTCGGCGATGGCTCTCCGGGGCCCAACCAAAGGCAGCACTATGCAGATCAAGATGACAATGGCAGGCGAGGAGCTATTGGGATTGGTGGATAGCGGGAGCACGCACAATTTCTTGAGCTCCCACGCTGCCAAACGATTGGGCCTGCCGCAGGTCTCAGGAGATGGACAGCACATGAGGGTCGCAAATGGCGCCCAACTTCCCTGCTTGGGCAAGCTCCCGGACTGCACCTTCTGCATTGATGCCCATTCCTTCTGCGCATCCTTCCTGATCATACCTCTCGAAGGGTTTGATGGGGTGCTGGGCGTCCAATGGTTGCAGACATTGGGCGATATCAAGTGGAACTTCGATTCCCTCCAGATGTCCTTTGGCTACCAGGGCAACCCGGTGAACATTCAGGGTATCGGCAGAGCACTCGACCCTAGTGTCCACATGATGGCGGCAGGAGAGGACGAGTCGGCCACTGCCACCCTCCTGGCCACCTTCGACGAGCTCTTTCAGGAACCAAGGGGATTGCCGCCATCCCGCGCTTATGACCATCGCATCTGCTTGAAGGAAGGTACCAACCCCGTGGTGGTGCGGCCATATCGGTATCCATATCGGCAAAAGGATGAAATTGAGAGGCAATGTGAGGAGATGCTTTCTCAGGGCATTATCCGTCCTAGCCGTTCTCCATTTTCATCACCAGTCTTACTGGTCAAGAAGGAAGACGGCTCTTGGCGGTTCTGCGTAGATTACCGGGAGCTCAACGCCCGGACAATAAAGGACAAGTTCCCCATCCCGGTGGTGGAGGAGCTTCTGGATGAATTGCATGGCGCCACATTCTTCTCCAAGTTGGACCTTCGTTCAGGTTACCATCAAGTCCGGATGAACCCAGAAGATATCGAGAAGACGGCATTCAGGACTCATCATGGGCACTTTGAGTTCCTTGTGATGGCATTTGGGCTATGCAACGCCCCGTCCACCTTCCAAGCCCTCATGAACGAGGTCCTCGCTCCTTTCCTTCGGAAGTTTGTCCTTGTGTTCTTTGATGATATCTTGGTGTACAGCAACTCCCGCACCGAGCATCTTCACCACCTCCACATGGTCTGGTGCAACTTCTTCACCATCACCTCCATTTGAAGCGCTCCAAATGTGCCTTTGTTCAAACCGCCGTCAGTTATTTGGGGCATATCATCTCAGGAGATGGAGTGGCAGCCAACCCCAATAAGGTACAAGATGTGGCAAGATGGTCGCCTCCGACTTCGGTCACCGGAGTTCGCAGCTTCCTGGGCCTCGCTGGTTACTATCGGCGCTTCATCCTTCACTATGCGACGATCGCCGCGCCCTTAACCAACTTGCTGCGTCGCCAAGAGTTCACATGGTCCCCGGAAGCTGCCCACGCCTTCCAACAACTCAAGGAGGCCTTAATGACAGCTCCCGTCCTTCATCTTCCCGACTTCAACTCCACCTTCGTCGTCGAGTGCGACGCTTCGGGAGTCGGGATTGGTGCGGTCCTCCAACAGGAGGGCCATCCGATTGCCTTGTACAGTCGTCGACTGGCGGCGCGTCATGCCAAGCTGGCAGCCTATGATCGCGAGCTCATCGGTCTATCCAAAGCAATTCGACATTGGAGGCCATACTTGTGGGGACATCCCTTCCTTGTCCGCACGGATCATGCCAGCCTCAAGTACCTCCTCGAGCAAGCCTTGATTACTCCTCCGCAACAGCATTGGCTTAGCAAGTTGATGGGATTCGATTTCCTTGTGGAGTACCGGCCAGGCAAATGCAACCGGGTAGCTGATGCTTTATCCCGCATCCAGGAGGATCAGGCCGACTGTTTAGCGCTATCCATCCCGAGCTACTCGACGCGTCGGCAGTGGGAGGAGATACTCTCACGACCAAACCAGATAACAATACAGACGTTATCGCAGCTAGCAGCAACGGCCGCTGCCGTCTCGAGTTGGCGAGGCCACGACTCGGCCGCGCCCTCCACTTGGACGATTAAATCGCGGCCTCCTCTTTCGCGAGGGTCGCCTCTTCATCCCAGCCACGTTGCCACTCCGCGTACAGGTCGTAGCGTCTGTCCATGATCTGTCCCATGAAGGCATCACCAAGACTCTACACCGAGTAAAACAACACTTCTACTGGGCTAACATGCGCAAGACAGTGGAGGACTACGTCGGGACTTGTACCATCTGCCAGCAACACAAGGCCAGCACCCAGGCGCCAGGCGGCCTTCTCCAACCTCTACCTATTCCGCTCCACATATGGGTCGATGTGTCCATGAACTTCGTGGTCGGTCTTCCCAAGTCACATGGCAAAACAGCGCTGTTGGTCGTAGTGGATCGCCTCTCCAAATACGCCCACTTCTTGGCTATGAAGCGGCAGTACACAGCTCCGGCGGTCGCCGACTTGTTTTTTGATCAGATTGTGAGGCTCCATGGCATGCCCGAGACAATCGTCTCGGATCGCGACCCGGTCTTCCTCAGCACATTTTGGCAGGACCTCTTCCAGCGTTGTGGGACCAAGCTTCTCATGTCCTCCGCCTATCATCCTCAGACGGACGGACAAACGGAAGTGGTCAACCGCACGATCGAGATGTATCTCCGATGCCTCGCAGCTGACAAGCCGTCATCATGGGCTAAGTGGTTGCCTTGGGCGGAGTTCTGCTACAACTCCTCCTACCATTCCGCCCTCCGCATGACGCCTTTTGAGTTGGTCTATGGCAGACCACCTCCACCACTCGTCCCATATTGTCAGGGTGCTACCCCTGTCGACGCAGTGGACTGTGCATTGGTGGACCGGGATGAGCTCCTCAGCCACGCACGCCAACACCTCTTGGCTGCCCAGAACCGCATGAAGCAGCAACATGATCAGCATCGTCGGGAGCTCTCCTTTGCGGTTGGAGATTGGGCTTGGCTCAAATTACAGAGACATCGACAGCTCTCCATGCGCTCCACTCCGCAGCACAAGCTTACACCCCGGTACTTCGGTCCATATCAGGTGGTCGCAAGGATCGGCGAGGTAGCCTACCGTTTGGCGTTGCCCGAGACAGCCAGAATCCATGACGTCTTTCATGTCTCCATGCTGAAGCCGTTCCGCGGTACTCCTCCAGATGCTATCCCACCATTGCCGGCAGAAGAGTCATCACCGTCCCCAGCAGCTGCAGTCGCTACTCCTTTCAAGGTACTGTCTCAAAGGTTCATCAGGGGGTGTCGGCAAGTCTTGGTCCAGTGGAAGGATGAACCTCCAGAAGCGGCGACTTGGCACGACGCCATTCAATTTAGACAATCTTTCCCTGACTTTCAGCTTGAGGACAAGCTGAATGTGGAGGGGGGGGAGTGTTGTTAGAGGTGCTAACAGAGTGTACTACAGGCGCAGGAACAGGGAGGATCAAGACCCGGTCTAGTCATAAATACCGGTTAATCTCCTTTCCTGTTTAAGCAACCTGCAGTTATTGCTTTCCTATCTTCTAGGCAATTAGCTTGATTTGTTAAGTATTTCCTTCCAAAAATATGTAGCCCGATTGAGGGTCATTGCGATGGGCGATGAATAAAAAGAAGAGAAGAAGCAGAGAAAAGGCATGTTTCAAGAGTCATAAAACTTATCTCAGCGCGCCGTCGATAACCGATCGGTGGCTCTGCATGACCAAACCCTCATCATACACCCATATTCTTCCTCACGGCTCCACCACCCTCCACCGCGCCAACGGCGAGCACTGTGGCTTACTCGCAAGAGCACTCATATCAGCTATCTTCTAATTTTCTTATAGATAAATTAATCAGTGAAGGTATTAACACAAAGAGCAAAACTATAATTCTCGACAATGCTGTGTACACTATATTGAGCTAATGCTTATATGTCATGGTCGGCTAAGAACACGAAAATATCCAAAGCATATAAGATTACGAAAATTTCTCACCAATGGCAACATCGCCCTTCAGTGATTGTTATAGGACAATTTGAAGGTATTATAAAGCAAAGCACATACTGATCCTGTGGCATGACTCATGCTGTATTGGTAGTGTCCAACTTTTTTTTTTTTTGGTCAATGGTGTATATGTGAAGCAGTATTCTCCAAATGGTGAACAGAAGCTACCTCGATTAAACCTGGAGGCTTCAATCTAATAACAAATGCATACTTCAAAGCTCAGAAAAGCAAGTAAGAAAACAATAATATCTGAAAATTCTGGCTACGATGATATCAGGAAGCTGTTTCCTGATTGCTTTACTGATAAACTAATCGGCAAAAGTATTAACACAAAAAGCAAAACTATAATGTTGGATAACACCGTGCACACTATGTTGAGCTAAAGCCTATATGCCGTGCTCATCTAAGAATCCGAAAATATGTAAAGTATACAAGGAGGCAGAGGCACGGTGAGTTCGACGGACCCACGCAGCTCTCCGCGGCGAAACCGGCGAGGCCGCGAACCGAAATTCACAAAAAAAGTAAAACAGGTGAGAGGGGCGAGGCATTACTAACCTCACGGATACCAGACTCTCTTCGCGGCGAACACAGCGCTGGAGAAGAGAGGAATCCACCAATCGCGAATGGACCGTGCCACCACGGCAGGCTAGCGAAACCCACCATCTCTTTCCAGTGAGGCAACACACGCAACGCAGGGTGCAGGTGGCAGGAACCATGAGACACAAGACAACCTGGACGAAGAGCGGCAACACTGATGACCGGTGAGAGGAACTGTTGCGCTCTGATGACCGGCGAGACGAATTGCTACGCTGCGGCGTAAACCGGAAGAGGAACGTGATTGAGCGCGGTAAGGCAACAATGAAACAACGCCGCGCGCGGCACGCGGCAGCAAAAAAGTGGTCGCATGAGCGAAACGCCGGTGGCACAGCCGAAGGCGGCACGCGTTGAGCAGGGAAAAAACGTGGGCATGAGCGCAGCGGAGGCTCGAACGTGGGACGACTGAGCGCAAGTGAAAGCCCCTACCGCCGCGCTGCACGGGCGGACACGAAAAGCTGCGATGCGAAATTACTTGAGGAAGGCAAGACGGCTAGTCACGCGAGCAACGTGGGCGAACTGTGAGGCAGCCGTACGCATTGGCAGGCTCAGCGTTGTTGGCGCGCGCGACGCGGCCGGCCAACGCGCGGCCACGTCCTCCAAACGATGACACGGCGCGCAAACTTCAAGCCTTATATACGGTAGTATATACATTTATCGTGCAATAAAGGTCGATAAAATATGTTTTACAGGTGTTAAGATAAAAATGGATATGTTTTTAGTAAGGAGATAAGATTACATCTCTGGCCTATGTTCTCACAATATTAGAACAGATAACCAAGTCTCACCCACAACAGAGTACTACAGATCAACAAAACGTCATTCAAGAAACTACAGAGCTAAACTACTCGCAACACGAGACTTTATACATAAATTGCTCCATCCCAATTGTTTAGCGCCGTTGTAGCACATCATCATTAGCAGCCCCACTCCCTCAGGTTGACATATCACGCCCATCCCATTGCCCCACCCTAGCATCTCTTGGAACACCTCGAGCACCACCTTCAGCAGCGTACTTATTGGGCACTATTGGAGTGAACTGATGAAGGAGGACGGGTCAGGAGGAGTGGGGATTGTGACAGATCCATCTAGCATTTGTGTCACCTTCAGCATGGTAGGCCGCATTGTTGGTTCCTCTTGGAGACACCACAGTGCCACGGCCACGAACCGCTCCACCTTCTTTATATTGAAGATTGCCTCATCATCACCCTTGACCAACAAGTCAAGCCTCCCGCTCCTGTAGCAGTCATTTGCCCAATAAGTCAGTATTGCTTGCTCCTCATCAGCAATTTCTAGCTCCACATTCCGTCTACAGCACACAAGCTCCAGCAAGATCACCCCAAAGCTATAAACGTCCACCTTGGCTGTGATTCCTATGTTTTTGAACCATTCAGGGGCGACATATCCGCGAGTTCCCCGGATACCAGTGTTTGTCTGCGTCTGGTTTGTCCGAAGCAGCTTTGCTAGGCCAAAGTCAGAGATCTTTGCCACAAGGCTTTCATCAAGAAGGATGTTTTGGGGCTTTATGTCACAGTGGATTATTTGCGTGTTGCATTCCTCATGTAAGTAGAGCAGGCCTCTTGCCACCCCAAGTGCAACATGAACACGGAGATTCCATGGTGGCCTGGCATCACCAAAAAGGAACCCATTCAGTGAGCCATTGATCATGAACTCATACACTAGAAGCCTGTCATTTCCTTCACTGCAGAAACCAAGCAACCGTACCAAGTTCCTGTGGAAGGTCCTTCCAATAGTCTGCACTTCAACAGTGAATTCCTTTTCAGTCTCTGGGAGCATCTTGTCGATTTTCTTGACAGCAATGCAAGTCCTAGACTCATCTTCCAGCTGGCCCTTGTATACAATACCAGAAGCACCACTACCCACCACTTCACGAAAGCCATCTGTTGCCTTTTCAATATCCTTGTATGTGAATTCTCTAAGAGGCAATGCTCCGGAACTCATTGATTGTGCCTGGGCCGTCTTCTTCCTGCTAATGGTACAGTAAGATCCAAAAAGAAGAATGGAGATTAGGAAAGCAATCACAAGGACAGATGCTCCAAGGACTAGAGAACTTCCTAATATCCAATACTTCTTCTCTTTTTTCCATTTATTGAAGTTACTGCTAAACTGTGACTGAGAACTATTGCTCCTTGGAACTTTGATAAAAACTGATGTCCCGAAGGTATCAGACGTTCCAAACACTCCATTAGACAAAGGGCTTCTCTTTTTCCAGCAAGTATTGTTAGAGTACACTGCAGCAACACAGAAGCAATCTGTTAAACAGAGTCTTCGGCAAACATCCTCACCACCGATGGGGTAGTGCCGCTCGTAGTCGCCATAAGCCCAATTTATACTGTTTATCGGAATGAGATCATACTGCTCAATAGATTCAGCCTCATCCAAGTCACAGCTGTGACTAACAAAGTCTTGCTTGCACCCTTTGTACTTCCTCTCATTGTCGATGAACGAGTAGTTCGGTGGGCACTCACAGTCCACATTTCCGTCTCTGTCTGATCTGCAATAGCTGTTGTACCCGCAAGCACCGCTGCCAAACTCTCTAGCGATTGACTGACAGATGTTCTTTGGGAGGAAATCCACCATTCTCCATCCCAAATCCCACCCACTGCGCAGTGCTGCCTTCTTGGGGTACACATATTGCTGGAACACACCATGCGAGCCAAGTGTGGCACGACGGTAGAAGTCTGACGGTGAGCCCAGTGGTGCTGATGTGATATTGAGTTGTCCGCCGCTATTCAAAGTGTAGTAGATCATACCACTTGTGTTGAACACGAGCTGCGAGCCATTTCCACCTGTCTTAGAATCCCAGTATGGAGGATCATAGCGGAAGCTTGAAGGGACAGCCATGGTGTAAAACCTTAGGTCGCCATCAACCTCCACGCTGAGGACAAACCGGCCATCTGAGTAGTCAGTGTCCATCAGCCGGCTGCGGAGGACGGTCCCCTTAGGCAGCACCTGAGAGGGCAGGATGGTGTCAGATGGATAGTCAAAGCTCTGCCAACTGATGGAGCCATCTTTGCCATAGAGCACGAAGTTGCCGCTGTCGAGCATGCTGGCATGGTCGACACTGCTCACCCGGGGGCTCCATATCTCCGTGCCGGCGGGGTCCCGCAGTGAAAACACCCCATCAGCGGCGAGCTGAAATCGAGAGCCGGCCGGCACAGGTGTGTTGCCGTTAGCGTACCAAACAACGGTTTTGGTGTCGATGTTGTCGAACCAGATGGCGAGGAGGTAGAAAGAGGTGTTGGTGTCGAGGGGGCGGAAGCCGAAGGCGAATTCACCGGAGGGTGAAATCCATGAGGTGGGGCCTTGTGTGTTCAAAGTTGAGCCCAGCGTTATGTTTTTCTGTGCTTGAGCATACAAGGGGGCTTGGAGGAAGAGCAGGAGGAGGAGCAACGCCATTGTTCTGTGCGAGTCCCTGCAGCTGGCAAATGGTAATGGTTTTATTGGTACTAGATGCGTGGCGCTCCGCGAGGGGGTAACGCCGCGTGGATGAATTCTCTCCGCGATTGTGGAATGCATGCATCAGGTGCTTGGAAGTCTCAGTCAGGAATCAGGACTCAAGACTCAGCCACTCAGGACTCACTGCACTGTTCAACTTTGAACATTCAATGGATGATTTAGCAGGTAGTTTCTTCTTGAGAGGTCCACGACGGTAGGGATTAGGGAAAGGGAAGTGTCACACGTTTTCTTTTTTCTTATTTTTTTGTGGAATTTTGGGCACTTCGTTTTCTCACCGTGTCGGGTTGTGTTTCGTCACCGTGGCAGATGTGGTTGCTATGAAGACGACGGTCGTTTTCTTAATGTATGAAGTCAACAAATGCATGTGACCCATGTGAAGGAGGATGGATACATTTTCCTGATTTCCTCCCGCGGATGCCACGAGGAAGTGGATGTGACCAAAGAAAAAAAACTGGCGAAACTTTGCAAATCTCGGCTATGTTCTTGGATTTCGTTCTAACATCCTGTCTAGGTAAAATAAAAAATAAAAAAATTCGAAATACTATAGTATCTTGAAAATTCTTGAGCGATTTCATCAAATCTCACCAAAATCTCGGGTATTATGATCAGATTTGGCTCAATAACCCTTAAGAAAGTCATCTTCATGAAAATTTATTGAAAAACCAGATTTTTGAGACATTTTATAATTTTGAAAAATATACTGTAAATTTTTTTAAAAAATTTACAAGCTTAATCATGCTCTAAAATATTTATGGTACTATTTTCAGAAGTCTAGGATCGTACGGAAAAATTTTCAACTTCATCTGTTATCTTTAAAAAATCAAAAATAGAATAAACATAAATGAGACAGTAACACTGTCAGAATTTTATAAATTTTCTCGAGTATGATCATGATCTAAAATTTTTATGAGAGTTTAATAATTGCATCATAACCATTCTTTAAAATTTTTAAAAATTTTAAACTTCTTTTATTTGCTCAATCGAATCTACGGAAGCATTGAACTTCATTTCAATATTTCAAAAATCAAACAGAAAAGAACATAACTGGTATAGTACTTTTTTATGAATTTTATAAATTCACTAGAGTGTGACCATGATATAAATTTTTATGAGAGCTTAATCATTTCTTTAGAACCTTTCTATAAAAATTTCAAAAATTCTGAACCTTTTTTGTTTGCTCAAACAAATCTATATATTGATCATTAGGTTTATCATTAGATTTTTATCAGGACGTAACACTGTTATAATTTTTGAAAATTCTTAAAACATGATAATCATCTGAAAAAATTATGTAAACATTTATTATGCATCAAGAAAATCCATTAAAAAATTCAAAATTTTATAATATGGTTTGAACCATTTTTCATTCAGTTTAAATTTGCCAGTAAGGCTTTTGTCAAGATAGTAGCAATGTCAGAAAATTTTAAAATTACTAAAGCTTCATAATCATTTGAAAATTTTATGTCAACATTATTGATGCATCAGTATCACCATAAAAATTTTGAAAATTTTATAACGTGGTGTCGGGGATTGGATATTCGCGATATCCGACTATGGAATCCCGCAGCTCCCGAGCACGCCCATGCTTGGACCACGTCTCCAAGAAAGATCTTCGGACCGCCCGACCTTCAGGCCGTCCCCGTCCTCCGTCAAGCTCGTCCCCAACCATACCTGCTCGAAAACCCGCGACCGGGCGACCCGATCTACCGAAGGGGCCTCGAAGCCGCCCGAGCCGGCGCGTCCACGAACAACGTGGCATTAATTGCAAGGCGGCAAGGATCGCGCACCCGAGAACCCGCATGACCATGATCTGCAAGGCCGCGATCTGCGCCCGCTATACCCACGCCTTTACTCCCGTGGGAGCAAGGAATCGGCGCTGCCCACGTCCAGAATAGTAACACGCCCCCTGTAATAAATGTTGTGTCGCCTGTATTCCCCTATAAATACCCTCTCGTACGAAGGATTAGGGGTTCGATTCCTCCCTATATTTACACTTGTACTCAGCGCTTGCTACGGCCGACCCGGTAGGGCTCTCTTAGAAACACCCGGGGCTCCCCGAACAAGCGTGTTGTAATCCTCCTTCACTCGATAATGCAACCACTGGACGTAGGGTTGTTATCTCCCCTGTGAGAGGCCCGAACCAGATAAAAGAGACCTCTTGCTCGTTGTGATTGTCTTCGCCACCTCGTTCCGTAGCTCGGCAGGGCCTTGGACGCTATACCCACCACGGGAAAGGGGCCTTAGGTTGATCTCTCATTCAACAAGTAAGCTCGGCGGGGGACCGGTTCCCGAATCGTCGACACGTGGTTTTTCTATTTTTCATTGGTTCAAATTTGTCGATTAGCCTTTTATCAGGACAGTACCACTGTCAAAATTTTTAAAACACCATCATACTTGATCATCATCTTAAATTTTTATGGGAAGATTAGTGATGTGTCAGGACCATTCACAAAAATTTCATAATTTTTTGGCATCGTTTGGACTATTTTTCATTCTATTCAAATTTGCCAAGATTTCGGTAATTTCACACGAAATTTCAAAAATTTCGCTGAAATCTCAGTTCAAAAAATTTTGGATTTGAATTTTGCCTTTTGGATTTTGTCTAATTTCATTTTAAATAACGAGATTTCATTAAAATTTTGGATTTCGAAAGGTAATAAAATGTGAACCGAAAAAGAAATTTGAAACCTTTACTGTGACTTGATGCATAGTTGACGTGCAAAACCTGTGAAGAGCCATGTGTGTTTTTTTTTCTTTGGCATGGGCTTGTCATGGATATCATACATATACTAAACTTTGAAGATTTGATTTTTTTTAAATAATATTATTATTTTTAGAAATTGCGACATTAATACTCGATTTAAAAAAAATTACAAAAATAATATACCTTCGCCAAACCGTTTGGCGAAAATAATTTAATCCAGTGTTAATACTCGTTTTGAACCTTAATCACCTAGATTAGCTATTTTCGCCACACCATCTGGCAAAAATAGTAAAACATCTGTAACTTTTTATTCCGAACTCCGATTTAGGTGATTTTAAACTCTATGCGAAGCCCTCTTCATAAGCTTTGTATAGAGTCCAAGATCAACTAAATCAGAATTTAGAGTAAAAAATTACAGGCGTTTTACTATTTTTGTCAAATAGTGTGGCGAAAATAGGTATTTTCGCCACACAATTTGGGGAAAATGGGTATTTTTGCCACACCAATTTTCGCCACATTTTAGCTATTTTCGTCAAATGGTGTGGTGAAAATACCTATTTTCACCACACTGTTAGGCGAAAATAGGCTCATCTCGATGATTAGCATTTAAACCGCAGGATTAATCTATTTTCGCCAAACCGTTTAGCGAAAATACTATTTTCACCAAATGGTTTAGCGAAAATACTATTTTTGCCGAATGGTTTGGCGAAAATACTCTTTTCGCCAAACCGTTTGGTGAAGGTATATTATTTTTGCAATTTTTTTAAACCGAGTATTAATGTCGCAATTTCTAAAAAATATAATATTATTTTTAAAAAAATCTTGAAGATTTCGCACCTACAAGGACCTCCACGCCGTGTTGAGCCACGTGGGAGCCGGCTCGGCTTTTTTTTCACGTGTAGGTCTCTTAAAAATGTGTAATTACGTGTAGATCTTTCCTGCGTTTTTTTTACGAAAAGGACCTTCTAGTTTAGAAAAATCATGAATTTTTTTGTGAAAGGGCCCTAAATAAATAATGAAAAAGAGTGTAGTTACGTTTGGATTATTCTAGTTATTTTTCACGAAAAGGGTCTTTTGATTCGGTGCAATCGCGGAGCCTTCGTGAGAGAACCCAGATAGATGCAAAAAAAATGTGATTACGTTTGTATTCTTTCAATCGTTTCACATGTTTTCTCGATGATTTTAAAAAATCGTCGAAAAATAAAATAAAATTGTTTCTGTAAAAAAACAATACACACGACGTGTCATACTGTGAAAACATGCCTAGTTGGACCAATTCTCAGCATGGAAAGATTGCTCTTCTGAATTCTGCACCAACTAATGTATATGTGAAGCTGTAAGGCCCTGTTTGGAAGCAATGTATTTTTATAGTTTCTAGGTAATATCATGGTTTCTAAGAATACCATGGTATTTTATACCATAAGATGTTTGGTTACTATGTCAAAAACTCTATATTAAAAACTATAGTTTGGTAGATATCATGGTATTTTTTGAGTATTTGAAACTCCACTCCAACCCAAAGTTTTCATGGTTTTGACTAACTTCTTATCCATTTCCATTCAAATACCATGGTTTGTGATGTTGCATCCAAATATTTGGTAGTTCTAAGAAATACCATGGTTTCAAAGGGGTTTAGTAAAACCATAGTATTTATAGTAAAATAATTGTAAACTATAGTACATCAAAACCATAATTTTAAAAAATTATGTTTCCAAATACGACCTAAATCTCCAGTTTTCCACGATACGAATGCATGAAGATGTTCTTTCCCAAAGAGAGCATGACGTGTCTCCAGCTCTGATTGGAACACAACAATTTTCATGCGAGAATTGCGCTGTTTCTTGTAAATTTTTTGCAAACATCTTTTTGAAATTTATGTGATCCAAATTCCAAACAAAGCCTCGGTGGCCTCGAATTCCTAACCTTATTATGCATGCGCGCAATGATTTTTTTTTGTATTAGGCTTAAAAAAACTAGAAGCTAAACCGGGGGCAGGGTTGTCAGGTTGCGATCCTAGGTAGGATCTTTTTGTTGAATTTTTTTTACTGTTTTGGCTGTTTCGGAGGAGAACGTAATTATAAGAATAGCTACCGCTGCGACTTGAGAGCATCTCCAACAATCAGGCTTTAAAATAGAGTCCTATACCTCAAAATAGGGCCTAAACTAAAAGAATTAGGGCCCAAGATAACTATTGACTCCAGCAATTAGACCCTAAACTCAACTCCAGGGACGCGCGAATAGGGATGGGGCCGGAGAGGAGTGTTGCCAAATATAGCTACATGGTTCCGAGTCCTAAACCCATTTTGATAATTTTTCTCAAAATACAATCTCTGTTGGAGTACTTTTTTTCTATCAAAGCCCTATAACTACAATTAGCAACCTATTTAGCAGGGGCGGACCCAGAAAGAACTTATAGGTGGGGCAAATTTAAAGTAATATTAAAACGCCAAAAAAATGCAATGTACGTAACAACAATAGTACTATTAAAGAAACATACATAAAGAAACAATTCAGTTCTAAATTAGATTCGATTCTAAGCAAAAGCACGAACTTCTAACTTCAAATGCTAATCCACATCCAACAAATGCTTTCATCGGGAGTTAGGGCGATAGGACTTACCGACTTACCGAAGTCTGCTCAACTAGTCGAATCTGACATGTCGCAGCTCATTTCGCGCAGATGGGCTCGTCTCGTCGGCCTCGGCGTCGGCCGTCGAAGCGATGGCACCACCGCCCACTCCACCGGAAGGCGGAAGCGCAAGAGATCGGAATCGTCTTTGTGGTCGTGGCTAAAGGAGTAATCTTGGTGCGGCGGCAACGGTGAGACAAGAAGTCGAAGTGCCCAACGCTTTTGCTTAATGCAACGTTCCAACTTTCAAATATGTTGGGTCTATCATATCGCAGATATATCTGACATACCTGGACCATAAATTGTAGGTGGGGCAGCAGCCCAAACTGCTCCACCGTTGAGTCCGCCTCTGCTATTTAGGAGATGCTCACTCATGCATACTTTACACATGCATGGAAAACGGGTCGTGAGCCGAAGGCGCTGCAGAAGCGGAGCCGCGGGCGGGAGGCACTGCAGCGGGCTGAGCAGCGGACGGGAGGCACTGCAGAGGCGGAGCCGCGAGCGGGAGGCGCTGCATGCGTGGGCCCCGGCGTGTGCAAAGGCTAGGGTGATCGGTATTTTCCTAGCGAACAGAGGAATCTCGCGCGTCGTCCACTCCTTTTTCTCAGGAGCGAAGACACGTGTTATTTCAGCTATATCGGCCCCGGCTGGTGTTGGCACACGTCGGCTCCGCAAAATCGGCCCTCGACAAAAACTCTACAGAAGTCACATATTTTTTTTTATGCGTCGCATCGATCTATCCCGTCCATATGCCGAAAGCATGACCGAATTTCAGCTCTTCTACGTAAGCCTATTTCCTCGCTACAAGGGAAGGCTTGCATGAGGCTATTTTTGTAATTTTATTGCAAGATCGTGTTTTTTTTTTTGCAAAAATAACGTCGACTGAAGGGGAAAAAAACTACCCTTCCCAACGGTCCCCTACGGCTAGAAATGGGCCGAATCCAGTGGTAGGAGACTGCTGGAAATCCCCCATTCCCAGCACACCCATCTTGCTATTTTATTTCAGCACAAAAATAAAATCCTGCACTCTATGACCACTGGAAATCGCTGATTTCCAGCTTTTCCCGTCTGCTGATAATTAGACAATAATTTCTCAACACGGCGAAAATTTTAAAAAATTATCAGCACTTTTGAACCGTAGGAACTATGTAAAAAAATTATCCAACGTTTCTCATCCGTTAAAATTTGGTGCAGAGGCTACTTTTGAAATTTCGTCGCAACCATGGCTATTTTCGAAAAAAATTATACGCAGAGGGTTACTACAGTAAAAAAATTTAAATTTTTGAGCTGGCAGTACTAACAAACAAATATTGCAAACATTCAAAAAAATTAAAGAAAAGAGCGTGCGGGTGTAGCGCCCTGGGCCTTGCATGGGAGAAGTAGCACCCAGTGCAGCGCACGACAGGCCCCGTGGCTGGCGGCGTGAGTAGCGCCCGGAAGACTGCTTGGGGCAAAGCACCCGGCCGGCGTCGTGGCAAGGTGGGTCCGCCCAGGAGAAAAAAAGAAAAAAAATTGTGCAGCGCACTAGAGGAGCAGAACACGCATGTGATGCGGCTAATTCTGCAAATCTGAACTCACAGAGGCTATTTACAAAATTAAAAAAACGAGAGAGGCTAAAATAGTAAAAATTTTCTTTTTGTTTGACAAGATGGGTACATATATATATACATACATATGTTTTGTATGTATGTATATATACGTACATATGTATATCTATTGTATATACATATGTACATCTATATATGTACATGTACAAATGTATATATATATGTATATATCTAGTATGTGTATATGTATGTATGTGTGGATGTATATATATATTATTACAATTGTGTGTAGAATAGCCTATTCTATTCCTCAGCCATTTAATCCAGTCCGACCGAGCCCATTAGGTGTAACCAACCGTAACGTGGTCAGGTTTGTCCTCATTAACTAGCGGAACCTGTGTAACTAATTGATTAGCAGCTACGTGGTATACCAACTAGTTAATGCATTTCATTGTTTATACACATATCTGTATTTTTTAATTTTAGTCATAAATTTTTGTCGGTAACTCCAATTCATAAACAGTTTTTACCAATAGCTTACTGACGACGAGATAAACAGAATGATATAAGTTTCGCCAATAACCGTAGTGTGATTCAGATTTTATTATGAAGTGAGCATTAGTTTACTATTTGTATATATAAAATTTACTACTGTACAGACTGCACATGTTGCTGAACCCTCTGGCTTGACAATTAAATCTATGTATATGAATAGTAAAATCTACGTCTACGTATAGTTACTTTAGGCTATTGTAAGTTCGCGGTGTATACTATATTAAAGTGGTGATGATGTTGGGCGTTCAAGCCCTCCACGTCACCCCCTCGCGAAAACACCCTCCAAAAAATTAAAAATTACGTTTAGGTCTTTTCGGCGGTTTTTTAATAAAATAGACACGAAAAATATCAAAAATTGCGTTTAGGTCCCTCTACGGTTTACATTTAGGTCCTCCTGGTGGTTTTTAGCAGAATAGTCCTCGAAAAGAATAGATTACTTTAGGTCTCTCTACAGTTTACTTTTGGCTCCTGTCAGCGGTTATTAGAGAAACAGACTCAAAAACAAAAATACGCCTCGACAAAAAAACATAGATTCATCAAAGGTTTATAGTGACCCACTGTAAGATCGAGGATGCATCTAGAGGGGGGGTGAATAGGCGTTTATAAAATTAATCGCTTTCTAAAACGATGCGCTATAATCAACCCCTATGACAAAACCTAATCAAAGATAATGCGGAAGCAATAAAATAGGTTTTGACAATTAAGGCCTAAATCAACTAGGCTCACTAGTGTACTAACTAAATTATGTCTCTATCCAAGAATTGCTAAATTGAACAAACAATTAATACTAAGCAATTCTAACACAATCAAGCAATTGATTAATATATAATAAAGTAAATGCTTGAAGACAAAAGAGACAAGAGGCAACCGATATTTTTTCGTGGTGTTAGGAGACTTGCCAGTCTCCTCTAGTCCACGTTGAGGCTAGCCCAAACCCTTGGACCGGCTCCGCAATGAGCACCCGCCTCGATTCCACCAGATGTGGTTTTTCACGCTTTCGCGTAAGCTCAACCCAAACCTTCACAAACTTCGCCGGGGCGTCTCACAACCTTGAGGGCTCCCGAGCACGACGCTCTACGCCGTCTAGGAGTCGGCAACCTCCAAGAGTAACAAGCCGCTCCTTGCTTGAATTCACCGAGCACAACACATGCGCTCCCGGTGATCACCTAGTGCAACACATGCACCTAGGCCTCCCTCAAATTCAACACATGCACAAGAGGCTCTCAAACCACTTTCTAATTGCAACACATGCAATTAGTCTCACTCTTAGCTCAAGAATCAACTTGAGGGGATGCAACACATGCAAACCACCTCTACACAACTCACACAAGAGCCAAGACCCTTCACAAGTGCAGCAACCACTGCCCCAAGCCCCTATGGGGTCTATTTATAACCCCACAAAGAAAACTAGCCGTTTAGGGGCAAAACAGGAAAAAACTCGACAAGCCCGATCCGACCGGACTCAGGACGGTCCGACCGGCCCTCTCAGGGCAACGGTCGAAAAATCGACCGTTACATGGCTGGTGCGACCGCAAAAATCCCGGTCCGACCGCTTATCCGGTGTGACCGGAGGTCTTCCAGTCGCACCGCCCTCAAATGAGCAAGAAAACACACCTTCTGGAAAAATCGCACCGGAGGGAGCCCGGTCGCACTGGAGGTCCGGTCACACCGGAGGAAACCCGGTCGCACCGGAGGAAGTTCGGTCATACCACTGGACCAGTCACTAAAACGACCATAACTTTTTACTCCGAACTCCGATTTAGGTGATCTTTGATTCTATGCGAAGCTTATCATGAGGACTACAATCTCCATCCATTTTCAAGATTTAAGCAACCATAGATATTTTTAAATATCACCAAAACCAAACTCTAATGTAGTCATTCAAGTCTAAAATATGATTTTTCGAAATCTGTCAAATAGACTTGATCAAAGGCATGACTACAAGCTATAAAGAGTCACTAACATCAAATATTGAGCCATGATGATCAACTCATGATCAAAATAACTTTTGCAAAACAGATTTGCAAATAACCCGAAAAGCTATAAGATCAATCCTCTAGTCATGTAAGGATCAACACATGATCCCGACACTTTGCAAATGCCAACACATACTCTAGGCCCGACACTTTGCAAATGCCAACACATACTCTAGGATTGAAACCCATAACCTCTAGCTTATTTGCAAACCACTTTTGCAAATAACAAAACAACATTTTGCAAACACAAACCATAAACTTTACTTAGTCTTTGTGATGATCAACATATGATCCAGTCACAAGCTAAAACACAATGCATGAGCTCTCACCTTTTGCAACACATGCAAAACTTAGCCCCAAGTAACCACATATTTTAGAAAGATTGTTTTGTAAATGAAAACAAAACATGAAGCTTCAACATTTGCAACACATGCAAACGTGAACTTCACGCGAAAGCCAACGCATATTGCTTATCCTATTTGCAACACATGCAAATCAAAGCATTATGAGAAAACCAAATGCATATGCTCTTCCTCTTTGCAACACGTGCGAATCAGAGCATAAACCAACAACAACCAAGCATAAGCTTAACCCATTCGTAACACATGCCAAATGGTTAACCCTTATGCAAAAACCAAATCTAAATGATTTGAGCTCGAGTGAACGCAGGATTGAGATCATCAACACATGATGAAGCTCAAGCTAGGAGACAACCCCTCTTAATAGTACGGCGATAAAAACTAGACTCAAAGACTACAAAGTCCTTAGCCTATCTAGTTATACCTTCGCCACCGCACGCAAGCAAACCCCTTTGGGGTCTTTATGATCTTCACTTATACTCCCCCGGGATCATCACTCGACTCCTCTTTATCTTCGGGATCCACTCTTGACGCTCATCACCTCATAATGCCGTCCTTGTCCCGTTTTCATTCATCCTTAGACTTAACCTAACTCAAACATAACTCATGAAACTTGTTAGTCCAAGATGCATGGTTGTCCCAATTATCTCTTGCACTCCATTAACACATAACGGATGCCTTTAGATCAATTGAGCACAACCTAAAACAATTTGAATGATTTAAGTGTGTCTTAAGTACAATAATGCAACACATGCTTTATTATACTTAAGAACTATTTATTTGTCCTTAATTAATCACGGAACACCATCAACACATGATGAAATGTTCTTTAATGATTAATAGGACAAATGAACTCAATTTAAATTATCATTTAAATTGATATGAGTATATATTAACTACACAAGTTTTCATATACTCATGTTGATGAAAAGTAATGATCCATTATGTGTAGGCTATATGGAATTGATCGTTACTCTAAGTCATCAACTATAGAATAAACCCCACATGTATATGTGCATAAATATGATTGACTTGGATATAATATATACATATTCAATTTGATCGCATTGGAGTATATCCTATATTACCATGAGTATACTATGACTAGGCAATTCAAATATATACTCAAGGATTTAGTTCCTTTGTCTTGATCCTTATATGTGTCAATAAGAATTAGATCAATACAAAGAGACTTTCAAGTTAAACTACAAACTCCCCCTAAGTATGTGCATCCATGTAATATATGGATTGGGAAACATGATGCACATTTTGTGGTTAATATAATGGGGACATTCATATTTTAACTTGAATCCAAAGTATGCAATTAATACTAGAAAGAATATGCATACATACCTTGGGTTTTCCATTTTTCATCCAAATATGAGACTGCTAAATATATGCTCAATAAAACATGTTAGTCTCATAAAGATTAGGTTTGCCATTAAACATAGATTAAGCATTAATTAACATCAATCACCAAAACCAAAGGCTCTTGAACTTACAATCTCCCCCTTTTTGGTGATTGATGACAAACCCACTAATTCACTCTATTATAACTTTATTTGGATGAAAACAATATTTTGACTCACTTGAAATTAATTCTCTAAAAACTTGTATGCTCTAAATCACTTGTAATATCATTTATTATCAATTACTTACATTAAGCATACTCCCCCTTTTGATATGAACATCCAAATAATGCAAGCGGGAATTCCAAAATTCCAAATAACAAAAAGGGAATTAGTCAAACATTCTCCCCCTTTTGGCGTTAAACACCAAAAATGAGAAAACCAACTTAGAAAATATCTTGAAAACATTTTCCCCTTTTTGAATTAAGCATTATCCTCTTTTTGGCATTGAACCACCCTTCTTAAAGAAGGTCATATAAGAAGTTGAGATGAACACTTATGATCTTGGCAAGGAATTGAAAGAAGTTAGGCCAAAATAAAAATAAAAAGAAGGTCATTCAAGAAATAAAAGTTTATGCCAAATAAAAACTTGTTTTATTTGAAATATGGCCTAAAAGAAGGAAAACTTGAAAAAAGACCATATTTGGGTTTTTGGATACCACTTGTGAAGATATGCATAAAAAGCAACGAAGGAAGGGTATCACACGGGTTATTTGAAACACATTCAAATAACTCACTCCTCATTTTATTAGGCTTTCAAATATTTAATATGATTCTCTTGAAAAATCCAATAATTTGCCTAATAGGGTTAAACGAGGAAACCAAAAGAATAAATACCACTTGAGAAATTAGATATCACTTTAAACTATATCTCAATGGCTTTGATTGAAAACTCAACATAAATGAGCATTTTCAAATTTTGCTTGAAAAGCAATGTTCAACTAGGAATTTTCCTCTTTATGTATTTCAATGCATAAAGAATCTTACACAGAGAATTCTTAGGAGATTGAACTTACAATTTTGACTTGAGAGGAAATTCTTAATCAAGAATTTTTGGTATCAGATCAATGCTACAAGGAGGCAATAATGACACCACTTGTAAAAAATAAATGAATTCAATGATACCACGTGAAAGAACAACCAAAAGATATCACTTGAAAATATGAGCAATAAACTTAATGATACCACGAGTAAAGATATTTTTCAAATAATACTATTTGTAAGAGATTCCACTTGTAAAAGATCATTTTGTATGGGGATACCAATTTTGAGGAAAATATTGATATTTGTTTCAAAACAAGCTCATTTTCTCGGAAACCAACACTATATGTCAATTTAAGATCAACTTTATACCATGACATAGCCAAAAGAGAGCATTTTCCAAATATGCAAAACTTGATTAAACAAGCTCCAAAAGGATTCTAAAGTAAATCATGGAGCTAATACATTTAAACATACTCAAGTTTTATTTTGAGAGGTTCTTTCAACTTAAAACCACTTTGAACATATGAAATCCACAAGGGTTTCACAAACTGAAATTTCAGATTTTCAGATTTTGACAATTCATTTAGGCTTCAAAAGAGGGCTGAAAAACTGCTCAAATGAGGTCTAAAAAATATAATAAAATTTTGTATTATAGACCAACTATTGAGTATGAATTCTTACAAAGATGATCCCCTCAAATTATGCTCTGATTTGGAGATACAAAAATCACAAATCAGCTTAAAATCATGCAAAATTCTGAATTTTCAGCATTTGATCAAAGAGAGAAAAAGCCATAACTTTTTCAAATTAAGTTAAAATTATTTGAAATTGTGAAGAAACATACTTTAGGCTCATAAGAAACTTTTCCAAAAGGAATTTTCCAAAAAGGAGTCTCCAATCAAAAGATATGTCAAATTTTGCTTTGTAGACATGATTTTTACTCAAAGAGGAGAAAAGTCAAAACTTTCTCAAATAAAGTCCAAATAATTTGAAAGTTTCCAGAAATGAACTTTGTACTATTTGGAAGGTTTCGCAAAAATAATTTCCTTAAAATCACATTTCGTTCAAAAGATATAGCAGATTGCGCTTTGTAGGTATGAAAAGAAGTTTAGAGAATGCATAAGTGACTTCATTTAAAGTTTCGGCGGAGCTTCCTTTAGAATAATGGCACCAAGGATAGAGCAATAATATCAATCAAAATGCAATGAATATGTGAGAAACACAATATAATAGCAAAGAGATCATTAAGTTTAAAAAACATCCAACATCCAAACGAGTTCAATTTAAAAACATTATCCAACAGCAAGCAAAAGACGACGAGACACCACAACCAAAACAAACGAGGTTTATTAGCTTACAACAGGATAAATATATAAGCTAATCCTCGGCGGCTAAACTTCTTTCTTCAACTATTCTCCCCCTTTGGCATCAAGTGCCAAAACTTCGATATACCACTGGACCAGTCACTAAAACGACCATAACTTTTTACTCCGAACTCCGATTTAGGTGATCTTTGATTCTATGCGAAGCTTATCATGAGGGCTACAATCTCCACCTATTTTCAAAATTTAAACAACCATAGATATTTTTAAATATCACCAAAACCAAACTCTAATGTAGTCATTCAAGTCTAAAATATGATTTTTCGAAATCTCTCAAATAGACTTGATTAAAGGCATGACTACAAGCTACAAAGAGTCACTAACATCAAATATTGAGCCATGATGATCAACTCATGATCAAAATAATTTTTGCAAAACACATTTGCAAATAACCCGAAAAGCTATAAGATCAATCCTCTAGCCATGTAAGGATCAACACATGATCCCGACACTTTGCAAAACACATTTGGAAATGCCAACACATACTCTAGGATTAAAACCCATAACCTCTAGCTTATTTGCAAACCACTTTTGCAAATAATAAAACAACATTTTGCAAACACAAACCATAAACTTTACTTAACCTTTGTGATGATCAACACATGATCCAGTCACAAGCTAAAACACAATGCATGAGTATAGATTCGCTGACGGGGCCTATCGGCCTTTTAAAATACATGAAAACCGAAAATACATAAAAGAAAGGCAGTCGCGGTTTTCTAAAAAAATACAGATTCGTCGAAGGTTTATAGCAGCTTATAGATTCGTTGGCGGGTTTTAATCACGGTTTTCTCAAACAACACAGATTCGTCGAAGATTTATAATAGCCCATAGATTCGCCGATGGGTCCTAACTGCGGTTCTTTAAAAAAAAGCAGATTCGTCGAAGGTTTATAACAGCCTGTAGATTCATCGGCGGGTCCTAACGACCCATTTTTTAAAAAATACGAAAACCGAAAATACAGCTAAATTTTTCAAATTTTACATGTTGCATTATCGTGTGCGACACATCGTGGTTCTAAAAAAACACAGATTCATCGAAGGTTTATAGAAGCCCATATATTCGTCGACGGGTTCTAATTGTGGTTTTCTCTAAAAAAACCACAGATTCGTCGAGGATTTATACCAACCCGTAGATTCGTTGACGAGACCTAATGACCCATATTTTTTTTAAAAAAAATACAAAAACCGAAAATACGATCAAATTTTTCAAATTTTACATGTTGTATCGTTGTGCGCGACGCAACGTAGCGCGTTATTCTGGCTAGTACTATATATTAAAGTGGTGAGGATTGCTGGCTCCTGACTGGTTCCATGTCACCGGCTTGTGCGAGAGGCCGTTCGAAAAATCAGAAATTGCATTTAGGTCCTTTCGGTGATTTTTTTAATAAAATAAGCCCAAAAATAACAAAATTACATTTAGGTCTCTCTACGATTTACATTTAGGTCCTTTTGGTGGTTTTTAGCAGAACAGACCCTAAAAAATAGATTATTTTGGGTCCCTCTACAGTTTACGTTTGGCTCCTGTCAGCGATTTTTAGAGAAGCGGGCACAAAAACAAAAATACGTCTCGACCAAAAAAACACAGATTCGTCGAATGTTTATAGCAGTCCACAGATTCGCCGACGGGGCTTAGCAGCCTTTAAAAAAACACGAAAACCGAAAACACATAAAAAAGGCAGTCGCGATTTTCTAAAAAAACACAGATTCGTCGAATGTTTATAGCATCCCATAGATTCGCCAATGGGTCCTAACCGTGGCTTTCTAAAAACAAAATACAGATTCATTGAAGGTTTATAGCAGTCCATAGATTCACCGACGGATCTAACGACTCATTTTTTTTTAAAAAAATACGAAAACTGAAAATATGACCAAATTACGTAAAAAAAGCAGCCGCGGTTTTCTAAAAAAACACAGATTCATCGAAGGTTTATAGCATTCCATAGATTCGCCAACGGATCCTAACGGCGGTTTTCTAAAAAAACACAGATTCGTAAAAGATTTATAGCAGCCTATAGATTCGTCGACGGTCCTAACAATCCTTTTTTTTTAAAAAAAAATACGAAAACCGAAAATACGATCAAATTTTCGAATTTTACACGTTGCGTCGTCGTGCGCGACGCAGCGTAGCGCGTTACTCTGGCTAGTACCTCCATTAGACGCGGAAGATTTCCAATGCAGGGAGAGTGCCAGCTCAGCTTATTTGCGAAAAAAGCCCTCCAGAAATTTCGGTCCCTCTACCGGTTATTTTGCAAAAAACATCCCGTGAATTTCGAAATTGCAATCAGATCCTTCCACCGATTATTTTACAAAAAAGACCCCATGATTCCGCAAATTCGACCCGGCCATCGATTCTTATGCGAATAGGTCCTTCTATTGGTTATTTTACAAAAAAGGCCCGTAGTTCCGCAAATTCGACACAGTCACCGGTTCTTTCGACCCAAAAGATTTGAAATTACATTTTGGTCCGGTTATTCCTGGAATATTTCGAAGTCCGGTTATTTTACAAAAAAAATCGTGATCCCGTAAATTTAACACGGATCTAGTTATTTTGCAAAAAAAAATTGTAGTCCTGTAGAGTCAACACGGGTGCTAGTTCATTAAACCTGGAAGATTTAGATTACGTTTAAGTTCTTCTACCTTTTTGCGATATTTTGCAAAGAAGACTTCGTGATTCTGCGAATTCGACATGGCGCCGGCTCTTTAAATCTGGAAGATTTAGGGGTCTGATTATTTTACAAAAGAATCATGGTCCCGGAAATTCAATATGGGTCCGGTTATTTTGCCAAAAAAAAAAACATGGTTCCGCAAATTCAACACGAGCGTAGTTCTTTAAACCCGAAAGATTTAGAATTACATTTAGGCCTTTTTACCTTTTTGCAAAAAAAATCAGACTAAAATTTACACGGCGCGACTAGCGCACTATACTACTTAGTGTAACTTATATATCCAGTTTAATCAATGAAGCTCCCTTTCCCTCGAAAAAACAAAGACGTAAGGCACGCGCTTGATACGAAGTCCCGCCCGTCTTGGCCTCTTCAGCGGAACGATGGTGGCTTCACACAAGGGGATAGTTTAGTTAAATAATGATGTTCAATGGAACTAACAGTAATCTTGTACTTCATTATGATGTTTGTATTCGTATAGAAAAAAGCACAGTTATTTCCCTGATTAATTTTATTTTAAGCAATGCTTCAATGCTTTTTCTCCTATATAAGTTACGTAAATCTTGAAACAACTAAAAGGACAAGTAATCACCAACTAATCTTAATTTATACTTTAATATTTCTGTAACTATCAAAAAAGAAACACACGGAAACAACTTTCTTTTATCTTTCTCTAAACCGACGTTTGAAAGAACAATACTGAATCAGATTAAACAGAATACCCACCCTACATGTCAAAAGACGAATACGCACCCTAATTTCCAACGAGACGGCGATTATTCTCTGACGCACGCGTGGCGTGCACAATAATCTACACAAGCCTCAGACATGCCAAAACACATGTCGTTAGCCGAGGGAAATGAACAAGAGAAAAGAAAGTCAAGCTGAAAAAACCGTCAAAGGCGCCGGACCTGACATTTTCGCAACAAGTTGATGTGGCAGACAAAACACAAAAGGCAAGGCACGGAGAGATATAGTTCACAGAACCGGTGAAAACCGCTCGAAAATCGTAGTTTTCGACTTTACCGTTTCGGTTTAAGATTTAAAACCGTTCGGTAAACCGGTTTAATTAAAAAAAATTAAAATTTTGAAAAAATTTATGTATTCGAAAACCGTTGAAAGCGAAAAACCGCGGTTTTTAACGAAAACGGCTCAAAAACCGTTTTCGAAGAACATTCAAATGGTCAGGTCGGTTTTCGCTGAAAACCGAGCGGTTTTTCGTAAAAAAATCTGGTTTTCGATTTTTTTCAACTTTTTTCAATTTTTTTGATTTCTTAACTATTTGGTTTCTAACAGTTTTCGAACGATTTTTGCAAAAACCGTACCGCAAATTTCGAACCGGTTTTTGAATTTCAGTTTTGAACCCCTGCCGAGAGAACATCAGAAAAGCAAAATAAGGAAACCACCCACAAAAGGTGCTAATTGTCAGGTTTGACCACAACAATCCAAACAAGAACTGTCTATCGGCAATGCTTTGCTGCAACGTCTGATAACTCTTCCATTGAGGTTTTTGACAAGATTGAAGAATTTAGACAGTTACATAATCAAGAAAGGAATTTTTGAAAGATTCTTAAAGGTCACCTGATACACCTTTTAGCCATTCAGAATGTCTACTGGAAGAATCACTGCTTCATTGGATGGATCAAGCTGGGAGATGAAAACACCAAAATTTTTCATACCAAAGCCACTGAGCGCTTTAGACACAACCTTATTACTTCTCTGTCCACGGATAAGGGTGATATTCTTTATGATCATAATGCCAAAGCAAACCTACTTTTCAACACTTTCTTTGCTAGGATGGGGCTTTCTGAAAGTCCCTCCACGATTTTTGACTTGCATAACCTTGTTCATCAAGTAGATGGTTTGGATTGGCTTGTCTCTCCATTCTCTACTCAAGAGATTGATAATGTAGTGGCTCGTTTCCATTCAGACAATGCACCAGGTCCAGATGGTTTCAATGGTCATTTCTACAAGAAGTGTTGGCAGATTATCAAGGAGGACTCCTATAGGCTGTGTTTGGATTTTCAGGAAGGGTTTGTGTCCCTCTCCTCCATCAACTAATCTTTCATAGTTCTTATTCCCAAAATCAGCAATCCTGAATCTCCCAGTGACTTCAGACCTATATCTTTATTTAATTTGAGCATCAAGATTATCACTAAACTCCTGGCATCAAGGCTTAACTCTGTCATCAATTCAGTCGTTCATAAGAACCAATATGGTTTTATTAAAAGAAGATCTATTCAAGACTGCTTGGTTTGGACCTTCGAATATATCCATTTATGCCACAGCTCCAAAGAAAAAATTGTTCTTATTAAGCTCGATTTCGCCAAAGCTTTTGACACGATTGAGCACAATGCCATCATCAGCATGTTTCAAGCTTTAGGTTTCTCAGATAAATGGCTCTTTTGGATAGCGCAAATCTTGGATTCTGCCTCCACTTTTATCCTGTTGAATGGGGTTCCTGGCAATTTCTTTAAGTGCAAGAGGGGGGTTAGACAAGGAGACCCTATTTCTCCCATTCTATCTGTGGTAGTTGCCGACCTCCTTCCGCACATTCTTAATAGAGCTATGCAAATTGGTATCCTCTTTATTCTGTTGGATCTAGGCCCTAACGCTGAATTCCCTACGATTTAATACGATGACGATACCATTATCTTCATCAAAGGCTCTCAGGAGGAACTTTTTAAGCTTAAATGTTTATTGCAATCTTTCGCTGCAGCTACTGGTCTCAAAATCAACTATGGCAAATCTGGTATGTTGCCAATCAATATTTTGGACAGTGATCTGGATCTTCTACTGCTACTTTTGGTTGTAAAAAGGAGAATTTCCCTTTCACATACTTGGGTTTGCCTATGGGCTGCACTAGACCTCACATAAAGGATTTTGAAATCTTGGTGAATAGGATTAACAGAAGGATTTCATCTTTCTCTTCCTTGCTTTCTTATGGTGGTAGGCTGCAACTAGTTAATTCACTTTTATCCTCAATGTCCACCTTCACCATGTGTACTTTGTGAATTCCTTCTGTAGTTATCAATAGAATTGACAAAGAAAGAAAAATTTGTCTCTGGGGTAAAAATGATATTAATGGAAGAAGTAAATCCCTGGTAAATTGGCAAAAGGTGTGCAGGCCCAAAAGCAAGGGCCTCTTGGGAGTGATTAACTTGAGAGTTCATAATATCTCCCTTTTGCTTAAATTCTTGCACAAGTTCTTCAATAAAAAAGATACTCCTTGGGTTTATCTGGTCTGGTCTTCTTATTATCCAAACCAAGTCCATCTGATTTCTTCTCGGAAGGGTTCCTTTTGGTGGAAAGATGTCTTAGCCCTTCTTGATTACTTTAAAGGGATTGCTTGTTGTCGCATTGGGAGGGGTGACACTGCCCTTTTTTGGAATGATATCTGGAATGATATGCATATGTGATCCAAATACCAGCACCTAGTTTCTTTTGCCAAGGATGAAAACATCAGTGTCGCCTCCTTTTTTGATCATCATAGGATATCTAGACACTTCCATTTGCCTATGTCTGATCAAGCTTTCTGTGAGCTTCAACATTTGCTAAGTACTACCTCCACTCTAAGATTGACAGATGAAGTCAGGGATATTTGGCACTACAAATGGAACTCGAGGGATTATGCTTCAAGCAAATTCTATAAATTGACATTCAGTAACTTCACTGCCCCGAGGCCAATTCTTTGGATTTGGAAGGCCAGATGTTCTCTCAAGATCAAGATTTTCTCCTGGCTGATGTGTTTGGATCGTCTTAACACAAGGAATTTGCTTAAGAGAAAGAACCGCTCTATTCAGGGAAATAATTTCAACAGTGTGCTTTGTGATCAAAACGCTGAACAGACTCGAGACCATCTTTTCTTCAATTGTCCCTTCAGCACAGATTGCTGGAATGCTTTGAGTATTTCTTGGGATCAAGAGGCCGGTTTTCTTCAGAAGATCAATGATACTTGCCTGACTAATAGAGATCCTTTCTTCCTTGATGCCTTCATGGTTGCGTCTCGGGGTATTTGAAAAATTAGAAATGACTTCATCTTTAGGTCCAGGCCGGTTAGTTTTCTTGTTTGAAAAGAGTGGTTTCTTGATGAAATCCACTTACAATCGTTTAGGCTTATTTCTTCCCGTAGATCTGGTTTGGAAGCATGGGATGATCGGTTAGCTTAGCTTTTCATTTTGTTTGGCTGGCGTCTCACCAGCCTGCTTTCCCTCTCTTCCTTGTTTTGTTCCTTCTTTTTTCATTACTAAAATCCTGGCAGGGGTTTCCCCTGTCATCTTTCTGGTAAAAAAAAAGTCTGATAACTCATAACTGTACTGTTCACCTCAATGTCTCTTTCCTTAAAACAACGTTTAGACACATGCTTCTGTAGTAAAAAAAAAAACAAAAGCTCTCCTTCCCCTTGTATCTAAGGGCCTGTTTGTTTTAGTTTTGGATTCTCTAAAAGCTGATTCTGGATTGTGGTTGTAGAGAAGCTGATTCTCCAAAAGCTGAAATCCAGAAGCACATATGAAGTGGATTGTGGATTCTAGTGTATATGGGTGGGTTGGATTGTGAGAATCAGATTATAGAATCAGGCTGTTTGTTTCTGATTCTGCTTTTGGGGCCAGAATCCAGAATCAGAAGCTAAAACAAACATGGCCTAAGATTGGGAGTCCGCACTTTTGCTGCGCAGACTCCCTTGTTATACCTGCAACAGAAACCATCCTTTAATGTGAGTACATCAACAAAACTATGACAATGAGCAGAAAGTGGTATTCTGTGGTATAAATTGAACCTTTTTAGTGGACGGTTCCGGTATGTATCCCAGATCAAGTTACTAAAAGTTCTGTCGGGGGAAAGAAACTACAGATCAATTGTTCTTCTACAAGAGAACAAAACAAACCGTTAGCACCTTTAGCTGTTCTGTACTGAAGGCCTGGATCAAAGTTCTACAAATGAATCGGTACTTGACAATTACTTCATTGTTTTTGTCTGATTTTCCTGAAGGTTGGAACATCCTAGCAATTGCCTTCCGCTCCTGATCTCTTCTGTCGGCAATCTGTAATAGTTTCCAAAGAGTTGGTAACACTAAACATTTATACAGGCTCCACGTTCACAAGGCTATCAGACTGACCTTCTTCTTTGCAGCAGCCAGCTCTCGTTTAATTCCTCCTAAGGGTTGTCAAAACAAATACATCAGATTTTCAGTTGCCACTAAGAGATGAATTGCCAATGAAGAGGAAAGAGACAAACCATCACTTGGCTCCAACTCCAATGCATGCTTGAAGCTCTCCACTGCTGCATCAATATCATTAAGTGCCACTGCCATGTGTGCCTGCAAATCACATTTATTTAAGTGATCAGTCGCACAGATATCAACAGGTGGCAACATTACGATATTACGGGTTTTTTTAATGCTATAGATTGATGTGTAAGAAATATATTTTCCAGCTCAATTGCATGTACTTAAGACATCAACATTGACATCGAATGAAGATGCGGCAACAGATAGTAGCTGCAAACAACAAAACTAAAATTCTAATATATATCTCCAGCCTTGGCTAATTGACACAGAAAAAAAAAAGATAAGGAAATTTAGCTGATTGCTTCCAAGTAAACAGTTACTTGGTTGTATGGATGTAACTCAAGTCCAAATGCTGGCAAAAATACATCTTAAAACCAAAAAAAAAAAAAAAAAAGTATAACCCTCCCACTTACGCATCGGAGTCATCTCAAGGCTTTGTTATGTGCCAGACAGAGAAGTGAAATTCGGCAGACAATGTCCATATATCCTCTTAGATGACAAGGGAAAATATTTCTGAGCACTTCAAAAGAGACCAGAGCACATGGAAATATAAAAAAGGAACAATAAAATATTTAAGAAAATGAACCACTCAGAGTCTGCAATGAATGATAATACATACATGATTGCAAGTAGTTTAAGAAACTAAAACTAGAATGTTCACAAACAAAAGTATGCATGCCTTGTCAAACAAATTATAGTTTGGAGAAAAGCATCAACTAACACTTGGAACCATTACACGGAAGGTCAATACCAACCTGCCCTTGTCGGAAAAAAGCTTTAGCATTGCCCTCCCTTTAACGAAGTGCAAAATCCGCATCCAACAAAGCACCCTTCAAATCTCCCAACTTCAACTTGAATGCCTGAAGAAGTCATATATCAGTTTCAGGAAACAAGCAATAACAGCGTAGTAGTCTGTGCCATGTTGAGATAGAAACTTTTTTTTAAGCCAAAGCAGCATTTCATGGTCCTTAGTACAGAAATAAATCATATCAATCACATTTTTCTAAGTTAGCGCGTAGAAATTGGCAAATTCATTGTAAATGTACTGTTGAAATGGTTTAGAGACACTCGCAGGCGAAAGAGGCTGATAAAAACAATTTTCTTAGATGTTAAGAGTGGAAGATATTCATCCAGCAGGGAAGTAATTAGACTAGACAACATAACTTACGGAGCTATTTGTGAGAATTATGGACTTGGTCTTCCGCAATGCTGAGCTCTTCTCTGTGTATCAACATGTTTATAATACTATTGTCATGTGACGTGTTTTATGATAAGTATGTATCATGTGACAGGAACAATGAAAATTGAACATTTGTAGTGGAAATAATATAATTGCCTTCATCTATCTCTTCTTTTTCCCAGCAAACATCCAAGTAGTGCAGTGCTTTCCTGTACTTTCTCAGAGTTGTCTTGTAATCCTGTTTCTGTATAGAACAGAGGCACTAACTTCAGCTTCAGGGAACAAGACAGGGATATATAACATTACATATCTACAAAACATAACTAGATTAGGTCAGCACTTTTAAAATGAATAATCCCTATGACAAAAAGAAGGGGTGTTATTACAATGCTAAATTGCTGAATATGTCACGGGATATGCAGGCTGAACGACAAAGTGAAAACAGTTTCATAAAGTCGACATACCTTTACATGTAGAGTTATTTATATAGTTAGCATTCTATAATAGCATTTTAGCAATTGGATGAAATATAATAAGAAATACTGAAATCATGTCCCGAATAAAAGCCCCGGGGGCCGCGCGCCCGGGGGGTGTCAGAAACCACAGATCAGGGAGTGTATTGCATGGCAGCTAGGCTTAAAGTAGGAGATCTTAACCACAAAATCAAGTTTGAATGCTGTAGATCAAAGTGGATTTCCATATCACTAGAAGGTGGGAGGGTATAAATGCAAAATAGAAATATTCAAGGGATCTGAAAAGAGTTTGTGGCTATTATTGGTTGATCTAAGCCATCTAGATACAATCCAATAGCTAAGGCTGTTACCTCTAATTCTCCTATTTCAATGCTTGTTCTCATTTGATAGGCTTCCCCACGGATCATGTCATAAAACTTCCTACTGCTATATCCTATGATGTTAGGGATGCATGGGTTAGAATAACTTCACCCATTGCAGTGAGTAAGTGACCATTATTGTGAAAAAGGAGTACACATCAAAGAAAGGGAGACTATTTGTAGCTAGCAGCTATATACTGGGAATGTGGAAATCAAATAACAAGGTCATATTTGATGATAAATGAAGAATACAATTGAGCTGATATACAGAGGGATCTCGTTGATGCAGCAGTAGTAGGCTAGTTTACCAATAAAAACATGATGGCAAAAGACCGAGGAAATGCGAACACGTTAATAGTAGCAGACAGCTAACGGGCATAAGTTATGTCTGCTATCTTAAGTTACTAAGCTACACATTTAGATTTAGCCTTGTCAGGATGAGATATCATTATCTGAACTTACTTCGTACACTGATTTGGTATCAATGCAACCAGTGAGTGCCACTAATCTAAACAAAACGAAACCAGTTGAGTTTAGCTTAGAGAGAAAATTACCTTGAAATTATCATTGCCAAAAGCCTTAGCAGACTCCACAGCATCCATCCACCATGAAACCTCTGTAGGCTTCTCGTTGAGATCATTGGGCCAATCAGATAGGTGTCACCATCCTTGATAGTAAATCTGTACGGAACGATATATATATATATACAGTAAAAAATTACTATTCATACTAAATTTGTCTTTTTTTATATCTTTCAAATGCGATTGAGTTTCATCTTCAAATTTTGCAGGATTGTAGAAGCTCACTTTCCCTATATATGGTAATTTTTTAACAATTTTTTAAACTTTTACGTGTGGTTTCCATGGAGTTTTCACAGCAAGGGTGGTTTTCACCAAATATGTTGCCTAAACAAATATATATATATAGTTAAACTATGTTTCCAAATATGGGTATACTTATATTAACCTATTTAATATTTTAATAAACTAATAATTTAAAAGTTCAATATATTAACTTATTTAACGTTGGATGAGCTTTGGAAAAACACATGAATTTTTAGAGAAGAATTTTGGAAGTGAATAGTGTTATCTCATTCTAGTGATATATATACAAATGCTTCATTTACACTCCAATGATACATGAGGTCATTGGAATGCAGAGCCCACCCATCAGCTAATCTGTGAAGACCATTGGACTCCACGAGTTCTCATTTGTTCCTTCCGTCTTTCAACCGTGCTTCGGGGCAGAGAAGCAGATCTAGCGCGTAGCGACGAGGCTGTGCCGCAGTGCGAGCGCTTCTCGCGGCGGCGATGGAGGCTAGGACTTCACGCCGCGACGGTGGGGCGCCGCGCTAACGGTTGCTGCCGATCCAGCGACGGTGGGGGCCTCACGCAGCGGCTCAACAAGACGGTGGTGATTGCAACTGCAGATCCGGCGAGGACGGAGGCTTTGCAAGGCAAAGGAACGGTGGCTCCTACAGTCCTACTCCGGCGAGAGGGCAACAGCTCCACCTATCGGAGTTCTCCCTGTGCGTCGCGAAAGAGAAAACCTTGAGCTCATCTCCACTGGCCTAGTCGAATGGGTTAGCCGATGAGCTAGGCCCATACAGCATCATCAACACCTTTGGAGATCCAGCATATGGGCCTGGTCCACGCACGAAACCCTTCAGAGTCGGAGGCACGACGAAAGCATCACCCCATAAATAATCCCACATCGCCGAGAGAGGACGCCGCGTGGAGCGCTGAGCGCTACATATAGGAGGCGCCGTGCTGCTTGTGAACCTTGCCTTAAACTAATGAGTAAGGAAAACAAAGCGGTGCGGTGAGAGCCGCTCGCGGTGCGGGGTCAAAACCTGCACGGCAATTTTTGTGAGGGGAAGAGGCTGGCGCGGGCACTGACACTGCCCTACTTCGCAGGACTTGCCTGTGCGGGCCTCCCTACCCGCTAAATCCCAACCTAAAATAGTTCTTCATTGCGGCTAATCCTATTGGTTTCGGTAATTAATTAACAGGCATCCAATCCTCGCCTTAGATGATCGTGGTGGCTTATGTGGTTTGACTGGAGCTAACGTGGTCACATGATCGAAAGAACAGCAAATCGATCATATTTAACTGATCGGGAGCTGTAGATTTTTTCTTCTGAAAAACTGTTTTATTAGCTTTTTCTTTTTTTTAGCTATTTGTTTTTATAGTTTTTTCTAGAAAGGGGCAGTAGCTTATTAGAAGAAATCGTTTTATAAATAGTTAAATTTTTTTAGTACTAAGTGTGAAAGTAGGTCTATCCTGGCTAAGCTGACTTAATTACTTTATTAAAAAATATCTGCAGAATTGTGTGCCGGTGTTCGCGACAAAGTTACTACTACTAAAATTTATATATAAAAAAAAAACAGAAGAGGAGACAGCCTACTTCTGGACGATATTATGTGGGGAAAAAAAATCAATCCTTTGAAAGAGACGCTATGAGACGAAATTTGTGAAAATTTGGCTCCAATCCATCGTTGGAGTTTCTCGCTCACCGACACCAGCTAGCTCTTTTTACGAAGCAATCTTTCATCTCTGTTCAAGGGTCTTTGTAGGTCGGATATCTTACCTCTTTCATTTTCGAGCTATGCCTTTTGCGGTGTGCACCCCAGAATAGGTGACATTAACGTTGGACCAATCCAGACAATCGAACACCACTTGATTTGGTTGATGGTTCAAAGTTCAAACATGAACGAACAGTGCAACTGCAAGCAGTGACAAACAAGTAAGTACTGTCGGTTAGAGGGGAGTGCTATTATGAACTAACCACAAAATTTCATATCGTGAAATTGGATCCAACCAGTAGTTACCGTGCTAAGAAACGCCACATCGACCATGCATAAAACCTAGCATTTTTTGCTCTGATGTTCGGACTTCGGAATCGGCTTCTCTCCAATTTGCTGTCTCAATTATCATCTATCCCCTTGTTATTACCCTCTTAGCAATCACGAAAGTCCAATGTTGTAGTTGAGCATAAAAAGCAAACTTTTATAATAGCCAAAGGGTAATACATATAGATATTTTAGCCATATATATCCGGTGCATCTCTCTTAATTTAACTGTTCAGAAATATAAATATATTTTGATTTTACACAAGGATTAAAGTTGGAGTAAAATTGAGAAAGGTTCAAGCGAAAATGATTTAGATACCCTATTTAATTGTTTTAGAAGATGAGAGATAATATTTTATTTGTGGTGGTAATGAATAAATGTATATAATTGAGAGAATAAATAGGGGCACAATAGAAAAAAAATCTCGTTAAATTTATATACAAGTTTTATATTTCTGACTAAGACCATTCAAAACCTTATATTTCTGAACGGAGGGAATACAAGGTAGCATAAAAAAGTTTGATTAAAGTCCTCACGAGTGCGTACTGCGAATTTCAGGGAGATTCCTTTTAATAAACGTATACCGTGAATAAATGGGCACCAAAATGCAAAACAGAAAAAAAACAAAGCGAAAATATTCTAGAAGAAATCTATTTGTAGCCACACTGCTACACCCCCACGGCCCCACCCCACCTCCATCACTGCACGTCGCGGGCTCGTGGCTTCCTTCCTTCATCTCCACCCAGGCATCCACGGACCGCAGAGAACAGATACCTTCTCCCCCAAACCAGATCGTGCTCTGAACCCAGCGGCGGTGGGCGACGGCTACCGTGAGCCTCGGTCGCCGCCTTCGATCTAAGAGGTGCGCCCCCCTCCTCGTCGATACCTGACCAGCTTTTGCGGGATTCGGTGCTGCTACAGGAATGGTTGCCTGTTAGGCCATTCGTATGGCTAGATTCGGTTTCCTTGGTGGAATCGGAGCTGCATTCCGTGTAGGATGAAGGGATCGTTTCAACGGGCTGTGGAAAAGCGTGCGAGATCGCGGCGATCTGCGCTTGTGTCGTACGGGAACATTTTAGTGGGTTTCAGTACTGCTGTAATCTGGATCAGAGGAGCGAGGGCGAGTTAGTTACGTTCCAGTATTTGCTTGGGCGATTTTCAGGGAAACACGGAGCGATTCCTTGAGATCGTCTGATCTAAGGGCGAGAATCGGAGATGTGGCCGCAGCTTAGTTGCAGGGGATTCCCGCCGTTTAGGTTACGCGACCATGTGATTTTGGTGAATGCTGTGGTCCGTGGAAATTAGTGCCGCGCGACTCGTTTTAGCTTATGGACTTTATGGATGTTTTAGGCTCAGTTTGTTTAGGCTTGAGCTTGGGCTTATTTGGCTTCTACACCTCTATAAGCCATAAGCCAAAACAAACAGTATTTTTCCAGTCAGACGGAGAGAAGAAGTTTCTAGCTCAATTTGCACTACGCGAGAAAAGCAAGGAAAACGATGCTTCGGGTGTGGCTGAGCTTCTAAAAATTCACTTCCTGGTACCTTACAACTTAACTATTATTTACAAAAATTGCCATCCTTATCCAGCTCAGAGCTTTTTCACTCCAGACTTCTTCCACTCGCCAAATAAGCTCAAGCTCGGCCTAAACAAACTCAAATTGTGGTGAAACTGTTTACTAGTGGGTTTAGATCCGCCTGGTGTCCAAGCAAGGCAGCCCCGCCCATGTCGGGTGGCACACCAAAATAGGTACACTGTTTAGGCCCCTACTAATAAACGGCCGTGTCGTCTTGGCCCATGTCGTCTGGTCAAGCACGACCCAGTGACCTCATGGTGTTGTGTTAAGACGCGTCATTTGCGTCTTGAGGCCGAGATCTGTTTGCTGTTTTAGCCAAAAATTTGAAAAAATTAGAAAATTCAAAAAAAAAAAGTTAGAAAATCGTAAAAACTTTAAAAAAATGCATATTTGAAAAAAAATCTAGAATAATTAGAAAAACTCAAAGAAATGTAGAAAAACATTTTAAAAATCTATATAAACTAGAAAAAGCTAAGCGGTAGTCTGCCGCCCAAGATTATGTGTGTTAGTGTTGCGGCCAAATGGCAGCGGCAGCCCAACCTGACGCCCAAGCATGCCATGCTGGCCGTGCCAGCGTCTACAAGATCGGGCCCGCCGCGCGCTTAGTATGGCCTAAGTCACAAAACGGAACGATGTGGCGTTAGTGTCCCGGTCGTCGTCCCCAATCGAGGAGGTTCGACACGGATCGATTGTTTGGTCGACGCTGATTTAAGCCGACGTCGTCCCAATGCCGCCGAACCTGGAGAAGCACGAGAGGTACGAAGGTGCTATCGCAAATCCAAATCCGGTGAACTCACCGTTATTAAGTCGTCATGCCGCCGCCTAGGCGTCCGCCACGGAGAAGTCCGCCATGGTAGCTCGCCTCGCTGCTCGGTCTTCGTCACCACTTGCCCACACCGCCGCTTACTCGGTAATCGCTCGCGATCGTGTCGCCACCGCCATCCAAAGAACAAATCTGCTATTTGGATATGCTCCTCCACGCGCCTCCTCGCCGGATCAGCTCACCTCTGCGCCGGTAGCTCGATCGGGGAGATGGGGGAGGCGACGGGGGAGACGATGGGGGAGCGCGATGGGGGTGGTGATGAGGGAGCTCGATAGGGAGGCGGGGAGCTCGATGGGGGAGGCGACGGGGACCTCAACGGGGGAGGCGACAGGAGAGGAGCTCGATGGCGGGAGAGATGGACGCGCAAGGAGGGAGCTCGACAATGGGAGAGACGACGCGACATCGAGACGACGGGAGGTATAACGCGATACTGAGGCGAGTAGGCGACGGGGGAGTTATATATTATGTATATACGTATGTTCCACCCAAAGGTCCAAGCACTCGATCCATTGCTAAATTGGACGGATCGTCCCAGATTATCATTCCAAAAATAATTGGTATACGTTCCACATCTCGTACTGCGCTCAAGAGGTATACCCTACCGAACCGGGAACATGGAAGACATTGATCCGCGTCCGTGTACTGTTTCCTCGATCTTACGAACCGAACATTGTGACTTAGGGCATGGCCCATTTGGCCATCTTTAGCTATGCCGATTTTTGATGATGTGGATGAGAGAGAACAAAGAGAGAGAAGACGTCTGGCATGCAACAAACTGTTTTTTTTTTGGCTGTCGTATGCATGCCGTCTTTAGAAAATTGTGGGGGTTGACTTAGAGATAACCCATTGCATGAGTTGTCTTTAGTTTTGTCTATAGATGATATGGACAATATTGCAGACTAAAGCCGTCTATACTATTGTACATGCCCTTAATTAGTTGTTGTTGGGTTGCACAGTTGCTAGCAGCGAATTAAGTCCATCTTGTTTAGTTATGTGTTATTTGTTTGCCCTTGGTTCATATTGTTGTCTGCAGCCAGATGAACTGAAGTAAAATTCGAGTTAGGTCATTCCATGACATTGGGTTCTAGGCATGCTGGAAGGGGTTATCCTTGACATGTTAGCCATTGAGAGTTGGGTGCCATTGATTAACCTTCTTTACTGGAGCAGGATCCTAAAACAGTTATTGTGCTATGCAATTGGATCATCTTGTTTTCACCTGGTTCTTATGATTATGCTTATGGCGGACAACATCAGTTTGAAACTTGGAGATGAAATATTTTTAAGTGGTTTGCCTTAATTGATAATTCTGGAAGGTATGCTAACTTAACAACTTACTGCATCTAAAATGTTGTTGCTAAAGCTAATATATTGGGCATTTGCTGTATTTCATATCTGGGTCTTTAGTGCATATTTGGCTTCATGTTAGTTGCCGCATATCAGAATTTCATTCTGTTCTTTGATTTACACAGAAGCATTAGGAGAAGCACATTGAACAAATTAAGCTGTGGGATTTCATTTATTCTGACCTGGATATCTCGAGAATGTGGAGGTTCAATCCCTTTGGGGGAAAAGTACAGAGTGGATTGGAAGGCCGCACCATTGATATTGGAAACGTGAAGATCACAGTACGCAATGCTATTGCACAAGGAGGTTTCTCTTGTGTATATCTGGCATGTGACACATCGCATTCATCAAAGCAGTATGCATTGAAGCACATCATCTGCAATGATTCGGAATCACTTGATCTTGTTATGAAGGAGATCCAGGTGATGAACGTCCTCAAAGGGCATCCTAATGTTGTTACACTGATTGCCCATGATGTTTTTGACATGGGCCGCACAAAGGAGGCACTGCTTGTGATGGAGTTCTGTGAAAAGTCCTTGGTGAGCGCAATGGAGAACAGAGGAAGTGGTTACTATGAGGAGAACAAGGCACTTTTGATTTTCAGAGATGTTTGCAATGCAGTTTTTGCCATGCATGGGCAGTCACCACCAATTGCACATAGGTATGTTAAAAGATTCATTTACAAATAACGAAGGAAGGTTCCATTCCCATTCTTTTAAGAATGCTTTATGATATTTGCATTTTTTATCAAGTATCAGAGGTTACATTTGTGCAGCGTTTATGCTGTTCTGTTTCACTATTTGATTAGTTGAATTTACTTAGCAACTACCGGTAAATTAGTAAATTGAGTATTGCTATTTGTTTGCTTGTACTTTATTTGTATTCTGCTGTATCCTGGCTGGAGTGCGAAATCCCTGTATCTTGTAGGTTGTAGCTTTGTTATCTGTGCGCGACAAATGTTATACGCAACCAGTTCTTCCCTGCATGAGTGTTTCAGATTTGGTTTGATCAAGGGACTTGGTTTGAACTTTGATGTTGTTAAAAAATAGTTGAAAATTAGGTTGGTACCATCACAAAGAGTGACATTTAGCAAAATGCCATTGCAATCGAGGACGATTGGCCAGACCATCGCAAAGGTCTGAAATTATGCAAAATACCATCGATGTCAGTGTTTCCACTAGTTTTTAATGTGAAGGGGAGAGAATTTTTTCAAAAAGTTGCATTTGCCCTCGCCCTTTTACTATGGCCTTCTTCTATGGGCAACACCTCTGCTCGGGCCACTGCCCGTTTGAGCCGTTGCCCTTGCTCTCATCGACAGCCGCTGTGGGTCCCACTCCCACCATGGTATCAAGGCCCTGAGCGAGCAGTGAGGTGGCGAGGCTGCCTATGCTGGACAGCATCGATGGTGGCTGGCACCATCCATCGTGCCTGAGATCCACACCACATCTGTCCAAACCCGGCAAGATCGTGGTGCCTCGCCGAAATCAGGTCGAGGGAGGCCTCCAAAATGCAAAGGACAGATTCATAGAAGGACTAGAAAAATCAGAAACTCGTCCTTGTTATTCATGTTATCATCGCCAAATTGTACTAGTGCTACCCAAGTTTCCATAACTCATGTTTGAATTCGTGCCATTCAGTGGCAGTGCACATGTGTTCAAATTCTGGAGCCTTAATTAGGACATGCCAGCTCCTCACGTCAGTGATGCCGGTGAGAAGGCCTGGAGCTTGTTGGTTTCCAAGGCCTGTGCGAGTTGGCCATGCCTGCACAAGAGTTGTTCACCCTCCAAGCTGTACTAGTTGATGTAGCAAATGATGCCCCTCCATGATGAGAACATGCTGAGGTGCGGATGATTACCTGGTGCTGTTCCTCGGCACTTCCTCCTCCTTTATAGCCTTAGCATGCACGGAAGCATCTAGCACACGACGAAATGCAGGGGCGCGACTTGTGCAGTGGCATGCAGCAGCCGAGACGTGCATGGGGTGTGACGGGAGTGAAAGAATTGATGAAGCCAGAGAAGGCCTTGATGAAGAAGAGGTGGGGCAAGAGCGAAGGTCATGTTGCACCCCTAATGGATGGTTCACCGACAGTGATGGTATTTTGCATAATTTTGGGTCTTTGCAATGGTATATGTCAGTCACCCTCAATTGCGATGGTATTTTCCTGTATCTCTCTCTTTGCTATAGCACTGACCTAATTTTCCCAAAATAGTTTGCTTTTACTACTCACAAATTCCTCACATTCTACCTTTTTTCTGTGTTCTGTAGGGATCTGAAAGCTGAAAATGTTCTTCTTGGATTAGATGGTGCATGGAAACTATGTGATTTTGGAAGCACATCAACAAATCATAAGTGCTTTGACAAGCCAGAAGAGATGGGGATTGAGGAAGATGTCATTAGAAAGCATACAACCCCAGCATATAGGGCCCCTGAGGTTCGTGAACAGCCTTCTATATGCGAGATTAAAATTTTTAAACCTTGTACAGCATCCAGTGATCCCATGTATGCATTTATGTTTTTTCAGATGTGGGATCTCTACAGAAGAGAAGTTATTAGTGAGAAAGTCGACGTTTGGGTAAGTGCATAGCATATGAACATGTGGTCTTTATGATGCATATGTTTGAATCTTAAGTAAACTAATGGCGTAGCATGTTCTATATTCTCCACATTAACTACCATAGCTAGGCACATCTACTTCTTAAAAAAAAATAGATGCATCTGCTTTTTCATGCTAATGAGTGATGCCTAACAGAGTGATTAGGTTATTGGATCACACTGCACTTAAGCTTCAAAGTTTGGCTATTTATCTTGCACTGCATTTAAAGTATGGTGAAGTCATTTATAACATATTTTAATTCACAATTGGCAGGCCCTGGGGTGCCTTCTATATAGAATATGCTACTTCAAATCTGCATTTGATGGAGAGTCCAAGTTGCAGATACTTAATGGCAATTATCGTATTCCGGAGCAACCCAAGTATAGCACTGCTGTCACGGGGCTGATCAAAGATATGCTGGAGGCCTCTCCAAATGCCAGACCAGATATCACGCAGGCAAGAGCTTTGATTGATTGGCCATTCATCTCCATGATACTAGGTTAGTCATAGACTGTTGCATCTAGCCTTAGGATCCAGACAAGCATAGTTTTCTTTGATTGATGTTAGAATTTGTACATTTGGCAGGTCTGGTTTCGTGTTAATGAACTACTGCCTCTAGGGTTACAGAAAAAATTACCTGATGGGGCTTCATCAGCCATTCCCATGAGTTTGCACGATGAAGGTGAGGTGTGCTTTATTTGTAGAATAGAATACAGTTTATGGATCATGCAGAATTGCCCTTGATTCACAGTAATCGTTAGAATTTCTAAACTTGGACATGTTTGTTTCTGTTGATAATAGAAAAATGTAGCAGTGCTTCACTCTTCTTAATATATTCAATTGGTGGTACTGTGCTACCTAGGATAGCCCCGTGATACATTCCATGGGTGCTATTTACAATAAGACCTCAGTGTTAGTGTTGTCTGGATTCCAGATTAACACCCATAGTGTTATATGGAGATTTGGAGCCGTTCTGGTTCTCATATTTAAGTAAATTTTGGAGCTTCATTTGAACTAGTCAAAATCAATTTGGAGAGTTTCTCAAAAAAATTTAGTGGACTATGTATCATTTGTTAATCAATGCAATTTCGTTTTGCTTGTTGGATAACTCCACTGATTGTACTTGAAGGGACATACTTAGAGGGTGGAGTGAGGGACCCTTTGGGAATAGAAAAGAAGACTGTTTGCATTACTCATATTCTGTAATATTAGGATACAATTGTTTTCTGAGTTAAAATTAGACAGTAACATTAAGAAATTTGGCTCTAGAAAATTTGTTTTGGACGAAGCTGGAATTTACATGTCTAGAGTCCTCATTCAGCATCCTCATAATTTTAGGAACTTTTATTTTTAGAACATCATAGCATCACCTAATTATAGGACAATTCGGCAGTATCCGTATAAATTGTTACAGCTGTTATAGATATAGAGAAATGTCAGAGTTTAATACCAGAGTTTACATTATTTCCATATTAGTGAGCATTAACAGGTATAATGCTTTCCTTAAAAAAAGGTATCATGTTTATATTGATCATCTTATAAGCTAGTCACTGCAATCTTTTGTATTAGGTAGTGTAACCCCATCTTCAAGCAAGCTTATCCTTGGATGTCCTATGTAACTGGACTATCCCTTTTCTCAGCAGCGAATTTTTGACTAAATATTTTCTGGAGTGATAGTGTGATCAATGACCATGGTTACTGTCGTACTTTACTAACATAATTTTGGACGTGAGCCATCAGGTCATGTAAAATTACAATTATCTGTGTACAGTTGGAGCATCATCTTGTTTTGGTTGCGTAGGTGCTTATAAAAGAACACATGTGATGCCTAGAAGAAACCCTCCTCCACCTCCAGGAGAACAATCTACCAGTTCATTGTCTCATGGAAGCTCAAAGGCTGGAGATGCACCTCTAGGTGCATTTTGGGCGACACAACATGCACAGGGCTCTCAAGTTGCAGATAATAGGAAGCCTTTGTTTGACGAAGTACCAATTAAACAATCACCTTCATCAAAGCATAACCAAAGCAGGGTGGACATCAGCATCAGTACCTCTGGAGATAGGCATGGTCATTCTGGTCAGGCGTTACGAAGTACACCAAGTTATAATGGACTTACGGGTGGTTCTGACACAAATTTCTTTGTTGAATCACAAGGTTCAGTGAAAATTAAAACACCACCACATCAAAGCAAGCCAAAATCTGAGAATGATCCCTTCAACAACTTTCTTGCAGACTTCGACACAAACAATCTCCATTCTGGGACCACTGCTGCTGGCAAGACATGTGAGCTTGAAGCTGAAGTGTCCAATCTGAAGGAGCAGTTGAAGAAAACTACATTAGAGAAGGCCGAGATGACAGCCAAGTATGAAAAGCTGTCTGCAATCTGCCGCTCCCAGCGTCAGGAGATTCAAGAGCTAAAGCGCACTCTTGCCGAGACTACGCCACCATCAAGCAAAGTCAGCTCAAGGATACCAAAATCTCGATCTCAGGTGCTTGCTCCATATGTATATTAGTACAACATATTTGCTTGGTTCTGAATTTTGTTAGCACCTTACGTGAGACTTATATACAATGTATGCAGCAAAAGGAGAAGATTGAAGGAACGGTGTGGGAGCTCGAGCATGGAATGCTCGCAAGCAACTCTTCATTACCCAGCTCTGAGGCCAAGACATGGCAGGCATTCCCTGAGCCAAAAGCTCAGCCCAAACCAAAGGTCGAACATGCCACAAATGGGAGGCAAAACCTAACCAGGAACAGAAACGCAGCGCCTTCGCCCGATGCGTTGGGGTTTGGGCCAGGTAGTTTCAGAACATCACCGGGGAGTTCTGCTGCTGCACAGATAAACAGGACTACTGCTCAGGGGAGTTCCTCCCAGAGATTCAGCACAGGGGCAGCGAAGAAAGTAGAGCAGCCATCAGGGTGGGCCGGATTCTAGCTTCTCACCAACGTGCGGTAATCGCCATGCCCCTGTCAAATTACAAACTGCCCTACTCTTCACTCGCAAGTTGCAAATGGATGCGACCACAGCCGTGATTCTTGCCTGCCTAGGATGTCAAGATTCGTTATTTTTTTTTGACTGCAAGATTGGTTAGTTTCAGTGTGTTCATAGTTTGGTTGAGCCGACCTACGCATTGACTTTTCTTATGTCGTTTGACATTACCTTGTTAATAAATATATACTAGAAATACAATCTGTGCGATAGCGCAACGTTGTATGTCATAGCACGTGATGAGGTCCGGCCCTTTATTTTGTTAAAATGGAAGCAAAAATCAGGAAGTAATGTTACGTTTAATCAGTAGGGAGAAGCAAATTTGAATGAACCTTAAAGTAGAAAATCAAAAAGGAAAATGAATTTGGAAACTCTTAATCCAATTGCGCCAAAATTGAGATCTAGCCTAGCAGGAGCAACAGCTTACATGAATTAGATGACACAATTACTCAAACATTTATGATTATATTCATTTGCCCATGTTGGCATAAACATTCAGAAATTTTACCCAAGCTCAAATTTTCAAAGCTCAAATTTACCGACCATTGTTTATTTGCTTGTATAGGAGAGAATATTTTGTGCTACCTACCCTTACGATGCTGTAATGTTACCTCTTTAAAATACGGTGCAAATGATTATGAAAAATTAAAAAAAAAATGGTAGCATTGACACAAAATCAATCTATCAAACCACTAAATTTCAAATGTAAATTCGATCTATACATAGAGAAATAAAAAAGATAAATTCAGCTCAAAAGGAAATCATAAAATAAAAAAGGGAAAAAAAGAGAGGAAAAGTTGCTGTTTACTGAAATTTGTCTCTTTTTTTTCACCTCTCCTGATGTAAGCCATGTTTCCAGTTGAATTTGTGTTGGACACTTCCTCATATCATGGCATACCTAACCAAAAATTTTACGTATTTTTTATAGCTATTTGTGTCATATTTTGACGGATTTTATAGCTGAGTTCTTGGTAGCACATGATATCTTCTCATTTATATAGGCGTAAGCATTCAGAAGCTCAATCAGTTCACATTCAACGTCACCTAGGAGTCCCCAAATTCACAATTTTTTTGCAATCAGAACCATTCATAAGCTCAATTTTTTTTTTAAAAAAAACAATAACTGACATGCATAACTCAGAAAAGAAAATGCACAATTTAACAAATTGATAGTCCTTTACAGCAGGACACAACATGAAACTTGGCATACAACATATCGATCAAGGTCGACATGTAACTTTACATACGTACAAAAAGCCAATTCTTGAAAGTGAATATAACAATTCCTGAAAAACTTAACACAAACACGCAAACAGTTTATGTTAACTTTGGTGCTCAGAGGGATGGGGCATGCTTCAAGGAAACCCTAGCTTCAAATCTCGGGATGGATGTAGCCGCAGTGAGTCAATCTCGCTCGGTGGCGCGACGTCGGCTACCAGTGAGAAGGACTGTACATATCATTCAGAGTGACAACAAAAACTAAAACTTACTCCTCATATGGCCCCTGATGATACAAATGCTATCCCTTCCAACACACAAGCCGTCTCTGATAGGATGCTAACAATTAGGGAAGATAATTGATGGATAGATTAACATAAACTGTAACATCTGAATTAGTATCCTAAGGGCCTATTTGTTTTAGCTTTGATTTTGGATTTTGGCCCTAAAAGCAGAATAAAAAACAATTATCCTGATTCTAGAATCCGATTCTAACAATCCAGCTTAACCATATACACTAGAATCCACAATCCGCTTCATATATACTTTTGGATTCCAACTTTTAAAGAATCAGCTTCTAAGTACGAAAGAATGGTACTTTCCCTATCTCCTATGTCACCGGAAGAGCAACGAATAGAGTTCTTTAGAAGTGTCGTTCAGTTTTTACTACCAACTAAATGTCGAACGGGCAAAAGCGTTACTTTTACATTAAAACTATCTATATCATATCGAACGTAAGGTTTTCACACTAACCCATCAACTGCTGGTAATCTGAAACCTGGAAGAGTTTCGAGAACATTAGCATATAAAAAAGAATGTTCATTTACAACAAATTGCAGGGGCATGTTAACAAAAAGAAAGATGCGACAAAGCACCAAATAAATTTCTTTGAAATTAGGCAAGTATACTCGCTAGTTTTCTTTTTCATATAGAGCATATGCAGCAAAAAAAGTGCATAAGGCCACAAGTAACTACTGGGGAAAAACTATTCACCAAAGTTTATAAGCCGAAAACAAATAACATCGTAGCTGTTTAAGTGTACATATCCTTTGATTTACAACTAACGAGCAATCTAATTTGACCACATAATGGTTCAGTACAAAGCTGCACAACATAATTACTTTACAAACTCCCGTGACAATTTATATCTATATGTAAATGCACAAACGGCAATTGTGACCAAACCTAGCGCATGAATTAGGTTTCTTTGAAATGTAAAAGGCACAACTCAGAGCTCTCACACTTTCATAGGGCATCCATACCTAATACATGAAAATAAAACCTTTTTAGTTATCTGCAACAAACTATGAATTAGGTATCTAATACCTTGGGCGTGTACTTTATCCATCTTTCACCACCTAACGGCTTGCAAGAACAAAGCCAAAATTAGCAACGAAACACATGACAATTGGGATAGTACAACGTGGAATCATCGATTATTTGGTCTGGGTTCTAGGAGGATTGGTTGGTTGGTTAATTACCAGGCTGAGATCTGAGGGGCCGGCGTGGACGTAAAGCTTGGCGATATGTACTCCTTCCGGATGTGCAATGCGCTTGCACAGCTCGCTGGAGGTGCACTCTCTTCTAGTCCGTGAAGCTGAGAGCCGCGTATGCAAGAGCAGCTCGGCAAGCGGCCACCACGGGGGACCTTCGCCGTTGAAAAGCGGCGGCAGCCGCGACGCGGAGGAGCGAGTCGGCGGCTCGGCAAGCATAGCACCACCACTTCATCACCTCACGTATCACGGCGATCGGCGGTCAGGTTTATGCCCCAAGCAGCGCCCCCGGCCGTGGCCCCTCGATTCCTCACCCGGTCCACACGCTGCTGGGCTCTCGATCTGCACTGTCGGCGGCGATCGGAGTCCCGATCCATGCGTCCTCAATAAGAGGATGGGGGAGAAAGCCGATCCATGCGCCGCCGTCTCCGAGTTACGGGCACTGCTGCACGGCACTCCTCTCCCACGGGCACGGCCCACTTGGAGTTTCAACACGACAGCGGCGAGCAACCCAAAAGAGAGAGAGAGAGAGAAACCAAAGAGGCTACACACACTCTTCCAGTCTTCCTTTCCTGCTTAACACTTAAGTACTACTCCCGTGTTAGTACCATACCGCGAACCGAAGGACAGACACTCCAACATAAATATGCCGCTCTCAGCCATCCTGCCAGCCGGGCCTGGTCGCGCGCGCCTGTATCTCCAGCTTACGGAGGGCTAAAGAGTTGGTAGCGGGGGTTGGTGGGTTCGAGCCCATGTCAATCCAAGTTTTCCGAAACTCAAGACCAGGCCTTCTCCCGTCAAAGCGCGTCGCGATGTGAGGCGGTGGCTGCGCGTATCACAGCTTGCCCCGGGTGGAGAGAGGCCCGGCCAATCTGTTGACGAGCACTGTTTGCGGGGCGCTCATTGTGTGGTGCCGTTTACAAGGACGGGCCCAGTGTAAAGGTCCAAAGAATGGTTGGATCTAGTTGCAGATCGTGTCCTGGAGTTGAGGCAGGACCGATCGGTTGTTGGAGGCCCCCGTGGAAGCAAACAGCAGCAGTTGGTCCTTGAAAAGAAGGGGGCACGTGAAGTTGTGTCGTCGGAATGAATGACGGCAGGTAGGGGAGATGGATATGGCCTTTCGGAGAGAGTAGAGGAGCTTGGGGATTTGGCCCCGATAGGCACGGCAAGAAGCCGGCGGGCACATAGGCTGGGGGTTTTCCTCAGTCGAGAGTCCGAAAATGCGCTCGTGGGTGTCCACGGAGGCAAGCCCGGTTGGGTTCGCCGCACGGCATATGTGTTTTGCCACAAACGCGGTTTAGGCTTCGCGTGAGACGCGTAGCCTGCTTCGTGGAGCTTGGGTTCGCCTACTTAAACCCCCCCTTACCAACTCTTTTTATTTTTCATCATCTCGGGACTGTGCAGCTTTTGTTAGTAAAGTTAGTACTACTATCTCATTTGATCGTTCCAGCAGCGGCAGTCAAATTTTAAATAATTGATCGTTAACTTGATTTCGCTGAAAGCAACAGCACACAATTGTTTTACATGTGCTTCCATGCTTTTTTTTTAAGTTGTACAAAATTAAAAGCATGAACTAAGGATATAAACTAATTACTTACCATTTCATTTGCTTAAGATTTGTGTAAAAAAACACCGTTACGTACCAAAATAAATAATTAGCTGGCTAGCAGCATCACGCCCAGCAGGCAGCAGAAAAGTGTCATACGTATTTTTTGCAGTGAAGTTACGGACCACCGAGTGTCCTACCTTAATCCTTAGATTTTTTTTAAAAAAACAACTCATTTATATTAATAACTTAGGTAGAATATGTAAAGTGCCCAACTTTCACGGTGAAGATTCTAGATGAATAACGTATCACAATCAAGTCCTTTGTTTCTTGGGCTCCCGTGTCCGCAGTTGGGGCCAGTTGCATGCAGGTCAACTTCTAACCTCATTGGCTCTTGCACGTAACTGTTGCACATACTTCGTAATGCAAATAAAATATTATAGGATTTGAAAACACACAAATAACTGAACCGAAGAAACAGGTAAAGATCTTGGTTAAGTCGCTAATTGTATCTTTTTGAGTACGGCTCCGTTTGGTAAGACTCGTCCTACTCCTTCCTAATTCTATTTTGACTCCTCTGATTCTAATGTTCTAAACAATCAGGGACGGTTTCTGAAAGTGTTCAACTAGCAGCTAGCTCTAGATTCTTAAAAGAGGGAAGAGAGAGCGAAGAAAAAAAGAGAGCAGAGAGGGAAGATCTGAGACGATTCGACCATACCTCGGTGGCAGTCGGCGGCTGCAAGCGATGATCAGCGGTTCCAGATGCTTGTCACGGGCTCATTGGGGCGCTCGAACTACTGACAGACGAAGCGGCGGCAGCGCTGAGGTGAGGACAGGTCGTCGCTCGAGGCACGTTAGGGTCGAGGTGGCGCCGGCGGCCTTAACGGGTTGAGGCGGGGCGAAGGGTCGGGCCGAGCGATGAAGGCGTGATGAGGCTAGGTCAGACCAAGCGGCAGCCAGCCGACTAGGTTGAGGCGAAGATGGTGATTTACAGCTGGCGGCGTGGTCGGTGGGGACGGATTCTTCGAGAGCAATCGGAAGGTGGCTTCTTGCGCCAAGTGCAAAACCAAGAAATACTCCTCGGGGATTTTGATTCTCATGCGAGAGAGCTGAGGGCGTTTAATAGAGCTCCGGCTTCTCAGGCCGAGAATCTAACAGCCAAAGCTCTATCGAACAGTGCCTAAATAATAGATGTTTTTTATTTGCTATAGGTGGTGCCTTGGTGGCAGCCACTGAAAACTTCTTTTCCAGCTGGTTGAGGGGCTTATGTACGCCAGAGTACTGAATATTTTTATTCCGTGATGGATATATATACAACGCATACGCTTGCAAAAACAAAAAGACACATACGATATTGGAGAGCAGCAGTTACATGGGCCAAGGCCCAAAGATCTTCTATTCCTCAACAGACGTATTCATGGGATGCGTGGGCCTATTTAGCAAGGAATTCAAAGTCCTCGTAGCAAAGCAACAATTAAAAACCAGAAAGCAAACACCTGTGTGGTTAGGAGACCTGAGAGTTAAAGACATAACGGCATGTACAATGCCACAACAGTGGAGGACCTAAGATTTTTTTAGCTCATCGTCACGTCACACAGACACTCAGTGGGCAAAATTTGCTTTAGTGCTTAACTCCACCTCTAATCTCATTTGGGGTCCCACACCGTGATAAAAAAGAAAGCAGTGCTTCTATCCATCATTTCCTAATATAAGTACATAAATCTTAAAGCAACCAAATGAATAGGGGAGATACTAGCACTCGGACGTCCGATAACTGTTCATCCCATCGGACGCCTCTTGTAACATTTTTTTTCTACGCGTGCAACATTTTTTTCCGACGTGTGCAACATTTTTTTTAAACGCTTGCAACATCCGTTTACTGTAGTGACTTTCACTGTTTGTTGAAGGAAAATATTGCACGCGTTAGTAAGAAATGTTGCACGCGTATAAAATAAATGTTGCAGTGTATCCGAAAATTTCGGACGTCCAGACACAAGTCATTAGGAATGAATAAACAATTACCATCTATCTTTTGTTTATGCTTTAATTATATGCAACCTTTAAACAGTGATGTGCATAGAAGCACCTCAAGCATGATATCATCCATCGACCCTTCGTAGCCCGGCAGCCCTCTCCTTAACCCCCCCCCCCCCTCCTTCACTTTTCTACGTCACCGTCCGATTCGTTGCCAACAATAGCTAATCTTGCCGGCAATGAAAGGGACGCGGCTCCCAAAAGCTGCGACAACTATGATGGTGGCTAGCCGATAATATTTGAAGTGATATCTGGACCGATTTTGAGATGAGATTAGTGGAGGTGAACGCCGGTGGTGTAACACCCTAGCACTCCATGTACTCAAGATATTACCGCCATTTACATTTTTCATCACTTGTCATATGATTTTAACTATAATTTCAGCAAATATTCTAAAACAATTAACACCTCTACTAAACAATACTAATAGGAATTTATATAACAACATAAATAATATCAAAACCATAATAAAACTTAGAACCAAGCTCTCAAGTACGTCTGAGTCCATGCGTTTAGGAACATCCAAGCCTTCGCAATTGGGTACAACAGGATCATATGTGTTTGAGAGTAATCTTTACTTTTTGGCAATAACGAAGAACGAGGTTATATAGCCAATAGATAAACAACTAGACTTCTTATTAACCATTAAATCAAATAAGTCCACATAACTAAAAATGATATGAAAGTCCAACGCTAAACCAACTAAACAATTAATTATTCCAAGAATGATTATTGACACTAAATAATTGTGGATGATGATGTGACATGTGAAATGATGGCGCTACTCTCATCACATGCATGTCGTCTTCAACTTTCATCTAAAATATTAAATAAGAAAGGGTGAATCCACGACTCAGCAAAATACATAATAACATAGTAAGCAATAGCAATTCCATCATCAATAATTCATTTATAACATCCCTCACATTTCTCAATATAACTTTTTCTTTTTTTAAAATGTAAATGCTCATGCACGTCACTTTCTCTTTAGCATATAATGGTATAGCAAAGTGTCCACCCATCAATAAATCACTCATGTCTCGTCTTTTTTCAAACAGGTCTTGCCCCGTCCTTTTTCATACAGGTTCCAACCTCCACTCCCGTGGAGTGCCTATCTCAGTATGTCTTTCCTCTTCCCACTTCCATGCGATTGCCAACACATGGTAAGCTATAGATATCACTCATATAGTCATACCATCTATTTTCTATCTCATGATGCATATAATATCACATTTATCTTTCAACGTATTAATCATCATTGTCATGTTGTGCCATTCAGTTTTTATGGATGATTTATTAATAATAAATCAACAATACAAAAGTACTTATAAATTAACATCATGAATCATTTATAATCATTAGACAATATTTTCATCAACCATCTACCATTTTACCATGCACTTGCCTTTTAACCATGTGGAACAAAATGGCATGTGGTTGAAGCCAAACCTACATTCACACCTTCTAAAGTAGGTAAACTCATATCAAAATCATGCCATCATAGTATAAACATTAAACATAACATCATTGCTCTAATGCACATTCTTTGATTTAAATTTCTCCCATCACCGGACAGTTTATCCTTTGTTGTTTCGATGGTCAAAAGGACATAGCTCCTAGCTCAGGAGTCCAAACATAGTAAATCATATGTTTTATGAAAACTGCATAAAGTTGTTTATAGTTTTATAGTTATTCATATTTTCCAATTAATTCATTTAACCACTCGTTTCCAGCTGCGACGACTGATCCATTGTGTTACTGAACAATAGACTTCACAATTTTGAAACTATTTTTATACAAATCCAAATATATCAAACCATAGCATATCTTGAATTTAAAAAAATATCTACCTTTATCTAGTTGTGGACATAATTTAATTTGGCTATCATCTAGCCCTAAATAGCAAATTCGTTTTCTAGATAGCAAACTTCTACAAACCATAACTTTCAAACCGCTTAACTAAATTTTATGTTCTTATACTCTAATGAAACTTTATATAATAATTTACATTTTTCATAACTTGTCATGCCATGAAATTGACTGTAGGTACCCTAAAACTCAACCCGAAAGCAAAGGCCGCTAATAAACGAATACCAATCCCTCCTAAATTCCATCTTGATGCTCTCCAACTACCACATCTACCCTCAAAACAACCATAACAATACTCCATTACAATTCCAACATAACCAACGCTAATTTATAGCTTATATTCGTGTCCTGAAGATCCACCAAAAACATCGATGTCAGCGATCCTTCGTGATTCCTTTGTGTTCCTCGCTCATTCACACTTTCCGAAGCTCCTGCACTACATCCTCCAAGATCCTTGTCACCTTCGGCACACGGTAATGTGAACAGATTTTAGTTTGGGTGCATGATTTGACGAGGAACATGAAAAGATGGGAGGGACATCACCAGAGCTTGGCATGATAGCTGACCTAGACGACCAGTGTCGGTGGCCCTGGGTGATGGTGGCTGTCGGTCGATGGTGCTTCAAGGCGACGGTGCTGGTAGGGTGGAGGCGTGGCTAGATGGGTGGCAATGGCAAGGGCATCGCGCCCAGCGGCTCGGGATGATGGCAATAAGAAGTGCTATGGGCTGGTGGCTTGGCTAGGGCTAGCCTTAGCCCCCTGCACTTATATGCCGGCCAGAGCTTACGCCGAGTGTGGCTGACTCAGTCACGGCAACGTTTTCTCTCTTTTTTTCCATTCTACTTCCATCTCAAGTGAAATTAGGTCCTAGGAAGGCAAAAGTAGGTATTACAGGTGGTAGTGTCTCCTAGTAGTGTTCTCGACCACCGTGCCTTAGCAGGGAAATATCTATCCTGTTTTCACCCCTAGTAGTACCATACTTCCATCTAAACTACACGTATACCGGCAGAAATAATCACATCCAAGCTACTGAATCAGCCAGGCCTGGTCGTGTAGGCCTACAACTCTAGCTACAAGAAGGCAAAGAGTTGGGGGCCTTTGGTTTGCTTTTAATGGTTACCAATGTTTGTCTTACTAAATTTTGGTAGCGTTGATTAAAATTGGCAAATATTTGGTTTGCTACCAAATTTTGACAAGATTTTCTCCTTCCTTAGTTCTCTAGTTTATTTTCTTACCAATCTTTGACCAAAACATTAGTAGCCAATTTGGTGATCAGATTTTAGCAATACCAAATCTTGATAAGGTTTAGTAAAATAAATTTATCATTAAACCAAACAGACCGGGGTTGTTAAGTCTATAAGCCCATGTCGAAGCTACCCGCTGTATCCTAAACGGGTGGGTTGGCAAGGCCAAATGGTATATGAGGTTTTTCTTCGCGGTCGGGACGCGTCCAGCTAGCCGACTCCTCCGGTCGCGTGCCGGCAAGGAGAGGTCGATGACGGTGATCTACCGCCTGTGGGACACTAGTTCGGGTTTGGAGATGCAGTTTGGATTGCTTGATTTACCCGTTTCTTAGATTTGTACGCGAGCATCCATGGGATCTTGAGGTCACTCGTGACGAGTAAGGCGGCTCTGCACTGGCAGCACTGCAATGCTAGGTAGTTCCTTGCTATTACGTTCCAGAGAAGATAGGTACCAGCTAATCTATATGTAGTTTTGAGCTAGAGGTGTATACTAGTATATATGATAAACTCAGTGCATATATGAACACCAATGCTCCAATAGCTAGCCTTCCAATTAGCTAGGTGATCGAATAAACTTAGTCAGTAGTCATGCATTATATGCATAATCATGCGCAGTCTTTTTTGTGCGAAGAAGTACAAGGCTACAAGCGGCCGGTGACAACATGGTTACTCGATGCATTCACCAAATAGCACTTTACCAAACAGCCTCAAGTGCATCAAATCGAACAAGAGACCGGACGATGGTGTCATGCGGCTAACCGCGCGAGGGCCTCGCCGGCATGCTCCCCGGTGGACTGCCAGAGCCGCCGGTAGTCGTCGTAGCTGAAAGTCCTGAACCGGCGCGGCCGCTCGGCGCTCACGAACGCCTCCGGCGCGCGCACCATGTCGTCCTTGAGCGCTAGCAAGAAGAGCACGATAAAGACGCGCGGCACCGCTGCCACGCACTGCACCCGGTGCCTCACGTTGTGCAGCACCCCGTTGCTCCAGGCCTGCACGGCACCAAGCTCAGGATACCAAAATAGACAAAGAAAGAAACTAGAATTTGGCACTATCGTAATCTACCGTGGCGACGTCGCCGAGGTTGACGAGGAAGGTGCCGGGGATGTGGTCCACGGGCGCGAACTTGCCGATGTCCAGGTCCGCCACCTCGAGGCCGCCGACGCAGTCGTCCTCCTGGAGCACGGTGAGGAAGCCGGAGTCCATGTGGATCTGCACGCCGGTCTTCCCCACGGTGTCAGCCGTGTAGTTGTACCTGTTGATGCGGAACTGGCACAGCCAGTCCTGGAACGAGCAGTAGGCCTCCTCCAGGCCGAGGCTCGCGGCCAGCTTCGCCGCAACGTCCACGATCAGCTCGTGCGTCTTCTCGGCGTAGCTCCTAATCGTCTCCCTGCAGTAGAATCAAAGTAATCAGGCATGTCGCGTGATGGCAGCTTGAAGAGCACCAAGAAATGGCAAGAAAGGCGATTCTCTGTAGTTTCTTTCACCCGATGTGCGGTGGTGCGTCGAGGGAGGTGCAGAAGGCGCCGACTTGTAATGACTGGGGACCCAGTTGTCAGTACGAGAGCAAGAGGTTTAAAAGGGCCAACATCCGGACCAAGCGAGGCGGGAAGCAAATGAACTGAGATATTTTCCCTTTTCTGCTCCTTCTTCCGCAAGCTCCGTCTCACGCCACGGCAACCCTTCGCCGGCGGCCACGGGACATCATCCTGCTTCGAGAGCTTCGTCTCACGTCATGGCGATTCTCCCTCGTCGACGGCCAAGGGACATGACATTTGGTATCAGAGCCTCGCTCTCCGCGCCCTCGACGCCACCCTCTCCGACGCCGACACCGAGCTCGCCGACGCCGACCTCGCATCTTGCTTTCCCCAGAGCCTGCAGCTCCATGTGTTGGTCGCCCGACCAAGTCACAGACCATGGCGCGTTCTACTGGCCTTTCAATGGGGACAACAACGCCAGCACCGGCATGAGCAACTGCGACGGCGGCGGCTACTTCGAGGGCTGCTGCTACTACCTCGGCGAGCCCGACGTGTCGTTCGGGATCAACCTCTTCAGCGAGGAGAGGAGCAGCAACTGGAGCGACGAGACAGCGGGTGATGCATTCAAGGTGTTCGACGAATGGCCTCTCCAGGATGTGGTATGGGATGAGGAGCATACCTTGTGTGATGCGGGGAAATCGATGGAGACGGCGGACAGCTGCGAGGTCACGGGCTTGCCGGAGGAGCTCCTCTCGGCGGCGATCTCCCGCACCTTGCTGCGCGACACCTGCCGTGCCTCTGCGTTCTCGCCACCCTTCTGCACCACAACTCAAATCCCCCCAAACCCATGAGGCGAGAGGCCAGGAGAGGAACTCTTCTCGATCATGCGCGATGGCGGAGAAGGCGGGCCACCCGTCGTGCAACGTCAAGCTTACCAAGGACCAGGATGCCCCTGCTGCCGAGGACATCCGCCCCAGCGAGGAGTCGCAGGTGGTTGGGGAGGTTCTCCGCGTCAAGGAGCTCTTCTCGTACAAGGAAGATCATTCGGATGTTGATCTATTCGAATCACTGAGGAGGTTGCAGTTGATGGAATTGTCCGTCTCCACTCTGAATGCTACTGAGATTGGGAGGAATTCTGATGCATATCACTTGGCTCCTCAAGCGATTGTTTGGAAGAAGGACTAGAAGACAGCTACTGGCAGGGCTGTATTGACAAACCCATTTCGGCTGCTTGGGTCAAACCACTTGGGGGTGGTTCTCACTTTTGCTGTGTATCGCCCTGGTCTAGCTGCTGATGCCTCAGTTGAGCAACGTGTGGAAGCAACTGTTGGATATCTTGGTGGAGCTTTTGACGTGGAGTCACTCGTGGAGAATTTGCTGAGTAAACTTGCTGGCAATCAGGATATTGTGGTGAATGTCTACGATGTCACAAATGCTTCAGAACCTATGGTTATGTATGGACCTCAAACTCCATATGGTAAAGTGCCCCTCCATATTAGCATGCCTGATTTTGGAGATCCATTTAGGAGGCATGAAATGAGGTGCAGGTATAGGGAAATGTCTCCTATGCCATGGTCCGCTATTTCTAATCCTTTGGGCACTTTTGTCATATGGATGTTTGTGGGGTATATAATTTCTGCTGCATGGTCTCAGTATGACAAAGTTTCAGAAGATTGTAGAAAGATGGAGGAGCTCAAAACTCAAGCGGAAGCTGCTGACGTTGCGAAGTCTCAGTTTCTAGCAACTGCATCACATGAAATTAGAACATCTATGAACGACGTCCTTGGAATACTGGACATGCTTTTGGGAACAGATCTGACACTGACTCAGAAGGATTATGCTCAGACTGCTCAAATGTGTGGCAGAGCATTGATAACACTGATAAATGATGTCCTTGATCGAGCGAAGATTGAAGCTGGAAAGTTGGAACTCGAGGCAGTGCCTTTTTTACTTGCATTCTCTCATGGACGATGTGATCTCTCTGTTTTCTTCAAAGTCAAGAGAGAAGTTGCAGGAGTGCAGCCAGATTGCCTTGACTGAGATTGCAACCCAATTGCAAATTCAGGTACTACTGAAACCTCTTACTGATGATCCCTGGAATGACAACAGTGGCGAAGAAGGCAGACCTCTTGCCTTCTTTGATGCCAACATACATGCGCTTGAGGTGCTTGAGATTTCACTTTGTCCAAATGTCTTTGGGGAGGCATATGAGTTTGTTGGGAATGCATGTCCACTGCTGAAACGACTCAGGCTGAACAAACATCGCTTCGACGATTTTGAAGGTTTGTCTGAAGGTTTGGACTACTACAGGAACGAAGATGGGAATTGTGGTACATCATCATTTACCATGCGGTTTGGATGAAAGTCCAGAAATAGACCAAGATTTGACTGATGAACGGTCATGGTGGCTTCGTCCTGGTGATCTTCAAGGCTTGAAGAGTCAACTGATACGGATGTTTGAGTTTTGTGGTGGATGTGTTCCATTGGGTAAGAGAAAGATGATTTGCCTTCACAATTCTGGCGTTAGGAACCTGAAGAAATATCCAAGTACACCAATCATTTTGACAAAGGAAAAGAGAGGAAGTGCTACTCTTGAGGGAAGCACTACAGGAACATGTCAACAGTTGGGCAGCTCATCAGATGATTTCTCAGAGGATGACAAGTCAACAGACCTTTGGTTTTATGTGTAATGGGACCCCAGAATTAGAGAGTTGTTCTTATAAATACAACATCATAACTATGCTATTGCTTGGGGACAAGCAATTTTTTCAGGGGGCGGTAATGTAATGACTGGGGACCCAGTTGTCAGTGTGAGAGCAAGAGGTTTAAAAGGGCAAACATCCGGACCAAGCGAGGCGGGAAGCAAATGAACTGAGATACTTTCCCTTTTCTGCTCCTTCTTCCGCAAGCTCCGTCTCACGCCACGGCAACCCTTCGCCGGCGGCCACGGGACATCATCCTGCTTCAAGAGCTTTGTCTCACGCCACGACGATTCTCCCTCGTCGACGGCCAAGGGACATGACACGACGTTAGCGGGGGACGCGGCATCGTAGAGGCCGAACGCCTCGTACAGCGGGTTCGTGGTGCTGGGCGCGACGTATCCGCTGCCGAAGATGACGTCGGCGTTGCGGCGCTTGGCTGTGACACCCAGCCCATGGGCCAGGCCAGTGAGCCGGTTTCACGAGTACTGTAGCTGCGCGGATACTGTAGCATCGGGGGACGGGGGTACTGTACCATCTTGCGGCTTTGGATATTGGAATCGTGGCGTCCCGGATTCGTTTGTCGACGTCGTTTCATGTATTTGTAGTTGTATTAGTAAGCGATGGCGCGGACAGGGCGGTTACTTGCGCTGGGTTTTGTCGGGGGTAAAGCAACGAAGTTCCGGCCGGCATCACGAGTTGAGAGGAACATGGCACTCAAATGTGCGCCAAACGGTTTAGGTTAGAGCGTGTGTGACTGACTAGTGGGTTCTCTCGCTTTGTCAGGTCAGTTCTGCTACTGCACAGATAAACAGGACTACTGCTCAGGGGAGTTCCTCCCAGGGATTCAGCACAGGGGCAGCGAAGAAAGTAGAGCAGCCATCAGGGTGGGCCGGATTCTAGCTTGGTTAGTTTCAGTGTGTTCATAGTTTGGTTGAGCCGGCCTACGCATTGATTTTTCTTATGTCGTTTGACATTACCTTGTTAATAAATATATACTAGAAATACAATCTGTGCGATAGCGCAATGTTGTATGTCATAGCACGTGATGAGGCCCTTTATTTTGTTAAAATGGAAGCAAAAATCAGGAAGTAATGTTACGTTTAATCAGTAGGGAGAAGCAAATTTGAATGAACCTTAAAGTAGAAAATCAAAAAGGAAAATGAATTTGGAAACTCTTAATCCAATTGCGCCAAAATTGAGATCTAGCCTAGCAGGAGCAACAGCTTACATGAATTAGATGACACAATTACTCAAAACATTTATGATTATATTCATTTGCCCATGTTGGCATAAACATTCAGAAATTTTACCCAAGCTCAAATTTTCAAAGCTCAAATTTACCGACCATTGTTTATTTGCTTGTATAGGAGAGAATATTGTGCTACCTACCCTTACGGTGCTGTAATGTTACCTCTTTAAAATACGGTGCAAATGATTATGAAAAATTAAAAAAAAAATGGTAGCATTGACACAAAATCAATCTACCAAACCACTAAATTTCAAATGTAAATTCGATCTATACATAGAGAAATAAAAAAGATAAATTCAGCTAAAAAGGAAATCATAAAATAAAAAAAAGGAAAAAAGAGAGGAAAAGTTGCTGTTTACTGAAATTTGTCTTCTCTCTCTCTCTCTCTCTCTCATGATGTAAGCCATGTTTCCAGTTGAATTTGTGTAGGAGACTTCCTCATATCATGGCATACCTAACCAAAAATTTTACGTATTTTTTATAGCTATTTGAGTCATATTTTGACGGATTTTATAGCTGAGTTCTTGGTAGCACATGATATCTTCTCATTTATATAGGCGTAAGCATTCAGAAGCTCAATCAGTTCACATTCAACGTCACCTAGGAGTCCCCAAATTCACAATTTTTTTGCAATCAGAACCATTCATAAGCTCATTTTTTTAAAAAACAATAACTGACATGCATAACTCAGAAAAGAAAATGCACAATTTAACAAATTGATAGTCCTTTACAGCAGGACACAACATGAAACTTCGCATACAACTCATAGATCAAGGTCGACATGTAACTTTACATACGTACAAAAAGCCAATTCTTGAAAGTGAATATAACAATTCCTGAAAAACTTAACACATACACACAAACAGTTTATGTTAACTTTGGTGCTCAGAGGGATGGGGCATGCTTCAAGGAAACCCTAGCTTCAAATCTCGGGATGGATGTAGCCGCAGTGAGTCAATCTCGCTCGGTGGCGCGACGTCGGCTACCAGTGAGGACTGTACATATCAATATATCATTCAGAGTGCAGCTTAGAGCAAAACAAACACTAAAACTTACTCCTCATATGGCCCCTGATGATACAAATGCTATCCCTTCCAACACACAAGCCGTCTCTGATAGGATGCTAACAATTAGGGAAGATAATTGATGGATAGATTAACATAAACTGTAACATCTGAATTAGTATCCTAAGGGTCTGTTTGTTTTAGCTTTTGATTCTGGATTCTGGCCCCAAAAGCAGAATAAAAAACAAATATCCTGATTCTAGAATCCGATTCTCACAATCTAGCCTAACCATATACACTAGAATCCACAATCTACTTCACATGTGGTTTTGGATTCCAACTTTTAAAGAATCAGCTTCTAAATACGAAAGAATGATACTTTCCCTATCTCCTATGTCACTGGAAGAGCAACGGATAGAGTTCTTTAGAAGTGTCATTCAGTTTTTACTACCAACTAAGGCCCCGTTTGGCAACTTGGAACCGGACTGTTTCTCCTAGAATCTAAAATAAATCCAACCAAACGGAATAGGACTCGGAACGTTTCAAAGCGAATCGTTTCTGATTTTTACACGCCGTGGTCGAATCGGCTAGCAACCCGTTCCTCCGAATTCTGATTCTACCTGAAACGTTTCTACCAAGAATCCGGAACCGTTTCCGTTTCTACTAGAATCTGGAACCGTACCAAACGGGGCCTAAATGTCGAACAGGGCAAAAGCGTTACTTTTACATTAAAACTATCTATATCATATCAAACGTAAGGTTTTCACACTAACCCATCAACTGCTGGTAATCTGAAACCTGGAAGAGTTTCGAGAACATTAGCATGTAAAAAAGAATGTTCATTTACAACAAATTGCAGGGGCATGTTAACAAAAAGAAAGATGCGACAAAGCACCAAATAAATTTCTTTGAAATTAGGCAAGTATACTCGCTAGTTTTCTTTTTCATATAGAGCATATGCAGCAAAAAAAGTGCAGAAGACCACAAAGTTACTACTGGGGAAAAACCATTCACCAAAGTTTATAAGCCGAAAACAAATAACATCGTAGCTGTTTAAGTGTACATTTCCTTTGATTTACAACTAACGAGCAATCTAATTTGACCACATAATGGCTCAGTACAAAGCTGCACAACATAATTGCTTTAAAAACTCCCGTGACAATTTATATCTATATGTAAATGCACAAACGGCAATTGTGACCAAACCTAGCGCATGAATTAGGTTTCTTTGAAATGTAAAAGCACAACTCAGAGCTCTCACACTTTCATAGGGCATCCATACCTAATACATGAAAATAAAACCTTTTTAGTTAGCTGCAACAAACTATGAATTAGGTATCTAATACCATGGGCGTGTACTTTATCCATGAGTAGTACCCATCTTTCACCACCTAACGGCTTGCAAGAACAAAGCCAAAATTAGCAACGAAACACATGACAATTGGGATAGTACAACACATGGAATCATCGATTATTGGGTCTGGGTTCTAGGAGGATTGGTTGGTTGGTTAATTACCAGGCTGAGATCTGAGGGGCCGGCGTGGACGTAAAGCTTGGCGATATGTATACTCCTTCCGGATGTGCAATGCGCTTGCACAGCTCGCTGCAGGTGCACTCTCTTCTAGTCCGTGAAGCTGAGAGCCGCGTATGCAAGAGCAGCCCGGCAAGCGGCCACCACGGGGGACCTTCGCCGTTGAAAAGCAGCGGCAGCCGCGACGCCGAGGAGCGAGACGGCGGCTCGGCAAGCATAGCACCACCACTTCATCACCTCACGTATCACGGCGATCGGCTGTCAGGTTTATGCCCCAAGCGGCGCCCCCGGCCGTGGTCTCCTCCATTCCTCACCCGGTCCACACGCTGCTGGGCTCGATCTGCACTGTCGGCGGCCGTCGGAGTCCCGATCCATCGTCCTCAATAAGAGGATGGGGGATAAAGCCGATCCAAGTGCCGCCGTCTCCGAGTTACGGGCGCTGCTGCACGGCACTCCTCTCCCACGGGCACGGCCCACTTGGAGTTTCAACACGACAGAGGCGAGCAACCAAAAAGAGAGAGAGAGAGAGAGAGAGAGAGAGAAACCAAAGAGGCTGCAGACACACTCTTCCGTCCCTGCTTAACACTTAAGTACTAGTTAGTACCATACCGCGAACCGAACGACAGACACTCCAACATAAATATGCCGCTCTCTGCCATCGCATCAGCCGGGCCTGGTCGCGCGCGCCTGTATCTCCAGCTTATGGAGGGCTAAAGAGTTGGTAGCGGGGGTTGTGGGCTCGAGCCCATGTCATCCAAGTTTTCCGAAACTTAAGACCAGGCCTTCTCCTGTCAAAGCCGTGCCGCGGTGTGCGGCTGCGTATCGGCTTGCCCCGGGTGGATAGAAGCCCGGCCAATCTGCTGACAAGCACTGTTTGCGGGGGGCGCTCACACTGTGTGGTCCGTTTACAGGACGGGGCCCATTGAAGAGGTCCAAAGAGGGGGTTGGATCTAGTTGCAGATCGTGTCCTGAAGTTGAGCCAGGCCGGTCGTTGTTGGAGGAGGCCCCCGTGGAGAGCAAACAGCAAAAGCAGTTGGTCCCTTGAAAAGAGGGGGCACGTGAAGTTGTGTCGTCGGAATGATGAATGCCGGCGGGTAGGGGAGATGGATGTGGCTTGGGGATTTGGCCCCGACAGGCACGGCGAGAAGCCGGCGGGCACATAGGCTGGGGGTTTTCCCTCAGCCGAGAGTCCGAAAATGCGCTCGTGGGGTGTCCACGGAGGGGAGGGCCCGTTGGGTTGCCGCCGCACGATGAATGTGCGAACGCGGTTTAAGGCTTCGCGTGAGACGCGTAGCCTGCTTCGTGGAGCTTGGGTTCGCCTACTAACCCCCCTTACCAACTCTTTTTATTTGTTGCTTTTTTTTTAAAATTGCATGAACGAAGGATAGAAACTGATTACTTATCATTTCATTTGCTTAAGATTTGTGTAACTTATATTCTAAGAGAGAAAGCATAAAAACACTGTTACCAAAATAATTAATTAGCTGGCTAGCAGCATCACGCCCAGCAGGCAGCAGAAAAGTGTCATACGCATTTTTTGCAGTGTAAGTTAAGGACCACCGAGTGTCCTACGTTAGTCCTTAGAATTTTTTCTAAAAAAGAACAACTCATTTATATTAATAACTTAGGTAAAATATGTAAAGTACCCAACTTTTACGGTGAAGATTCTAGATGAACAACGTCTCACAATCAAGTCCTTTGTTTCTTGGGCTCCCGTGTCCGCAGTTGGGGCCATTTGCATGCAGGTTAACTTCTGACCTCATTGGCTCTTGCACGTAACTGTTGCACATACTTCGTAATGCAAACAAAATATTATAGGATTTGAAAACACACAAATAACTGAACCGAAGAAACAGGTAAAGATCTTAGTTAAGTCGCTAATTGTGTCTTTTTGAGTACGGCTCCGCTCGGTAAGACTCCTCCTACTCCTTCCTAATTCTATTCTGGCTCCTCTGATTCTAATGTTCTAAACAATCAGAAGCGGTTTCTGAAAGTGTTCAACTAGCAGCTAGCTCTAGATTCTTGAAAGAGAGAACGGAGAAAAAAAAGAGAGAGCAGAGAGGGAAGATCTGAGACGATTCGACCATACCTTGGTGGCAGTCGGCGGCTGCAAGCAGTGATCGGCGGTTCCAGACACTTGTCACGAGCTCATTGGGGCACTCCAGGCTGCAAGCAGGGCGAGCGACGGTAGCGCTCGAGGTGGGGACAGGGTCAGGCTCAAGGCACAATGGGGTCAGGGTGAGCGATGGCGACGCAACGGGGTTGAGGCCGGGACGGGGTCGGGCCGAGCGATGAAGGCGTGACGGGGGCTGGGTTGGGCCGAGCGACGACGGCGCGACGAGCTTGAGGCAAAGATGGTGACGACGGCACGACGAGGTCGAGGTGGGGACGGGATTCTTTCAAGGAGCGATCGGGAGGTGGCTTCTTGCGCCAAGTGCAAAACCAAGAAATATTTCTCAGGGATTCTGATTCTCATGCGAGAGAACTGAGGGCGTTCGATAGAGCTCCGGCTTTTCCGGTCGAGAATCTAACAATCAGAGCTCTATCGAACAGTGCCTAAATAATAGATGTTTTTTATTTGCTATAGTGGGTGCCTTGGTGGCAGCCACTGAAAACTTCTTTTCCAGCTGGTTGAGGGGCTTATGTATGCCAGAGTACTGAATATTTTTATTCCGTGATGGATATATATACAACGCATACGCGATCGCAAAAACAAAAATACACATACGATATTGGAGAGCAGCAGTTACATGGGCCCAATGCCCAAAGATCTTCTATTCCTCAGCAGACGTATTCATGGGATTCGTGTAGGGGTGAAACCGGATCGGATACGGACGGATATTATTCGTCCCGTATCTTAACCCATATTTTTTTTCGGGATTCGGAGTCGGATACGGATGTTCCGGATACGGATACGAATTCGGATTATTCGGGATTCGGATACGGAGCGGATACCTGACAGATTCGGGTCGGGATCGGATATCATAATCAGATAGTAATATAGTACATAATTGTGTACGTAAAAGAACGAATGAAGCATTAACCTTACAACATTAGCTTCAAGTCATAATTATTTCAACGTATGATAGTAGTATAGTTAGAGGTGCAATTTAGTGACTCAACTAATTCGATAATTTGAATAGAAAAGAAGTTTATCAAATAAGTTGAACAAATCAATTTAGGTAAAAGCATTATGTCATCACTCTATTTGTTTGTTGATAGATTTGTTGAAGTTCACGCTTAATAACAAAGTAGTGTTTTTAGTGCGATATCAAACAACTATTCTATCTATCCAATAATAAACCAAATTAATGGAAGAATAATCGATTTTATCCGGATATCGGTCGGATATTTACCGGATATCGGGTCGGATATTGCTCTTCCCATATCCTAACCCATATTACATGAGATTTTTCGGATACGGATCGGATATTGCTCTTCCCATATCCTAACCCATATTACATCGGATTTTCCGGATACGGATACGGATAACATCGGTACGGATTTTAAACGGATTCGAAATCGGATCGGACGGATATTTCCTGTCCTATTTTCACCCCTAGATGTGTGGGCCTATTTAGCAAGAAATTCAAAAGCCTCGTAGTGGTTGTTTGGATCTATAAAATATAAACATGTTTTAGTAAAGTGCGTTTTAATCGGGTTTTTAGGAAAACCAGTTTTAGATTAGTTAGTTAGTTAGTGTGGGTTTTAATTAAACTATGTTTAGATAGTAGTGGTCACCAAATGGGTGTATGAGAAACAGTATTTGGATGAGAAAAGTAAAAAAAACGTTTTACCATCTGGCTAGCTCCTCTCTCTCTCTCTCTTACTTTCCCCATTTCAGTTGCTCCTCTCTCTCTTTTACTTTCCCCATTTCGCTTTGGTTCGCATCGCGTCTTTCCCCATTTCACTTTCGTTCGCATCGCGTGAGGAGAAGGGAAGCCAAAAACTCGCGTTCATGCCAATCACTATCCGGGAGAGGAGCCCAGCGGAGCATGAGTTGGGGACGGCCGCCGCCGCGGCGGGAGGGCTCGAGCGGACACGATGGGAGCGCCGGCGCAGGGTCATCACTGCCAAGATCCTCACGGGACTCTGCGCGTTCGGCAACTACAAGCTGCCCAAGCACTGCATACCCAAGCTTTTTCCCACCAGGTAATGATTTGTTTTCTCAATCATTCATGCTTGCTCCCCTTTGTGCTTGCAGCGAATGATCCTCTTTTTCCTTGGATAGCCTGTTAATTAAGCTATCAAATATCAATATATTATATCTGATTGAACAATTTCGAGATGCTTGCATCAAATCTTGCAAGTTAGGCTGCTACACAGGAACCCCTACTTGCATATCCTGGTAGGAATGTGTCATCTAGCTACTCATACACATAGAGCAACCGTACCAGTACTTGCATATCTCCATAGGAATGTGTCTTCTAGGTACTCATAGAAATGAGAGATTTCAGAACTTGCCACCTTTAAAATTCGTTTTTTCGGTATTTGACACCCTAGCCCACTGTCATAGACTCAGATGGACCCACATGTCATACACAGGAGCTGAAAGGCACACGAATTGGGTGTCATTTTCCGAAATTTCACTCATAGAAATAGAGTAGTCCTTGATATTTATTTAAGGTATAGAAATCAAACCTACAGAACTAAAAGGGCAAACTAGAATTATACGAAAAAACAGCCTGGATAATAATCCATTTTTAATTGATAACAAAAGTTGAAGATGCTAAGACAGTGACTAATCATCCTATCATGGATGTGCACTACGCTGTTGATGATTAGTCCACAGCTACCGAGCAATGCTTCCACGGACACGCTCACCAGCAGCCCGTTCATCTTTCTCGTATATTTGATTGACTCCTTACTAGTTGATCACCATGGTCATCATTCTCTTGCATGCCCAAATTCTCATAAAACCAAACAATTCATCATTCTGTGTAGCCTTCTGTATGAAGTTATGGATTATGCAGCAAGCCATAACAATTTTTACTTGAGTTCCATATGGATAAGGAATTCCTCCTTTAACTTTTAAAATTGGAAAACGAGCTTTCAGAACACCAAAAGTGTGTTCGACCACATTCCTTAGTTGTGCATGTCGATGATTGAATAAATCTTTTTCCCCTTTGTAGCACCGATTACTTCCACGGAATGAACCAATATGATAGTGATCACCACGATAGGGCGCAACAAATTTTGATGTATTTGCATAGCCCGAGTCGACTAGATAAAATTTACCTGCAAAACAAAGTCCCCTGTTAATCAATCACTACTAGTATAAAAAAATGGACACTATGTCAGTTCACAAATCTTTTCATTTACCTTTAGGTACAACAAAACCTCCGCTAGTAACAGCCCATCTAAGCACAGCTTAATCTGATGCTGAACCTTCCCATCCAGCAACCACATATGTAAATGTCATGTCAAATGACACCACTGCCATAACATTTTGAGATGGAAAACCATGTCTATTTCTGTAGGGAGTTTGCTCTTCAAACTTGATTTTTGCCTCAATGTGTGTGCCGTCAATAGCTCCAAGACAATTCTTCAAAGAACGGTTCATTAATACAATTAGTATGATAGATAGGAAGTGTAGCGCACTCAATATGGAAATTTACTTTGAAATATGGGTAGTACTTTGAATCAGCTCTAATTTTCAGTGGCACTTCTTTGGGTGGGTCTGTTATGTAAACATCACGCAAACCATTTATTGCATCTAAGACATTGTTAAAGTGTCGGCTAATTGTTTCTCCTGAATGTTGATATCTGTTCTGGATGACACGATTCCTAACACTGTGACCGATAGTATGCCAGAACATCACTAGTTGTTCATCCACTGTCATTCTCAGTGTATCGTGGAGCAAATTTCTCTCACACAGTTCATCCCTTAGCAAGTAGAAGGTGTGTTTATCAACACGTAGTTGATCAAAAAATCTAACAGGTGCCCATCAAGTAGTCATCGCGTCTGCTCAAAGACCACTTAATTCCGATGTGTTATGGCTACTTTTGAAAAGTCTAGTGAAGAACACGTCGCGAAATAAAGACACAGCAGCAATATTGTTAATAACCATTTGTTCTGAGTCAGAAAGATCATCATCTAACACTTTTGATGAGTTCATGGCACCCTGCATAATATACAACAATCAGTGCGCCGAGAAAAAATTTATTTCACATGAACATAGTGAACTGAAATTTAATACGTAATGTTCCAACATAGACTGAAACTAAAATACATGGAGCATGCATCAATAAGCCAAATGTAATCTAAGTATCGTAAACTATGTTTCTAATTGATAGATCTAAAGTCCTTGTATCCATATAGTCCGCATCTCCTCGTCCATCTCAACAAAGACTCCCCTTTGTTCAGCGTTTGTAAATGTGGCTGCAGCCTTTACTTTCTGGTTTAGGTCAACGTCACTCATACTCTTTAGTATTCCCATACACGCTTTCACTGAATATGCTTCCTCCTGTAGGGCTGCTCTTTTCTTCGTTTCAGCTATTTTGGAAGTGGCATCAGCAAGACTATCTATTGCATTTACAGCATCATCAGCTGTGCGCTTTTGTCCTCTATGATTATCTTGTGATTTACTTCCACTTGCATTAGATGACTTTATCTTTTTCTCTGCCACCTTTAGATTATTTTGGGGACAATTTCTTGGAGAAACCACTTGACTAACATATTTCTCGATGGTTTCATTTTCCTACACTTCAACTTCCTCATTCAGATCAATAATTGTATGCTTGCTTGATAAATCTGGACCTTTTCCTTTGCTTGATGCAGCACAAAACCCTGTGCAGTTGAAGTTGCACATATCTCTTGAAGATCTGGCCAACTAGGCCACACTTTATCACGATATTCTTGAACTGCATTGTCTTTCTGCAATGTGTTAATATTTTAGTTAAAATTATGCACTAAACTTTGGAATCTAACAAAGAGACAGAATATAAAATTACTTCAGGATGTTGTAGTTCAAGTTTGATATAACGTACCAAAATAAGCTCCTCCCATTTGTCATTGGAAGTTTTTATCATTTTGTCGTCATCATCCCAACCAAATCCAATGTGCTTAAGAAGTTTGTTCATGGTAGCATAGCAGGTCCTGAAGTACTTATGTCGATTCTTTAATTGTTGTAGTTCAAGTTTGTCGACTCTTGCATCATTGAAAGAAGCTAAGATTTCACGCCATGCTGCCTTTTTGTAGGTGGTCCCTTCTTTTCCACCATTGAGGGCTTGATCCTTCAGGATGTTGAGGAGGGTTTTGTCCTCGCTAGATTTTCAGGTATGCCTCTTTATGCTAACTTTATCTGTATATTCCTGCTTAATTTTTTTGTCCACATGGCCCTCCATATGTTTCTAAAAGGAACTGATATAACAAGCTGATCACTTGTGCAGATCCTATTAAACTTACACACTAGTATCTGTATGAGGCCAATGCAAATCTAGGAATCACAAGTAATCTAGGAAACACAAGTAAATGTAACTGACGTGCTGATATAATCTAGGAAATCTAGGAATTACATAACTTTGTTATGTAACGCAGGTACTAGTGTTTGTTGAGCACACATGTATACATTTACTTGTGTTAGATGATGATCTTTCTGACTCAAGAGTTATGTAATATGTGATTTAATCTGGTGTTGATAGTTCGGGATGTTAAATAACCAGTTTTATCTGATGCACATACGCATTGTATTTCTTCAAGTCACCGGGTTAGAAAAAGAGCTAGATTTGCATATTGTTCCGGCACAAAAAGAGTAATTATGCATATGGTTTACATGTAGTATCAACCAAGTTAATTAGTAATTACTGCAATACTTGGTCGCCTGCACCTACTACATCCCTAACATCTAATGCATCTTTGATCTCTATGCAAGCAACATGTGAGATGTTTTATCTATCAAAGAAGATCCCATGGATCGGCATTTACTTGTTGAATTGAAGGCATAAGAAGACGATGTTACCTCAGATCTCAATTGATTACGGAGACTTGACAGCCAGCTGCGGCGGCGGCCAACGATCCTCTCCTATCTTGATTAATTAGACGCTAGTTAATCTCCTTTTATATGCGGCAAGAGCTTCTAGGCGCAAAAGCATTGTATGGCAAAAAATATTCCCGCCTCTCTCTTATACGCGTGGGATCGTGTGGGATTGTGGTTATCAAAAACCCATTCAAATAAAAACGACGTGGACCTGATTTTCCTTATACGCGTTTTTTGGAGTTTGTGAAAATCGGATTTATCTTGAACGGGAGTTTGTTGGAGGATCCAAACACGATTTTAGGGGTAGTTACGATAAAGCAGGTTTTATGGAAACTAGTTCTTATAAAACTATAGATCCAAACAACCCCGTAGCAAGCAACAACTAAAAACCTTTGTGTTTACACCTTTGTGTTTAGGAGACCAGAGAGTTAAGACATAACGGCATGTACAATGCCACAACAGTGGAGGACCTAAGATTTTTTAGCTCATCGCCACGTCGCACAGACACTCAGTGGGCAAAATTTGCTTCAGTGCTCAACTCCAGCTCTAATCTCATTTGGGGTCCCACACCGTGATAAAAAAGAAAGTAGTTCTTCTATCCATCATTTCCTAATATAAGTTACATAAATCTTAAAGCAATCAAATGAGTAAACAATTACCATCTATTTTTTATTTATGCTTTAATTATATGCAACCTTTAAACAATGATGTGCATAGAAGCACCTCAAGCATGATATCATCCATCAACCTTTCCTAGCCCGGCAGCCCTCTCCTTAATCATCCCCCCTTCACTTTTCTATGTCACCGTCTGATTCATCGCCAACAGTAGCTAATCTTGCCGGCAACGAAAGGGACGCGGCTCCCCACAAGCTACGACAACTATGACAGTGGCTAGCTGATAATATTTGAAGTGATATCTAGAACGATTTTGAGATAAGATTAGTGGAGGTGAACGCCGGTGGTGTAACACCCTAGCACTCCATGTACTCAAGATATTACCGCCATTTACATTTTTCATCACTTGTCATATGATTTTAACTATAATTTCAGCAAATATTCTAAAACAATTAACACCTTTACTAAACAATACTAATAGGAATTTATATAACAACATAAATAATATCAAAACCATAATAAAACTTAGAACCAAGCTCTCAAGTACGTCCAAGTCCATGCGTTCAGGAACATCCAAGCCTTCGCAATTGGGTACAACAGGATCATATGTGTTTGAGAGTAATCTTTACCTTTGGGCAATAATGAAGAATGAGATTATATAGCCAATAGATAAACAACTAGACTTCTTATTAACCATTAAATAACCACATAACTAAAAATGATATGAAAGTCCAACGCTAAACCAACTAAACAATTAATTATTCCAAGAATGATTATTGATACTAAATAATTGTGGATGATGATGTGACATGTGAAATGATGGCGCTACTCTCATCACATGCATGTCTTCTTCAACTTTCATCTAAAATATTAAATAAGTAAGGGTGAATCCACGACTCAGCAAAATACATAATAACATAGTAAGCAATAGCAATTCCATCATCAATAATTCATTTATAACATTCCTCACATTTCTCAATATAACTTTTTCTTTCTTTAAAATGTAAATGCTCATGCACGTCACTTTCTCTTTAGCATATAATGGTATAGCGAAGTGTCCACCCATCAATGAATCACTCATGCCTCGTCTTTTTTCAAACAGGTCTTGCCCCGTCCTTTTTCATACAGGTTCCAACCTCCACTCCCGTGGAGTGCCTATCTCAGTATGTCTTTCCTCTTCCCACTTCCATGAGATTGCCAACACATGGTAAGCTATAAATATCACTCATACAGTCATACCATCTATTTTCTATCACTCATTCAGTTTTTATGGATGAATTATTAATAATAAATCAACAATACGAAAGTACTTATAAATTAACATCATGAATCATTTATAATCATTAGACAATAATTTCACCAACCGTCTACCATTCTACCATTAACTTGCCTTTTAACCACGAGGAACAAAATGCCGTGTGGTTGAAGCCAAACCTACATTCACACCTTCTAAAGTAGGTAAACTCATATCAAAATCATGCCATCATAGTATAAACATTAAACATAACATCATCGCTTTAATGCACATTCTTAGACTTAAATTTCTCCATCACCGTACAGTTCATCCTTTGCTGTTTCGATGATCAAAAGGACATAGCTTCTAACTCAGGAGTCCAAACATAGTAAATCATATGTTTTATGAAAACTGCATAAAGTTGTTTACAGTTTTATAGTTATTCATATTTTCCAGTTAATTCATTTAACCACTTGTTTCCAGCTACGACGACCGATCCATTGTGTTATTGAACAACGGAGTTCACAATTTTGAAACTATTTTTATACAACTCCAAATATAGCAAACCATAGCATATCTTGAATTTAAAAAAATATCTAACTTTATCTAGTTATGGATATAATTTAATTTGGCTATCATGTAGCCCTAAATAGCAAATTAACACAACTGCCCTCGGCAGTTATCGTTGTCTAGATAGCAAACTTCTACAAACCATAACTTTCAAACCGCTTAACTAAATTTTATGTTCTTATACTCTAATGAAACTTTAGATAATAATTTACATTTTTCATAACTTATCATGCCATGAAATTGACTGTAGGTACCCTAAAACTCAACCCGAAAGCAGAGTTCGCTAATAAACGAATACCAATCCCTCCTAAATTCCATCTTGATGTTGTCCAACTACCACATCTACCCTCAAAACAACCATAACAATACTCCATTACAATACCAACATAACCAACGCTAATTTATAGCTTATATTCGTGTCCTGAAGATCCACCAAAAACATCGATGTCAGCGATCCTTCGTGATTCCTTTGTGTTCCTCGCTCATTCACACATTTTCGAAGCTCCTGCACTACATCCTCCAAGATTCTTGTCACCTCCCGCACACGGTGATGTGAACAGATTTTAGTTTGGGTGCATGATTTGACGAGGAACATGAAAAGATGGGAGGGACGTCGCCAGAGCTTGGCATGATAGCTGACCTAGACAACCAATGTCGGTGGCCCTGGGCGATGGTGGCTGTCGGTCGATGGTGCTTCAAGGCGACGATGCTGGTAGGGTGGAGGCGTGGCTAGATGGGTGGCAATGGCAAGGGCAGCGCGGCTGGCGGCTCGGGATGATGGCAACAAGAAGTGCTATGGGCTGCTGGCTTGGCTAGGGCTAGCCTTAGCCCCTGCACTTACATGCCGGCCAGAGCACACGCCGAGTGTGGCTGACTCGGTCACGGCAACATTTTCTCTCTTTTTTTCCATTCTACTTCCATCTTAAGTGAAATTAGGTCCTAGGAAGGCAAAAGTAGGTATTACATGTGGTGGTGTCTCCCAGCGATGTTCTCAGCCACCGTGCCTTAGCAGGGAAATATCCATCCCGTTTTCACCCCTAATAGTACCATACTTCCATCTAAACTACACTTATACCGGCAAAAATAATCACATCTTAGCTACTGAATCAACCAGGCCTGGTTGTGTAGGCCTACAACTCTAGCTACAGGAAGGCAAAGAGTTGGGGGCCCTTGGTTTGCTTTTAATGGTTACCAATATTTGTCTTACTAAATTTTGGTAGCGTTGATTAAAATTGGCAAGTATTTGGTTTGCTACCAAATTTTGGCAAGATTTTCTCCTTCCTTAGTTCTCTAGTTTATTTTCTTACCAATCTTTGACCAAAACATTAGTAGCCAATTTGGTGATCAAATTTTAGCAATACCAAATTTTGGTAAGGTTTAGTAAAATAAATTTATCATTAAACCAAATAGACCGGGGTTGTTAAGTCTATAAGCCCATGTCGAAGCTACCAGCTGTATCCTAAACGGGTGGGTTGGCAAGGCCAAATGGTATATGAGGTTTTTCTTCACGGTCGGGACGCGTCCAGCTAGCCGACTTCTCCAGCCGCGTGCCGGCAAGAAGAGGTCGATGACAGTGATCTACCACCTGTGGGACGCTAGTTCGGGCTTGGAGATGCAGTTTGCATTGTTTGATTTACCTGTTTCTTAGATTTGTACATGAGCTTCCATGGGATCTTGAGGTCACTCGTGAGTCGTGACGAGTAAGGCGGCTCTGCACTGCAATGCTAGGTAGTTCCTTGCTATTACGTTTCAGAGAAGATACGTACCAGCTGATCTATATGTAGTTTTGAGCTAGAGGTGTATATTAGTATATGATAAACTCAGTGCATATATGAACACCAATGCTCCAATAGCTAGCCTTCCAATTAGCTAGGTGATCGAATAAACTTAGTCAGTAGTCATGCATTATATGTGTAACGGACCGCCCTTTTCAGGGGATGCGTATAAATACCTTCACAGCTACCCAGGATTTTAGCTGTAGGTAACCAAGTGTACATTGCTAGACATGAAAGCAAACGCGAATAATTTATAGATAAATTAAGGGCCTAACGGCCAGAGTTTACAAAAGGTGCGGCTGGCACTAGATACATTACCAAAACACCCACAGGAAAGGCTTGAGCAGATAGATCAAGGCCTTCCTGTGGGTGTTTTGGTAATGTATCTGGTGCCAGTCGTACCTTTTGTAAATTCTAGCCATTAGGCCCTTAATTTATCTATAAAATATTCACATTTGCTTTCATGTCTGGCAATGTACACTTGGTTACCTACAGCTAAAATCCTGGGTAGCTGTGAAGGTATTTATACGCACCCCCTGAAAGGGCGGTCCGTTACAAGTGGTATCAGAGCCTGACTTGACCGGTAGATCAAGACCTTAAGGTGGTTTAGGAATTTTTTTTCAAAAAAGTTATTTACAATTTAAACAAACCTGATTGCAAAAATATGTAAACATATTAACTATCTTCTTCTTCTCACCCTTTTCTGCCTCACCTAAAATTTGTTTCTAAAAATTTCTTTAAGATTCTCCATTCTCAACTAACTTCAAAATTTCCGTAAGTAGTGTATAGCGCTCCGAGTTCTCTTATCCCTAGTAGTTTCAGTAGTCGTTTAGAGGTGGTGGACCTGACCCAGCTCGACGACAGCAAGGAGTTTCCGCCGCAGTAGATCATTAGCCTTAGATCCTACCCTTTGTTGTAATAAGTCTTTTAGTAGTGTAAAATGGGTCGTACCAGACCTTAAGATGGTATTGAGTATAACTCCATAATATATGAAAAACTATGTTCCCTAATTTCTGATATTTTGTTTGGTTCTAAATATCCGTATAACTCTACCCAACTCAAAGAGTTTCCCTCCTTTCATCTGAAGCCTCTTACCTATTCATTCCGCTTTTACCCTAGACTCTAAATCTTACTTACCTTCTGCTTGCCCAAAACCTGTTGCAAAACCGAACAAGAATAAGATTAAGCCAGATGGTGGGAAGCGAATCACACCAACATCCTAGTGAGGAAGCAGAATCAGCAAAAAACCCAACCAACTTGATATGAAATATTAACCATGATGGAAAGGAATAGGCATCAGGCAGAAATGTACCAGACGCAGCTGATAGATAAGGTCTTGGAACAGCTAGCCGCCAGAACCCACGAACAACTCCACGGACAGGATGAAAACATTGGATGATCAAGATGGTCAGATTTTCAGAAGACAAGGCCGCCCGTCTTTGCAAGCGCAGCAGAACCAGTCGCAATAGATAATTGGATCAAGGATGTTCAGCAGAAGCTCGACACAGTTTAGTGTTCAGACAGAGGGCGAGTGTTGTACGCCTTGCATCAACTACAAGGACAAACCACCGCCTGATGGATAAACTTCCAGACACAGAAATCGGGACAGGAAATCTCGTGGTCAGAATTTGAAAAAGCATTCAGAAAAGCCCACATCCCTACCGGCTTAAGGGCAGCTAAAAGAAAAGAATTTCTGGCTTTACGCCAAAGTGGGAGGACAGTTCTAGAGTATTTCCACCAATTTTGACCAGCTAGCACGATACGCCCCAAGAGAAGTGGACACCGAAGCGAAGAGGATGGGAAGGTTCTTCGAAGGCCACCAGAAGAATTTAAAGTTCCACATTACAACATTTAACTTCAATGATTTGTCAACAATGTGTCGGTGTTTCGTATAACTGGCAAGTAAATTTGTAAGTCAAGGGGCCACACGTTCCCTCTCCTTGATGGTTGACTCAGGAAGCCCAAGATGTATACTGGTTCGGGCCGAATGTCCCTACGTCCAGTTCGTGGTGGTGGTTCATATTGCTCTGGGTGAGGAGGACTACAAGGGGTTACAAGCGAGGGCTAAGGACAGGCCCTTAGCGCTCGTCCGGATGGAGGAGTTCAGGAGGGCTTGCTTAGGTCGGATGCTGAGCCTAGTCGGGAGGCTTAAAGTGTGTTGAATGAGAATGCGAATGAGCGTGCCCTTCCCTAGGGGCCCTGCCTCCCTTTATATAGGCGGAGGGGGCAGGTTACACGGGAATTTGGAGAAAAGAGGTAGGGGTACGCTACGCCCGGGTGTCCCGGTCTTCGGTCTTGGTGACAAGCAGGTTCCTGTTTATCCCGTGCTGGGTTAGTAGAAACAACAGACAGTGCCCCGTTGGGAAGGTGCGCCTGTCAGATGGTGACGGCGTGAAGGGACGGGTGTTTGACTCTGGTGGCCCCCTGGCCGCCTCGGGAAGGAGCCACCCGTCCCAGCATGGCCGTCATGTCCGCGGGACGGGTGACCAGCCTGTCGTAGACTGTCGACGTGGCGGAGGTCGCGGAGTTGAAGCTCGTTGGGGCCCCGGTCTAAGGCCAAGTCGGAGCCTGCGGAGGCGTCGGACCCGGGTCTAAGTCGGAGCCGGCCGGGGCGCCTAGCGCGGGGCCAGGTTGGAGTTTACTCGGAGGGCCTTACCGAAGCCGGGGGTCCTTCGCGACGTGATGAGGCCTCTGACCAGAATGTGGCCCAAAATGGCCCATTCGGTGCTCCATCCAATATTCAGTGATAATCCCATCTGTGAGGGACGGAGATTTTGGCGATACCCTCTCCAGCATTCTGTATCGCCGCCAGTCCGGGCTCCGAGCTCAGGTGACTGAAAGAAATACGATCTTGAAATAGATGTATACCTTGCTGTGAGATATCCCTGGTATAAGTATTCGTCAGGTAGACAAGCTAATCATTACAAAGGAAACCCGTAATGACTTGGAGGACACTCGGAAAGAGAAGGCACAACAACTCAGAATACAGACTCCAGGATTAGTAGGACAGAGGATGCAAGCCCCCATTCCCGGATTTCTCGCAAAGAGGCAAGCAATAAGTGGACAAAGACCCGCCCCCACTGCAACACAGTCCAGCAATGTGCAATGCTTCAATTGCAACGGAAATCACTACACAAATGATTGCCCCAGGAAACAAATAAGTTGCTTTCATTGATTACAAGCAGGGCATATCAGACAGAATTACCAAAAACAGTATCTACCGATAGAGGTGGCTAGGACCCAAGCCTCCAACGCCATCTCGACCAATAGACAGTTAGTTCCCTACCAACCCCCGCCACAGCAGTAGGGTCTACTACAAGGAAGAAGGTCAGCGAAATCAGAATAGAACTCCAGTGGCAGAAGTCAGAACGCCCTCAGGAATTTTCACGGGAAAATCAATCATGTCTCTGAAGAAGAAGCAACAGGAGCAGCGATCATCGTCATCAGAGTTGGGTAATGACTCGGTTCGAGTGTGAGGATTCTGGAGATTGATCATTCAAGAAGTTGAATTCATGACCAGTTTGCTGATGATAAGGATGGAAGGCCTGAACGTCATCCTAGGAATAAATTGGTTATCTAGACATAAGACGATATTGGATTGTGAAAAAAAAGATGATCGATCTTGCGGATGACTAGGAATAACAAGTGACCATGTAGACAAACCCAAAGTTAACAGAAAGGAAATGCATCAATGCTCTCACCTCAGAAACAGCCAAGATGCTGATCATTCAAGAATAGCCAGACAAATTGACATGGAAAGTGACTTAACCTATCATGAGGAACTAGTCAGAAGTAGAAATAATAATAATAATATATCTTGACCTACAAGTGGTGTCAGATCCATACACTCAGTTGGAATCCAACCAGATCTTTTTGACCAGAACAAGTCAACCCAGTAGGAAGATGAAGAAATTCAACAGTATAGAAAGGGAATGACAGATACCAACCCCTCAAGAACTTCCGCAAGATAAACAAGGGATATTGCGGCCCTATAACCATATATGTAATAATAAAGATATAAGAGGATTGATTTTGACACAAGGCTCACTCATCCCCACTCCCCATGCATTCTGGAAGTACAAGATGTACCAAGGTTTAAGGAAAAGAATACCGGAAAAAGGGTATGAAAAAGGAAATAGCCGAGTATGTCTTAGGCTATGATGTGTGTCGGAAGGATAAGATAAATCACCAAAGGACCGCCGGTCTACTATAGCCGTTTCCGACCCTAGACAGGAAAAGGGATGAGACCAGAATGGACGTCATTACAAGAATACCTGAAAATCCAACAAAGTTCGTTACTATTTGGGTGATAATTGACAAATTGATCAAAGTAGCCCACTTCACCCCGATCAAGCAGACTTTTGGCAGGGGTAAGTTGGTAGAATTATACCTAACACAAGTAGTAAGGTTGCATAGAATCCTAAGGAAAATTGCGCCAGATCAAGGAACCCAAATCGGACCCAAAATTTGAAAAGTCTACATGAAGCAATGGGGACAGAATTGGCAGTTGGTACCACGTACCACCCGCAGACAGACAGACAGAAAAGACCAACCAGATACCAGAAGACATACTAAGGGCATAAATTTTGACCTACAAAACCTCCTAGGCCACATGCCTACCCCTTGCAGAATTCTCCTACAATAACAACTGTCAGGATAATTATGAATGTCACCTTTTGGAGCTCCTTATGGAAGAAAGTGCAGAACCCATTTAAATTAGACAGAGGTAGGAGAAAGACAACTCTCTAGGCCACATGATATTCAGGATACAAAAACCCATGTGAAAATCGTTGGAAACGACCTAAAGGCTGCCGTAGGACGACAGAAAAGTTCTGTAGATAACCAACAGAAGAATAGCAACTATCGGATTGAAGACTTTGTCTGCTTTAAAGTGATGCCCTTCGAGCCGGTGCACAAATTTTAGAGTTAACGAGAATTTACACCCAGATATGTTGGACCCTATCAGATCCTCAACAAAGTTGGAGGAGTGACCTACAGGTTACAGTTAAGTCCAGAATTATCTCGGATACGCAATATACCCCAGGTATCCCAGTTAAGGAAATGCCTTCGACACCAACAGACCAAGCACAGTTGAAAGGGATTGACTTGCAAAATGACTTACCCCATTGCAAGGAGCCAATCTGGATCGTCAAGACAACTGAAAAGGAACTCAGGGACAAGAATGTCAGAATGTGCCGAGTATTGCAGAAGAATCACAATTTGGAGAAACTCACCTGGGAAAAAGGAATCGGAACTGCAGCAGAACTTTCCCAACCTGTTCCCCTAGGAGGAGTAAATCTCGGGGACGAGATTTATTTTAAGGGGGTAGGTTGAAACACCCAAAAAATTCAAAAATGGGTTTATTTTATTTTCTTGGATTTTAATTGGATTTTTCGGATTTATTTGAATTTATTTGGCTTTGTTTTAAGAACTTTCCTTTTCAGGAAAGTTTCCGTTTTGGCCGCTTTCCTCTTTTGGAATATCTCCTTTTTCGGCTTTGGCCCGATTTTCCTCCGGCCCAATTTTTCCGGCGGCCCATCTTCTTTTTCTTTCTCTGCCTTCTTTGCCCTTCCTTCCTCTCTCTTTCCTGGGCCCACTCCTCCGGCCCATTCCTCGCCTTGGCCGCTCCTTGGCCCCTGTGGCCCACCTCCTCCTCCCGCTCGGCCTGCCCCAACTCGCCCGCACGACAACATCGCCCCCCTTCTTCCTCGCAACGCTACTCCGCCCGGTCCAAGCATTTCCCCGATGTCCCATCGTCCTCGCCGTCGCGAATCTCGTCGCGCCCCGCCTACCTACTCTGCCTGCTCCTCCATGCCGTCGCCAATGTCGTCGCTCTGCCTCGTCTCGTCTCCTCCCCCAACCACCCCTGTCCCATCGTTGTGACGCCATCGCCGCTCGCCCTCTCTCCTCGCTTCCGCGCTATAAAAGGCCCTCTCCGCCCCCCATTTTTCTCGTCCCGAGTTCGCTGCTTCGCGCTCGTCTTTCTCCCCCCACTTCTTTCGCCCCTGGTGCCCTCCTCACTTGCGCCTTGGTTGCCTTCTTGACTCGGCCATTTCCCGTCATTGCGCGCCTCAGCTCTCTCCCTTGGTTTTCCCTGCTCCGAGCTCGCCGTGAGCTCTTCTCCCCTCCCTGCCACCTCTTCTCTCTCCTCTGCTTATTTCGCCCATTCGAAGTCGTCTTCCTCGCGTCCGTGACCCCTCGCGTGCTGCTGGTGCCTTCCACAGTCTCTCTGTCATGTGGGTCCCCGCCGTCATCGTTTCCTCTGTTTCTCTGCGTCCGAGCCCCGCACGTTAGGTTCCCTCCTCGTCACCGCTAGCATTGGGCCCTTTATCAACTAGCTCACCACCGCCAAGGCCATCGTCAGTGTGTTGCACCACGTGTCGCCAGTGGCCTGCTCCTCGTGGTTGCGCCCGCCGCCGCCAGCCGCTTGGGCATATAGTGTTGGGCGTTTACATCTGCATGCCCAAACCAAAAATCCTTTTTCGATTTCTTTTGATTTTTCGGATTTTCATTTTATTTAAAATCCGAAAAATTCAATTGAAAAATCCAGAAAATTCCCCAAAAAATCATAAAAATTTCCAAAAATCCAAAAATAGCCAAAAATATATATTCTTTATCAGTTCGAGCCACTGAGTCCAAAAATGATCTCCGTTTCGCCATACCAAGTCCAGAAAATTCCAAAAATACCCCTAAGCTCCATTCCGGCCATTTTCTCCCCGGTTCTTTTTCCGTTTTTCTTTCTTTAGTTGTTTTTGTTCGTTTATTTATTGGTTGCATTTTCCCGCGCTAGATCCGACGTCGAAACAACTCTCGGAGCGAAACCCGGAGCGGGAGCAGTTCTTGGAGCCGTGATAGGAGCAAGCGTCGTTCGAGACCAGACACAACATCGACTACTTCCCTCTAGGAGAAACCTCGACTCCGCAAGGCAAGCCATACTCCTTGAACATGTTGATCCCATTATTTCGTATAATTACTGTATGTATGTAGTTATTGCATTTGTCTGTAAATAGAGTAGAAATCTAAAAAGGAGCTAATTTGGAAAGACTTGACTAGTTAAAACCCACCCCCTTGTTAAGACCATGTTGATTATGCCATATTCAATTGTTAACCCTAGATTATCATTAATGAACCACTGTAGGTTAGCTATAATAATAATCATTATATTTTCAATTGTTGCTCAAAACCCCCGAGTCTTGACTCGGGGTGCGTTTTTAAAACCCGCTACGGTTGGGGGACAGTGTTGGGCGGACCACGGAAGGTGGATGCTGGCCCAACCCCCAACCGATGACAAGCCCAGGTGTGGTCTGGTGTTGGGTACAGTGGTACCGGTGTTGTTATGTGTAATGGGTTGTGTCTTCGGCACTTAAGGATCAACCTCTTGGGCAAAGTAAATAACTTCAGTCCTCTCTCAACCACAAGTTGGGTCGGTCAGCTCTGTTGACCTGATCCAACGTATCCCAGTATATTAATTTTCCCTTAGAATACCTACAAGTGGATTACCATTCTCAGTTAGGGGAATGGATCGCGAGTTATTTGGGGTGGAACGGAATGATGCGGCTATTGTCGGTTCTCACAACAGTAGGTATCCACAATATGACCAGATCGCGTCTCCCGCCTTGGCCAGTGGATCCTAGAGACTGTGAATCCAAGTAACCTACTGGGTAGGGGCTAAAGAGAGGAAATTCAATGAAAGGCTATGTTAATCTCGGTCTGGCCGCATGCATAAAAGTTTCATATTGTTCTAGAGTGGCACTAACGACCGTAGATATCTTGTGGGTAAAGTTGAGTAGCTTTGCAGAGTAATCTAAATGGTATTCGAATACGTCGTGCTTCCGGTTAATGAAGCTGGGTTAATTTAGGATGATTCCTGTAACTGAGCTCGAATAGTTTTAATTATAAACATGTCGTAATCTAGATTTTGCTAATAAATCAGTGGTGGTGTTATGGTGATGATATTGATTGATGGTTTGTATTTCTTTTGTACTATACTTAATCCTAACTCATGCATCCACCAAATATTTAATCTAGTGTCAATTCCTTGAAACTCCGTGCATGTAATATTCAGAATTTCCGTGGGGTTTGTTGAGTACAGTTGTGTACTCACCCTTGCTTCTAATTCCCCTTTTAGATTTCAATGAAGCTGGTGAGTTTCAGAAGAATGTAGATGACGATGATATTTGATTTTGAAGACCTTGATCTATCTGCTCAAACCTTTCCTGTGGGTGTTTTGGTAATGTATCTGGTGCTAGCCACACCTTATGTAAACTCTGGCCGTTAGACCCTTAATTTATCTATAAAATATTCATATTTGTTTTCATGTCTAGCAATATATATTTGATTACCTACAGCTAAAATCCTAAATAACTGTAAAGGTATTTATACGCACCTCCAAAAAACACGGTCCGTTACAAGGCAACGACTGCGGTGCAATCAGGGCTCCCGTGCAATCACCGTGCAATCCAACTAAGAAAAGTTTCAAAAAATTCTGAAAAAAAATCATGGATGTACATCTCATCTTACCCCATCTACATATAAAATTTCATGATCAAATTCGTCCTATGCTAGAAGTTACAAAAAAGACAAATTTGCAATTTGATCATGAAATTTTATATGTAGATGGGGTAAGATGAGATGTACATCCATGATTTTTTTCAGAATTTTTTGGAACTTTTCTTAGTTGGATTGCATGATAATTACACGAAGTCCTGATTGCACCGCAGTCTTTGCCCCGTTACAATATGCACAATCATGCGCAGTCTTTTTTTATGCGAAGAAGTACAAGGCTACAAGCGGACGGTGACAACATGCATGGTTACTCGATGCATTCACCAAATAGCACTCGATCATACAGCCTCAAGTGCATAAAATCGAACAAGAGACCGTACGATGGTGTCATGCGGCTAACCACGCGAGGGCCTCGCCGGCATGCTCCCCGGTGGACTGCCGGAGCCGCCGGTAGTCGTCGTAGTTGAAATTCCTGAACCGGCGCGGCCGCTCGGCGCTCACGAACGCCTCCGGCGCGCGCACCATGTCGTCCTTGGGCGCCAGCAAGAAGAGCGCAATCGAGACGCGCGGCACCGCCGCCACGCACTGCACCCGGTGCCTCACGTTGTGCAGCTCCCCGTTGCTCCAGGCCTGCACGGCACCAAACTCAGGATACCAAAATAGACAAAGAAAGAAATTAGAACTTGGCAGTATCGTAATCTACCGTGGCGACGTCGCCGAGGTTGACGAGGAAGGTGCCGGGGATGGTGTCCACGGGCGCGAACTCGCCGGTGTCGGGGTCCGCCACCTCGAGGCCGCCGACGCAGTCGTCCTCTTGGAGCACGGTGAGGAAGCCGGAGTCCGTGTGGATCTGCACGCCGGTCTTCCCCACGGTGTCAGCCGTGTAGTTGTACCTGTTGATGCGGAACTGGCACGGCCAGTCCTGGAACGAGCAGTAGGCCTCCTCCAGGCCGAGGCTCGCTGCCAGCTTCGCCGCAACGTCCACGATCAGCTCGTGCGTCTTCTCGGCGTAGCTCCTGATCGTCTCCCTGCAGCAGAATCAAAGTAATCAGGCATGTCGTGATGGCAGCTTGAAGAGCACCAAGAAATGGCAAGAAAGGCGATTCTCTGTAGTTTCTTTCACCCGATGTGCGGTGGCGCGTCGAGGGAGGTGCAGAAGGCGCCGACGTCAGCGGGGGACGCGGCATCGTAGAGGCCGAACGCCTCGTATAGCGGGTTCGTGGCGCTGGGCGCGACGTATCCGCTGCCGGAGATGACGTCGGCGTTGCGGCGCTTGGCGTCGTCGGGGAGGTCGAACAGGGCGCGCACGGCGGCCTTCATGTCGTCCTGGAGCGCGCGCGGCACGCCGTGGCCGGGCACCCGGAAGCAGCCCAGGCGCCGGGCTGCGTCCCGCAGCCGGGCGGCCTCCACCGGCGCCTCGCAGGCGAGTCGCAGGTCGATCACCGGGATCTCCACCATCTTGCGGCTTTGGATATTGGAATCGTGGCGTCCCGGATTCGTTTGTTCACGTCATTTGATGTATTTGTAGTTGTATTAGCAAACAAAATCTGTGGAGGAGGTATGTAAATTTAATCTTGTGTATCTCTATTTCGATAGATGCTACGCATTCATCTAGCTAAATCTCACTAGGTCATTCCCAGTGGAGAGTTTTATTTCACGGTTTTTCAAGATTGCCATGTCATCTAAAGATATATGAGTAGATGAATGAAATAAGGGTCACAATGTACAGTTTCATTTCACGTTTCATATGCTAACCATCGCATTTAATTGCAAGGCATAAGATTGAGTGAAGTTGGATAAAATGAAACTCTATAGCCTCCAGTGTTAGTTTCAATAGGTTTCATAGTCTTGGAAACAATGTACACCCAGTTTCATCCTGATGAAACTCATTCCCTCTCTCTCTCTCTTCATAATTATTATGCCATATCATCTAAATTACTTATATGCCACATCATTTAATGGAAATGAAATCCTTACGAAACCTTCATTGGGCATGGTCTTAATAAGCCATGGCGCGGACAGGGCGGTCACTTGCGCTGGGTTTTGTCGGGGGGAAAGCAACGAAGTTCCGGCCGGCATCACGAGTTGAGAGGAACATGGCACTCAAATGTGCGCCCAAACGGTTTTGGTTAGAGCGTGTGTGTGACTGACTAGTGGGCTGGGCTCTCTCGCCTTGTCAGGTCAGCGTGGAGGATGCGTGTGGCGTGAATTGCGGTCTGTACTGTACTGTACCCCTTCTACACCAGACAAACTCATCCAATAATACTTCAGGCCGCAACTCCAAATGCTTGTGCAAATCCGTAACCAAGGGGACATGTCAGCGAGTGAAGGCTGGCCGGTGTTTCTTCCATGTCTGTTACAGCATGACATGTCCTTGGTTTCCCGCATGCGCGGAAACCATTCGATTTAAGATGCTTGAAGTTGCCTTTGTCGGGAGCGGAAGATATGCCATCCCTTCCCTGTGATCTTGTCTTCCCTGTGATCTTGTCTTCTGTGATCTTCCCTTCCCTGGAAAGAAGATAGAGACGACACGGAACCTTCGAACAGAGCAGACACTTTGGAAAAGCAAAAAAGGCTTGAAAACTGACACCAAAAGTCCTAGCGATGCACCATAAAAATTTCCAACGTGCTATACAGAAAGATGTCGCAAGTTTGTTTGTTACATCCATCCAGCTTGTGCTGTGTACATTGCACAGCATGGTATATTGTCATGTTGATCCTCGGCCCATAAACGCCCCTGGTCAGTGTGTGTGTCATTCGGCTTTTCCAACTGTAGTCAGAGCGAAAATATCTGATTTTGTCATCTGTTCTGTATGGCTATTCCATCTTGAATTTCTTACTGAGCATATTATTAGTAGCTGACAAGCAGGCGATTCCAGGCAGCACCACAGCTATGACAAAAACTGCAGACAAAAAATGGGTTTCATGAGGACATAAACTAGATTCAGTGCAAATAATTCATAAGAATGTCGGGAAATAAGATAATGTTGAGCGCAATAGCAACGTCAGGAAAGTGAGAGATCATGAATTCATGATTTGAAATGTTCAGATAGATGCAAGTAGCATACCAGCTATTGTGCCAAAGAACAGCAGAGCAACCAGGTTTCGTACTAGCCACGGAAGCTCTATTTCGAGAGTACAACGCCGTTCAAAAGAATGCCCTTGCTTTTTGTTCGCATGCGTATTTGATGGCTGCAGTTCGCATGTAGGGAACTCCACACCACCAACAAAATTCCCCTGTACATCTTTTAGTTCAGCTTTAATCTGGGGAGGTACTGCATTCCAATATATTTCAATCGCTCCAAAATTTGGTTCACCTGATAATGCAACATTAAAACACCAACTGATAAAGCTGTACAGGCAAAACTCAAACACAGCAGAAAATAAATTAGATAGATGCTGAAAATTCTTAATATCCTGTTCACATGTTTGATGGTAACATTTTAACATTGCTACTAGTAGTAAGTAGTACCTATGAAAATGGCGTCAACAAGCGAACATATTACTGCTACAACAATAACAGAAAAGGATCTTCATATCATAGTATCATAAAAGGCAAGGAAATTCAGCAAGGCAGAACTTTTTTTTTCGAAAAAACAGACAAGCTGTGCAGGATGCTGCACCAAACGAAAGCGGACGCAGAAGATTACAAGCAGAAAAAAGAAGAAGAAAAGAAAAGAAAAGAGCGTTTGCTAAGTAGGGCGGTTTAGCAGATTTGAAAGGTGCTTTGCCCCTGCGAACGACTAGGTTAAAGCTTCATCCTTGACCGATTGAAGGATTTCTTCATGAGTCCCATACGACGCACGGCAGAACTTTAGAATGCATCCTACATTCCTACGGTAATTGATTCTTAGGGGAAAACATGCCCTCTTGATAATTATTTCTTTTAAAGAAACGAAAGCTTACCATATGTGCATGATTTGTAAAGCCACACGAAATTGGGGTTTCAGGCTCCATTAGTATCGGAATGACTATTTTACGGTCAACCGCACGCAGCTTCTTTTGCGGTTTGCGCTGTGCGCGTGACACGTGGAGCTTTGTTGGTGCGAGAAGCGTGTCCATCCATCGGTACAAGAAATGAGGAACATTTTCTCATAAGGGCATATACAATAGTACATGTCAGCTGTCTGTAAGATCATGTCACTTAGGATTTTAGGTGATGTGGAGGAGAGAGAAGAAGGAGAGAGAAAGCTGCTGTCTACTATTTAACAGACGGTCTTATAGACAGCTTTCTATTTTATATACCATTGTATAGACGATCATTATTTGGATGAGAGACTATTACGCATAAACTATATAGACGATCCATTGTATGAGCTATTTTTAGTGCTGTCTATAGATGATGTGAAGATATATTATAGACAGCTGCCGTCTATACCACTGTACATGTCTTAAGAGGTCGAAATGCAAGGCCACGAAGACAGACGAGGGGAATTGCCAGTGGGTTATTTTTTTTAATTTCATGTGGGTCCTACCAGAAGGGTTTTTTTTTAGCTGCAGAAGGTACATGGCAGTTGGTATTTCTTGTTACCGTTAGGCCTCCCACGTCTGGTTTGGAGTAGGGCTGCCAAAACACGTCTTTACGTTTCAATCAAAATGGATTGGATTACGGTAGCTAATGAGTATAAAATTAAAATAAATCTATTTTAAGTGAAAAATGTTAATTAAGTTTAAATCTGAAATAATCACTTAAATAACAAATAAAACAATTTTATATTAAATTATATCAAATTCGAAAGAAGCTCGATAACAATTTGTTAAGTTTGAGAAACTTAGTAAAACACGCAAAGTTGGCTGCAAAAGGTGTTAGTTGCGATCTCTGGCAAGAGCTAACAGATCAAGCAATTTGTTAGGGGCTAGGCCCACCACAAACGTTAGCTACGTGGTCTGATCGGGAGCGCGCCAACTACTTTTGGTTTCGGTCCCGATAGCCCACACCGGATTAAATAGGGGAGAAGCCGGCACTCGTTTTAAGTAAGATTAATCTCGAGTTCGCCACTCCTCGACACCTGTTCCGATCTAAGTTTTGGCGTTGAGGCTACCGAAGGCTTAACCATCACCGTGAAGGTCACGGTGTCATTTTCTTCTACATTCTTCTTCATCGGCGATTCAATCATCCACCGGCTGACAACTTTAATGGTATCCTCATCTCCAGGTTAGTTCATTTAATGTTCTATTTCCGCATTATGTTTCGGTGATCATGTCTTAGGCTAGATCATGTATTAGTTCAACCCTAAGTCTGATATTTGGTATCAGAGCAATCTAGCCTAAAGCTTGATCCCTTAAGCTCGGTTGAGACCTTTTATGTCTTGGTTTTTATCTATTTTAGTCGGTTAAGGGTTGGTTTCGACCCGGTTAGCACTTAGAAGGAGGTGATTTAGTGAAATATGAAACCCTAATCCCCAATATTTTTCCTCAAATCTCGAATCCAATGAAGCAAATCCTAATGTCTATGAGGGGATTCGGGCTTACCTCGCCATCGTTGTCGTGCTCGCCGTTACAGGCCTTTGCCTCACTCGCGGGTACGACCCCGCGCACGCGCAGCGGCATTGAGTCTCCTCCTCATTGGTGCCGCGAGGCATTAGCTCATCGCCTGTGCATACGCTGCATCGCTAGAGCCGCGCGTGGCATCAATCCACCGTGTGCACGTGCCGTTGCTGCCGCCTCGCTAGATCGCCCGCTCGCTCGGTCGCCGAGTCGCCGCCGCAGCAATTTTTCTAGGGGCGAGGAAGAAGAGAAATGGGATTAGGGTTAGGGTTCCTCGCCGCCCGCATTTTGTTCCACCTCAGGACCATTTGAGCCGTTCGCTCGCTTCGACGGCTGAGATCGTGTGCTTTCATGGTGCGATCGTATTTGTCTTTCTGACTTCTGGCGTTCTTTGGGTCGCGCACGTAGCATTATGGCTGGACTTCTGCGCTCGCATGGTTGGGCAGCCGTCTGTTGACTGGCCGCATTTTTTAGTTAGCCCTTTTGGTTTTTTGAGGTAATTAGTTTTGCCCTTTTAATTTTTATTTCATTTAGTCTTTTAATTTCAGTAATATTATTTTTCCTAGGTATTTATGTTATGATTAAATTTATGATTAGTTTTCTAGGTAATTAATTAATGAGATAATTAATTTTTATGTGATGATTATATATGAGAATTATCTCTAATTAAAATAGAACCAACAAAAAGTTTTGGTTAGAGATTATTATTTAATATTAGATTTGGGATTATATCACGACCATGATCATATACTGACCAGCGTTGTTTATGAGCATGTGTCACCCATAAGAAAATTTAGTTCTTTTTCGTTTCTGCCCAACGTTGATGCGAGTTAGAACCATTAATTTTTCTTGTCATTAGCATGTTATTAATCAGACCAACGTAGGGTTAATTTCATGCAAGACATTTATTTTCTCTAATATTTATTGATTATATTTTATTTTGATTCAGCCATGAACAATACTAATGTTGCCGCTTACTTGAACGACATTGAGCAGTTGACTGGGACAAACTTTCCTTCTTGGAAGGAAAGGATTTTGATTGTCTTTGGAGTCATAGATTTGGACTATGCATTATGTGAGGACGCTCCCGTAGCTCCTTTCACTGATGATGAGAGCTTCACTGAGAAAAAGAAACTCTATGACTTAACAATGAAAAAGTGGGAGCGGTCCAACCGCATGTCCTTGATGATTATGAAGAGCATCATATCTATTGGAATAAGGGGAGTAATCTCTGAATTTGATAATGCTAAACAGTACTTGACCTTAGTTGAGGAGCGGTTCAAGGGCTCCTCAAAAGTATATACGAGTACCTTGATCATGAAGATGCTCACCACCAAGTATGATGGCTCTAGCAGCGTTCGTGAGCATATTATAATGATGACTGATATGGTTGCTAAACTTAAGGGTATGGATATGACAATTTCTGATAGTTTCTTGATCCATTTCATAATGACCTCCCTCCCTTCTGAGTATAATGCTTTTAAGATTAACTACAACACTCAGAATGAACAGTGGATCATGTGTGAATTGATCGCTATGTGTATCCAAGAGGAGGAGAGGATAAAGTCTGAGAAGAAGGACAAAGTTTTTCATGTTGGTCATGGCAAAAGGAAATTTCAAGGAGAATCTAAGCTTAAGAAGAAGTTGCATTTCTCTCCTAAGGCTAAATCAAACAAATCAAAGCCTAAGGAGAAGGCCCTTGCACCTAACTCTACTTCTTCTGATAGGCCCATCTATTGTTTCTGCAAAAAACAGTGGGCACATTCAGAAAGATTATGTGGGCTTCATGAAGTAGCTCGCTAAGAAGGGTAACGACATAATTTCTACTATTGATGAAATCCTTTTTGCTGATTTTTTCCTAATACTTTGTGGATTGATTCTGGTGCCTTTGTGCACGCTTATAATTCATTGCAAGGATTTCTTACCGTGAGGACATTAAGAAAGGGGAAGCGAAGCCTTAGAGTTGCTAATGGAAAGGAAGCTAAAGTTAAAGCCATTGACACACTACTATTTAGTATTAAATAGTGGCTTCACCCTTCGTTTAAATAATGTTGTTTATGTTCCTACTATGAGAAGAAACTTTATTTATATTTCTCTATTAGTTGATGATGGATACATTTATACTTTTGGAAACAATAAATATATTATAAGTTTTAATTCAAATAATGTTGGTCTCGCGACTCGACGAGATGAACTCTATGTGCTTCCTCTCTCTGAATTCCCTGTGTTAATGAATGTGTGTGATGCCACCAATAAACGAAAGAGAAGTATAAGTGATGAGACTTCATCGAAATTGTGACACTGTTGTTTAGGCTACATTTCGAATGGGAGAATGGAATGTCTCATTAAGGAAGAAATACTCCATCCATTATACTTCTCTAACTTATACCACTGTATTAATTGTATTAAGGGAAATATGTAAAACAAATTAACAAAGGAGCCACACGAAGCACATGAATCTTAAAATTAATCCACACTGCTATATGTGGACCATTTCCTGTTATTTCAGTGGATGGGTATGACTCCTTTATCACATTCACTGATGATTTATCTCGTTATGGTTATATTTTTCTCATTCGTAATCGATCTGAATCACTTGATAAGTTTAAAATATTTAAGGCTGAAGTAGAAAAACAACATAATTTAAAGATTAATGTAGTGAGATCAGATCATAGAGGAGAATATTATGGGAGACACGCTCCTTATGGATAAATTCCTGGTTCATTTGCTAAGTTTCTTTCAGAAAATAGCATAATAGCCCAATATTTAACACTTAGTGAATCTCAGCAAAATGGAGTAGCTGAAAGATGCAACCGCACTCTTATGAATATGGTGCGTAGCATGATGAGTTACTCTAGTTTACCAGTTGGTTTATGAATTGAAGCATTAAAGATAGCCGCATATATACTTAATTAGGTTCCCAGTAAATCAGTACCTAAGATACCTTATGAATTATGGACTGGGAGGAAACCGAGCTTAAAATACTTACGTGTGTGGGGTTGTCTACTAAGGCTAAAATTTTTAATCCATATATTGGGAAATTAGATCCTAAAACAGTAAGCTGCCAATTTATTGTATATCCTGAAAGATCTAAGGGATATCGATTTTATTGTTCAGATCATATCACTAAGTTTGTAAAAACCCGATATGCTGTATTCTTTGAGAGTGATGAAATTAGTAGGAGCTCAGATGCCAGGAAAATAGATCATAAGAAGATTCAGACTTAAATTCCATTACCAATAATCCAAGAGACTAATCTTCCTGTACCTTATACAGTTACACTTCCAGCTGAGAATCCTAGAGTTGAGCCCCTAACTGAGAATTCTAGGATCAATAGTATAGCACCTAATGATGAGCCTCAACAGCCCTTGTGATAACTAATGAACCACTAAGAAGATCACAGCGAGACAGGAGATCTGCCATCCTGAATGACTATGTCGTATACATGAATAAAGATGTAAATGATATAGGTAAGGTAGACGATCCCACCTCATTTAAGGATGCCATGATGACTAAGGATTCATCCAAGTGACTTAAGGCCATGCAGGATGAAATAAAGTCTATGAGCATTAATGATGTCTAGGATCTAGTAGAAATTCCTGATGGAGTCAAAACAATATGTTGTAGATGGGTCTACAAAACTAAGCATGATTCTAAGAGAAATATCGAAAGATTCAAGGCAAGACTTGTAGCAAAACAATTTACACAAAAAGAGGGGATTAATTATGTTGATACTTTCTCTCCCATCTCAAAGAAAGATTCACTTAGAATTGTCATAGCACTTGTTGCTCATTATGATTTAGAATCAGTGGCAGAGCCGTCGAGGGAGGGGGGCGTGGTGGGGCCTAGGCCCCCCCGACGGCCCATGAAGAGTGTGTTTATATATATATATATAACTTTAAAATTTCTGGCAAGTTATAATTGTTATATATTGTAATTACTATATATTAAACTTTGAATATCAATTATTAGTAGAGGTTCACTTCATTTTTAGGCCCCCTTCTTTAGAAATTCCTGGCTCCGCTACTGTTTAGAACTACATCAGATGGATGTTAAAACTGTATTCCTTAATGGTGACTTGCATGAGAATGTTTACATGGCTCAATCGGAAGGTTTTGTCGTGGAAACACTACAGGATGGTCCATTAAGCAAGCGATATTATCGCTTCTAAAAATAATAATTAAAAGTCGACTTACCGCTTGAAAAAAGAATTTTAATTAAAAGTCAGTAGTCTTGCTTGGAAAAGTAAGTTATATAAGTTGTCATACCGCTTGGAAAAGAATCTTAATTAAAAGTCAGTAGTGCCGCTTGGAAAAGTAAGTTATATAAGTCTGTCATACCGCTTGGAAAAGAATCTTAATTAAAAGGCTGTAGTCTTGGCTTGGAAAAGTAAGTTATATAAGCTGTCATACCGCTTGGAAAAGTATTGTAGAGTATAAAAGGAAGAGAGGAACCCTAGAATGAAAAATTCCCCAACCAGCCGTCAATTTTTCTTCTCCTGGCGCTGCTCTCCCTCCCGACTCCTTTCCTGGCGCCGCCTGTGCCTGCCTCCTCCCGGTCAGCTGCGCAGCCCGGTCAGCTCTTCCTCGCTGGCGCCGCACCTCCCTCCAGCCGCAGCCTTCCTCCCAGTCGCCTCCGGCTTTTCCTGGCCGAGCCCTGCGCCCCTGGCCCTGGCTGGTGCGCCATGCCTTTCTCCTCCCCTGCCGATACAGCAGCAGCACCTCCAGTAGCAGCCCGCAGGAGGGGTAGCAACTGGCAGGAGCAGCAGCGCCGACAACCAGACCCTCATCCTCGTCGGAGAAACTGGAAGCGGCAAGACCACTCAGGTATGATATCTGCATCTATGCCCGTACATCTCCATGTATGCTTTGCTTAGGTTATTATGTAGTCTTCTTTTTTGTTGAGTTGTAGCATTAGGAGATGTTCCAGATGCTAGCGATTTGGTTCTGTTGTAATTTGGTTAGGTTTTGGTTGAGTTATCGTGTATGGTTGTGCTTAATTGAGAGGAGGGTATGGTTGTTGTGATGTGAGTGTCCTATTGCTCGATTTGTTCCGGGTATTGATTTGTGTTCTATTGAACAGATCCCCCAATTTGTGCTGGAGGCTGAAGGTCTGGGTAACCGCCCTATGGTTAGTGTGTGATACTTATTTGTGCAGATATTTCTTGGCAAAAATCATTCCCCCCTAGAAACAATTTGGAACTGTATTGTTTATAACATGTAGAAATCATTTTATGAATGTGAACACGTTTATAGGATGATTTGTACAGCTATTGTTTTAACTGAACTTTATGTTTGCTATGTCTAATGCTAAATGATTTTTCCTTTTCAGTAGTAGAAGAGCAGAAATGCCTAAATTCTGAGTTGTGGCATGCCTGTGCTGGGCCTCTTGTTTCGTTGCCTGCGGTTGGTAGTCGGGTGGTGTATTTTGAGATGTTAATGAACTAACATAAATTTTCTACCATAGGTAGCTGCGTCAACAAATAAGGAAATGGAGTCCCAGATCCCCAACTATCCTAACCTGCCTCCACAGCTTATATGCCAACTACATAATGTGACCATGCACGAAAGTCTGAAACTAGATAGCGCATCTGTTTCAAAACAAAGTAATATCATTGTTACCCTTGTGCCTCATTAGCTTTGCTGTATTTCTTCCTTCAGGTTGATGCAGAGACAGATGAGGTCTATGCACAGATGACGCTACAGCCACTCAGTCCAGTAATACACGATTTCCTACCAACCGCTTTCTATTTGAATACTTATGTTTGTAGCTAAGAAGCTTATATTTTCTTTCTTGGTTTTCTTTGCAGCAAGAGCTCAAGGATCCATTTCTACCTGCTGAATTAGGCACTGCCAGCAAACAACAAATGAATTATTTTTGCAAAACATTAACTGCAAGCGACACAAGTACACATGGTGGATTCTCTGTTCCCCGCCGAGCAGCTGAGAAAGTGTTTCCTCCGCTGGTATGTGTTGCTAATGTACAACTGTTTGCTGCATCTTTTGAACAGATATGTTCCTTCTATAGATCAGGTGAGGTAGACCATTTCTAGTTCTAAATGCTTCTTTGATAATTCTATAGGATTTCACTCAGCAGCCTCCAGCACAGGAGTTGATTGCAAAAGACCTTCATGGCAATGAGTGGAAATTCCGTCATATCTTTCGAGGTTAGTTATTTTCCAGCTAACTTTTTTGGTTCTTATTTTTGTGATTTTTTGGTAGAAGCCTTGTATCACACCTCATTTCATACAGCCTTTGTATCATGCAACTCGTTTAAGTTTCACAAACCAGTATGATGAAAAAGAACTTGCAATATCAAATTCTTGGTGTAGGCCAACCAATCCTTTCTGTGTGTGATTGTGAGTTTGGTTCAAATTATTTTGTTGACAGAATATCATAAATTGTTGTGCATGATATGAACCACCAACAAGATGAAAGTGAACTCAAGGACAGATTGAAGTTCTTTTGGGCTGCTATTGAGAGGATTTGTAGTGCAGCTGATTTTGGCCCTATACTGAAGCATGGGAAAAAGAATCAGAAGAAAACAGCTCTATCCAATTTGTTCAAGACACTTGAGGAATGTGGTTTATCAAAGCACAGGCCAATGGGTCATGAGGTACTTGTCATGGCAAGAAGCTATTCTTCCAGTTTCTGTATTTTTTTTCAGCTGTACAATTCTGCAACACAAAATTGAAAACAATACATTGTAACTGAAAAGGAAATCTTGCTAGATATTTTGTATATTTTTTCTGTTAAAATGACAATTACAATTTGATGTCACTTTCAGTGGGGAAACGTGTTGGATGCACCCAGCCCATTGTTTTTGGAGCAGTCATATAATGTGACACATTTGCTCCAGCAAGTGATCTCACAGAAAACCCCCGAAGATACTAGTGTTGTTCATTCTACTCTATTAAGCATAAATAACTGGAAGCATGCAAATCGGCAGTACTTCAAATGTTTGGCAATGATGCAACGACTTTGACAAATTTCCCTGAAATTTAACAAAGATCTAGGTTTAGAGGAGGTCAGTTCCTTTTCTTCATTTTTTTGGTATTTTCATACTAGAGATGATGCATATATCAAACTTGCATTTATGATTAGAGCAATTTGCAGGTTAATAGGGCTACATCCTTTATGAATCATCTCTTGACTATGTTGTCTGAACAAAGACATCTTGCTTACAATTTATTTGAGCAGCTGAACCAGTTTCGGCATGTGATTTTCTTGTTAGGTTCTGGAGGTACTTACTTGAGCAAACAGATGAAGGAAAGCTTCGCATCTATGGAAGCTCGTGTTATTGCGCTGGAGGCAAACAGGCTAGGGGATCTGGTCATCAAGAAACTAGAAGATAGGCCGGAGGACAAGTCATGTTGCTAACAACAAAAAAGCGGCAACAAAGATATGGTGGAGAAGGGTGAAGGTGGTGTGCCTCTCTAGACTAGAGTCAATGATGTTTGGGTTTTTAGCCGTTGTTTAGCTGAGTTGTAAAACACTGGAAAGACTATGCTCCTACTATGTTTTGATACGTAGTAATCCAGCTGCAGGTTGCTAGTTGATTTATCTAACGAATTTTATTAGTAATCAATTTTGGTGATGTCCACATGTTGTACCTGTGGATGATTTTTGATAATGAAACTTTCATACGTTGCTTTCTCGAGGAATTATATGTTATGGTGCTTGGATTGTATGTTATGGGTGCTTGATATTATTATAAATTTGGCAAACATTTATTAAGTGGATATATATTAAACTAATGTAATTGTTTTTCCAAATCTGGTTGCTTGTAAAAGTATTCCAGCGGTATATACATTAAAAGCGGTACTACAGCTTGTAAAACCGTTTTAAAGCGATAGTCATGCTTGGAATACTTGAATTCAGCGGTCCTCTTCTTCGAATACTTGAATTCAAAGATGATAGCTTGGAATTGAGTATTAGAGCGACCGCTTGAATTGAGTATTCCAAGCGATATCTTCTTAAAAAACGGTTTTACAAGCTTAGTACCGCTTTTAATGTATATACCGCTTTGGAATACTTTTACAAGCAAATGATATAAGCAAGAGATATTAGAATTCCAAGCGGTCCTACTGCTTGGAATACTCGAATTCCAAGCGGTTGTACCGCTTGCGAAGACATGTCATCCTGTAGTGAAAGTAAGGAACATATATGATGTTGACTTAAGAAATTCATCTATAGACTAAAACAAGTATATAGACAATGATACCTTAAGTTTGATGAGACCATAAGAAATTTTGATTTCAAAGAAAATGAAGTGGACAACTGCGTATGCATTAAGACTAAGGAGAGCAAATTTACTTAGTTAGTGCTTTTATATGGATGATATCTTATTGGCTAGCAGTAATAAGGATATGCTGCATGAGGCCAAAAGATTTCTTTCCGTTAATTTTGACATGAAGGATCTTGGGGTTGCCTATCATATTTTGGGCATTGAGATTCACCGAGATAGGTCCAAAGGGGTATTAGACTTATCCCAAAAGGCATACATTGACAGAATACTTAAGAGATATAATATGCATAACTGCTCTGCCACGCATGCTCCTATTGTTAAGGGCGATAAGTTTGAAACATTCCAATGTCCAAGGAATCAATTAGAAACTGATCAAATGAAGGGGATTCTTTATGCTTCAGCTATCGGAAGCATTATGTATGCTCAAGTTTGTACTCACCCCGATTTAGCATTCGTAACCGGGATGCTTGGTAGATATCAATCAAATCCAGAACTGGACCACAGGAAAATCGTTAAGAAAGCTTTGCATTATATGTAAGGCACTAAGCATTTTATGCTCACATATAAGAAGTTTGATGCCTTTGAGGTTGTAGGTTATTCAGACGCTAACTTTCCAGAGTGTGTTGATACTAAGAAATCCATATCAGATTATATCTTTACACTTGCGGGAGAAGCCATTTTGTGAAAAAGCTCCAAACAATCCCTAACTGCTTCATCAACGATGCCAGCTGAGTTTGTTGCATGTTATGAGGCTACTGGGCAAGCTGTATGGCTTAAGAATTTTATCCCGGAATTAAGAGTGGTAGACAGTATATCCAAACCACTATCTATATACTGTGATAATTTGGCCTCGGTTTTCTATTTGAGTAACAATAAGTCAAGTAGTGCTACCAAACACATTGACATTAAGTATCATGTTGTGAAAGATAGAATTCAGAATCAGACTATTGATGTCAAGCATATAAGTAATAAGTCTACGCTTGCGGATCCACACATTGACATTAAGTATCATGTTGTGAAAGATAGAATTCAGAATCAGACTATTGATGTCAAGCATATAAGTAATAAGTCTACGCTTGCGGATCCACTAACTAAAGGCTTACCACCCATTCTCTTTCGTGTGCATGTTGCCGGCATTGGTTTATTAGAAAGCCTCTGATTTTGGAAATGAGGACCTAAAAATAAAACCAACTCCCATTAAGAATAAATGATTATCCTATCGAGATAGAATGATGCACTATAGATCCTGGGGTTTCAACGGTGCATTTATTAACAGCTAAAATACTTTATCTGGGTGTGTTGTTCTGTTGAGTATGGACTTATGATATTGGCCTTTCGATCAAGTGGGAGAATATTGGTTGTGATCACTGATAAGAGCTAACAGATCAAGCGATTTGTTAGGGGCTAGGCCCACCACAAACCTTAGTTACGCGCTCTGATCGGGAACGCGTCAACTACTTTCGGTTTCTGTCCCGATAGCCTGCACAAGATTAAATAGGGGAGAAGTCAGCACTCGTTTTAAGTAAGATTAATCTCGAGTTCGTCACTCCCCGACACCCGTTCCGATCTAGGTTTTGGCACTGAGGCTACCGAAGGCTTAACCATCACCGTGAAGTTCACGGTGTCGTTTTCTTCTACGTTCTTCTTCACCGGCGATTCAATCATCCACCGGCCGACAACTCTAATGGCAGCATCCTCAACTCCGGGTTAGTTTATTTAATGTTTCTATTTCCGCATTATGTTTTGGTAATCATGTCTTAGGCTAGATCATGTATAAGTTTAACCATCATGTATTAGTTCAACCCTAAGTCTAACAAAAGGCATCACGTCGTTGTTGAAGTCGAAGGATTCTGTTCAGAGCTAGAAAATTACACACACTTCACACTTACCGCGTCTTGGACAGTTCTGACTTCTGAGAACTGAGGAGATAGGTTAGCTGTAAGCTGTTCTTACACTTACTGCGTCTCCTAGAGTAGTGATTTGTGAGCAGCAGATATACTATAAGCCGTTCTCATCTTTCTACTTTGAATTTCTGAAATAATAAGAAAAGGTCAAAAAAAATTCCTTGACTTCCTTTGTAGTATTGGTTGTGCACTTAGACATAAATTATGTGTTCATTCATTTCATGGGGCAAACATGACAAATTACAAGAATTTGTACTCCAAATATTTTATTTCCTAAAGAGCATAGCTTACTGCGCCATTGCTTACGGGAACATGAATGCAGTAGCTTCAGTACAAAGCAAATGAATACCTCATTATTGGAACTGCAAAACCAATTTGCGGCATTTGATTCCAGCAAAATACATAATAGGCACATGGTATGTTCTACCACCCATCCAGGCTTCAGCATCCCAACAAAGTACTAACAAACAAATCATGTATTACCATGAAAGTAAGTGTTCAGATTAGGTCAAGGCGTCAAGCTGCGAGCCTGCAACTACATACAGCTAATAGCTTGTTATAGTCAAGAAAATGACATTTTCAACACAAGTACCTTAATTACATGTCATCTAGATTTTAATAACATATCAAGGGTCAGCACATGCATCAGTTTATGTTTCCCCAGATGGCTTGTCCTGATGTCACTTTGTTGCTCGGCCTTGCAGTCAGCTCATACAGAATCCGAGCAAAGGTGTCGGAGTATTTCCCTTCCGTCGTCAGGATCTCAGCAAAAGTATTCTCATGCACGAGGAGATGCATCCTATTTTGAGGCTCCGAGACAAGGCTCTCCAATATCATCGCCGATTTCCTACAAACCTCAGGCACAGGGTGGGGTGTCTTCACGACCTTTAGGAGTCTATCGACAGCCCTGGTTCAATTGACATTAAAACAACAAATTCAAAAATTTTAATGCCTCTTCTCCAATGTTAGCATGCTATCTCTAATAAAATGAAGCAGATTTTACCATCGCTCACTAGCAAGCTTCAGCCTGCAATCCATGTTCACTTCTGACACATTGTAGAGTGCACTAACAGCAGCAGCCTGTGCATCCCATGCTGGCACACTCAAGAGATCAACTAGCCTCTTGTATACCTGTATCGAGGATAGCAATGTAAGCAATTGCACTGCCCACAAAACAAATAGCTTTATTTTAACCCTCTGCATAGCATATAAGTGATATAACATTGAATAGAAACAGTGTGCTAAAAAAAGATTTACCTGCGGAATGACAGGAAGAAGAAACGGTTCATTGTCTGGATTGATTATCAGCCGCCCAATCAATTCAGCAGCAGCACAATGCCACACCTTTATTGAAGATGCAAGCATGCCCATTATGGCATGAACAGCACGTTTCTCACTGTCTTGGCAAAAGCAGGGAAAAAGAATAGCCATCAATATAAAAAGGAAAGAGAGAAACAAAATTTTGTGATAAACTTCTATCTCACGTCATTTTAATAAATGAAGGCTTTGATGAGCTGAAGATTCTCAGGTCCAGCACAGGTGCTAAATTGACAAGGGTCTCAAGCATGTTTGTTATGAGCTCATCATCTTCTGTTAAATGATAAAAAATGCATAAAAGGTTAGTTTTCATGTCTTGCAGTAATGTTTGTTGCAAATAACTGCATTTTAACTGTTGTGTTGTAGTCCTAGGATAATAACTCATTTGATTTACTACGAAGATTCAACAAAAGTATCAAACAAATGGCAAATGCTAAATCAAGGTACTTAGGAGTAGCAAATCCTCAATTTTCCTATTTCAAATAGGAAACATAAGTAGTCAATTTTCGGGTGAAGCCATGTGGAGTAACCTACAGGTCAAATAGAGCATATGTAGGAATCATTTGGCAATAACATAAACAACAAGAAGCAAATAATATTCAGTATCTCCAAATTAATTTGTAGATGAACTGCACAAAGGAACAGAACATATATGCAAGGGAACTGAAAATGAAGGACAATAATTGAGTTTGAAACTTTACCTGTATTTTGGTCTTCTAAGCACTGAAATACAGTCTCCAAGCAATGTCTATGTTGAACCATGATAGTCTCATTTTCTGGCATGAAAGAAAAATTGCGAATTATATTCGAGGCTGCAACAGCACACTGTTGCCTTTCTATTCGTCCTTCATCATCAACATTAAATAAGCCATCTTCATCAAACCAAAATCCTGCAGGTCGCTTCTTTGTGACAGCGGAGTCCTGTGTCTTTGATTGATCATCTGAAGGACTGAAATTGCCGTATTTCAAAGAACACAAGTATTGCAGCATGAATCATGAAAAGCAAGATGGGTAATCAGGATCTTGATGAGATTAATAATGGCATACATGGCGGTGTCCGAGTATACTTTTCCAATGTTCTCGTGACCAAAGCCCGAGAGTGTTGTATTGGCACCCAATGTTCTTACTCTTGGTGGTTTTGTATGGTCCTTAGGCATTGCAATATCTCGCCAGTCATCAATCTGCATAAGATGACACATCAAACAGAATGTGAAGAAAAAGTCTAGCAATATTACTACCTGATAAACACATTACTCCTTTTTTTGGAAATCGATCGACACATTACTTAGCAGACTGTTGAATTTAGTCCCGTGTAAGAACCATAGATGTCAAATTAGATAAAACATTGCTCTGGCAACCAACTGTTAAATTGTAAGTGCAAATAACAAAACCTTTCTTTAGATTTTGCTTTACGGCTACGGTGGACAATGATGCCAAGTCCCAGAATTTGCATGAAACCTAACCATCACACTTTTCTTCAGTGTTCATGACAAAGGGTGATGCTAGCTTGATTGATTATTTTTCAAACGAACTATAATGCAAATAGATTAAGAAGTGAGTGGCAAAGGAATTAGGAACCTGGATAACTATAGAGTTTCAGATAAAATGCATGATCCAGTAACAGCCAGATCAAATTGGAAGGAGGTAAAGGGAACTAAGCACCTACAACTTGAAGGAGAGCATCCAAGAGCCCAGGAACTTTAGCGAGAGGTGTAGTATCCCGTCGGAGATCATCCTTCTCCTTAAATGAGAGTACTGTGAGGGCATTCAATGCCCACAGTATCTCACCCTTCAACCCACTTTGTAATGCAAGGACAATTCTTTTATTGTTCTGATCTGAAAAAGCCACAAAGAAACATTAACTCCCCTTCTGCCGAATAGCCATGCTGATGCTGGTAACCATTAAGTATACTAAAACAAGACTGTTCGTGCATTTCAAGCTCATGACATGTTAGGTATCATCTCTACTGAGTGGGACAAAACATGAAGTAGCAGCCCAAAAACTACACAGACTATCTCTTATGTATCTGAAAAGATGGTGAGACAGATAGCAGGATCACAAAGAAAGTGAACACAACTATTTCACGCTGAAATTTGTCTGTTGCTAAGCTGTAAAAAAACCATTTCCAAAATTGGCAAAATAACAAAGCATGCACCTGCATTCACAGCCCATTTGTGAGTCTTCCATATGCATACACACACAAACTCATGCAAGCAAGCGCACAAATATGCAAACTAATCATCACATAGAAACTTTGCGTTTAATTCTACCAAATTATCTTATGCAGTAGAAATAATTATGACTAAAATGAACCATTCAACATTTAAATAGCCAACAAATTATTTTCCCTGATCCTTCCACCATACTCAGCCTGCCAAACAGTTCAAAGTGCCAATAAAGCCAATTCCACTTTCCGCTAATCATTTTTAACATAAAAAAGGCAGAAAGCAAGATTCAGGTTCATGATACTTGTATGATCTTCAACAAACTGAAAAACAGCCTCAATTTTGGTCAATATCTTATAGATTCATCCTTGTTCAGCTGAAACCTGAATTATGTGTCCAAGGATTGAAACAAAGGAACAGCTAATCTGAAAGTAATCTTGCCAGTTAATGCTCCACAGTTTTTTAGCGCTACACACTTTTAACAAAGGGTCTGTTTGTGTGGTGAAACATTGTCCATTATGGGCAAACTTTGCTACCTATTAGGGATGGCATATATTTATATCCCTACCAAATGATATCCAACTTGAAGCTATGGTTTGTGAGGTATGAGCAGGGATCTTTAAGGGAGCATAATGTTAAGCTCTCTCAGCGACAGTGTAAATATAACTCTTGTTGTGTATCATGCTGAGGGTAGTTTTTTTTCCAACATTATATTTGAAAATCACCCAGCAATGTTGCAGACATTCCTCTAATTTGGTTATGTGAGACTGTGCTACACCAATACAGCATTATTGCTCATCGTGAAAAATTTGAAAATATTTCTAGTGTCTCTACTCTCTAGTTGGTTCATAGTTCAAAGATGTATGTCTGTGCACGATTATGAATTATCATTGTATCAAACATGGCTGCTGTATTTGCTGTTTCCAACGTAAATTATTGGATTATTACTACCTCATACATCATGCCGCTAAAAATGAAGGGAAGAAGCAGTTCTTGACGGCCAGTTTCACTCCAGTCCCAACGAGCTCCTCATAAGACAGAATTAACTGCAACGAACCAACCCTCAACGTGTCCCTCTCTTCGCCGTAACATGCACTCCGATAAGCAAATCTTCAATCCAAGGTGTTTTTTGTGTCCCAATTCCAATAGCAGGCACATAATTACTCAGATCATTGCAGCTCCAGCTAAAAAACAGACTTCTTCACACCCTAGAGACCAAAATTCCTAATTTCCCTCAACACATCGAATCCAAGAAGCAAGTTACGGGTCCAACACGTAGTGTGTCTCTAACATTATGCCCTAGAATCTCTCCAAAGCTCACCTGAACACCAATAAGAGGCGAAAGAGCAGCTCACCGTTGAGGGCCGTGAGGACTTGGAGAGAGGGCCCGACTAGGGCCGCCGGCGCCACCGCGTCGCCGATTGCGGCCGCTGCGGCTGCGGCGGCAGCGGCCGCAGCCCCGCTGCCGGTGGTGCTTCCGACCGGGCGGCCGCGCTTCGCCGGCGTGGATCCACCGCTTCCGCTGGACTTACCCGTCTGCTTCTGCATGGCTAGGGTTTTGGGCTCTTCACTTGCTCGGAGGAAAGCTTCGAGCTGGGGCACGAGTCGCAGGACTGCAGGAGGGCGGGGCGTTGCGTATTCTTGTGTACGGTTGGGGTGCGCGTGGGAATAATAAACCGGGTGACATCACGTGACAGACTTAGCATCTGCTCGGTGGAATAAGGTTAAATCGGATAGGATGATTTTGAATTATTTGGTTCTATTGTTTGTTAAATAGAATGGTTTAGTATCTATAGATTTTTTTTAAAATTTGTATTTCATCATCTAAAATATGATGGTTTCATTCAAACAACCAAACACATGAATGATTTTTTCTTGAACCATCTTATATATATACTACTTGGTATAAGCAACCAAACATACCCTTAGCGACCCAAGGTGTATTGGGAAGAAGCCGGCAAGGAAAACAATGGTTCACCGATTTCAGTTAACGGAGAGTAGGAGACTCAACAACAGACATAGATCCAACTCCGACTACCATTAAATGGCTGGTTGATCAGTCACAGTTTTTATCGAAACGCTTTAGAAGTCTTGTTTTGTTTTTCTTTCTCTGCTTTACTGCAGAACGCTGCTCAATTGTTTCTACCGGTGAAATTGATGTAAAACCTGTAGGCTATATGCCCAGCTGTTATGGAAAATGGAATGTAATGTTGGTTCCGCATATTCTAGTGTCTTTAGAAGTGTAGCTTATAATCTTGGAATCTCCACACTGTACCTCTAAATCTAAGCGAGATTTCATCTTAGTTTTGTTCAGAGGTTCGATCAGATTCTGACATGGTATCAGAGCACCAGATCTTTCCTCGGCGTTGAGAAAGTAGATGATTAAGGTTGGTTTAGGCTATAAAATCCCTCGGTCGGAGATTGAAGAGTGAGTATGGCGACTAAGGTTAGATCACAAGGAGCCTCTGGAGAAGAAGAGCTGGAATGGTATTATCATGCATAAATTGAGAAAATCCACAACAAGTTGGTAGACTTGGAGTCGCTAAAACAAATGTGGAGGAAATCAAAGTGTTCTTGATGGGGAAAACTAGTTGGGCGATAGATCCAAAAGAAAACCCCAATCCTGCATCAAACCCAAAAGATATTGTTCCTCAAGCTTCCACAAGTGGTGGTAATCAGGTGACAGATGCTATTCAACTCCTTTTGAATCCGAATGCATCTTTTTATTTGGAACCCTCAATTGTAGTGAATAGAAATTTTCCGATTTATGCTTCTACATTCTGAGCCACATCACAAGGGAACGTTAGGGGATTGGAAGCCATGGGCTCGATTACAAGTGTGTTTGCCCAGATGTCATAACACCCTAACATCTCCACTATAGCTCCAATATCGATTTCCTATCAGCCAATGGGGTATTGTCCTTCTATGCCAACATACAACCACCCAATTTCATGCAGAACTTACACCCTAGTAGTGCCTACAGCTGTGGAATACCTTCATAGACCACACATTTTCCAGGGGTCCATATGTTTGATGCATAAATGAAAACATATTTTGGGGAAAACATTGGATCATATCATTATGCAAAAGCTGTGCTAAAAGGTCCCAATCTTGAATCGCCACTATTTTCTAGGGGCAATCCATTAGGTTGGTAAAGCAGTGTGAAAAAATTTTAGACATGGCTGGCACACCGAGGGAACAATAGGTGAATTTAGTTTCAAGTCACTTGATGGGGAGAGCAAGTACTAGGTTCAAAGGCGTGGGGATACCTTGAAAAATGTTGTATTGGCAGCAATTTTGCACTATTCTTTGTGATAGGTTCTCTGAAGCAAATGCCCATGAAGTAGTGGAAAAGTTACAAAATGTCATACATGTGAGCATTGTGAGCAAATACATTGACTACTTTGAGAAATTTGTAGAGTTGGTTAAGAGGAATCATTCTTATTTGCAAGAAACTTATTTCCTAAATTGTTTTATTGGGGGACTCAAAGATGAAATTAAACATGATGTCAATATCCGTCGACCTAAATGACTTTTAGAAGCTTATTTGTATGCAATATTGGAAGAAAAAGCAACCTTAGCAAAAAAAAATGTCAAGTCACTTAAGTGAGAATTTTAGGCAGAAGACACCAATCGAAAGTCAAAAACAAGTTACACATAAGGACCTTATGGTTCAAGGCAAAGAAAAGCAAAGCAATAATCTGCAGGGAGGAAAATAAGACTTGCTGGTGTAAGTTCAAACTCCATTAGTTTTGGTGATTGGTTTTAGATTAATACTTAATCATTATTTAATGACAAATCTAATCATTGTGAGACTAATATGTTTATTGAGTTTCATTCTTTTTAGTCTCGAATTTGGATGAAAAAGTGAAAAACCCAAGGTGTGCATTCGTATTCATTCTATTGTCATAATGCATACTTAGGATTCAAGTTTAAAAGATGAACTCTTCCATTGCTTAAGTCCAAATATGTGCATTATGTTTCTAAGTCCATATATATATGAATGCACACATCTAGGGGGAGTTCATAATTTAACTTGATGTTTTAATTGTATTGATCCATATCCTCTTGCCAAATAATATAAAGGATCTAGACTTTGAAACGACCTTTTGAGTATATATAACCTGTGTAGTTGTAGTATACTCGTGTTAATATGAGATAAACTCAAATGCTTTATAAGATTGATTATGTGCATATTGATTCCAAGTTCAGTTATTTATATGCACATATTTAATGGAGTTTATTCTATAGTTGATGGTCTCTAAAATGTATTGATCCCGTTCCACCACTCTATATAATATTTGGATCATTATATTCCATCAAATCGAGTATATGAAACTTGTATAGTTATATATATACTCATTTTAATTTAAATAAAATTTAAATTGAGTTTGGTTGTCTTTCAATCAATCAAAGAACATTTCATCATGTGTTGATGGTGTCTCTTTGTTGATTAAGAACAAACGGAAAGTTCTTGAGTATAATGAAGCATTAGTTGCATCAAAATAGTCAAGACACATTTATTCATTCAAATTGATTTGGGTTGTGCTCAATTGATTTTAGAGGCATCCATTATGTGTTAATAGAGTACAAGTGATAATTGAGACGACCATATTTGTTGGACTAACGATCTTCCATGAATTGTGAAGTAGGTTGAGTCCAAGAATATGAAGAATCAGGAACGAGAAGTCATCATATGTTGATGAGCTTCAAGAGGTGATCCCGAAGTGAAGAGAAGAGTTAGAGAAGGTTCATCATGTGTTGATGAATAAGGAGACTCGATCCTGAAGAGAAGATGATTGCAAATCACAAAAACTTCAAGTGGATTGCTAGAGGCAAAAGTATAACTAGCTAAGGCTAAGCGTAACACCCTGGCACATCCCGTGCCTAGAATATCACCAAAACAAACACTAATCACAACAAAAAAAACTCCCACTACACCAAAATTTCAGCAACAACCTAAAAATAAAACTCACCACTAAAGTAAGCCAAGATCACAACAAGGGTATACAAACCAAAAGTGACAACATAATAACAATCTCAAGTCTAAAAACATTTAGAAGGAGCACTCTAGCAAAATAATTTCAACAACCACAACATGGCATAGTTAGTCCATAATTGGGTCCAACACAAAATCTATATGTCCTTATGACCAAGAGAGTAAGCATTCAACAAGGATATCCAAAACACCACCACAACTTAACCCCTTACACAATAATTACAACATCATCATCAACAACAACCTAACAAAGTAGGTTAAGTTTAAGGTCTCCACAACATAGTTTAACCATGATTCTACAAAATACCTAAACATTGAAATATTAGACAAGTAGTCCACCCTTACAAGGTTCCTCTAAAGTGATCCAAACCGAACTACTAATTAGGTAATGAGAGTAAACTACTTCAAAACTATAAAACAAGCATGTCGTGACAGTGAGTGTATTGTGGAGCTAAGTCCCATCCCTGGATGTTGTCATCAAAATACCTAAAACATTAAACAACAAACAAACGCGAGTTCCAACAACTCAGCAAGTAAAACATATAAGTATAAACGTACCAGCGGTTAACCAATAATAAGACATGGTCTTTATCATAATCATACTAATGGCAAATGTCACTTCAAACTCAACTATGCAATGCATCATATTGTTATGCTCAATAAATTTCTCTCTTTAAAGACTATATCGGTATAGTTGGAGTGCACACCCGTCGGTGTCGCACCCTGTTATTCCCTTCCATCCCTGTGGAGGGGCCTACTCTTACTGTCTCGATCCCATCCATCCCTGTAAATGGGACTACAAGGTAGGACTTCTCAGGAGCACTCCGGATTAGTCATATGTCCCCATATGGCTTTCTCATTGATCTCGAATCTCTTTTCATGACATGAATGCAAGTGATGCGATAAAATAACTAAATCTTTCAGATACCATGGATCATCTTCACACATGCGAGCACCAATAATACCACCAAATGCAATAACCTCATATAAATCCTCATGATAGCTAGTTTGACAACAATAAGCACGAGTAATTTCATCAACTACAACATTCTTATATAAATCATAGAGAGAGCTAATGTAACATTAATGGCACAAGTAATATTATCAAATATAATCATTTCCTATTATTCATCTTTTGCACGTTATACTTGCCCCTTTACCGCGCGAAGAGGTGGGGCGTGTGCTTGAGGCCACACCCGAAACTACTTCACCTACATCATACAAGCTCCTCAAATTTAAGCCCAAAACAGTACATGCAACAATTAAAAACATAACGCACTAAACACCCTTCCCCGAGGTCGGTTACCCTTCACGACAACAACACATTGTGGGCTATCCCAGCGGTCATCTGATGTTAACAAATAGCTCATAAGCTTAAATAGAGAAAACCACTTTTTTGCAACAACTACACAAGAATTCCTATCATTTTTTATTACTCACCCAATTCCACAAGTCATTTGCCACATTGAAACAGAATCTGCATTTAGCTCTGTCTGCCCATTGGACAGTCAGCTTCAACACCTCATAACTAATGTTATACAAATCCAAATCAAGCAAATGAAGATATTTTTAGCATCTACAGAAAATTTCTCAACTTTTCTAGGTAATGAAAAATTTTGGTTTGGTCTCTAATTATCCCTAAACAATATATTTCCGAGACAGCTGCTATTGCATTTAGGTTCAGTCTGCCCATTGCACAGTCAGTTTCAACACCTCATAACTAATGCTATACAAATCCAAATCAGGCAAATGAAGACATTTTCAGCATCTACAGAAAATTTTCCAACTTTTATAGGCAATGAAAAATTCTGATTCGGCCTCTAGCTAGCTTAACAATAGATTACCATAACGGCTGTAGAAGCACACAAATTCAGTACAACTGGCAGTAAAATAAGCATAACTTTTAAACGGATGAACCAAAAAGGGTGTTCTTGCTCTCAAATTAAAGGAGAGGCGACGATCTACAACTTTTGCTACAACCAAAACCTCATAAAATGCTTCTAAAGTCCTAAAAAACTAGCCTTAACAGAGAGGTCTATTCTGCCCGAAAACAGAAACTAACCTAAACAGCTCTAATCCCCCAAATCCCCATCTAAACTCAACTCAAGCTGAAGAACCCTAGCAATAACTCCCTAAAAACCAATATGCAAGATCAAAATCTCTCTAAAATAGCAACCACCCTCACTGGGCTTACCTTCATCGGTTGGGGAGAATGCAAGGAAGGAGGAGGAAGCTCTACAGCTAGGAGGGAGGAGGGAGCTTGACAGCCATGAGGGAGAAAGGAGCAGCTGCTGGCCTGGAGGGGAAGAGGTGACTTGGAGTGTTGTTGATGCTGCCTATGAGGGGAATCAGGAAGGAGCTGCTGTCCAGGAGAGATGAAGTGGGCGTAGGAAGGGGAGGGAAGCCAAGAGGCGTGGGGTGGGTGGATGTGCTGCGGCTTGGGTGGGAGGAGAGGGGGTGGGCTAGGGTTTAGGCAGGCAACCTCCTCCCTCAAGGGCTAGAACCCGATCTGAAGGCCCATAACTCCCTCAGGATCCAAACAGCCCACAAAACCCTCATAGTAGCCCAAAAAGTTCAATTCTTAACTAGGATCTTACACTAAGGATGTGTTTCTAGTTTTTTACCGGTCTTGGTGTTTGGATGGAACATCGGATTGCTAGTATAGGTTGTTGTACTATTAAGAGGGGTTGAGGTATTTAGCTTAAGCTTCATCAAGTATTGATGAACTCAATCAGGTTCACTCTAGCTCACTCTTTTGTTTAGATTTTGTATGAGCTAAGTATTTACTTGTATTGCAAATAAGGGAGCTCATACTTGCTTCTTATCGAATCTTAGGGTGTGTTTGGTAGGGCTCCAGCTCTGCCAGATCCGTGGATCTGGTGGAGTTGGGTATTCTAACTCCACCAGATCCGTGGAGCTGGAGCTGTGAGTATATTAAGGGGGTGTTTGGGACAGCTCCAGCTCCACCAAAATCTGTGGAGTTGGTGGAGCAGAATATTTCTAACTCCAGAAATTTGTGGAGCTGGAGCTGTGGGTACATTAAGAGTGTTTAGATAGATCATCTTGTTTACATTTTAGACCAAAAATATAAACTTAATTTACTTTATTTTAGCCTACAAGTTTCAGATCTCAGGTGAAGCTGGGATCTAAAGCTCTACCAAACAGGCTCTTAATCGATGTGGTTTTTGCATGGAGCTATAGATTTGCATGTGTTGCAAAAGGGAGATAGCTCATATAATTTGGTTTGTGTGGTCTTTGCATAGGGCTATGTTTTGCATGCGTTGCAAAATATGAGAGCTCATGCATCGGTATTTTAGCTTGTGATTTGATTATGTGTTGATCATCACAAGGCTAAGTAGGATTTATGCTTTGTGTTTGCAAAATGTATTTTTGCAAAAATGTTTGTTTAATTGCACCTTATCTTGGAGCATATGGATAGAGTTTACAAATGTGTTTTGCAAGGCATTGTGATCATGTGTTGATTATCTCGTGCTCAAGATTTGATTTTAATCGAATGATTTTGTTATTTACAAATGAACTAGAAGTTATGTGTTTCGATCCTAGAGCATGTGTTGTTATTTGCAAATGTGTTTTGTAAAGTGTTAGGATCATGTGTTGATCCTTACATGGCTAAAGGATTGATCGCATAGGTTTGTGGTTTATTTACGATTGTGTTTTACAAATAAATTGAAGTTTAATATGATTCTTTGGAGTATGTGTTTTGCATGTGCAAATGTGTTTTGCATAGTATTGTAATCATGTGTTGATCCTCACATAGCTCAAAGAATCAATTCTTGATTTGGAGAAAAGTTTATGCGCAAAATCTGGCTTAAAAACCTGAAGAGGGTTTTCTGTGGCCTAGGTGGCCGGTGCTACCAGCCGGCGGTAGCACCGGCCGCTGTCCGGGTTGATTTTTCCAAAGGAGGTGTTTTCGGGAGCAGGCAGGCCGGTCATACCTTCCAGCGGTATGACCGGGTGCTCTCTGGTGTGTAAATTTTAGAGAGGTGCTTTTTTGCACTGAGGTGGCCCGATATGACCAGACCCCCTTTGGTCATACCGACCGTGGAGCAATCATACCGGAAGGGTTGCGGTATAACTGAGTTTTCTGAGTAATAGCCAGTTTTTCTAGCCGTTGGCTCTGAGGAGCGGTCATACTAGCCCTAGTGCGGTATAACCGAGCTCCCATAGCACTTTTGCCTAATTTACCCCTACGGCTAATTTTTTCTTGTGGAGGCTATATAAGAAGTCTTGGGGGCTAGCATTTGGGTGTTGCTATTTCTATTGAGCATTTGGGTGAGGTGATACATGTGTTGCATACTCACATTTGGTTTTTAAGCTAAGAGTGAGCCCTAATTGTATGTGCTGTAATTAGGAGTGAATTGAGAGCCTCTTGTATATGTGTTGCACTTGAGGGGATCCTTGTGTATGTGTTGCACTTGGTGGTTACCATTGTACATGTGTTGTACTCGGTGGAGCTCGAGCTAGAGGGCTTGGCTTGTTACTCTTGGTATTTGCCGACACCTAGATGGTGTAGCGGCGTCGTGCGCAGTGAACTTCTCGATGAAGGTTGTGAGAAGCCCCGACAAATTGTGAAGGTCGGTGCTCGCCTAACCGGAGGGGGGAAGAGCAACCATTAATGGATTCGAGGTGAGTGCTCAATTCATGAAGCCGGTCCAATTCGTTTGGGCTAACCTCAACGTGGATTAAGGGAGACTAGCAAGACTCCGAACACTACGGTAAAAAATATTGTGTCTCCTTGTGTATGGTTGCAAATCTATCTTTACTTTGTTGCAATTTGCATTCCTAGAATTAAATTGCTTCTTGACTTTAGGATTGCAATTTATTGTTAGAGACATAATTAGTTAGTGCATATAGTGAGCCTAGTTGATTTAGGATTTAATTGTCAAAATCATAGTTTATCGTTTCCGCATTTATTATTGTTAAGATTTTGACATAAGGGTAATTAGGTGTGAATTGATTTGTAGAAATTCATAGAAAAATTTTAAAAGCCACCTATTCACCCCCCTCTAGTCGGCATTCTCGTCCTTACAGCTGGCACTGTTAAGAACCATGGACTCTTAGCCATAACTTGAACTGTAAAGTAAAATGGGCTTTGCAAACTTTATAATGCAAAGGGAATAAAGACTACTTTTGTGGAAGAGAATGAAGCCATGGTAGAAATAGGTTATGTGATTACACCAGGAAGCTTAGAGGTGAGTGAAACCAAAGAACAGGAGGGACAGTTGATGCAGATTTCCACTTTCACAGCGAGTGGTACTTCAAGACCAACTATTTTTTTCATTAATAATCCATTTTGGGGTGCAAAAGGCTATAGCCCTGGTAGATAGTGAGAGTACAGATTCTTTCATGGACTATGAATATGTTATAAAGAATGAGTACAGTGTGAGTCATTTGTTTCTTACAAAAGTGAAAGTAGCAGGGGAGGTGAGCTAACTTTAGATGCTAGAGTAGAAAATCTGAAATATAAGGTCGAGCAAACATTGTTCAATAGCACTTTCAAATTACTGAAATTGGGGTTTATGACATCATTTTAGGAGTTGATTGGATATATGAGTATAGCCCTATTGGTTTGGATCTCAAAGAGAGGACATTAACAATTTAGAAAGATGGATACTCTATAAGGTTTAGTGATTTTACACAACCCAAACAAGATTGTAGTATAAATGCAGCACAGTTGCAAAAGTTGGTTTAAAAAAGCATGATGAGCTATATACTTCAAGTAACTCAAGTTGAAGGTACAAAGGAGGTCGATAAGGAGACAATCCCACAAATCATAGAAGAAGCACTTAACCAATATGTTGAAGTTTTTGCTGATCCAAAGGGACTACCACCTAGAAGAGAGTGTGACCATAGAATACCTTTAAAATAGAGAGTTGAATCTCCTTACATTTGACCTTATAGAGTACCACAATGTCAAAGAAAAATAATGGAAGACATTATCCAGAACTTGTTAAAAACTTGAGAATTCAGACCTAGTACTAGTCCCTATTCATCACCTATAGATGGTGTTTAGAGAATGTGTATTGATTTTCTATAGCTTAATTCATTTACTATTGAGAACAAGTTCTCGTGGCTATTATTGAGGACTTGATAGATAAATTGAATGGAGCATCAATTTTTTCTAAACTAGACTTGAGATCTAGATACCATCAAATCAGGATTAGAGGAGAGGACATACCTAAAAGCGCTTTAGAGCCACAATTGGGACATTATGAATACATGGTCATGCCTTTTGGGTTGTCTAGTGTACCTGCCACCTTCCAAGCCCTAATGAATACTATAATTGTTGAGCACCTTAAAAAGTTTGTCCTAGTTTTTTTCAATGACATCCTCATATATAGGGGTGGCAATGGGGACCTGTTCCCCGATCCCCGGCGGGGAATTCCTCTATTAGGGGACGGGTATGGGAAGAAATTGTCCCCCGCGGGGATGGAAACGGGGAAAATTATTCCCCCGTCGGGGATGGTGGGGACGGGGACGGGGAATTTTTTTCCCCGCGGGGACCCGGTTGGGGATCCAAATTTAGTTTAGTCCAATTTAGTTATTAGATTGCAAACATATTCTCTAACCCATCATATTCACATTTTTATAAACGGGACAACATAATCTTCAATGAATGCATGCATTGTTTTTTCCTTGTCTATTGATATGATTTTAGAGTTAAAATGGCTATAAGAGCTCTTCTCTTATGTGAAATTTTCACGGGGATGGGTCCCCGACGGGGCCCCGATACCCGAACGGGGATGGGGACGGGGGGATTTTCTCCCCCGAGACGGGGAATGCGGATGGGGACGAGGAAAATTTTGGATCGCGGGGACGGGGACGGGGAGGTACTCCCCGACGGGGAATGGCCCCGTTGCCACCCCTACTCATATACAACAAAAACATAGAAGATCATCAAGCACATCTCATACTTACACTAAAAGTATTGAAGAAACACCAACTAGTTGCTAAGAGGAACAAGTGTGTGTTTGCAGTTCCCAAAATTGAATATCTGGGACATGTCATCTGCAAAGAAGGTGTGTCGATTAATCCAAAGAAAATCAATGATGTGCTGAATTGGCCAAAACTAGACAACCTCACTAAGTTGAGAGGGTTTTTAGGGTTAACTGGTTATTATAGATGGTTTGTGAAAGGATATGGGCATATAGATAGGTCACTATTTAATATGCTAAAGAAAGATGAGTTCAACTGAGGTCAAGAACAAGATGAAGCATTTGAAAAACTTAGGCAAAATGACAACCTGTTCGGTGTTAGCCTTGCCAAATTTCACCTAGCCATTTATATTGGAAACTGATGCTAGTGGGTTAGGTATTGGAGATGTACTAATGCAGGCTGGCAAACCAATTGTATACCTTAGCACACTAGGAGTAAGAGCAACAGTCAAGTCGATTTATGATAAAGAAGCCATAGCAATCCTAGAAGAACTAAAAAAATGGAGACGCTATTTGCTGGGCTACACTGTGATTATAAGGACAGACCAATAAAGTATGGAATTTGTCACTACACAAAAGTTGGTAGAGGGAATTCAACACAAACTAATGCTTAAACTGCTGGAGTTTGATTACAAGATTGAATACAAGAAAGGGAAGGAAAACATTATGAATGATGCCTTATCTAGAAGAGAACACAATCTTCAAGCTGAAAAGACTTGACTAGCTGTGACATATGTGCTACCCGAGTGGATACAAGACATTAAAGCTAGTTATGTGGATGATCCTTAAGTAGCCAAAATCAGAGGGGAACTTCATAATGCTACTGACCAAAACTGCAAATTCAAATGTGAGTCTGATCTCATCAAGTACAAAAGACGACTCTATGTGGGGGGAGCAAACTAATCTCAAGGAGAAGTTGTTAGAAGCCCTTCACAAATCAGCTTTTAGAGGACACTTGGGAATGAGAGCCACTTACTATGGGTTTAAGAAGCTGTTCTACTGCCCACAACTAAAGGGAAATGTGGATAAGTATGTGAGAGAGTGCCCAATTTGTCAAATTATCAAATATGAGCATGTTCATATTCCCTGGATGATTAACCCATTGGAAGTGCCCGACATGGCCTAGACACACATATCGATGGATTTTATCAAAGGATTGCCTAATTCAAGGGGAAGGAAGTGATTATGGTAGTGGAGGGCATATTTACCAAATATGCACATTTCATAGCATTATCTCACCCATACACCATACAACAGGTAGTACAAGGCTTCATGGACAACATATTTTTGTTACAAGGGATGCCAATAGCCATTATGTCTGATAGGGACCGAGTTTTAACCAGCAAATTGTTCCAAGAAATATTCAAGTTGCTCAAGGTCTCCTTTCAATTCAGCATTGTATACTATCCGCAATACGATGGGCAAACTAAAAGGGTAAATCAGTGTTTGGAAGCTTACCTAAGAAATATGGTTTTCCAAGACCCAAAGAAGTGGCTTAATTGGTTGACTATGGTAGAATGGTGGTACAATACAACTTATTGCACTTCACTAAAGGAAACTCCCTTCCAGGCTTTATATGGTTATCATCCTCCAAAATTAGCCGAGCTATCAATACCTTGCAATGTCTCTACTGAAGCTAAGATAATTATGGAAGAAAATCAGGAAATGTTGAAGAGGCTTAAAGAGAATTTGCATAGAGAACAGAAACGGACCAAAAAGTTTGATGATAGATTGAGGACAGAAAGGCAGTTTAAGGTTGGAGCTATGGTATATCTTAAAATGCAACCACACCGACAAAATGTGTTTGGATTGAGAGGATCTTTGAAGCGCGGGTCTAAGTACTATGGTCCATTCGGAGTTTTGGAAGATGCAACCTTCATCCAAAGGACATTTCCAGATTTCTAGCCTTGAGGGCAAGAGCTAGATCAATCAATAGGGGGGGCATTGTCAGGACTTAGTGAGCCAAGGTGGATTGGGAAGAAGCCGTCAAGGAATACAAAAGTTCGCCGATTTTAGTTAATGGAGACTCAATGGCAGAGATAGATCGGAAGGCCTTACTGAAATGCTGTAGAAGTCTTGTTTTGTCGTTTTTCTTTCCATGTTCTTTGTTTTACTTCATAACACGAACACTACTGGCCTGTTGCTGTTTGTGAAATCGATGTAAAACCTAGAGGCTATATGACTAGTTGTTACGGAAAATGACATGCAATGTTATTATACATATTCTAGTGTCTTTAGAAGTGTAGCTTAGAACCCTAAACTCTCAGGGCCTGTTTGGCAACAAGATTTTGTAAAATCATGGTTTTGCAAAACCATGGTTTGGGAATTGTCTTGGCATAAAAAACATGGTTTTACCAAACCCCATTGAAACCATGGTTTTTCTTGGAACTCCCAACTGTTTGGTACGCAAAGTTTTGGGAGCTCTCACACACCAACACTCAAAGAAATTTTGCCCAAGACCAAAGTTTCCAAGAAAAATTTTAAAAGCCACCTATTCACCCCTCTAGTCGGCATTCTCGCCCCATACCGCATCGTAAGAACCATGGACTCTTAGCCATAACTTGAACTCAGAAGTAAAATGGGCTTTGCAAACTTTATAATGCAAAGGAATAAAGACTACTTTTGTGGAAGAGAATGAAGCCATGGTAGAAATAGGTTATGTGATTACACCAGAAGCTTAGAGGTGAGTGAAACCAAAGAACAGAGGGACATTGATGCAGATTTCCACTTTCACAAATGAGTGGTACTTCAAGACCAACTATTTTTTTCATTAATAATCCATTTTGGGGTGCAAAAGGCTATAGCCCTGGTAGATAGTGAGAGTACAGATTCTTTCATGGACTATGAATATGTTATAAAGAATGAGTACAGTGTGAGTCATTTGTTTCTTACAAAAGTGAAAGTAGCAGGGGAGGTGAGCTAACTTTAGATGCTAGAGTAGAAAATCTGAAATATAAGGTCGAGCAAACATTGTTCAATAGCACTTTCAAATTACTGAAATTGGGGGTTTATGACATCATTTTAGGAGTTGATTGGATATATGAGTATAGCCCTATTGGTTTGGATCTCAAAGAGAGGACATTAACAATTTAGAAAGATGGATACTCTATAAGGTTTAGTGATTTTACACAACCCAAACAAGATTGTAGTATAAATGCAGCACAGTTGCAAAAGTTGGTTTAAAAAAGCATGATGAGCTATATACTTCAAGTAACTCAAGTTGAAGGTACAAAGGAGGTCGATAAGGAGACAATCCCACAAATCATAGAAGAAGCACTTAACCAATATGTTGAAGTTTTTGTTGATCCAAAGGACTACCACCTAGAAGAGAGTGTGACCATAGAATACCTTTAAAATAGAGAGTTGAATCTCCTTACATTTGACCTTATAGAGTACCACAATGTCAAAGAAAAATAATGGAAGACATTATCCGTAACTTGTTAAAAACTTGAGAATTCGCACCTAGTACTAGTCCCTATTCATCACCTATAGATGGTGTTTAGAGAATGTGTATTGATTTTCTATAGCTTAATTCATTTACTATTGAGAACAAGTTCTCGTGGCTATTATTGAGGACTTGATAGATAAATTGAATGGAGCATCAATTTTTTCTAAACTAGACTTGAGATCTAGATACCATCAAATCAGGATTAGAGGAGAGGACATACCTAAAACTGCTTTCAGGCCACAATTGGGACATTATGAATACATGGTCATGCCTTTTGGGTTGTCTAGTGTACCTGCCACCTTCCAAGCCCTAATGAATACTATAATTGTTGAGCACCTTAAAAAGTTTGTCCTAGTTTTTTTCAATGACATCCTCATATATAGGGGTGGCAATGGGGACTGTTTCTCGATCCCCATGGGAATTCTCTATTAGGGACGGGTATGGAAGAAATTGTCCTCATGGGATGGAAACGGAAAATTATTCCTGCGTCAGGATGTGGGGACGGGACGGGAATTTTTTTCTCATGGGGACCTGGTTAGGGATCCAAATTTAGTTTAGTCCAATTTAGTTATTAGATTGCAAACATATTCTCTAACCCATCATATTCACATTTTTATAAACGGACAACATAATCTTCAATGAATGCATGCATTGTTTTTTCCTTGTCTATTGATATGATTTTAGAGTTAAAATGGCTATAAGAGCTCTTCTCTTATGTGAAATTTTCACGGGGATGGGTCCCCGACGGGGCCCCGATACCCGAACGGGGATGGGGACGGGGGGATTTTCTCCCCCGAGACGGGGAATGCGGATGGGGACGAGGAAAATTTTGGATCATGGGACGGGACGGGAGGTATTCCCGACGGGAATGGCCCCGCTACACCCCTACTCATATACAACAAAAACATAGAAGATCATCAAGCACATCTCATACTTACACTAAAAGTATTGAAGAAACACCAACTAGTTGCTAAGAGGAACAAGTGTGTGTTTGCGCTCCCAAAATTGAATATCCGGGACATGTCATCTGAAAGAAGGTGTGTCGATTAATCCAAAGAAAATCAATGATGTGTGAATTGGCCAAAACTAGACAACCTCACTAAGTTGAGAGGGTTTTAGGGTTAATCGGTTATTATAGATGGTTTGTGAAAGGATATGGGCATATAGATAGGTCACTATTTAATATGCTAAAGAAAGATGAGTTCAACTGAGGTCAAGAACAAGATGAAGCATTTGAAAAACTTAGGCAAAATGACAACCTGTTCGGTGTTAGCCTTGCCAAATTTCACCTAGCCATTTATATTGGAAACTGATGCTAGTGGGTTAGGTATTGGAGATGTACTAATGCAGGCTGGCAAACCAATTGTATACCTTAGCACACTAGGAGTAAGAGCAACAGTCAAGTCGATTTATGATAAAGAAGCCATAGCAATCCTAGAAGAACTAAAAAAATGGAGACGCTATTTGCTGGGCTACACTGTGATTATAAGGACAGACCAATAAAGTATGGAATTTGTCACTACACAAAAGTTGGTAGAGGGAATTCAACACAAACTAATGCTTAAACTGCTGGAGTTTGATTACAAGATTGAATACAAGAAAGGGAAGGAAAACATTATGAATGATGCCTTATCTAGAAGAGAACACAATCTTCAAGCTGAAAAGACTTGACTAGCTGTGACATATGTGCTACCCGAGTGGATACAAGACATTAAAGCTAGTTATGTGGATGATCCTTAAGTAGCCAAAATCAGAGGGGAACTTCATAATGCTACTGACCAAAATCGCAAATTCAAATGTGAGTCTGATCTCATCAAGTACAAAAGACGACTCTATGTGGGGAGCAAACTAATCTCAAGGAGAAGTTGTTAGAAGCCCTTCACAAATCGCTTTTAGAGGACACTTGGGAATGAGAGCCACTTACTATGGGTTTAAGAAGTCGTTTCTAACGCCCACAACTAAAGGGAAATGTGGATAAGTATGTGAGAGAGTGCCCAATTTGTCAAATTATCAAATATGAGCATGTTCATATTCCCCGGATGATTAACCCATTGGAAGTGCCCGACATGGCCTAGACACACATATCGATGGATTTTATCAAAGGATTGCCTAATTCAAGGGAAGGAAGTGATTATGGTAGTGGAGGGCATATTTACCAAATATGCACATTTCATAGCATTATCTCACCCATACACCATACAATGTAGTACAAGGCTTCATGGACAACATATTTTTGTTACAAGGATGCCAATAGCCATTATGTCCGATAGGGACCGAGTTTTAACCAAAGAAATTGTTCCAAGAAATATTCAAGTTGCTCAAGGTCTCCTTTCAATTCAGCATTGTATACTATCCGCAATACGATGGGCAAACTAAAAGGGTAAATCAGTGTTTGGAAGCTTACCTAATAAATATGGTTTTCCAAGACCCAAAGAAGTGGCTTAATTGGTTGACTATGGTAGAATGGTGGTACAATACAACTTATTGCACTTCACTAAAGGAAACTCCTTCCGTGCTTTATATGGTTATCATCCTCCAAAATTAGCCGAGCTATCAATACCTTGCAATGTCTCTCATCAAGCTAAGATAATTATGGAAGAAAATCAGAAATGTTGAAGAGGCTTAAAGAGAATTTGCATAGAGAATGTAAACGGACCAAAAAGTTTGATGATAGATTGAGGACAGAAGGCGCTTTAAGGTTGGAGCTATGGTATATCTTAAAATGCAACCACAATCGACAAAATGTGTTTGGATTGAGAGGATCTTTGAAGCGGGTCTAAGTACTATGGTCCATTCGAGTTTTGGAAGATGCAACCTTCATCCAAAGGACATTTCAGATTTCTAGCCTTGAGGGCAAGAGCTAGATCAATCAATAGGGGGGCATTGTCAGACTTAGTGAGCCAAGGTGGATTGGGAAGAAGCCGCAAGGAATACAAAAGTTCGCCGATTTTAGTTAATGGAGACTCAATGGCGAGATAGATCTAAGGCCTTACCGAAATGTCAGAGAAGTCTTGTTTTGTCGTTTTTCTTTCCATGTTCTTTGTTTTACTTCATAACACTAACACTATCGGCCTCGTTGTCGCTTTGAAATCGATGTAAAACCTAGAGGCTATATGACTAGTTGTTACGGAAAATGACATGCAATGTTATTATACATATTCTAGTGTCTTTAGAAGTGTAGCTTAGAACCCTAAACTCTCAGGGCCTGTTTGGCAACAAGATTTTGTAAAATCATGGTTTTGCAAAACCATGGTTTGGGAATTGTCTTGGCATAAAAAACATGGTTTTACCAAACCCCATTGAAACCATGGTTTTTCTTGGAACTCCCAACCTGCTTGGTGCAAAGTTTTTGGGAGCTCTCACACACCAACACTCAAAGAAATTTTGCCCAAGACCAAAGTTTCCAAATAGAGAAAAACCATGGTTTTGTGAAAACCATGGTTTTGAAAACAGAGTTTTTTTAGGGGCTACCAAACACCTCTTGATTTCTAAAACAGAGTTTTTCTCTAAAATCATGGTTTTGTCTTGAAATTATGAAAAACCTTGTTGCCAAACAGGCCCTCAACCCCGTACCGCCGAATCTGAGCGAAATTTCATCTTAGTTTGGTTCGAAAGTTCAATCGGATCCTGACACATGCTCTGGTGTGGCGCTTTCCCTTTCACTGACAGATGGGCCGACTATGATTACCCGCGGGCACGGCCTTGTACCGCATCCCCTCAATCGCTTGAACGATTATTTAGTTTGGAGAAAGGGCTGTGAACGCAACGGGTCGTACATTTAAATTTCCACACGATGTGGTGTACACCAGAAGAAACAATGGATTGACCCAAAAAAATAAAGTAACCATAAATGGATTAAGAGCCTGTTTGTTTCAGCTTTGGATTCTCTAAAAGCTGATTCTGAATTATGATTGTAGAGAAGCTGATTCTAAAATTCAAAAGCACATATAAAGTAGATTGTAGATTCTAGTGTATATGAGTAAATTGGATTATAAGAATCAGGTTCTAGAATCAGGTTGTTTGTTTTTTATTCTACTTTTAGGGCCGGAATTCAGAATCAGAAGCTAAAACAAACAGGCCCTAAACAACACGCCATGAAAGAAGGGTTTTTTTTTTTGCTACAGACAAACGTCATCTGTGGTTAAAATGCCAAATATTTACCACAGGTAGAAACGAATCTACAGCAGGAAGATTAGCGCCTAATAAATTACATATGAAACCATCGTTTTCAAACAGGTGGAGGTGGGTGCGTCGTCCGGGAGAAACACACATGTATACACATTACAAACTGATGGCCATGGAGCGAGAAACTTTCTTCAATTAGTAGGAATGGCATCAGCCAAACCTAATCCGCCGGTCAGTTGAACCGTTGTCAAAACGTCACCTTGGATCCTGCAAAATGTTGGTAACACTGAGATGAGATTTGTAGCCAGACGGGTCGAAGGAGTTGCCACTAAAATCCTGAAGAGCGTCAATAGATCTTTCTTTTTGTGAGAAAATACAAGAAATATTTCAAACAGCTATTCAACCAGTGCATCAGCACCGGCAGAAAAGGACATACATATAACCAAAACTGCACAGGGAAAACTAGACAACTAGTTATTAGACAGGTATCTTAGATGGGCCTTTGTTTCTGCCAAACACGTTAAGTATTGTATAGTTAGTTGTCCTTTTTATTAAAAAAAATGGAAGATATGTGCAGTTGCGGTAATCTATAATTAGTGATCCAGAATATTTGAACTTAAAAGAGAACATTTGCGCATGATACTGGTTGGAACCACTTGCATTACAACAAAACAAGACAATTTCACTAACTTCAATAAAAAAAATAGATTCAAACACGCTAAGCATGCTAGAGTGGACTGGTGGATTAATCTCTTACCTTTTGTTTTATAGTACGCAAATCTGCTAGATGGCGCATTGTTGGCCTCCCATGTGGGCAATTCCAAGGGGCCCTTAGTCCTGTTAGATTCTTAAGTATCTGAAGTGCAAAAGCAAAAGGGCCTGTCATTGAGTAATTTTTTTGAAGGCATAATTATTTTTAGAGAATAGTGGCAGAAAAGGAAACTAAGGCATTTTTGTCACTACTCTTTGACCACATAAGAACCATAAAAGTTTTACATGTATTTTTGAGGAGCTTGTTATAAGGGTTGTTTCTGTATTTCCATAAAAATTATTTTAATTTGTATTTACCTTCTTCATCTCAGCTTTTGTCAGTGGATCACCAATCATAGTAGACATTCGACAAGCCCTTGAGGCCAACATAGCACGAACCCTCGAAGGGCAAACAGTATCAGTTCTGTCCAGCTTGTAGCTATTTATTATTGAACAGTCACCTTGACTGTCAGCGAGCATGGAGATCAGCTCCTTCACGTCTAAATCAAGGGAAATCGGAATAATTCCACATTTTGACACGGATAAAAATGTGCACTTCAGATATAAGAGAATAACTAATACCTTGAACACCAAATGTAATATTTTTACTGAAAGGCACAGCTTTCAGAAGATAATGGTTACCAGGGCAAGCATGCATATCTTCTGCTAAAACAAAACCATTTTTCCTGAAAATTGAGAAAATAAAAGAAATCATGTAAAGCAGCAAGAACAAAACCATTTTCTCTGAAAATTGAGAAACTAAAAGAAATCATGTAATCCAGCAAGAATTTGTTCAATCTCAAATGTGGTTACTGAAAAGATACAGTATGTTTTTTAATACAAGGTGCCAAAAAAACATGGATGATTCCAGATGGCCTGTACTAAGCGGAAACAAGGTTATTCATTGAGCAATCCAAAAATACCAAACTGGCACAGTTAGAAATTTTGTCATGCATGATTTGATACTTCCAAAATTAAATAGAAACATCATTTTTTTTGTTTGGAGAGAAAAAAACAACAAACGATAAATGGATAGTATGAATTACGGATACAGACTTTCCCAACAGAAAATACGAAAGAATACCATCGTGTTTGTTTCGAGAAGCATGTGCTATAATTTAAAGAACAAACCACATATGATATATAGATAGCATGGGTTATGAATTAGAGACAAACTTGAACATAAATACAAAAGAATAGTGTGGATGCTATTTCAAAAATGAACTGTGAATTTTAAATGTAACAAAACATCTGATCATACAGGCAACTGATAATTACTGCATAAAAACTACATATTAAATATTAAGTTGTTTGATCCACCTGTTAGACAGCCAGACTTGAGGTAGTAGGACCCAAAAAAAAGAATGCAATACCTGATAGTGCTCATGTGCATAGAAACAATAACTTCTTCCTCTGGTGATAGTTCAAGTCTTTGTGGCCTGTGTTTGAATAAATCAGAAACACCCCCACAATACAAGAAGATATATGGCAACAAGCATGGACAAACTCATAAAACTAATGTTAACCTTCTAAATTCGTACCTTGAAACACCCTAACATCATCTATAGGTATTGATAATGTACAGAAATAACGGATTAAACTGACAAGTTTTGCTTACTCACTGAAGAAGAGGCTGAATGTTTAAAGTTGTTGATTGTGAAAGATTCTCAAAGTTGGACTTCTCATCAGCAGCATGCTAATAACACAAGAAAACATTAATAGCTAGATATGAGGTATCTAGCAAGTTGCAACTCATATATCTAAGGGTTTGCATGATGGTGTCACAACAAAACATTGAAAAGTATGTATAGAGATACCTGATCTACAATAAACAGGTCCTGGTCCAGCTTTCCAATGATAAAACCAAGATTAAATTGCCCAACAACCTGAAGATGCAAATTAGTACTCTAAAAAACAATTACATACAACACTATTTTTAATATTGCCACCTATTTTAAAAGAATGAATATGCAACATTCAAGAAAAGAAATAAAGAGGTCATAGCAACAATTACTTTTGAATAAAATTAACAAAGATAGTCCATATCTTGCAAGGTACTTGTAAGTTGTAACAGCGACACGACCTACTGTACTTGGTAGGGCCTGATGAGGAACAAAGCAAGTATAGATCAAGTGCCCTCAGGATACAACATATGACAATTTCTATACATGGTCACTCCAAAAGCACAAAATGTGTGCCAATATGTCCCAAGTTCACGAATCATGATTGCCAAAAGTCACAGTGGTTCCTCACAAGCACTTGGTACATAAGAGTTATTTAAGGAGGTCATTTAGAGAAAGGAAAAGGGAAAACAATCTTGTAAGGCAACTAGGCAAGGTCATAAGTCATAACCTACACAGAGAGAGGAGTTTCATTCATGAAACCCAGATATATTAAAGTACAATTTTACAACGAACCTCAGGGGAAAAAAGAGAAAATTAAAACATGGAGTAATGTCAAGCACCTCCATTTCTCCAAAATCATCTTTACTGAAAAGCTTGTTCAACTCATTGGTGGCTGCAGCTAAAGTATTCGATTTTCCCTCATCACCATCTGGTACATAAATATCCAGTGTTGCAGCTTTATAACACCTAGGTAAGGGCAATTAAACTAGTCATTTGAAAAACCCAGCTTCTTATGACAACAGAACTTGTTTATAACAACAGCATAAGAGTTAGTTACCTTGTAGTTTTCCTGGGGCAATAGACATTGTTTGCATGTGAAATCATAAAACCGTGCTTTCTTCTTCTCCTAAGCTCGGCAACCGTAAATTGAATAACTGCATAAGATACTGATCTAGAACATACTGCAGTGCCATTATCATGATCCTGAGCGCCAGGTAAAGGAATATTGGTCAATGTATTTTGAGGTTCCTCTTCAGAATATTTATTGGGAGCACCAAAATTTGAAAGGCATTTAGAGCATCTCCAACAGTTCCTAATATTTAGACTCTTAATATTTTTAGATTGGGATCTTTCCAAAAAATTTTGGGTCTACAAAATACCTTGTTCTCCAACAGTTCCTATATTTTCTCCCAAAAACACCTTTGAATTGGTCCGGTGGGCCATACTGGGCGCGAAATAATGTTGATTGGGAGCGCGGACAGAGCGCACAAAAATAAGGAGTCGGGGTGCTGTTTTTGGGCGTGCCAAAATTTGAGGAGCTAGAAAGAGGAACTGTTGGAGTACTTTTTTTTGCAATCAAGCCCAAAATCAGGTTTTAGGAATGGATTTTAGGCACTGTTGGAGATGCTCTTATCATCCTGAAAGGATTGTATCATCTCATTATGCAGCCAATCCAATGAAATGATGACATGTGAAAAGTTTTTTTTTTCGTTGGACACATGCCAAATTAAACTATTCCACATGCAATGTTGATATATTCCAAAATTACAAAGGAGTTGTGAAAATGCCAGAAGTAGATTGATGATGCCTTATTAACTCACATTAGTTGAGAAATTTACCATGAACTTCTTTAAAACATAAGATCGCCAGCCAAAGACACTTAACAAAAACGCCAAGAAGCAATCAATTAAGGGCAAGTAAAGCAAGAATATGAACAAAAAAAAAGGTATTGGCAGTAGTCTAATCTCCTAGAGAAATCTAATGGAAATAGATGCAGGTCTTGCTGCAGATGATTCTGCCTTACCACATCAGATTCTATAGTGTGAACTTCGCATGGACCCAAGAGAGGCGCTTCAGTACCATGAGACACAATATTAGGTGGTTCAGAATGCTGGGGTGAAACTTCTGTCCTCTCAGGTACAAAAGATTGTGGGGAATGATGCTGCAAAGGGTTTGTTTCCTGAGGTGAATTAACCTCTGGAATGTTAGATGTACTTGGCCTTAATGCAACCGGTGCATTTGCTTTTAAACTTGTTCTCCTCACTTGTTCCGAACATGCCCCCCTTCTTAGCACTGGAGCTTCAGTAATAAGATTACAACTGTCTTCGTGCTTCCTCTTGTTTAGTGATAGAAAGTTCATAAGAGAAGATTGAACAGTACTTGAAGGTGAAGACTTTGCAGCAAGCCCTGCTCTAGCATGATTTGATCCTGCTGGATAACTTTTTACTTCTCCAGGCAATCTTTTTGGCTGTTCATACCGGAAAGCTGAAAGCCAAGCAGATCCATCAACCTGAGTGGTTGGGCCCCTTGGCAAGGGGCTAACATCTCTGGAGGTAGCTCCAATGGCTACACTTCTCACTGAAGAAGACACCTTCTGACTCTCTGATGAAACTTGATCATCGCTATCTGTTTCATCCTCACCGTCACCATTTTCAGGAGATGAAACATTCTCTTTTTCTATTAAATCAGCATCTTCATTAAGCCCATCAATGGCAGAATCTTCCTTTTCATGATCTTCTTCAATGTGATTGATGGAGAAACTGCAGTGTTGAGGGCAGTACAGATTTTCAATAGCTTCCCGTAAAGATAGCAAAATGGTATGCTCAGATGAGAAGAAAACTTTTCTCTTATCGGGTGCAACATTCACGTCATAAGATGTGGTAGGAATACAGAAATTCAGGATAGCCACAGGATATTGCTTGGAATTTGAGCCTCTGTACAGCTCATTTACAAGTTTGGTGACCTTTGGCATGTCCACAGGTCTGCCATTTACATAGAAGAATTGTCTATCTCCTGAATTGCGACCGCTACCAGGTCCAGGTTTGGAAAGAAAGCCTTCTACTTGGCAGCCTTCTGAGATTGTCACATTGAATGGCTCCAAGGATTTGAAAGTGTTCAGACCAAATGTGGTAATGACATTGTCTTTCAGTAAACTGCTTCCTTGAGTATTAAGCACCACCATTTTAGAATTTTTGCCGACTGTGTTTGTGCAAACTAATCTGACCCCTTTGGCAATCAAGGCATATGCCTAGGATGGGTAAGAAATGATAGTTAGTAACGGAAGATAATAGAAACTTCACCATTTATCGGAAAGCAACAGGCCTAATCCGAGAAGCAAAACAATAGAGAAGTACGATGAAAGAACAATTGGACTTCATCACTTCAACGTAAAACAACTTGACAGAATATTTGCAAAGCAAATTTACAACATAAAACGCAAAACTCACATTCAGCAAGGAGATCACTTTCCCGTACTCCTTCCGGATATTCCTACTGAACTCCTTGCTCCGAACCGGCAACGTGGAGAACAATTTCCCGATGGTCACGGTGGTCCCGACCTGCCGTGCGGTCTTCCTCTCACTGATCACCACGCCCGAGTGCTCAAACTCCAGATACGTCCCGACGGGCTCTTCCTTGGTCCTCGTTTCAACCGTCAATCTCCCCAACGCGCAGAGCGAGCTCAGCGCCTCCCCCCGGAACCCGAAAGTAACCACGGAGTTGAGATCGGAGAAATCCGATATCTTGGATGTGTGGTGCTTCAGAGCGAGCGCCTAAGCAGGTCACAGGAGAACGAACGGTTAGCAACTTACCGATACTACCAACAACGAGATTGCAAAGCAAGCAGGACTTAGAAATGAAGGATTTGGTTTCGGTGCCTGGAAATTGCTGGGGGAGATGCCGCTGCCGTTGTCGGTGACCTTGAACCACTCCTCGCCGTAGGCCTTGAGGTTGACCTCGACGGTGGTGGCACCGGCGTCGAGGCTGTTCTCGACGAGCTCCTTCACGGCGGAGGCGAGGTCGAATATGACCTGGCCGGAGCAAATGCGATGCACCACCGACTTGCCGATCGGCTTAATCGCCGGCAAGGAGTCCCCACCCATCCGCCCTAAACCCTACAACGCGGTTGGAGAAGGAATGGTGTTTTCGGATTCCTTTTTCTCTATGGAGGTTTTCGGTTTCTCTCTCCTCTATCTAGAGCGGTAGAGCCTCTCCTCTGTTGGGCTACACGACCCTGGGCCTGAGGCCCTGAACGGGAGCTTCACCCCGAGGAATTTTTTTTTATTTAATATGTATTTTAAATCTTTTTTACAAATCTAATCGGCCGGGCAAAAAAATTGCAAAATGCGATGTCGCCCAAGACGGGCGATCGCCTGCATTAGGTGATAGGTGCCGCTTAACGTTGCAACGGCGAATTCCAATTTTTTACGACAAGAAAAAAATTGAAAAAATTGAAAAGACGCGATCAAGATCGAGCAATCGCGTATCAATCGAAAAATTTTGAATTGATCACGATTAAAAATTAAAACGCGCATTTGTTTTGATTTACGATATCGCTGGGTAAAATATGGCGATTTATTTAACGCGCACGGATTTAACGCGCTGCTTCAAGATGGTTGCAAAATCGAAAATGGCACTCGCGTCACTAAACCACTAATCGAGTTCCGCGATTTCGCGCTTCAGAATCGCGAGTGCCTTTTCCGATTTTCAGAATTCGCGGTTTCCGCCAACGCCCACCGCCTGCATACATAAGAAGTAGCCGCTGCGGATCGCCTTGATTTTTTTCCAGATTTTTGAGTCAGATCCTACCACATCATGGGCTACGAAACCCCTAAGGGCCACGATTTCATGGGCTCGCGGACCGCAAGTGCCTTTTTCCGATTTTCGCAATTTCGTGATTTGGCAAGATCCTACCATCTCGCCAGACATAAGTGGTGTCTCGCTATGCGAGGTCGCCTGCTATTTTTCTCAGATTTTTGGGCATTATCCGACGGCCCCACGAGGCTACAAAAATCCCTAAGTGGATGCGATCACTAACAAAGTAAAATAATTTTTCCACCATTACATCATAAGAAGTTTTTTTTTCGTAATTTTTTCCTATTTAATACAACAAAATTGCAAAAAAAAAATCTACAAGAAATGAAGGTTATAAGACGATCGCCTGCAAGATCACGATCATCCTATTTTCAATTTTTTTTTGCTCGCTAAAAATTTGGAATTTCACCGCTATGAGTCAGTTAGTAGTAGCACCTATCGCCCCATTACCAGCGATCGCCTGCACTAGGCTTATTGTGCCTACTTTTGCAATTTTTTTGCCCGGCCGATTAGTTTTGAAAAAAAGATTTAAAATAATTTTTTTTTTCAAAACTAATCAACAGGATTTTTTTTTCTAAAATAGGCACCTGTTGTCCGGATATGAGACGATCGCCCCATATTCGGATGATAGGTACTTGAATGTAAAAATTTTTATCCATATTTGGGGTTAGAGACCTGAAAATAAAAATTTTCAGATCTCTAACCCCAAATATGGATAAAAAATTTTACATTCAGGTACCTATCGCCCGAATATGAGACGATCGTCCCATATCCGGGCGACGGGTGCCTACTTTTGCAAATAAAAAATTCCGTTGATTAGTTTTGAAAAAAAGATTTAAAATAAATATTAAATTAAAAAAAATCGAGCAAAATAGGCCTTCTAGTTATCCAGACTATGCAATGGTTGGTCTTGTCTAAAAAAAATAAAAGGAAAAATCCAGTGGTTGGTCGGTGGTCCATCCTCTCCAAAAAAAAAAAAAAAGCAACGGTCGGTCGAGATTCACATGCATGCATTTTATGAGTAAATAAATTGCTAAAATATAACTTTAATGGTGGATTGGATATTTATCTTTAGGGTTTTCGAAATTTTTGCATATTTATCGCTGTAAAAGATGGTATATGTCCTGGTGCCACTCTGAACGTGGAAACTTGAGTTTTAAACTAGTTTTACAACGCCCCCTGTTCTAACTAAATAAAATAAAATAGTTAATGGGATACTTAATAATAATAATAATCTCTACTACTTCTAATTAGGAGTTAGTGGTGATACGTCCGTTCTCCACCATCAACCCACGGCTAAACCGTGAAAAAAACCGATCGGCGGAAAAAACCCGAACCGACCAACAGGAAAAAAAACCTAAGCCGTTTTTCGTTCCGTTCCTCACGATATGCTCACCTCCCGACCTCTCCACAAACACGACAGCCGCCCCATGTAGGGTCGAGGATGCGCCTAGAGGGGGGGTGAATAGGCGTTTTACGAAATTCGATCGCTCACTAAACAATTCGCTCTAATCAACCCCTATGTCAAAACCTAATCAAATATATATGCGGAAGCGATAAATAGGTTTTGACAATTAAAGCCTAAATCAACTAGGCTCACTAATGCACTAACTAAATTATGTCTCTACACAAGAATTACTAAATTGATCAACTAAATAATACTACCAATTCTAATTCAAGCAATTGATAAATATTCAATAATATAAAGTGTTTGAATATAAATAAGACAAGAGACAACCGATATTTTTTCGTGGTGTTCGGAGACTTGCCGGTCTCCCCTAGTCCACGTTGAGGCTAGCCCACACTTGGACCGGCTCCCGCCGAGCACCCGCCTCTTTCCACTAGTCGTGGTTTTCACGCCGCCGTAGGCTCAACCCGAACCTTCACAAACTTCACGGGCTTTCACAACCTTGAGAGCTCCTCACAAGACGACGCCACGCCGCCTAGGAGTCGGCAACCTCCAAGAGCAACAAGCCGCCCTCCGCTTGAACTTCACCGAGCACAACGAATGCGCCCCGGTGATCACCAAGTGCAACACATGCACAAGGCCTCCTCAAGTGCAACACATGCACAAGAGGCTCTCAATCACTTCCTAATTGCAACACATGCAATTAGTCTCACTCTTAAGCTCAAGAAGCAAAGGAGAAGAGCAACACATGCACACAACTCCCACACACAAGAACAACATTGCCCCAACACCCCAAGGCCTCCTTTTATAGCCACCATGCCAAAACTAGCCATCATGGGCAAATTGGGCTAAAATAGTTTTTACTGCATTACTACCGCCCTCTAAGGGCAGTAGTACCACCCGAGCCCCAACGGCGGCTTAATCTGTTTAAATCCCAGATTATCGCCTCTAAGGGCAGTAGTACCGACTTTTGCGGTACTACCGCCCCACACTGAGCAGTAGTGCCTACCTCACCGAGCCAAAGAACATCACAAGATCAGAAAATAGCTATGGCGGCTAAGGCCTTAGAGTATCAAGACTTACAGTACTACCGCCCATGCCTCAAGAGAGTGCCGCCACAGAGAAAAACTGATTCAACTCCAAAATCATTTCTCCGAAACCAAAACCCATTCTTTGAGCCTCTAGATGATCAACACATGATCATACATACGCAAAACACATTTGCACCAACTTAGCTCATGCTCAAAGAATTTCAACCATATTGCAAAAACACATTTCGCAATCAACTCAAAGACTATTTGCAAAACGATACAAATCAAACTCGAAGTTTATGAGATTAATCCCCTAGCCATGTGAAGGTCAACACAAGACCCGGTCAACTTGCCAACACCCGCTGTAAGCCCCACCACATGCTCTCGGGATTCCGGACTCATAAACCTCAGTTTATTCGCACAACGAGCTTGCAAATAACGCAATAAACACATTTCATGCTTGAGCACTACTCTTTGCAACACATGCAAAAGTCTAGCTCCAAGCAACATCAAATCAAGATGCATGAACTCTCTAATTGCAACACATGCAATTCTCTAGTTCAATGCAACACCAAAACCAAACTTCACACTAAAACCAAATCACATGTATGAGCTTTCTACTTGCAACACATGCAAGCCTCTAGCTCCATACAAACACACAAACATCAAATCATGCTTGAGCTCTCTCCTTTTGCAACACATGCAAAACTTAGCTCCAAGCAACCACACAGTTTTAGAAAGATTATTTTGCGAAACCAAAACATGAAGCTTCAACTAATGCAACACATGCAAAAGTGAACTTCACGCAAAAGCCAACGCACTAGCTTATCACTTCTTGCAACACATGCAAATCAAAACATTATGCGAAAACCAAATGCATATACTCTTTCATCTTTGCAACACATGCAAATCAGAGCATAATGCAAAACAACCAAGCATAGGCTTAACACATTTGCAACACATGCCAAATGGTTAACCCATATGCAAAAACCAAATCAAGATATGATTTTGAGCTCGAGTGAACGCGGAATGAGATCACCAACACATGATGAAGCTCAAGCAAAGGGAACGACCCCTCTTAATAGCACGGCGATAAAACCTTAGACTCAAAGACTATAAAGTCCTTAGCCTATCTAATTATACCTTCGCCACACAAAGAATCCCTTTGGGGTCTTTATGATCATCGCTTTGATACTCCCCCGGGATCATCATTCGACCCCTCTTTTAACTTCGGGATCCACTTCTTGACGTCCATCACCTCATGATGCCGTCTTTATCCCATTCTCATCATCTCATCCATCTTTGGACCTAACTTAATCACAACTCATAAAATAGTTAGTCCAAGATGCACGGTTGTCTCAATTATCTCTTGCACTCCATTAACACATAATGGATGCCTTTTAGATCAATTGAGCACAACCTAAATCAATTTGAATGATTTATATGTGTCTTAAGTACAATAATGCAACTCATGCTTTATTATACTTAAGAGCTATTCATTTGTCCTTAACTAATCACGGAACACCATCAATACATGATGAAATGTTCTTTAATGATCAACAAGACAAATGGACTCAATTTAAATTTTCATTTAAATTGATATGAGTATATATTAACTACACAAGTTTTCATATACTCATGTTGATGAGAAGTAATGATCCATTATATGTAAATTGTATGGAAATGATCATTACTCTAAGTCATCAACTATAGAATAAACCCCACATGTATATGTGCATAAATATAATTGACTTGAAGATAATATGCACATATTCAATTTGATTATATTGGAGTATATCCTATATTACCATGAGTATACTTATAACTTAGGCAATTCAAATATATACTCAAGTATTTAGTTTCTTTGTCTTGATCCTTATATGTGTCAATAAGAATTAGATCAATACAAAGAGACTTTCAAGTTAAACTATAAACTCCCCCTAAGTGTGTGCATCCATGTAATATATGGATTGGGAAACATGATGCACATTTTGTGGTTAATATAATGGGGACATTCATATTTTAACTTGACTCCAAAATATGCAACTAATACTCAGATAAATATGCATACATACATTGGGTTTTCCATTTTTCAATGCGATGAGACTAATCAAAGATATTCTAAATAAACAAGTTAGTCTCGATATAAGATTTGTCATTAATAACAAAATCACATTAATGGATAATCTTAATATTAGATTTGTCATTAACACCAAAACCATAACTAATGAAGGTTGAACTTACACCCCATCTACGAGTCCAGATGCCTTCCCCGGTGCGTCCCCGCTCCTCTATAATCGAGAGAAATGGATGTTTGATCTTGTAGCACAATTTTCTTTTATTGCTTGATCTTTATGTTCCGTTATTAATTTTATTTTTCGTAGCAACGCACGGGCATTAAACTAGTAATATATATAAGGCAATCATAAGGGCTAACATGTTGTGTATCTTGCATAGAATATGTAAACATCCAACAAATCTACTGCCAAGTTTTAATTGTTAGTTATGTTTGTCTCATGTAATTATTAAAATAAAATGGATTGAATAATCAATGACTAAATGCTATCGTACACTACTTGGAGCCATGCAAAATAGTATGGATCGATGGACTAGTGTGTCCTAATAACTTTTGTGTAGCATTCAGCTTTGGACAAACAATAAAAGCGGGTAACGCGGTAAAGATCTGTTTTACTTAGGTATGTTCAATATGGTCATCTCAGTTTATTATTAATATATATACATCAGTTTTGTCCTATGTGAAAGAGTGAAAAAAGATTAGAGAGAAGAGAACTGACTCTTATTTAGTAGTCAATATCGTACGAAAAAATAGGTGTTATTGTCAGCTAAAAGCCAATGTTAGAGGCGGAGTGAGCGATTGTTAGTGCTAAAGTTAGTGTTTTGCTAATAGCTATAAAAAAAATTAGTGTTGAATGCTTGTATTGAATACCTTAGTGTTTCGCTAAAGACAACCTTTAGAAATAGTTATTATATAAGTTAGCTGTATTGCTTACTTTAAATAATATGGATGAGAGATAGAGAAAGTAATAGGCTTTATTATCGGGAAAAATATCCTGTGCAATCACCCCTCTCGGTGAAACCACCGTGCAACTGAACTAAAAAAAGTTTCAAAAAATTCTGAAAAAAATCATGGATGTACATCTCAACTTACCCCACCTACATATAAAATTTCATGATCAAATTCATCCTATACTAGCAGTTACAAAAAAGACAAATTCAGCATGAACAGTGACTTTTTACTGTTCATCACTATTCATTTTTGCTGTTTGTTTTTTTTCATATCTTTCGAATGCGATTGGGTTTGGTCTTCAAATTTTGCACGATTGTAGAAGCTCACCTCCCCTACATATGGTAATTTTTTGAGAATTTTTCAAAATATTTTTTAGTTCTGTTGCACGGTGGTTTCACGGAGGGGGGGTTGCACCGGATATGTTGCCTTATTATCGTACTTGCTCTTAGAGGAATTAGAAAATAATCTTTATATATAAAAAGAGTTTGACAAATACAAGGCATTTTAAAAGACCAGGGTTTGCGAACGAGCTTTAGCTCGTTTGGCTGTGGCCGCTCGGTGACGCGGCAAGCCACCCGAGTTCGAGCCTCCGTGCTCGCGCTCGGTGCGCGCGAGGTGTTGGGGCGGCGTAAGTGGGTGTGGTGTGCGTGTGTGGGTCTCCTTCTATACTGAATGCCAGAGCTCCTGGCCAATTTCAAAAAAAAAAGATCAGGGTTTGAAATCTCGTTTTCGGTTAATATCTCAGAGTGCGTGAAATTCGAAATTTCACCGAGATCTCAGAATTTTGGATAAATTCGGATGAAATACAAAGACCAAAATTCGAAATTTTTTTTTCAACCGAGATATTCGAGAGAAAAATAATGCAAAACACATTGAATTTTTTAAAATTTTTTGTGGATGGTCCTAACACATCACTAATATTTTGATTAAAAAGGTAGATAATGATCCGGCCTGAAGATTTTTTAAAAATTTTGAAAATTGTATCGTCCTGATAAAAGGCTGGCCGGCAAATTTGAATCAAATGAAAATAAAACAAAAAATGTTATAAAATTTTGATTTTTTTTATAGCCTTGATGCATCAATAATGATTTTATTAAAAACATAGATGATAATCAAGGATCAAGAATTTTAAAAAATTCTGATAGTGCTATTTTCCTTATAAAAGTCTTACCGGCAAATTTCAACCAAATGAAAAATAGTTCAAATCATGTTAGAATTTTTTCAAAAAATGGATGATCCTAATGCATCATCAATGTTTTCATAAAAATTTTAGATGATGATCAAGATTCAAGAATTTTTAAAAATTCTGAAAGTGCTACATCCCGATAAAAGCCTGATAATCAATACATAGGTTTTCTTGAGCAGGTTTAGAATTTTTACAAAATTTGTAGAAGGGTTCTAAGGCAATTATTAAGCTCTTATAAAAATTTTGGATCATGAATACACATCAGTGAATTTATAAAATTCTTACAAGGGTATTGTATCATTTATGTTTTTTCTGTTTTTGATTTTTGAAATGTAACAAATGAAGTTCAATGTTTCCATAGATTTGATTAAGCAAATAAAAAGGTGTAAAATTTTTGAAAATTGGAGAAAGTGGTTCTGAGGAAATTATTAAGCTCTCATAAAAATTTTTGATCATTATCACACTTGAGCAAATTTATAAAATTTTGAAAAAGTTTCTGTCTCAATTTTGTTCATTTTATTTTTGATTTTTAAAGATAACAAATAAAGTTAAATTATTTTGAAATTTTTTTTGTATGATCTTAGACTACTAAGGATAGTACTATAAATTTTTCAGGGTATGATCAAGAATGTACAATTTTATAAAAATATGACAATGTTTTCTACCGAAATTATAAAACGTATGAAAAATTCGGTTTTTCAACAAATTTTCATAGAAGATAACATTCTTAAGGGTTATTAGGCCAAATTTTGTCAAAAACAATCAAACTTTGGTGTAAAAAAAGCGAGAATTCGGTGAGATACTGAAATTTCTGAAATTACTGTAGTAATTTGATTTTTTTTTCAAATTTTTTTTACCACGCTGGGATTTCGAATCTCACAATCCAAGATCTCGTTGAAATTTCATAAAGTTTTGCCATGATTTGTAACCTTGGGCTGCTCTCGAATCAGGCAAGCAGAGCAATCAGACTATAGGATGGCAACAGTCCTGTACCTTCTGTCCACCTCTGTGGATCCGGACCGAGACCAAGTTTGGACCGGACCAAGTCACCACGGTCTAAACTCGGACCTGCACTACATTATGACTTAAGGTGTGTATGCATGAGGTATTCAAACAAAATGAAAAAAAGGCTAGAATGGGGCTTGAACACAAGACCTCATGATTCAATCACAGGGTTCCTTCCATTGAGTTATGGTGTGACTTGTGACAAGGGTGCGTACTAATCTATTTGAGCTCACCTCACCTCACCTTCTCTAGTAACGGGTCCGGATCTGGGTACCCACGGTTCAAAATGAGACCCAGATCCGAACCCAGACCCGAAATAATATACCTGAGTCCAAATTTTGACCTAGATCCGAACCCGTCGGGTCGGGTACCCGCAGGTACCCGGACCCACGGGTATTTTTGCCATCCCTACCGTACTAACTCAAAGTCCTTATGTTATCACTTTTATTTGCTCTTTATTTGTAACCTTGGGCTGCTCTTTATTTCACTTTTATTTTACATGATTGTTATTTACTTAGTCTAAGTACTACGTGGAGCAGGCACTCGTAAACAGCTTGAGTAAATAACTGGCGCGCGGTACGACGGCAAAATATTGTATCGGTCATAGTTTAGACAAACAAGTATACAACTATCTTAGTTCTCCATGAAAAATGACTTGTACAGAATAAAGTATTCGATGATGTAGGAGCAATCAATACTGGTAGATCAAGGGGGACGTTTAAGGGACCTAAAGACTGCTTTTCTAGGATATGGGTTTCTAGTAAAGACCGTCAATATTTTTGTGCTTCTGTTTACAGAGTGTGATTTGTACTCTTCGTTGCTTTCTTTAATTTTTGCAGCCTTCAACAGTATTACCCATGCTGTTGTATCCATGTCGGAGCACGAAGATGAGCAGTAGGCAATCCAAAATTTCACTGAAATCTCGGTATTTCGGATAAATCTTGGCTGAAATTTAAAAATCAAAATTTAAATTCAGTCCGTTTGCAATAAAAAAAAAACCAAAATTTAGGCGAAAAATCGAAGAGGGCGAAGAGAAAGGCGAAGCAAATGGCGGAGACCCCGAGCAAGATTGAATCCATGAGGAAGTGGGTCGTCGAGCGCAAGCTCCGAGCCGTAGGTAAATATACCTCGTAATTTTTTTCTGGGGATTTTCTTTTCTTTTCCCGGATCTTGATATTTTTGCGTTGGTTTCTGATGCATCGATGTTACAAGCGTCAGCCAAATCCCTGCAAGTTCTGGGCGATTATTTGCATTCTCTTAAGCGAAATCTCGCCGTTTTCTTATCCGATTTTATATCGTGATTCTGTGACAATTTCTTTTTTGTTCTCTGGTTCTATTAGGGAAATTATTCCTTTTTCCCAATATATTAGTGAGATTATTTCCCCCCTCATGGTCTGCAATATATTCTAATCTGTTACGGTATTTTTGTGCGACGGAGGAAAGGTTGTCTATGGCTTACTGGGATCACCGGCTCGATCGCATACAACTAAACTGGTCGCGGCCCAATATGAAGACCAGCGTCAAGCTCATCCACGCAAGGTTTGCGCATTTCTCATTTAATTTCACTCCTTTAATCTATGCGCCTTTTTTTTACCTACAAATTAGACTGTCATATTATCACAAGAGTATCACAATGCAAGATTGATTTTGAACGCTATCACGATAAAAAAAGATATTGATTTTGAACGTTGCCGCATTAAAAGATTAATTTTGGACACTGTCACGATAAAAAGGTTGATTCTGAAAGTCATCACAACAAATTATTTATTTTCTTGTCGTAGGATTGTTTTCTGGAATGCTGTTTAGGAGCCAATCTGCACTTTGGACGGACTCAAAACAATTCATGCTGTAGCCAAATATAGACAAAATTGCTCCACACCCTTCATATATGCGTCATTCATAGGAAATTTCTATGATGATTCACCTAGTTTGGTTTAATATTTAGTTTTTTCGTGTGAGCAACTGTTGCTTCTTTTGATCTCTGTCATTGGAAATTTGGCTTGTTGCTAGTATGGTACTATGGTTGCACTGGTACCGATACAAGCTGTATGAAGTAATTTAGGTAGCTTCTTATTTCTAAGGTTCCTAGGACTGGATACCGTGTTGTTGGTTGGCCTCCTAAGTTTATAGGATTGGAAATATATCTTTGTCATTTGTGTCCATCTGTATGCATTTGCTGATATCACAGATGGCAGTACCACAACCTTACCATTAGATATGCATTGTCCAAATCCAGTAGAACTATGTTAAATTGGAGCATTCTTTTCCCATGTAATTGCAAGCCAATTTGCTTCTCTGCCAATATGCTCTCTGCTGCTTAATGCTCTCTGGTTGGTTTGTTGCCCCACCTTGCCCCTAATGGTGCTGCAAAAATATGGGCACGCCTTCCAAATTTAGCACATTGTTTGCCGCATTACCAATATTTTGGCATGTGACCAACATTTAGCCAATCTAGTTTCTTTTTGTGCCAAACTGGAGGTACCAAATTTATGTTCCCAGTTTTGAGATGCAAAATTTTGCAAGTTAATGGTGGCTAGGTGACATAAGCCAAACCGGATATTTGAATTCGGATATCGGATCAGATTCGGAGTATAGAGTATCCAGGAAATATGGGTCGGGATCCGGATATCGGATAATGTCCCATTCGGATATCCGGTTGGGCAACTGGACCAGCCGACCAGCCCATAGCCTCGGGCCCTAGGCGGCTCGACGGACGGCGGCGTGCCCCCTCCCCTTCCCCCCCCCCCCCCACCCACGGCCTACCTCGGAGGCGTCTCGGCTCTCGCGGCGAGACCTACCGGCGGCGTCTCCTCAGCAGATCCGTGATCCCTCCTGCCACCCCCACCCCGCACGGCGGCACCCCCAACGGCGTCTCCTTCCACCCCCCCCCCTCCCGACGGCACCCCCAGCGGCATCTCCCTCCACCCCCCAGCAGCCTCTCCCCGACCTTCATTGGCTCTCAGGTAGGCACAACCGCACAAGTGTGTACAAGATGCAGATCTACTTATACTTATCTGAACAAAACATGTAATTTGTCAAGTTAGTTATGCCTAATTTACATGCTACCAATTTAAAGGAAGTTACAACTTAAGATGCAGCTAAAGGTGAATGCACTTAATCTTTCTTGGTGCTAGCCATATGCAGACTTCCATAAGAATTTTTTGTTCTGCACATTTCATAAGAGCTCGAGATTACTAATCCATTCATATGGATGATTGATTTCACAAGGTCTTTAGGCAGCTCAATGGATGCCTCTCATTGCAATTGGAATTTACATGACTTAAACCTTTTAGATATTCCAAATTTTAGTTTGCATAAGAAAGAAAATCATTCATTGCTGTTTCCTTCAGTCACTACAAATTTCTGAATGACTGAAAAACTGGAAAAACAGCAGTAAAAACAATGCATCTTGTTGCAGTTGCAGCCTGGTAATGATGTTGTTGTGAACTGCTCCAAATTTAGGTGTTTTATCGCCTGATCTTGAATAGTTATGTGTTTATTGCCTTCCATTCCAACCTTCTCCAGTCCTCCTTCCTCTGAGTCCATCTCGTTCTCAAGAGCTTCATCCCCCTGTTCTTGGCACTTAGGGTCTGTAACAAACTTTCTCAAGTATGTGTATATCCAAAATGATAAGTAAAAAAGAATCAATAGAGTAGGGAGTATTTGCTAAGAGGGATACATGTGACATACAAAAACTAAAGATCATCTTTAGCTAGCTTGCTACCCGAAGCTATATATATATAACACATATTATTCATTTCCTTTGCTGCAATATATATAACCTCAAATTTTCTGGAAATTAGCTGTGTTGGTTTCCTTGATGTTGTTCAACTGATCAACTATCCCTGGCCTTACGAGTTATATGCTAGTCACTTACACTTTACTCTGAAAATGAGGTGAATGTACAGTCTTTTGTTTTCTCTGTCATTCTGGCAACAAGTCTTGTACAATATCCTATTTACACTTGCCTCTAGATATACAGTTGTTTACTGAGTTGTGTGACGCTTGCCAGTATTAAGATGACTTTATCATGTATTTAGTTTTATTCATTGTTTTAGTTGTGCTTGATGTTTTCAAACTGTTCTTATGTCAAGTTTCATTAGTTGTTCTTTTTGCCTGTCTGTAAATAGGACATACTTGTCAATCTTCAGTTCCAATCGGATGGAAACATATATATTTAACTAGATACACATTTAATCTATGGTGTAAAAATTTGGCTCCTTAGGTTCCATGTGTCTTCCCGCATTATCCATTCCCGAATTATCCGTTCCCGATCCGAATCCGTCATATATCCAACCCGTATCCGTATCCCAAATTATCCGGATTCGTATCTGGATTCAGCTAGCCCGTATCCGGTTTCGAATCCAAAAAAAAAATATAGATTAGGATACGGAAAAAGTAATATTCATCCATATCCGACCTGTTTTCACCCCTACAAAAACACACACACCCCTAAAGCCAACCGGGTTGTTGAATGTATGAAAAATATTATCTTTCTCAAGTTTGAAGAGTTGTGATGGCAAGATCAGATAATTAGATATCACTAAATTTCTAAATTTGAATCGTCAACACATTCATGCAAGTGTTATTAGCACCTTTTGTTCTAGTCTGCTGATGCACAGAAATACGTATCAAATCGTATCATATCCTTGATGAAATATGTTAAATGTGCAGCTGCTAAATACGGCGTGACCTTAACCTCAGCTAATTCTTTAGGCAGTACCCTACAATTTCTAACTGATATCCAAACAGCATAATCAATCATTTTTTTATAGGACTGTATGGACTTCCTAGGATCTCGCCTATCATCTCAGTTCATTGTAATTTTTATCATAGCTCCTCTCCATACGCCCATATACCAATGGTTGTTTCATCCACCGTTTTTCATTTTCATATATGAATTTGTGTCTTAGTGCCGTACATGTACTTTGTTGCACCTTATTTTAAGTGCAAATTTACAGATAATACTGCAGCAACTTCTCCTAGCACCCATGCTTGCTTGATAACGTTTGCCTGCAGTCCGTAGCCTTTTCATGTACCATGTAGACACTGCATTTGTTTAATCTGGCCTGACTAGATTCCAGATTAATGTATTTATGAGTCAAGTTGCTCATGCTTATAATTTAGAACTTGCAATCATATCATATTTTTTTTAGAAAGATGCAATCATATCATCTCATCATCTAAAAAAACTCTTTTGTTTGCGAGAAAAAAAATAAGCACACTTTTATTTGCCAGAAAAAAAACATACATGCTCTCTTAACCTTACTAAAAACATTTATATGATGCATTAAAAAAACCGAAATGTGATTTTGTTTTTGGAGAATGAACGAAGATCCGACAGGTGGGTCCTTTTCGTGTTAGTTGCATCAAGACAAGAGAACCCTCCCCCCACCCTTCCCGGGGCTTCGAGTCAGAAGAATGCCGTTCCTGGTCCTCGCTCGTCACCGCATACTCCAACAATGCCCTGCCCCGGGACGCGCTCGGGACCTTCCGAGCCATGCGCGCGCGCGGCGTCCGGTGTAACGAGTACGCGCTCCCCGTCGTGGTCAAGTGCACGCCGGACGCCGGGCTCGGCGAGCAGGTGCACGCCGTGGTGGCGGTGGCCACGGGGCTCAGCGGGGACATCTTCGTGGCCAACGCACTGGTGGCCGTGTACGGGGGTTCGGCCTCGTGGACGAGGCGAGGAGGGTGTTCGACGAGGCCGGCAGCGAGAGGAACGCCGTTTCTTGGAATGGCCTGATGTCGGCTTACGTTAAGAACGACCGGTGCGGTGATGCTGTTGGGGCGTTTGGAGAGATGGTGTGCAGTGGAGTACGGCCGAACGAGTTTGGATTCTCGTGTGTTGTGAATGCGTGTACGGGGTCGAGGGACTTGGAAGCTGGGAGACAGGTGCATGCCATTGGTGGTAAGGATAGGTTATGACAACGATGCCTTCACGGCCAATGCGCTGGTCGACATGTACTCGAAGCTGGGGGACATTCATATGGCAGCTGTGGTTTTTGAGAAGATGCCCGAGACAGACGTTGTCTCGTGGATTGCTTTCATTTCTGGGTGTGTACTTCATGGACATGATCACCGTGTACTGGAGTTGCTGCTGCAGATGCAGTCTTCCGGGCTGGTGCCTAATGTGTTTACGTTGTCCAGCGTCCTGAAGGCTTGCGCTGGTGCTGGTGCATTCCATTTGGGCCAGCAAATTCATGGGTTCATGATCAAGGCCAATGCGGATTCAGATGACTATATCGGTGTTGGTCTTGTGGATATGTATGCAAAGTACGGCTTTTTGGACGATGCAAGGAAGGTGTTCGATTGGATGCCCCAAAGGGATTTGGTTTTGTGGAATGCACTGATCTCAGGTTGCTCTCATAACGGACGACATGGCGAGGCGCTGTCGCTCTTTCGCAGGATGAGAAAGCAAAGTCTTGACTTCAATAGGACGACACTGGCTGCTGTTCTCAAATCAACAGCGAGCTTGGTGGCAATCGTTGACACAAGAAAGGTTCATGCTCTTGCAGAGAAGATTGGGTTCCTATCTGACTCTCATGTCATCAATGGGCTTATTGATTCATATTGGAAGTGCAACTGCCTCAATGATGCATATAGAGTGTTTGAAGAACACTGTTCTAATGACATCATAGCTTTTACATCAATGATCACAGCACTCTCACAGTGTGACCATGGTGAAGATGCAATTAAGTTGTTCACGGAGATGCTAAGAACGGGCCTTGAGCCAGATCCATTCGTGCTAAGCAGCCTCCTGAATGCTTGTGCTAGCCTGTCAGCCTACGAGCAAGGGAAACAAGTGCATGCTCATCTGATCAAGAGGCAGTTCATGTCAGATGTGTTCGCAGGGAATGCTCTTGTGTACACATATGCAAAGTGCAGGAGCATAGAGGATGCAAATCTGGCCTTCTCTGGCTTGCACACTGACATCAACAAAAACCTGCAAATCCTGCATAGACCCCTTCTTTTACACAGGGATGACGAATTAAGGTTGTAGCTAAGCACCAGGACATCAGGATAGAGGACATCACCTACAATCCATCGTACATAGTTGATTATAATTATAAGAACAATAACAGGTAAAACAACAAATCCAAGAGATTCTCTATGAGTAATGCTACAGCTGGCCTATAGCTTCCTAGCTTCGCCTCAGTTGCTGCGGGTTAGCTCTTGATTCCAGCTTTCTCACAGTGCGAGTGATAGAAGCTTGCATCCGACGACGACTGTAGCCCTCTCTTTTGCTGCACAAATAGCAGTAAGTTTGAGCTTTAATACTTAATAGAAAAGTAGGTATGCAATAGTGCAAACTTCAATCTTTGCAGGTACTAGGTTATCAAGAGGCATGAAACTAGAAAGTCATGACAGAAAACTGCAAGATTTCACAAAAAAAATCTTTTTTCCCCTTGCTTATTGCTTGATCTTCCATAAATCAAGTATACAAGAATGCTTTTTCCACATAAAATAACTTTTTCTGCATATACCTTACCAACCAATCGCACTACTTTTTTTTTATTATCCCTGTAATATAAAATTTGAAAAGAGAATAGGGAAGTAGGAAATATGAAAGCACCTCACGAAAATAAGGCCTGCTGTAAGAACCATTCCTCCAATTGCCCATAAAACTCTTTCACCAATGTGCATATCTCTCGCCCACCTGTGAAAATCTTCAAGATCCAAGAGGTCGCACCACTTAAGGATGTCCATGAACCAGAGATGGAATCAAAACTTTCTTTCCCACCATAGCAGAAAGTGGTGAATATCTCTCGCCCACCTGTGAAAATCTTCAAGATCCTAGAGGTCACACCACTTAATGCTGGACGATCTTTTGAGGATGTCCATGAACCAGAGATGGAATCAAAACTTTCTTTCCCACCATAGCAGAAAGTGGTGAATATCTCTCACCCACCTGTGAAAATCTTCAAGATCCAAGAGGTCACACCACTTAATGCTGGATGATCTTTTGAGGATGTCCATGAATCAGAGATGGAATCAAAACTTTCTTTCCCACCATAGCAGAAAGTGTCATCAACTCCGCCTGAGCTGGTCCCCGAAACTTGCACAGCAAAACCAGCAACGCGACATAGTTCAGTGCCGTTAGAGACCCATTTATCTGCTTTGCCACAAAGGATGTTACCTAAACCACAAGGAGACAATGCCTGGCATAGCAGCAAGGGAGCATGTCAGAATCAAACTGTAAAATTATGTGAAAAAGATCACAAGAAACTGAAGATAATATTTCTTAGATACTTAGGATTCTACAAGCCAAAAGTAAAAGGAATTCACAGTATTAATAGCTATTGCTATTCAGAATGTACAGAAGCAATCAGCATGTTGTAGCTTGAATTTATAACTACCGCAGCATAGATATTGGCTGAAACTTGATTGCTTAATCCATAGTCTGACTATGGAACTACCAAGCTTAAGCTCGCAACTGTAGTTGTCCTTGTGCAATAGTACAAGATTGGCATACTTGGATTGTCTGAATTAGACAAAACTAAACCAGAGGGCTTTTACCTGTGTTTTCATATCGACAGAGAAGTATGCCTCTGAACAAGCTTCGAAAACCATGTCGCAGAATGATGCACATATAACAGGAAGTCCAGGCCTGATACCCACCCGTGGATCGCAGATGGAGCACTCGAGCAATTCCCACAAATGGAGGCATTCTTGACTGCCTTCACCAGTTGATGCAAGCTTTCTTACTGAGAGCTGCACAGGGATTGTTTGCATCACATCACAACATGTGTTCTGATGAAACACCCTACATAGTGCCAGATCTCTGCGCCCCTTTGCCGCTCTTCCAGGAGGCTTGCTGTCAGGTTTGGGCAGCACTATGTGCGCCGTAACCGACATGGGCAGTAGGGCCTGGTCGATTGTGGCCATGGTAGGAGTATGAGTCGGTTAAGGACTCTTATCAGAGTCCGATTGGGATTAGTTATCAGAGTCCAGTTGGGATTAGTTATTTCATGTTTTCTGTTGAGGCTATTTAAGCCGCGTCAAGTAAGAAATAAAGAATCAAGAAAGAAGGTTACTTCTGTCGTCCTCCTCTGTTTTCTTCAGATGCAGTATTGCTGCGGCCGATTCTTCTGACGGCGCCGGGCGGGCGTTTTCCAAAGCCTCCGGCTCGTCATTCCGCATCAAGACAATCTCGGGCGAGCTCATAACATCTTGGTATCAGAGACCATGGCTAGCGACGAGGTTCGAGCTCTGACGGATAAAATCGACCAGATTTTCCGCAAGCTTGAAGACATGGCGATGGTGCAGGATGGACACACGGCTCAGTTCGCCACCCTCACCACGCGATTGACCGCATGACGCGACGACGCCAAGGTGGATGACCTGATGAGCACACTGGTGGGCGGAGGCGACAAGGAGAAAAGCGCGGAGGACACAATCTATGTACCTCCCCCTCGCCGTGACGCTAGTTCCAGCGACGGCAACGGCAGCGGAATTGGTGGAGGAGGTGCGCCGCACTGCTTCGGCGGTGGTGTGCCTGGTGGTAGCGCGCAGGCCTACGCTGACAGGAGAAGCGGGCTTCTTGCTACACCTGACGGCCGACCCCCAAAACCTTCCCGATGGGACTTCGCGACATACGAAGGTGCTGACGATCCACTTCCTTGGTTAAATTCCTGTGAACTATTTTTCCGAGGACAGCACACGGCGGAAGACGATAAGGTCAGCACCGCAGCGTATCACTTGCGCGGGGAAGCGCAGCAGTGGTACATGCTCCTTGAGGAGGAGATGGGGGCCCTTACCTGGCCACACTTCAAGGATCTCGTCAATCTTCGCTTTGGGCCTCCGACACGGCGCAATCACCTTGCGGAGCTGAAGCAGCTTCGTCAGACCGGGACAGTGTCACAATATCAAAAAGAGTTTGAAGCCTTACTTCCCCGCACGAATCTCCGGCGCACTGTAAGATCGAGATGTTTACGGCCGGACTCAAAGAGAAGATTGCCATTGCTGTTGATCTGGCCGCTCCGCAGTCCTTAGCTATGGCTATGAGTTTAGCGCGGGCTCATGAGCGCTTGCAGCACACAGAGTCTGAGGATAACCGACGGACGATCCCTAAAGGCAGCGGCATGAAGACTGGAGGCAGCGCATGGCCGGCTGCGAACTCGACCACCGCGGCCGGTGTAGCGCCGACGGTGGCGGCACACAAAGGGAGCGACACTAATGCCTCGGGCGCTAAATTCATCAAGAAGTTGACTCGGGCGCAGATGGAAGAACGCCGCCGTCTGGGGCTATGCTACAATTGTGATGAGAAATACATACCAGGGCATTCTTGTCAGCGGCTCTTCAGCTTGGAGGTGGTTCCTGACGACATGGACGCATTGGATACTGCCGAGCACAACGAGGATCCGTCCATCTCCCTGCTCGCCCTAACCGGCATTACCGTTGGACGGACGATGCGCCTTCCTGCTCACATCGGCAATCACCAATTCGTCGCACTCGTCGACTCCGGTTCCACCCACAATTTCATTTCCGAAGGCGCGGTGAGTCAGGCGGGTATCAAGGTGGTCGCAGCAGGCTCATCCTTCCGAGTGGCAGTGGCAAACGGCGAGCGGATCAGCGGCAGTGGCGAATGCCGCCAAGTTTCTCTCGTCATCAACAACTATACCTTTGCCATCGATTTCTACGTGCTTCCCATTCCAGGCGTCGACATTGTCCTCGGTGTTCAGTGGCTGCAGACGTTGGGACCCATCACTTGGAATTTCCAACGTCTCACTATGACATTCTGGCAAGGAACTCATCTGGTTCAACTCCATGGGGTGTCACCGTGCTTTCCTTCGTTGGCCTCCATGACCAATTCGCCAACCGATTTGATGGATGCCTTGCTTGCAGAGTACTCTGCAGTATTCGCGGAGCCACAGGGCCTTCCACCGTCACGTGACTACGATCATCGGATTCACTTGAAGGCCGGTACAGATGCAGTGGCTGTGCGCCCATATCGCTACCCGCAATTGCAGAAGGATGAGTTAGAGGCACAATGTCGCGCTATGCTACATCAGGGCATTATTCGCGTCAGTACATCGGCATTTTCCTCGCCAGTATTGTTGGTCCGTAAAAAGGATAATACATGGCGATTCTGTGTGGATTATCGGGCCCTCAACGACAAAACTATCAAGGACAAATTTCCAATTCCGGTGGTCGAAGAGCTTTTGGATGAGCTTAAAGGTGCGCGATTTTTTACTAAATTGGACCTACGGTCTGGTTATCATCAAGTGCGCATGCATCCCGATGACGTTCACAAAACGGCATTTCGCACGCATCATGGACACTTCGAGTTTCTGGTAATGCCGTTTGGGTTATCCAACGCACCGGCTACATTTCAGGCACTCATGAATGAAGTCTTGGGTCAATTTCTGCGCCGCTTTGTGTTGGTGTTCTTTGATGATATCCTGATTTATAGCCGTTCGTGGGCGGAACACCTCTGTCATATTCGGCAAGTGCTGCGGGAGTTATCTCGGCATGGGTTGGCTTTGAAACGCTCTAAGTGCTCCTTTGGTACTACTTCTGTGACCTATCTTGGTCATGTCGTCTCAGCCGAAGGGGTGACCATGGATCGGCAAAAGGTAGCAATTTATTGAAGATTGGCCGCACCCGCCTTTATCGTTAGTCTTCGCCTTTCTCTGGGTCGGTGGGTATTATCGACGCTTTATCCGAATTTTGGAGCCATCGCCGCCCCACACGCCTCTTATGCAAGGAAGCTTTCTCTTGACTTCGACGCCGACGATTTTCCTCGCTCAAACAAGCATTGGCTTCCGCCGGTTCTTCAACTTCCGGATTTTGGTCTCCCTTTCATCATAGAGCGCGACGCGTCCGGTTCGGATTTGGAGCCGCCTCCATCAAGGTGGAGCCCCATTGCCTTCTTCGATCGACCTATTGTCGCCATGTCAAACTCGCCGCCACGAAGCGGAGTTAATCGGACTCGCCCAAGCCGACGACATTGGCGGCCGTATGTATGGGCCTTTTTCTCATTCAGACCGATCATTATAGTTTGAAGTTCCTATTGGATCGGCACCGTCTACTATTCCCCAACACCAATGGGTTAGTAAACCGGTGGGCTTTGATTTCTCCGTGGAGTACGCAAGAAGGCTTAATCCGTACTGCGGGTTTATGCTCATTCCGTGTGATGTTGACTCTCCTGATTACACTTATGGCTCGAGCGGTCCTCTTGACCCTATTTGATGACTTGCGACGAGACCTTCCTACCGATACAACATGGATTTCCACACAGAAAGATATTCAGGAGGGACGCTTGTCGGCCCCATGGACGATTTGCGATGGACTGATTCTATATAAAGGACGTATCTTTGTGCCCCAGTCTTCCCCCTTTGTCACCACAATTTTTGCTACTTGCCATGAAGCGGGTCATGAGGGAGTCCAAAAGACGCTTACTCGAGTTCGGGCGGATTTTCATATCCCACGGGCTCGGCAATTGCTTCAGGAATTTATTCGGGATTGCATGGTTTGCCAACGTAACAAGACCGAACACTTACACCCCGGCGGACTTCTCCAACCTCTCCAAGTGCCACATGCCGTCTGGTCTGACATTGCTATGGATTTTATCGAAGGATTGCCCAAGTCAGGAGGGAAGACCATCATTCTTACTGTGGTCGATCGTTTTTCTAAAGCGGCGCATTTTATTCCATTAACTCATCCCTACACGGCGGTTTCCGTAAGCCGGGTTTTCTTCGATACGGTGGTACGCCTCCACGGTATTCCTTCTTCCATTGTAACCGATCGAGATGTGGTTTTTACAAGCATTTTTGGCAAGAGCTGTTCCAACTGGCAGGGTGTCGCCTTCACATGAGTACAGCCTATCACCCTCAGTCTGATGGTCAATCAGAAGTGACCAACAAAATTATTGCTATGTATTTACGCTGCTTTATGGGGATCGTGAAGCGATGGATTAGATGGCTACCTTAATGAATCTCATTACAACACATCCTTCCAATCTTCCTTAAAGACTACTCCTTTCCGAGCGGTGTATGGTCGTGACCCGCCAAGCATCGCGACCTACATTAAGGGCGGCACGCACTCTACCGTCGACTCTCGGATGATCGATCGTGATGAATTTTTATGAGGTACGCGATCGCCTTCTGTGCTCAAGTCGTTGTCGCTTCATTCTATAATCGTACTCATCGGAGGTCACCTTTGAGGTCGATGATTGGGTCCGCTTCAGATCTCTCACCCACGAAGTTCTTCTTTCCTAATGTGGCCCACGGCAAACTTAGTCCGCGTTTCTATGGACCCTATCGAGCGGTGCAACAGATTAGCACGATGGCGTGATCGTCTTCGCTTCCTCCCGGCACGCCTTCATGATGTTTTCCATGTTGGACTCCTCAAGAAGTTTCATGGTGTCCTCCGCGTGACTTGGCACCTCTGCCTCGGCTTGCCCATGGTCGTGCCATTCCGCTTCCCGAAGAAGCACTCAAGGGCGATTGTGCGTGGTCGAGGCAAGCACTCATCCATTGGAAAGACCTTTCGGCGAACAAGCTACATGGGAGTACGTCGACACATTCCAACAAAGAAGATTCGAGTTCCACTCATGGACGAGCTGTTTTTGGAGGAGGGTGATGTCGTTTGGGCAGCACTATGTGCGCCAGAATCCCATATGGGCGAGGGCCTGGTCGATTGTGGCCATGGTAGGAGTATGAGTTTGCTAAGGACTCTTATCGAGTCCGATTGGGATTAGTTATCGAGTCCAGTTGGGATTAGTTATTTCATGTTTTCTGTTGAGGCTATTTAAGCCGCGTCAAGTAAGAAATAAAGAATCAAGAAAGAAGGTTACTTCGTCGTCCTCCTCTGTTTTCTTCGTACGCAGTATTGCTGCGGCCGATTCTTTACGACGGCGCCGGCGAGGCGTTTTCCAAAGCCTCCGGCTCGTCATTCCGTGCATCAGTACAATCTCCGAAGCAGAGCTCATAACACTTGCCTTCAGATGAGAAGGTAGGGAACCTTCCACCAGGTGAAATACATACTCCTTTTGGTTGTCCTGTGCAGCAGGAAATTTGACAAAAAAGAGTACATTATACAACAGATAAAGTCAAATGTCAGTCCATGATTTAATCACAAAAGTTGATTCTTTCCCTTGATGCCTGTTTGCTGGGGACTGGACCACAAGAATTACAAGCCTTCTATGCTACATTAACAGGAACCATTCATTAGATCACAAAACACAATCCACAATGTTCGTATCAAATTAACCATCATAAGGTATCTTCAGTTTAAGATACTTGGCAAAGAAGCAATGTTTAGATAGCAAATACGGTCAATAAACTGAAATTACAAAGAATGGAATGAACAAAGCTTCCAGCAATAAAACTTTGATTTGGTATGGTCAAAACAGATCTTGCCGATCCTCTTTGGTACGAACTGATAACTTCACACAATGCAAATCATGAATTCCAAAGTAAACCCTAAAATTTTTAGACTAAAGGTTTGTTGTCCTGATATATTAGAAAGCAAAGAATTGTGATAACAAGGTTAAGCAAAAAGCAAGTAAGCCCTAAAATGGTTCTTACAAAAAAGAAAAGTAAGCCCTAAAATGCGCACAGGTTATGGCCCTTTCTGAAGCACCGAACATGCAACTAAAGATCTAATATCAAACCAAAGTATATTTACACATCCAGATAAACTAATACTGATACCTTAGCACAAACATATACATCAATTCCAGAGGCTAAGCACGGAACATATCAAGGATCTATTGGAGGCACCGTGAATCGCTCAGAAACACACTAACAAACTTAGCAAACAAGCTCTCGCCCACCTATAAGAACAAAGGAAACAAGAACCAGAAGAGATCGCAAGAACACGCGGGCAAGCGATCGTTTGTACCAGCTGATGCGATTGGCGAGAAGAAGAATAGCAGCAGCAGGAGGAGGACGAAAGTTGTGTTCGAACGCGACTGCGCGGGCGGGCTCATCGGCGGCAACCCCGCCCACCGGCAGGGTCGCGGCGGCCGGCCGACCGGCGTGCTGGGTCAGGCCCGCGGACAGCAGGAGGGGAATCGGTAGCGAATCGATTCGCTGGCGGCGTCGCACCGTACAAGTCAATAGGCTCCGGCCATCTCTCGAGCCACGGTCGCAGTTAGATGTGTCTCGTGATTCGTGCGTGGTGGGCTGCAGCTGTGACAGAACAGATTAACGGGCTTCGGTCGCTGCATTAAGCCCAATACGGTAGCCCAGTCCGGTTTCGCCTGGGAGTATCGGATTGCCCAGAGCGCAGCGGTAGCATGCAAGTTTAGTACCACATCGCTGGCGAGAGCAGCCGAGTCAGTGGAGGCAGGTATAAAAAGAAGGGCATCGCACTGTTGCAATTCATACCTTTCTCGGCCTTTTGGCTAAGATCAAGTGTAGTATCTGTTCTTATCAGTTTAATATCTGATATGTGAGACATGATCTTACAATGATATTAAATTTATTTTTTGTGGGGAGGTCCATTAGAGTAGCTTACTACTTGGGCTCTCGTGTGTCGTCCTATGCAACGTTGTCCAAGCGTTGCACTCCAGTTTGGACCAGGCGCACCCCAACCAAAGCAATTAAAGCTTGAGGTTAAAGTAGGGCAATTAAAACTTGAGGTTAAAGTGGGGCGAGTTGGCTGTTAGCGTTGGTAAAGAAGTTACCCAACTAATTAGTTTCCTCTAACTCTGGTTAGAGGAGTAATTCTTTTAAGAGGATTTGGGATTTATTTTAAATTATAAACTTAATCTTAAAACATTTCAATGAAATATTCCTAATTTAAACACTCACTTAGTCAAGTTTTTAAACTTTCAAAAATAAGGTCGAAGACCGTAAAGGAGGGGGGCGGGAGGGTTCGCTCTGCATTGCGGCCCACAGTCGCAGAGGCCCGGACTCACGGCATATTGAGCCCAAAACAACTTACCTTTCCTTTTTTTTTTAAAAAAAAGCAGGTACGTTAGGATTCCAATGTTTGCTTAGTACAGGTCCATCGTGTTCGCATGTCCTGCCCTGCTGGTCTGAAACAACCCATCAAGCCCAGTCATCTGCTCATTCATTCGGCCTCCCTTGTTTTTATTTGTACTCCTACCTACATTTTGAAATGAGATACATTGAGCAACAAAAAAAAACCTGATTAAGGGTGTGTTTGGTAGGGCTCTAGCTCCACCAGATCCATGGATCTAGAGGAGCTGGGTATTTCTAACTTCACCAAATCCGTGGAGCTGGAGCTGTAAGTACATTAAAAGTGTTTAGGTGGATCATCTTGTTTACATTTTAGATAAAAATATAAATTTAATTCACTTTATTTTAGCCTACAAGTTTTAGATCTCAGGTGAAATTAGGATCTAGAGTTCTACCAAATAGCCCCTAAATCAAAACAATAACCAGCCAGTTATAGAGCGAATTGCAATTTTTTTACTTTGTTTAATGTAAACACCTTTATATTTTATAAAATTTAGGCGAACTAACATATGGAACTGATAATTCATCGCAAAAACTTTGAAAATTACAAATCCAAATAAAATGGAAGAAATCCATATAACACCTTGAATTTGGGTCAAAAACACATTTAGTACCCATAACTATGAAATGACATATTTGACCCACTAAACTTTGCAATTCGGTTCAAATAACACCATAACCCGGTTTCGCACAGTGGTGTTAACTGTACGGTGAAATGAGTAGGCAGTTTTCCTATATAGGATGACAAATTGGCTAAGTTAGATCAGTGACAAGTGGGGCCATATGTGCTTCTCCCCTACAGAGCTCCCAATCATGCTTCCATGACTGTCGACCCCTATAGCTCCCTATCTCCTTATTTCGATTTAGAATAGAAGCTCTTGTGAGCCTTACTTATTATTCACATAAACTTGCCTAGCGTCCCTTCCTATGTTGCAAAATCACTTATCACGCTATGCGGACAATATTAGTATACAAAACCGGATCATGGTGTTATTTGAACTGGATTGCAAAGTTTATATGGTCAAATAGTTGGTTTCATAGTTCATGGTGCTAGACAGATTTTTGAGCAAAGTTTAGAGTGTTATATAGACTTTTTCCAAATAATATTGATCAGAAAGATAGAGGGGACCAAGGTTTCAAACTTCATTTTTAGTTCACATCTTGGAGGTGGGCAAAAACCAAAATTTCGGATGAAATCCGCTTAAAATTCCCAAAAAATAAATTCAAATCTAGAATTTTTGAACCAAATTTCAGCCCAAATTCTCGAAATTTCATTGAGAAATACCGAAATATCATCAAAATTCAACCCAACAAAAAATGGTCGAAACAATGTTCAATTTTGTTTCAATTTTTGTGGATGGTACTGACATATCAGTAATGTTTCCATAAAACTTTTAGATGATGATTAAGCCTGAGAAATATTTAAAAATTCTGCCAGTGCTATTAACCTGATAAAAAGCTAACCAACAAAATTCAATCAAATGAAAATAGTGAAAACCATGTTAAACCATTTTTAAAATTTTTCTAAATAGTTATGATGCATTAATAATATTTTCATAAAATTTTTAGATGATAATCAAGCCTGAGGAATTTTAAAACATTAGGATAGTGCTATTGAAAGCTAACCACAAATTTCAACCGAATGAAAAATGGTCAAACCATATTAGAAATTTTTTAAAAAAATTATAAATGGTTCTAAAGTATCACTAATATTCTCATAAAATTTCATATGATTATCAAGCCCGAGGAATTTTAAAAAATTATGATAGTTCTACTGTCTTGATACAAACCTTATGATCAATAGATAGATTTTATTGAGCAACCAAAAAGGGTTAGAATTTTTGAAACTTTTAGAGAAGGATTCTGAGGCATTCTTAAGCTCTCACATAAATTTTGGGTCACGAGCACACTCTAGTGAATTTATAAAATTCTTATAATGGCACTGTGCCATTTGTGTTCCTGTGTTTTTTATTTTTATAAGATAACAAATGAAGTTCAATGTATCCATCCATAGATTTGATTGAGCAAACAAAAAATTTAAATTTATGAAAATTTTAGAGAAGGGTTCTAGGCAATTCTTAAGCTGTCATAAAAAGTTTGGATCATGATTGTAAGTTCAACCTTCATTAGTTATGGTTTTGGTGTTAATGACAAATCTAATCTTGTGTTAATGACAAATCTAATATTAAGCTTATCCCCTAATGCGATATTGTTATTAATGACAAATCTTATATCGAGACTAACATGTTTGTTAAGAATATCTTTGTTTAGTCTCATCGCATTGAAAAATGGAAAACTCAAGGTATGTACGCGTATTCATTATAGTATTAGTTGCATACTTTGGAGTCAAGTTAAAGTATGAATGTCCCCGTTATATTAATCACAAAATGTGTATCATGTTTCCCAATCCATATATTACATGGATGCACATATTTAGGGGGAGTTCACACTCTAACTTGAAGAGTCAATTTAAATGATAATTTAAATTGAGTTCATTTGTCTTGTTAATCGTTAAAGAACACTTCATCATGTGTTGATGGTGTTTTGTGATTAATTAAGGATAAATGAATAGTTCTTAAGTATAATAACGCATGAGTTGCATTATTATACTTAAGACACATTTACAATCATTTCAATTGATTTAGGTTGTGCTCAATTGATCTAAAGGCATCCATTATGTGTTAATGGAGTGCAAGAGATAATTGAGACAACCATGCATCTTGGACTAATATGTTTCATGAGTTATGTTTGAGTTAGGTCCAAAGATGAATGAGATGATGAGAACGGGACAAGGACGGCATCATGAGTTGATGGGCGTCAAGAGTGGATCCCGAAGAGGAGTCGAGTGATGTTCCGGGGGAGCAAATATGCGAAGATCATAAAGACCCCAAAGGGGATTGCTTGCGGGCGGCGAAGGTATAACTAGATAGGCTAAGGACTTTTGTAGTCTTTGAGTCTAAGGTTTTATCGCCGTACTATTTAGAGGGGTCGTTCCCTAGCTTGAGCTTCATCATGTGTTGGTGATCTCAATCCGCATTCACTCAAAGCTCAAATCTTATTTGATTTGGTTTTTGCATATGGGTTAACCATTTGGCATGTGTTGCAAATGTGTTAAGCCTATGCTTGGTTGTTTTGCAATATGCTCCGATTTGCATGTGTTGCAAAGATGAAAGAGTATATGCATTTGGTTTTCGCATTATGCTTTGATTTGCATGTGTTGCAAATAGGATAAGCTAATGCGTTGGCTTTTGCGTGGAGTTCACTTTTGCATGTGTTGCATTAGTTGAAGCTTCACGTTTTGGTTCGCAAAACATCTTTATAAAACCTTGGTGTTGCTTGGAGCTAAGTTTTGCATGTGTTGCAAAAGGAGAGAGCTCAATCATGATTTTATGTTGTGTGTTTGTATGGAGCTAGAGGCTTGCATGTGTTGCGAGTAAAGAGCTCATACGTATGGTTTTGGTTTTAGTCGAAGTTTGATTTGTGGTTGCATGGGACTAGAGAATTGCATGTGTTGCAATTGGAGAGTTCATGCATCTTGATTTGATATTGCTTGGAGCTAGACTTTTGCATGTGTTGCAAAGAGTAGTGCTCAAGCATGAAATGGTTTTATTGTGTTATTTGCAAGTTCGTTGTGCAAATAAACTGAGGTTTATGAGTCCGGAATCCCGAGAGCATGTGAGTGGGGCTTGCAACGGGTGTTGGCAAGTTGACCGGGTCTTGTGTTGACCTTCACATGGCTAGGGGGATTAATCTCATAAACTCGAGTTTGATTTGCTTAATACGTTTTGCAAATAGATCTTGAGTTGTTGGCGAAATGTGTTTTCGTCATTTGGAGTTGATTGCGGTTGTGCAAATGTGTTTTGCAAATGAGCCTTGAAGTTATGTCTTTCGATCCTAGAGCATGTGTTGGCATTCGCAAATGTGTTTTGCAAAGTGTCGGGGTCATGTGTTGATCCTTACATGGCTAGAGGGTTGATTGCATAAGTTCGTGGTTTGGTTGCGAAATGCGTTTTCGCAATTTGGTTGCAATTCTTTGAGCGTGAGCTAAATTGGTGCAAATGTGTTTTGCACGTGTGTATGATCATGTGTTGATCATTTATTGGCTCAAGGAATGGTTTTTGGTTTGTCGGAAAAGATTGCGCGAAAAACCGCACTTGGAATCAGTAGGGGCGGTATGACCGGCCCTCGTGCGGTCATACCGGCCGGTGGTAGTACCGGCCTCCCGTGCGGTGTGATTTTTCCAGAGAATGTTCTTTTGGCGCTGAGGTGGCGCGGTATGACCGGAGGTCGTGGTGGTCATCTCAAGATGTCACATCATACTGGCTGGCACGCAGATGACCGGGTTTATGTCTAACGGCTAGTTTTCTAGCCGTTGGCTTGTGAGGAGCGGTCATACCGGCCTGGGTGCGGTATGACCGGCCTCTCTGCCCGAAAATCAGCTTTTTACCCCCAACGGCTAGTTTTCTTGTGTGGGGTATAAATAGACCCCTTGGGGTGCTTGGGCAGGTTGTTGTTGCTGTGTTTGAGAGTTTGGGTGAGGTGTTGCATGTGTTGCACACTCACATTTGGTTTTTGAGCTAAAGAGTGAGCTAATTGCATGTGTTGCAATTAGGAGTGGGTTTGAGAGGCTCTTGTGCATGTGTTGCACTTGAGTGAGGTCCTTGTGCATGTGTTGCACTTGGTGATCACCGAGGAGCGCATTCGTTGTGCCCGGTGAGGTTCAAGCGAAGGAGCGGCTTGTTGCTCTTGGAGGTTGCCGACTCCTAGACGGCGTAGGCGTCGTGCGCGGGAGCTCTCGAGGTGTGAGAAGCCCCGGCGAAGTTTGTGAAGGTTCGGGTTGAGCCTCTGCGAGCGTGAAAACCACGACTAGTGGAAAGAGGCGGATGCTCGAGCGGGAGCCGGTCCAAGTGTGGGCTAGCCTCAACGTGGACTAGGGGAGACCGGCAAGTCTCCGAACACCACGGAAAAACATCGGTTGTCCCTTGTCTCTTTACTTTCAAGCATTCACATTATTGAGTATTTATCAATTGCTTGATTGTATTAGAATTGCTTAGTATTAATTGTTTGTCCAATTTAGCAATTCTAGTTTAGAGACATAATTTAGATAGTGCACATAGTGAGCCTAGTTGATTTAGGCTTTAATTGTCAAAACCGAGTTTATCGCTTCCGCATTATAATTGATTAGGTTTTGACATAGGGGTTGATTAGAGCGAATTGATTAGTGAGCGATCGAATTTTGTAAATCGCCTATCCACCCCCCTCTAGGCGCATCCTCGACCCTACAATGATCACACTCGAACAAATTTATAAAATTCGAACAAGGTTAGTGTCTCAATTATGTTTATTCTGTTTTTGATTTTTTAAAGAAAACAAATGAAATTTAATTATTTTTATTTTTGGTATTATCCTAAACTGCAAAAAATAGTACCATAAATTTTTTAAAGCATGATCAATCTTGTACAATTTTATAAAAATCTGAAAGTGTTTCTACCGAAATTATAAAATATCTCAAAATTTTGGTTTTTTAACAAATTTTCATGGAAGATGACTTTCTTAAAGGTTATTGGACCAAATATAGTCAAACAACCTGAGATTTTGGCGAGATTTGGTAAAATCTAAAATTTCTAAAAAAAATTGTAGCAATTTGATTTTTTTTCATATTTTTTATCTGGCTAGGATTTTGTATCCTGTCCCAGGCCAAAATCTGAGTTATCGCACAATTTCACCGAGATTTCATTCTATGGAGGGGACACAATAAATAGGGGGTGCCGAGATGAGCAAGACAACATAGATGAGGCTACGGAATTGGGTGAGCATAGAGTGGAGTGGTCGGGGGATGCTAATGCAGGAGGGAGTGTGACCTCTGTTAGATTAAGGATAACCGACTAGAGGGGGAGTGAATAGGAAGTTTCTAAATTTTTCAATTTTAAAGAAATGAATTAAATCACTAAGCTAGAATTGCAATAACGACAATTTTACAATTATGATTTTTAGTGATCACAAAGTCCTCTAGCAAGTCAAGTAAGACTAATAAAGGATTCTAACTTCAAATAATATATTTAAATTGCTAGAAATAATAATTGAGCACAAAAATTATAAAAGCAAGTCACAAGAGAATGAGAGACAAGAATTTTTATCCCGTGGTCTCGAAGACTTGCCGGTCTCCCCTAATCCACGTTAAGGTGACTTGAATAACTTTAAGCCGGCTCTACCTGTTTGAGTCTTCCTCGATCACTTTAGTAATTCTTCCTCGCTCTGGGTAGGCGAACTTCGGCCTTCACAATTTGACGGTTCTTCTCACAACCTCCGTTGAGAAGCATACCGCGCACGAACACCTCTGAGCCGTCTAGGAGTCGGCAACCTCCAAGAGTAATATGCATTAACGCTTGCTGAAGGTCGAATTGAGTGTCTAGAGGTTCAACACTAAATGCACCACTCAATTTTTACTCCTAACTCTCTCAAAGTGTGAATTGAATGCACAAAGAGTATTGAAGAATAGATAAAGCTCAAATATCATCAATGAAGCCCAAAAAAGACTCTAAAATATAGGTGGGGGTATTTATAACCCCCACCAACCAATTCTAGCCATTAGCCAAAATCCTCCTAAGAGACCGGTCATACCACCCTTGGGTCGATATGATCGTCCCTAAGTGGTCAATAGTCGATCTGAAGGCATTAAATGACTTTAGCAAAGGACTGCTGGTCACATGGCGGTATATTTCGAGAGGGTCCGGTCATACCGCCCTCTTTAGGTGCAAAAACACCCACTCTGTAAAAATCAGACCGGCCTTGGGCCCAGTCATATCAGCCCCACAACACCCAAAAGCGCAATTTTATTTCATTCCTTCACAAAAGATATTTCTCTTTATGCAAGCCACATGAATATCTAAATGCACAAGTATTGAGTCTCTAAGCATTTTCCGACATTGAATGAGTGTCAAAAACCCATCTTAATAGTATGACGCCTATTCTAGCAATCCGATATTTTCTCCAAATTCTGATATCGGCAAAAACTATGAAAAGGTTTTTAAATTTTATACCTTAGCCATCTTGTCTCGATGCATTGATCTTCTATTTATAATTTTCATTCTTCCATAATTGCTGAGATTTGGACTAACTTGTTCTCAAAAAAACTCAAATTGAAAATATTAATCCCTTAACCGCAATTGTCATTAATTACCAAAACCAAAACAAATTAGAGGTTTAGATGCTTTCAACCTCCAACCCGCTAAAAGCAACATAAATATGTGTGGACGCTACCTCGGCCTCGCCGTTAGGTGTCTACAGAAATAATCATGTTTTTAGTCTCATAGCAGATTTTTTTTGACAAATATAGCCCATTTACAAACGCAATCGCAAAATATCCTCATCTCCAACAGCGAATACATCAAAAGTGACACATGTCAAACAAAAAATTGCACACAAAACTATAGAAGTGTGGCTCTCTTTTCTATTTAATTGCCCATTGGTGACGGGGACCACACCAACAGACCAACTTGTTCTTGGACCTCATTTGTTGCCTTTTCTCAATCAACTTTGTTGTAACTTACAAGGTAGTGGATCTGCATCTAGAAAATGGTTAGTAAGTACCAACTCCGTCCAAGTTTACAAGACGTATTTCTTTTTGACACATAGACAAGAAAATATTGAAAATAAATAGATTACCTTTAATTATTAACACTAAGCATTATATTCAATGCATGGGTGTAGAGAATATGAAGTAATGATGGATATTTATTAGGTATATAGAGGAAATATCATACTGATTTTTATATTAGAATATAAAATACACCCTATATTTACGGACAAAACTATTAAAAATACACCTTACAAACTTTGACGAAAGGAGTATACTATTCTACACTATATTTTTTACTTCCTTAACAGAGTCAAACATAGAGAGGGAAAGAGATCTAGTTCAATCTTAGGGAACTTAACTTAAGTAGTTGCACATGACTATTGGATTAAAAAGTGACGATGCATGTCTTCCAGAAATATTGTTTAAAAATACTAAAGCAACATGCTATAGCAATGCATTGTTGAATGATTTAGACTCGATCGGACGGCGCTAAGAATCAAAGACTACTTAAGTTGTAGTCTCTATTCTCACTGTACAGGAATTGTTTCCGAGAGGCGCATGAAACGTTGGACTGATCATATGATGCAAGTACGGTAACACTTGATGAAGATATTACAATGTAAACTCTTGATAATCATCAGTGCCTTACCAACATTGGTGAGCGCCAATAATTGAACTTAGCTCCTAGCTAGAGCCAAGATATATTTTCAGCTATGTCAAGAATAACCGTGAAGCGTAGTGGCGTAACATTTAATTCATGATATATGTAACGTGGTTCTCAAAAAGTGAAAACTGGGACCATGGTGGACCCAAGGGTCAAAGGTGGGCTTCCGCCTCTTACAGCTGGTCACTAGCAATTATGGTCCTATTTAGACCGGTTTTAGCTTCGACCTCTCCTTTTTAGAAGCCGTAATCTGTTCCAAACAGTTGATTCTTTAGTAGCCAAAAGCCAAAAATCAACTACCCATTTGTATTAGAAGATGCTGAGCTAGTATGGGATAGCTTTGCACGGCTTGGTGGGTTAGGGTTCTAACTTTGCCATTATAATTAAAGAAAATTACCCACTCCTACCAAGTATAAAACCTCAAACCGCACCCCCTTACCCTTATTCTTGGTCTGCATCTCTCACACCTAAAAGCTATACTAAAAACTAGACTGCCAAATACCGAATCTCTTCAGCCCAGCCATTTAACCATGTAGCCTAGCCAGAAGCTACTTGTCGGTGTTTCGTATAACTGGCGAGTAAATTTGTAAGTATAGGGGTCGCGCGTCCCCTCTCCTTGAATGGTTAGACTAATGAAGTCCCGGATGTATACTGGTTCGGGCGGAATGTCCCTACGTCCAGTTCGTGGTGGTGGTGATTATTGCCCTGGGTGTAGCGGACTACAAGGGATTACACGCGAGAGCTGAGGACAGGCCCTCAGTGCTCGTCCGTGTGGAGAAACTCGGGAATGTTTTCCTGAGTCGGAAGGCTCGGACCGATTCACACGAGCAGGGATGGATCGGCTGTTGTCTGCGTGCCCCCTCCCTGAGGGCCCTGCCTCCCCTTATATATGCAGAGGGGGCAGGTTACACGGGAGTTCTTGGAGAGAGAAAAAAGGTAGGGGTACGCTACGCCCAGGCGTCCCGGTCTTCGGTCTTGGTGATTGACGGATCCCTGTTCATCCCATCTTTGGGTCGATGACACAACGGACAAATTCTGTTGGGAAGGCGCGACTGCCTCCGTGTGCTGTCGACGGCGTGATCGACGGGTGCTTTATTAGGCGGCCCCTGCCACCAGGAGATGCCACCTGTCATAGCACGACTATCATCTCCGCCGGTCAGGTGACCAGCCCGTTGTCGACCGTTGGCATGATGGAGGGCGCGGGGTTCAAGTTCGTTGGAGTCCCGACCCGGGGCAGTCGAACTGCTGGGCGTCGGACCGGGTTCAGTCGAACTGTTTGGCCGCCGACCGGGTTCGGTCGGGCGGCGGTGGCACCCGACTCGAGGCTAGGTTGGAGTCGTCCTGATGGGCTCGATTGGGCCCGGGGATCCTTCGAGATCCTTGGGCCGAAAAAGCTGGGCCCGAGATGGCCTATTTGGCATTCCAGCCAACAGTGAGCGACAATCCCATCTGTGAGGGATGGAGATTTTGGCAATATCCTTTCCAGCACTTGGCATCGCTGCCAGCCTTGCTGCCGTCGCGTTCAGATGACTGAGAGAAATATGATCTTGAAATAGATGTATACTTTGCTGTGGGGTACCCCTGGTATGAGTATTCGTCACTACTTTTCGAAAAGCTACGACCATATCAAACAAGGCCATATTATATCACTACTTAATTGTTGTAGTGTGAATTGATGTGATTTTTATTTCCTTGTTTGATGTTATTTTGTTATGATTTAATATTAAAGTATGATAGCTTGCTTTATTTGTTAGCTACCCTAAAATTTTAAGTAGCACGTTCTTAAAGTTATGTGATAAAACAATTATGATATAGTTAACATCTATAGCATATTTATAAAGCTAATTACTTAAATATAGAAAATATTATGGCACAAACTCATAAGAGAAGACTTACATACAAGATTTAAAAGTGTGTAAAATTGCAAAAGACTTACTATCTTTACTTCTAATGCGATCCAATTCATAGGATACTACCTACTTATCAACGTTCGTATTCTTATTGGCCCTCCACTATTTTTTTATTCCGGATCTGCCACGGACTGCGACCCAGTGATACTTCTTGATTCTTATCAACGTTGTTTTGGAAAGTGTACCTCTTATCATCTCGGTGCAAGGTTTCGAACTTTTATAAATGCTGAGAATATCATTGTTACGTATCGCCATTAATATTTGCGTTTTGAAAGGTCATTACGTATTCAAGTGAAAAAGGCGATGTTTTCAGTGTACAAGCCGAAGATACCGTGCGCTAGTCATTCACGGAATAGAATTCCGCAGGCGATTCACAGGCTCAGCAACTTGAGACTACGTCGACTTATCCCGGGTACTATTAACATGAGATTACTTTCAAAAAAAAAAATTTAAAATCATTCTCCTAAAATATCATGTGTCAACTTCTCCGTCAACCTTCACCCTTCTCACTTTCCTTTTACCGAAATATATGTAGCAATTTAAAAATTTTCACAATTTTTCCGAAATTTCGACAATCAGCTGGTGAGTAGTGACCCCTTGTGCGATTTTGTTTCTCTTTCTCCGTTCTTTGGAAGTTTCTTTTACTTTGCGAGACGTTTTGAGTCTGTTTTGGCATTCTGTTGGAGGAAATATGATTTCTTCAAGGTATTTGATGAAAGGGAAGAAGCTGATTGTAGCACATGAGGTGCTTTGATATGCATCCCGAGGTGTAATATGCATGTACTGAACTTGTAAAAGTAGTAATATTAGCCCAGCAAATACTTTGATACATTTTGTTGATCTCACAAAACAAAGCTCAACTTTACAAGCCAGAGAAGGCATGTTTTCTTCTAGCAATTCGGCCATGATTAGCCACCACCTCAACTTTCTTTTCCAAAGCAGGGCAAAGGGTCAATGCGTGCCAATTAGTTTTGTTTACTACATGGAGTAGTACATAGTACATGTAAACTGTAAAGAACCAAAAGCGCCTGAAGATCGCAATTAAAATCAAGCAAAGTCTAGAAAAGCATACCTTGTAGTCAATGGTTCGTGTAAAAGGGTAAATTTGGGGGAGTGGATTCCAACCACTCTGTCCAGAGAAAGAGCGAAGGCATACGAGTACCTAAAGACGAATATTATTTTTTGAAATCTAATCGGAACACGAATAAAAAGAAATCGATATTTCCTCTTCCTTTTCTGACTAAGTGCGCTGGTAATTTCACAAATTGCATATACGTAGACACGTAGCCAGACGGTTTGTCGACTGGGCAATTGAGGACGTGCCCAGTCGAGCTGCCGGTCCATCTGGGTCTGGCGAGAGAGTATCCCCATTTTGTGTAGAGACAAGACGAAAAAAAAGGTACTATACCCAACATCAAATTCGAACCAAACTTCAATACGATGTTATAATCCCCAAGCAGAAATATTGAACTTAGATGTCCAAAGCAAACTTACATCCACACGCCACGAGAACACCTCGGCAAAGCAATCGTACACCACAGTTCACCCACTAAACAGCACGACGGGAAGCAGCTGTAGCGTATCAGTAGGGCGCAAGGAAAGCTAAAGCCATTTTTTACTTTTTATTGGAGCGTCACAATTCACAGCATGACAATGAAAAGGAGTAACCGCACGTTTTTCCGGCTCTGGAGCTCACAGCTTTGAAATTAGCTCGGTTTGAATGTCCTTCGGCGACTCGGCTTCCTTGGCATCCACATCGGACCCAGGAGGAACATCAACGGCAGGCGAGCAGTTGAAGAATCCATGAGGCTGGACAACCCAAAACATTTAACAATGTTTTTGTCAGATCCCTCCAACAAAATGATATATTTGCAAAAGAAGCTAATGAAATTCTTGGCAGAAGAAAGCAGAAAGACCGAAGTCTGAAGCGGTACCATGAGCATGAAGCCTGTGTGTTCCACTGGCATCACAGGCCAGTCTTCCAGCCTTGGGATATGGGTGATCCCGAAAACATACCTGTAGTTGCAGAACACAATTTTTTTTTTATTGAGACGCTGCGGAATGTAATATAGCATTAAAAAACTAAACGAACCTACAAATCAATAACAGTTAGCAGGTGGTAACAACGTACCAGAGAACTACGTTGGTTTCCTCCAAGGATCTATCCTTCTTGACCCATGTAGCTAAGCCCTCGTGAATGCGTGGGTTCTGATTGGGAAATTCTCCTCCAGGGAACATCTCATCATTTTTGTATGATGTAACCCATAGGTTATGCTTTAGAAACCCAGCTCTTCTCAGGAACTTTGCCTCGGGTAGGGCCAATGGCAGGCAATTTGAACCAGGTACGAGCTTGTAACCTGTTGCTTGTCCAGTACGATTTACAGTCCTTGTGTTCCTTACCTGATCAACATGCAAACAACAGCGTCACAGGAAGTTTAAGATCCACATACTTCATCGGCAGAAAATAACAAGCTGAAAGTTCACAGATGCTCTACATATGCATGCATGCTCGTAAATGATCAAGAACAACACGAGTAAGTTAAGAGAAAGGAGAGAAACATTTAGCATGCATTCTTACAATCCAATGTCGTGCAGATGAAGGGTCACAATCACGCATTGCCTGTAACTCAGATTTCAAAAGCTTTTCTTCAGCGTAGAATGCATTATTATGCACATTATTTGGGCCTGCACTTTCAACTTTCACGTTTACCTCAACCACCTGTGATGGAAAACAAAGCAATAGTATCAAAATCATAAGCCAGATGATAATGCAAAGTTGACATGCACGTTCTTCATGCAAACTAGAGTTGGAATAAATTAAGCTTAGAACCTCATTTATAAATACTGGACTCATCAGATGAAATGAATTGATGAAAAAAAAACGGCCCAATGTTACGCTGGAAGTAGCTGATGGAAGTGGACTGGTGAGATTGCAGGATTTTGAAGTGAAACTTTTGGTTACAACAAGGAAAAGAAATCCTACAAGACACAGCTGGCGGGACACCTACCTGATTATGAGTCTCATTGGGTTTGCAGTCAACTGCCATGTCCATACGGGCAACAAAGAAATGTTGATGAACTGGTGCATACAAACTAGGAGCAATAGTCGTGCCATATTTCCTTTGTTCCCCAGGCACTAGAGCTCCCAAGCTAAGAATTCCGGTAAGCTTTACTTCTGCTTCTATCTTACCATCCTACAAACAGGAAAAACTACAAGTCACATAGGGAATATGATAACCTGGGGGATTATCGGGAGTTAATAAGAATCAGTAAGCAACTAATCAAGCAGTAATCAGTACTAATAATTAATAACCAACATCATGAATTAGCCAAACTGTAATGCAAGGGTAATAAAAGAATAAGGATTCAAGAATTACCGTCAGACCCATGGGTAAGGGTATTGCTCATCAATATACCTGTTCCGTCTGAGGGCTAGATCGGCACTCTAGCTAAACTCAAGCAATTCAGTAACATACTTGGTTAGGTTGCAGGTACTTTTGGTAAAATTGGAGCAATGACCCATATGCCCTTAGCAGCCAGTAAGAAGCTCAAGGGCAATATGGTAAAAATGCCAACAGTGAAAGATGAATAAAAGATGCCAGAGAGAGCCTCACAGATAGCTCATTCAGCCCCCTTGGCCTCACACAAACCGTGACAGAGCACAAGGGCACCAGCCACCAGTCATTTCCCCATTTTCCACTCAAACTCTCAAAGAGCCAGGGAGAAGAGCAAGAACCAGAGTGCAGTCGAAGCAAGAAGAGAAGCCGGAGAGAGCAAAAAGTCCAGAAGAGGAGCAAGGAAGAGGTCTGAAAGCTAGCCCAGCCAGGAGGAGGCCGCCGAACGCAGCATTGCAACCATCTTTCTCACACCAGCTCTTCTTCACCAGCATCAGTGAGAGTGTGAGACAGTGACTAGCCCTCAACCGAACCCACATCAGGTGCACCTTAGCAGTAGAAAAAAGTAAAATGTAGCAAGTAAAGATGGTAGATCGGGTAGCTAGCTAGCAAATGGGGTGGGTAGCCAGTAGATCGAGCCAGACCCTAGTGGTCTTAGTGGGTTGAGCAGCCTAGGGGCCGTGAGAGCGTCCTGGCTTCACCTCACACTCCCCCGGCATGTGGATCAAAGAGAAATTTTGATATTTGGGACTCAGTACGCATACCTCTCCAGAATTAACACCCAGTTCGCATGACTTTCAAAATTTGACACCCGCGCCTGTGAAGTTCTCTATTCGGATGTTTTTCTCCATTTTCTTGAATTCACATGTTACCGGTTTATTTTCCTTCTCCCGGGACATGCGAAATGACACTTCTACCCTTCCCTTATGTCTTCTTCACTTGCTCTTCAGCCAAAAGGGAGTGGAGTCGACACCGGCGCGCGTCGGGTTCAAGCGGCCGTTCCCGCCGCCTTCGCCGGCGAAGCACATCCGCACGCTCTGGCGGCGCGGCCACACTTCGGTGAAGCCCAACGCGCCCATCCCGAGGGTGGCGAGCCGGAGCTGGGCCTGGACAAGAGCTTCGGCTTCTCGAAGCATTTCTTCACCAAGTACGAACTCGGCGAGGAGGTCGGCCGCGGCCACTTCGGTTACACCTGCGCCGCCAAGGCCAAGAAGGGCGAGCACAGGGGCGAGGACGTCGCCGTCCAGGTCATCCCCAAAGCCAAGGTCAGACACTCTCTCCTCCCCTCGCCATTGCCATGCCCTGTTGTTGAGTTGCTTGCATCGTTTGCTCCCTGAAGAAACGTCTTTGCTATTCAATTTCTTGTTGTCTATGTCCAGTTGCATTCTCCGTATTTGACCAATTTTTTTGTTAGATACCTGCGTGATTGGATACCAGCATGCCTAAACGATGCCGTTTCTGCTCAGTTTTGTCGTCAAGATCCAGTCTTTTGTTATGTTAGATTCATCTCGAATTGTCTAGGTGTTGACTGATACATGCATTTGGATTCTGCATTCTTTCAGTTTGATCAGGTTCAGATTCTTCACTTGCTCGTGAAGAAGACATAAGGGAGGGGCAGAAGTGTCATTTCGCATGGCCTGGGAGAAGGAAAATCCACCGGTAACATGTGAATCCAGGAAAAGGGAAGAAAAACACCTGAACGAAGAAGTTCGCAGGCGCGGGTGTTAAATTTCAAAAGTCATGCGAACTGGGTGTTAATTCTGGAGAGTCATGCGTACTCAGTCTGAGTCCCAAATATCAAAATTTCTCGTGGATCAAACCAGTGTCGTCACTCACCGCCAACATACAGAGCCTCCAACTGAAATATCATCATAGACCCCATCTAGCTAAAGCACATCAATAATCAGTAAAAGCAGCAAGCAAAATCGTTAAAAATAAAGGGTAGCAAACCCTAGAACCAGGCTAGTGTACTCTTGGAGTCTCGGGTAGAGGAGTGCAGGGGGAGAAGTGCGGCCGGAGCCAGCTGGAGCCGGAGGGACCAAAGCCGGAGCTGGGCCGCGGCCGGGCCAGCGCCGTGCTGCGGTCGAGCCTACGTCGGCCGGGGCCGCGTGCGCCAGGGAGAGCCGGAGCAGGGCCGTGAGGAGCGGGCCGAGGGTCGGGCCAGCCACCGAGCCATGTAGAGGCAAGGAGGAGGCGGGCTGGTGTCGGACCAGGGAGGAGAAGAGGTAGGAGAAGGGAGTAGCCGCCAGGTGAAGGAGAGCGGAGAGCTCGGCCGGGAGAAGTAGTAGCGCAGGAAGGAGCTCGGCCGGGTGAAGTGGAGTAGAGGAGAGGGGAGTTGGAGCCGACGCCGGCCGGGAGGAGAGGCGCCAGGGAAGCTCTCGGTGCAGACAGAGCCGGCCGGGTAGAGTGAGAGGAAGTAGCCGCAGGGGGGAAGTAGCCTCATGGGAGAGGGAGATGAGACCGAGAGCAAGGCTTCGGCCAGGGCCAGAGAAAAAAAGGGAGGAGAGGAAAGAATAGAAAGAAATGAAGAGAGAAAAAAGAAAGAAAGAAAAGGGCAAACGGGAGAAAAAGAAAAATAAGAAGAGAAAAAGAAAACAAGAAATATAATCTATTGCTGCGAACCGCGCTGCGTCAATTAAACAGTTCGCGGTTCGCTTAAAAAAATCGAAAGACTGTACATAACACAAATAAATAAGAGGCATATAAATCTGTAAAAATATTAAAATGATGACCCTAATATCTACCTAGATAAAATATGGTATCAAATTAAAAATGCAAAAATCCAAATTGTTTTAACCGAAATGCACTACATTGAAATGTGCCAGAATAATAATCCACAACAGTTCAGGAAATGGTTGGATGCCAGAAAAACACGTTCACATTAATTGCCTAAGGCCATTTCCAGTGGCAGTTTCAATTGAGTTTCATTCTCATTAAATGACGTGACACATCACTATGTTTGGTGACATGGCAATGTAATTATGAAGAGAGAGATAGAGAGAGTTTCATGGGAGGTGAGAGAGTTTCATCTAGATGAAACTCGAGATACACGGTTACCTAGACAAAAGTTGATGTGGCACTCTTAGAAACTGGGAAATGAAACTATGCACTGGGAATAGCCTAAGAGTAATGCCTTATGAAACCTTCCGGTTGGCTAAATCTAGGATTCGGGTGAGGCCGCACCATTCAAATTTTACTAGGCAAGATTCGTTGACCATCTTTTATTAAATGCTTTCTAATGCTTTTATCCTGCTAAGCATAACCTTACTGTATTAAAAATCTTATATTGCAATTGAAAATTTTAAATTGGGTTCTGATGGAAAGATGGGTTGTGAATGAGATGGTGAATGAAAATTGTTTATCTGATGTTTAGCTTATTTCACGAACGGAGTCATGGATATGATATTAGCGTTAAAGTATGGTGGGCAGAGGGTGTTTGAGAAGGTGGTGTGATGATGCCATGCCGATGGGGCTCTCTACATAGGTTATAATATAAAGTCAAACAACTACATTCGGATAGTGAGCCGTATTTCAGTATCAACCATAGCGAGATAAATCGCAACCAGAAAAAGTTACCTATGAAGGTATTATGATCTCCACAATGGGTAAGCATAAAGGACGTTGAGCTAAGAAATGCCGGTATGACCCAAGTGGATAGGAATTTTTTTAAAAAATAATACATTTTTTATTCAAAATTTCAAAAATATACCACGAAAAAAAATACACAAATATACCCCTGTCGCCTGTTGGTTGGGCGAAATACAAATATAACCCAACCAACGGGCGACAGGGGGCTACGTCGCAAGATCGACGGGCGACAGGGGGCTACGTCGTAAGATCGACGGGCGACAGGAGGCCACGTTAGCCCCCAGCCTCCTGTCGCCCGATCAACTGGCGACAGGGAATAAATCCCCCGATGGTCGGGCGACAGGGGCTCCTGTTGCCCGTCGATCTTGCGATGTAGCCCCCTGTCACCCGTTGGTTGGGTTATATTTGTATTTCGCCCAACCAACAGGTGACAGGGGTATATTTGTGTAATTTTTTTCGTGGTATATTTTTGAAATTTTGAATAAAAAATGTATTATTTTTAAAAAAATCAAGTGGACAGTGCGAATGTGTGGGCGGTATATTTGAAGTCCAGAGGTGTACCGCTGAGAGTAGCCGAGGTACAGTACTACTGGACATAGTTAGAGTACAATTGTATCTGCGAGTCACGAGATGACCTTGGATAGGATCCTCACTCGAGTACAGGATTAGAGATATAACGTTGGATTAGTGATAAACATTATGGAGCCTCACAGAATGGGGCCGTTATGGGTAAAATGGTATGAACCTGCGCAGGTTAAAAAAAATCATGAATTCATGCCTATTTCCTGGATTGGAGCTATGAAAGCTAAATCTGCTTCATATACGAGTGCTAATAGCTAGTTTTGAAATTTAAAATACCCAACCCTTAAAGAAAACAAAAAACCTAATTTCGATAAAAATGGATTGTGAGGGAAGGTAAGTTTTGGCAGGATCTGAGAGAAAATTCACCATTGCATTTGTTACTAATACTTGCTGAGTATCCTGTACCAACTCTCGTTAAATCCCCCTTTTCTAGAAGGTGAGCCAGATAGATCTACATATGAGGCGTGGGGTGAAAACTACCCCAGGTCCAGTACCAAGACTTTCCGGAGGACCTTCACGAGGGCTACTTTGACGGCTATTATCACGAGGACTAGGGGATATTATAGGCCTTATCAGCATTTTGCAAGGTCTACAGGGTAACTAGATAGTTGTAATATATTTTCGTTGTACTTGGATCCAATGTATAAATTATATAATGGACATATAGCCCTACGTGGTTTGGTTTGAATATATTTTCATTCAGTCTCTAATTATTGTTCTGTTGTAATACTCTGAACACGGTGTGTAATTAATAAAGTATCAGGTCTCTTGATATTTTGTTAGCTACTATGTCAAGATTTGTATAATTATATCGGTGTAATTGCAGTGCTACTGTTGCTATCCTAGGCAAATTATACGGGTCTCACAGAGAAGACGAACAATACTATCTAACAAAAAAAAAAACTCAGCTTTGGAACTGCAGTTCCTTGGTAGGTAGAGTTATAATAATTACACTAGGCATTAAAAGAAAAGGGTAACGTGATTCTCACTTGATAAAAGTGCCAATAAAACCCGTATTCATAGTTAGCAACTGTGCATATAAATGACACTGTAAGCCTCCTTGAACGTCTTACTTCAGCCAATCCTGTTCTCCAATCTTGATGTTTCCAGAGGATTCCATGGTCCTCTTCATGTAAACAAACACAATTCTCAATGCTTTCCACACCACCAGTAAAATTTGTAAAATGTGCATCGAAGTATTTTATGAAACCCAAGCAGTCACATCCCTGTGCAAAACAATTACAAATACAGTTAGATTGAAGTATAAAAAATAGGACGTCAAACCACCTTTTAGGTGCAACCATGCAAAAATATCTTGGCAAGGACACAAAATAAACATGAAAAATTACTAAACATTTTAATAAGATAGTCCATGGTGTTATCAACCAAACATTAACATTTCAGTTGCAAATTCAAGTTATGTTGATATACATAAAAGGGGAATTTCTAGAAAAAATTTAAAATTCATAAGAATAAGGAAAGGAAAAGGACAAAAGATATTATTCCTAACAAATTACTCTTTTTGTTTCACTCAGAATTGATCAAGTTTTGACTTGAAATTTTAATACTCCAGTTATTAGCATATTACTACACTGACATTTCCAGGTTAATGTGGTACCCTAACCAAGTTCATTTGCATTACTATAATGTGGGTGGTTTGTAATAGATACACCCGAAATAAAAATGGAGTGTGTTTACAGGGAACAGCTAACAAACCTTTTTAAGAGAGTGTGCGTTCTTTCCAAGTCCATCTTCTCCAGCATCAAATGCATTCTTCCGATAATGTGGTTCATTTGGATCTCCATAAGGAACAACCATCTCAACAAAACTCAGCCTGTGAGCAATAGGTCGACGTCCACGGCTTCCATCAACGTATGCAACAGAATGAATAACTAAACCTTCTTTGGGTGTGAAGCCAATACGGAAGTTCCACTGGTCAACATAAATGAGAGTGATATTTCTAGACCAGGTTTAATTTAATATTAGCTCAGTAGTTGAAACAGTAGATACTAAACAACCATTTTACCTTCTGCCATTCCACAAAATAGCCATTAATACGGAAACTTGGGCCTTCAGGTTGATTGATAATAAGAGGTTTCACATCGCTTCTATCAACACCACCTCGTGTTTCCCCAGGAGTGTAGTTTCTCAAATGATCTGGTGGGGGCAGAGGAACAAACTTCCTATCTTCAAACTCTATGACAACATTATTCTGCATATCAACAACAACATGGATCCCTTCAACAGGACGTGCATAGCCATTCTCCATAGGGCTATCACTTTCAGTTCTACAGAAGATCAGAGGTTTGCCAATTCTTCGATTGGGAGCATCAGCGTCACTGTAATAGCCTGCACACCTGTAATTTTTAGCATCAAAGGTCATGTTCACAGTTTGAGTAGAGTTGAAAGATAATGTTTTGAAGAATGTCTAACTACACAAATTGTCTAGAACTAGCTCACCATGCATCTACCATGACAAGCTCCATGTCATCGATGCCTCTTTTCTTCATGGCTTCAATAAAAGGGGGGAAACTTTTTACAGTAGCTTCACATTCAGCATATTCCATGGCGTCCTGCAAAACACACAGGCACTCTTAAACTAAGTCTAGCACTTGACCTAATATAGGTATATATGGCAAAATTTCCCACAGTGCATCATTATCAAAGTAAGCCTATCAACTGGATTTAAGAGCCTGTGCAATTCAGGCAGGTATGCAAGGCAAATACCACAATTCACCAGAAATAATTAAGCAGAGGTAATCAGGTAAATACCGGAATTCAACTACATTGTTCTTACACAATAAATTTGACAACATACATTGTCGTAAGTGCTAAAAAAAGTGCCCAACAAATCTATGGGAAGTGAAAACATACCATTGCAGGCTGAACATCTGGAACAATTTCTGATGATATAACCTTGCCTCTGTGGTGTCCACCCCTAGTAGCAGCATGCACTTCAGAGAGTTCTACAATCCAAATACTGGTCTCATTTGTTTGTTTGTTGTACACAACAAGCCTGGCCCTTCTAGGTGGCAGCCTGCTTGGAATGACAGGAGCACCTTTCGTTCTGGGAAGCAACGATGGTTGGAATGGTGGGAAAAAGTATGCATCAGCTAATGCCACAACATTCTTTTCTGGCTCCAGAAGCACAGCTTCAACAAAACGCATGCTGTCTCGCACCTGTAATTTTGGAAGTGACTTGTTAATTCCTTATTTGAAGCATGTGTTCGTAATTTGATAGAAAAGGTAGTAGGTTGACAAACCTCAGGAGTTCTTCCAGCAGCTCTGACAGTTGCTACAGCCACAGCAATTTCAGCAGCAGATAATGGGTCTAAAGGGTGGCTTCTCTGGGCCCTCGTCATGGTTGGGATTCCTGCAAAATTTTCCCAGACAGAACATTACATGTCTGCAATGAAGTAGGCATCGATTTCAATAACCTGGCTAAATTACATGGTTTAAGTTCAACAGAAATATATTAAACTTTCTGAATATGCAAGTTGCGACAGGTGGAAGGAATCGCATAGGAGAACATTTGCTAGTTGAACTTTGCGGAAGTGAATTACACAGGAAAGGAAATATGCATAAATAATAGCTAATTACACAAATATTTCTGAATTATGCACATGCACGTGGAATCAAGAAACAAGCCTGCAAGCCTCTTTGATTAGATGTATCAAGCATTTGCAGTCAATAAATTGGCAGATTTACACCACCATGCTAGCTTTACATGCTTCTTGGGGACTGGGGTTACCTGTTGGATCCCCATTGTAGCAACTAATAAAACAAATAGACTCATCTCATATGTCATGGTTTATGTAAGTCTTAAAATATTACAGTATCCAAGGGTACTCTCCATCTTCCTTCCCTTTCGATTTTCATTTATATAATTCTAAGCTGCTCAGTACAAATGAAAAGAAGAAGCAGGACAACAAAAAGATATGAAAAGGAAAATTTAACAGCTACAATCTAAAAGCCCTTGTTCATGTGCTACATGGACAAATTATAGAACGACATAAATAATTAAGATGCAAGTAATCACAGCACATAATCAACTGTCCCTCCAATAAATTTAGAAGCTGATGATTATCAAAGGCAATCCAGAGTCCAAACATAGCTGAATCCAGTGATATGCCAGACATAACTATTCAAATTAAAATCAAGCACAACCAATTCAAGCTTCCCAGTCAAAAAACGCTCCAGCTTTCTATTCCAGTTGTCTGCTGAATTCTTAACATTTCTTCATAGTTCATTCAAGGAAGAACTAACATATGAGAATTAATCTTGACTTCTTAATTGTTTGTTGAGATGAAATATCATACTCATACCATTAATTAGGTTCATGATTGTTAACTTGTTACACCATTGCCTTTTTCGACAATATAAATTTGGTTACACATGAAAACCGCAACCTGAGCAAGCAGGAAATTGTAAAATCTAACCTACATGGCCCTCACTAGACACAATCAGGCACCCATAACAACCAGTACACTAGTACATCACTCCAACCCCCCCAAACCCAACACACAACACTATTAAAACGTGCATCGCTTGTGGGTAAGTCATTTGTGTATCATCACACTGTTTCCAGTGGTGCTACCGTCCATGCAAAACACTCTAGTGGTCCCATTTCTCAAATAGTCAACAACGTTTCAAGCCTTCATCAAGCAAATATGTATCCAAACTCAGATATTCCCATCACGTCCAAGCAATATCACATCTCAAGAAAGAAAATAGTTAGGGACTGCAAGGATCATCTAAGGCAGAAATAGCTGGCTAAGCTTTTAGCAACAACAATGCAAAAGATATATTCATATTCTAAACGCTTACCATGCCCCCACAAGATTAAATTATGCTGGCACCGTCACCGATTCGTGTGCTGCACCAACATTGCCCACAATTTATTAAAATATACAATTACTATTTCACCATGTGCTGCGCCAACATTCTCCATGGGTTACTACTACGGTACTGCCTATCAGGGTTCACAATCTCGCGGTTTTTCACGCGAAAACCGTGAAAACCCCTCTCACGCAGGTTCGGTAGTGCTAGCCGTTCGGTTTACCGCCCGAGTTCAAATTCAAAATTTTTGAAAAATTTAACCAAAAAATTTGTAAAATTAGTATTAATTGTTCTATGACCTCTGGTATAAAAATTTTATGAAAAAACAAATTTGAACTAACTTTTTGAGCCATTTCAATTGTTTACAATTGGAAAAAAAAAAATTGACCTACCAGGCTTTTAGCCCACAGCCGAATCGCTCTGTTGGCCACCCACCATATGGCCTAAGCCGTGGGCCGCCCATTTCGCTAAATATGCCTCCAAAACTGACCAAGTGCTCATCCGACCGAAGCTCGTCACAATAATTGAGATTTCACTTTCCCCATTCATCCTCCAGCCGAACCACCGGCGTCCGACGGATCCACCACATGCGAAGGAAAACCGGGAGAAGGAAGAAAACCGAAGCGGTTTGGCAAGAAAACCGAGCGGTTTCTTGGTTTACCGAGAAGCTTGGTTTTTGAGGTATGCGTGAGTTTGCTTTTGTTTTGATTTTCGCGGTTTTGATTTTCGATCGGTTTTGTGCTATACTAATTGATCTATGTTGTTCAATGTGCGATCATATGAGTTAATATTTATGTCATTATTATTTGCATCAAATTGTCTATCAAGTATAGAACCATCCCAAATATTTCCTCTCTAATTTAGAGTGCAAACCGACGGTAGACATGGAATGCTTTGTTGAATGATTGTGAAGTATGGATTGAAGATTTGTTGAATTAGAGTCACAGACCACAAGATGTTGATGTTAGTAAAAATCATAAGTTCACAAAGATGGATTGGAGCTATATTATGATGATGCTTTGTTGAATGATTGTGAAACATGGATAACATGCTTTGTTCTCGTTTGCTAATGTTTGTAAAATGATAAGTTCACAAGATGTTGATTTGTTCAAGCATAGTGGATGTATGAATGAGCTAAGTTTCGACTCCTTGTACGAGAGGCAGAATATATGTTGATTTATTCATATTTATTGAGATTTGTTGAGATTGTAGTATGTTGATTGTTAAGGTAGATATGCATGGTTGGTCTGTAATTGCAATAAATGGATGAGTGAACCACTTGTATGATGTTAGCAACCATTTTATGATTTCATTTATTTGTCTGTATGGAAAAGATTTAAGTAGCAGTTCTTAAAGCCAAACAGCAGCTCGAAGTTAGAAGCATTGACTTCAAAATATTGAAAGTATGTATGCTTATTTTTGTGTTGTTGTTTTAACAGATGGCAGATGCCAACGTGGTGTGGGAGTACGGCGATAAGGTGGGTGCTGGATTTCGATGCAAGTACTGTCCCAAAGAGAAGAAAGGAGGCGGTGCAACCCGATTCAAGCAGCACTTAGCAGGACGTGGTACGGGTGTCGTCCATTGTAGTAAAGTTCTAGCAGACATTCGCAAGTACTTTCAACGTGAGCTGGACAGGACGAAGGATAAGAGGAGGGAAAGGAGAGATGAGATGATGAGAAAAGAAGCAGCATCATCTGGAGATGGTGGTGCATACTCAGAGTACATGGGTGAGGCTGATGAGGAGGCCCAACTGTAGCATGCCATGGCTGCCTCCAGGGCGGAGGCAGAATTTAGAAGCCGGGCAGGTGGGAGGGAGCACGGTGGTGGATGGCTCCTCCAGAGCAGCCGAGATGGTGGTAGTGGCTCCTCGCAGGATCGATCGAGAAAGCTGGAGGTGGGAGATGATCGCATTAGTTCATCCGTTGCAAGTTCAACCTTCATGAAGGGAAGAGTGGGAAGGATGCAATCTATGGTGGGTGGGCAGATGGTTTCTATCTCTTTGGTATCCTGTATGAAAGCAGATAGTCGATTTTGTTAGCGCCATACGGAAACACAAAAATATGGTAAGTGAGATTTCAAATACTCGCTCGGTGTAATGACGATTCATAGCTAACATTTATGTTTCATTTGCGGCGAGGGTATCCCATCCCCGAGTGGACGAGATATAGATGGAAAATATTTAGATGCCAACGGCGTAAATTAAGAAAAGCTTCAAAAGTTCATGAAGGAATGGCCTACATCGGAGTAACAATCATGTGTGATTCTTGGACAGTAGCCAACACGCATGAGTATAATAAACTTTATGATTTATTTGTAATGGCACAATGTTCTTCCATAAATCCGTCGATGCCACCGGTGTCTCCAGATGCCTCGTGCTTGAAAAAGGTAACTGGTTTTGTTTGTACTCTTCTGGAGTTGAATTAATGCACTCACAATGTAACTATCGTACTTTATTTTATTTGGTCATGCAGGAAATAGATTATGTAGTCAACGAGGTGGGTCCGAGAAATGTGATGCAGATTGTTACGGATAATAGTGCAAACTATAAGAAGGTGTGCAAGCTCATCGCAGCGGCACCACAACATAGTGTGGCGACCTTGTGTGGCCCACACCATTAACTGATGTCAAGGAGATTGAGAGTTCCCAGATCACACCGCAGACCATCGAGAGTGCAAGGAAAATCTCTCGATGGATATACAACCATTCCAAGATACATGCTATGATGAAAAAGTATATTGGAGGCGAGTTGGTCAAGTGGAATGCAACTCGGTTCGCACTAACTACATGTTCTTGGACGTTTCTTCGTCGCAGGACAAGTTCATGCAATGGATGGTTGCCGACGCAATTTCTACTCTCGCTTTCTTGATACCACCGAGGGAGGTGCGTGTATGGTCGCCTCTCAAGCTTGGAATGGTGGGATAATCTTCAATCATTGAAGGCGGTGGAACCGTTATACGCCTTCTTGCGATTCACGATCGAGATAGAGTGCCCACATTGAGCGAGACGATCCTACAAAGATACCATAGTGCGGCAGGAGTATGAAAGTTTGTTCCATGGGTCACCATCAATAAGAGACATGTACATGGATGTGGTGGACCGAAGCAGATGGATTTCACTTAACGCTACGACACTTATATGAATGTTGGTAATATATTCTTTTCGCAACATATTACATTGCGATTGTACATATATATTGTACTTGCATCGACATGCTTCGTTTCACATCATCACCGCCGCCTTAAACCCGCTGAATTTGCCTACGCTATTTGAACGACCAACACCTTCTTGCCAAATCTCCGAGATGCCTTCGAAGCGCTTGCTAATGATACTGATAATGCCGCGCAAGCTCTTCATGACGCCAATATGTTCAGAAGGAAGCTTGGATCGTTCTCAACACCTATAGTCTGTGAGGATGGCGAGATGTCAAAACATCCTGGTACACCTTCTTGCACCGCCTCAAATGTAATGGTAATCTCACAAGATTAATCTGCTTTTGTTCGTTAATTTGCAGACATTGGTGGGATGTGTTCGGATCGGACACACCAACCCTTCAATGTATGTCAGACGCCTCGTGTCGCAATGCGGTAATCTAGCGGTTGTGAGCGCAACTGGAGTACATTTGCCTTCATCCACACAAAAGTCCGCAATCGCTTGTCATACAAGAAGCTATATAAGCTGGTGTACGTCAACTAAAACCTTCGTCTTCGAATTCAAGCTGCAGAAACTCAAAAGCGTTCAGATGAAGACGATCCATTCCAACGGCTTATGGAGCTAACATTATCCGATGACACAAACCCGATCCGCCAGTGGATGGAGAAAGGAAGATCCAACGGTGAACCATTACTTGATGAGGAGGATACAGAGAGTGACACTACTCTTCCATCACAGCTTATCACAGATCCGGTTCATCCAACTGAGCTAAGAAAGGACACAGGAGCTGCAACAATCTCTGAATGGGCAGAAAAGACAGTTGGGGACACTCATTGTCATGGCCCCAAATTTCAAATTTTCATTTCTTGCAGCTAACATTAGCGCCAACCGAGTTTTGACCACATTTGAGATCGACTTCTTCCAGAATGTTCTAAATTCGACACTTTAGAATTTCCAACTTAACTAAAGTTAAGAGCTAGAAGTTTCATGTGCTAGTTATGGTTTTGGTGTTAATGACAAATCTCAATCTTGGCATTAATGACAAATCTATGTGCTGAATATTGAGTTTATCCCCTAATTTTGCTTACTAGTGGGTTAAGTGAGTTTAGCACAAAAGAAATGTATTACAACCAATCAATTCAGACTCTCCCACCAAGCACCTCACTCACTCTTTTCCTTTCTCCCCAAGCAAACCAAATCAGCACACTCCTGATTTTTTTCCTTCCCAAAGAAGACTCCCTTCATTTCAAACCGAATCAGCTCTCTTCCTCCACAGCCACACCTCTCTCCAGCCTTCCCAAGCAAGCAGCCTCCTCAAGCTCTCCTTCCAGCTCTTCCCTGGCCAAGCCTCCCTTGCTGCCCCCCCAAGCTGCGCCTCCTCCCTGCTGCTCCCAGTGTCGTCCTCCTCCTGCAGCACCTCCTCCAAGTGCAGCCCTCCTCTTCCTCCTCCACTCCATGAGGTAAGGCTCCCTAGGGTTTAGGTTTTGATGGGTTATTTCCTGGTCTTGGGTGCTGCCATGATGTATTGGGGGCTTAGATGAGTGGAGAATCAAAGTTTGAATGGGGAATAATCAATCTAGGGTTTGGAGCAAGTTCTGAATTTTCGAGCAGAATTTTTAGCTACTGTTTCGGGCTGATTTGAGAAAATTCTGAGCATCTCCTGCTAGGTTGGCTGTAGATAAAGTTGTGGGTAATCAAATTACCTTTCATTTCCAACTGGAATCACCTCATTTCGTTAACCCAGCTGAAAGTTATGTCTAATTTAGTGCATGCTGCTCTGAAAGTGCTGATATTGTGTAGCTGAAACTTGTGGTGTGAATAAGAATTAGTTAGAGGCCGAATTAGAAATAAATTTTGCCTGTGAAGTTTTAGGAAATTTCATGTAGATTATAAAATGTCATCCTTTACTCAATTCCATTAAGTATAGCCATTTATATGATGAAATTTGTGCATGCTGTTCTGAAACACTGAAATTTCTGAAACTCTGAAACTGTTCTCTGTTCCTGGCCGAACTGGGAATTCCCTGGGCAGAATCTGAGTGATTGGCCAAATCCAGGTTGTAGGTCTATATCTTGTGGTCGTTTTGAGTATAAGTTTGCTCAATTTGATCAAACGGTTCAAAAGTTATGGCCATTTGTATCAACGCTGCTCTGAAATCAGTTTGTGCTGAAAATTTCAGACTTTGGGGCTAAAGTTCAGAGTTTAATTGCAAGCTTTACTTTTGTAATCTGAATGTTTTGATGCATGGTAGAGTTAGATCACCCTCTTGTGATCTTTTCGAGTCCATGAAGTCAATTTTGGATTAGCCAAATAAAAGTTATGCTTGTTTAGATGAATGTGCTTGTTATTTTCAGATTTTGCTATAGAATAGAAGTGGAGTTTAGCAATTGTGTTTTCAGTTTTAAATTGAGTTGAATGTTTGCGCTTTTGGAGCTAGCTTGGGTGATAAACAGTTAAGTCACTAGCTATGGAGGTTTCGCTCAAATAGTGTTGAGCAAATTCATAATGTCGCTTGGTTGCTAGTGTGGAAATTCGCATTTGTATTTCGTTTGTCTTGATGAGTGCTTGCATGATCGTCTTTAATTCTCATTCCATCTCATATGCATTGCATGCATCTCATCCATATGCACTGCTCGTAGAGAAAACGAAACCGCGGAGGGTGACGTGGCCGTGGTCGAGGGGGACATCGGTGGGCAAGTTGTCGTTGAGGATCCCAAGAAGGTCTGCAGTGCAAGCACCTAAGCATGTTTATCCTTATGTATCGTTATTTTTGAGAATAATGTGATTAATTGAAATGTTAAGTATTGCATTAGGAATTGCCATGTGGGATAGGAATAGATCCTATTTGCTGCACGACACCCCTTGTATTCGCAAATATCTCCTTTGAGCTAGACTATGGGTATTAATGAGTCCGTGCTTAGAATGCTTAGATGTCGGGGTTGGGCCAAGTGACGGAGGGTTCTGCGATAGTGTTATTATCATACACAATACTTATGTCGGACTTGGAATTGGGAAAGGTTTTGGAAAGAAATGAATTGTGGACCCAGGCGGGAGTTGGTTCATTTGGGTACGGAGACTCAAATGTGTAGCCCCGTCTCAGGTCGATTAAGGACCGATCCGTAAGTGGAATAAGATTGAGCACACCCGGTTGGTCGTGATGCCCGATTATGGTACAGAAGCGCTCTTTCTCTCATATGGAATCGATGGACCGTAACTTCCGTGGTTGGACGTGGTTGAGGGCGAGGCTTAGGTCGACTCTCGAGCCAAGCCGGGCTTAGAAATGCTCGAGGGTGCTAGGTTTTGGACCACAGGAGGACGCTTCACGATTGGGTATGATTGGGAGGGGTTGACACTAGGCCCTTGTGGTAAGTGTCGTGCGATCAATGCTTCCTCAGGGGTTAATTAAGCGATTCAATTGCAGCGCTCTCGGATATGAGCACGCTTGGTCCGAACTTCTTCTGCGTAGTAAACAACTTGAACATGTTTGTTTAGAATATCTTTGTTTAGTCTCATCGCATTGAAAAATGGAAAACCCGAGGTATGTATGCATATTCATTATAGTATTAATTACATACTTTGGATTCAAGTTAAAGTATGAATGTCCCCGTTGTATTAACCAAAATGTGCATCATGTTTCCCAATCCATATATTACATGGATGCACATATTTAGGGGGAGTTTGTAGTTTAACTTGAAAGTCTCTTTGTATTGATCAATTCGTTATTGACACACATAAGGATCAAGACAAAGAAACTAAATCCTTGAGTATATATTTGAATTGCCTAGTTAAAGTATACTCATGGTAATATAGGATATACTCCAATATGATCAAATTGAATATGTGCATATTATATCCAAGTCAATCATACTTATGCACATATACATGTGGAGTTTATTCTATAGTTGATGACTTAGGGTAATGATCATTTCCATACAATTTACATATAATGGATCATTACTTTTCATTAATATGAGTATATGAAAACTTGTGTAGTTAATATATACTCATATCAATTTAAATGATAATTTAAATTGAGTTCATTTGTCTTGTTAATCATTAAAGAACACTTCATCATATGTTGATGGTGTTTTGTGATTAGTTAAGGACAAATGAATAGTTCTTAAGTATAATTAAGCATGTGTTGCATTATTATACCTAAGACACATTTACAATCATTTCAATAGATTTAGGTTGTGCTCAATTGATCTAAAGGCATCCATTATGTGTTAGTGGAATGCAAGAGATAATTGAGAAAACCATGCATCTTGGACTAATTATTTTATGAGTTGTGATTGAGTTAGGTCCAAAGATGGATGAGATGATGAGAACGGGACAAGGACGGCATCATGAGTTGATGGGCGTCAAGAGTGGATCCCGAAGAGGAGTCGAGTAGAGATCCCGGGGGAGTATCAAAGTGATGATCATGAAGACCCCAAAGGGATTGCTTGAGCTGTGGCAAGAAGGTATAATTAGATAGGCTAAGGACTTTGTAGTCTTTGAGTCTAAGGTTTTAATCGCCGTGCTATTAAGAGGGGTTGTCTCTTTTGCTTGAGCTTCATCATGTGTTGGTGATCTCATTCCGCGTTCACTCGAGCTCAAACCATTTGGATTTGGTTTTTGCATGAGGGTTAACCATTTGGCATGTGTTGCGAATGTGTTAAGCCTATGCTTGGTTGTTTTGCATTATGCTTTGATTTGCATGTGTTGCAAAGATGAAAGAGTATATGCATTTGGTTTCGATAATGCTTTGATTTGCATGTGTTGCAAGAAGTGATAAGCTAGTCGTTGGCTTTTTGCGTGAAGTTCACTTTTGCATGTGTTGCATTAGTTGAAGCTTCATGCTTTGGTTTCGCAAAATAATCTTTCTAAAACTTGTGTTTGCTTGGAGCTAAGTTTTGCATGTGTTGCAAAAGGAGAGAGCTCAAGCATGATTTTATGTTGTGTGTTTGTATGGAGCTAGAAGCTTGCATGTGTTGCAAGTAGAGAGCTCATATATGATTTGGTTTTGGTGTTAGTTCGATTTGGTGTTGCATGGAACTAGAGAATTGCATGTGTTGCAATTAGAGAGTTCATGCATCTTGATTTGATGTTGCTTGGAGCTAGACTTTTGCATGTGTTGCAAAGAGTAGTGCTCAAGCATGAAATGGTTTTATTGTGTTATTTGCAAGTTTGTTGTGCGAATAAACTGAGGTTTATGAGTCCGGAATCCCGAGAGCATATGAGTGGGGCTTGCAACGGGTGTTGGCAAGTTGACCGGGTCTTGTGTTGACCTTCACATGGCTAGGGGGATTAATCTCATAAACTCGAGTTTGATTTGCTTAATACGTTTTGCAAATAGATTTGGAAGTTGGTTGCAAAATGTGTTTTTGCAATTTGGTTTAAATTCTTTGAGCATGAGCTAAATGGGTGCAAATGTGTTTTGCACATGTTTATGATCATGTGTTGATCATCCTAGAGGCCCAAAGAATGTTGTTTGGATTTTCGGAGAGAAAGTTTTCAAAGGAATCGGAGTTTGTTTGTAAGAGGCGGTGACCGGCTCAAGCCTGGCCGGACCGGCCAAAGGCAATCGGACCGGAGGTCGGCGGTCTGACAAGCGTCTTGATCGGACGCCCCGTCGTGTGAATTTTCCAGAGAAGTGGCGTTTTGGTGTTGTCTTGATTTTGTGCAAAGGCGGACCGAGGAGGTAGTGCGGTCGGACCGAGCGGCAATCTGACAAGGGGCTAGGCGGTGTGGCCCGTAACGTCGTTTTCCCGACTGTTAACTGTGAGGGCGGTCGGACCGACCAGGTCCCATGGACCGGGCCGCTGATTTTTTTTTGTTTTGCCCCCAAACGGCTAGTTTTCTTTGTGGGGCTATAAATACACCCCTTGGGGGCTTAGGCGAGTGTGTGGTGTGTGTGGGAGTGTTTTGCATGTGTTGCTCTTTCTCCTTTGCCTCTTGAGCTTAAGAGTGAGGCTAATTGCATGTGTTGCAATTAGTGAGTGGTTTGAAAGCTCTTGTGCATGTGTTGCACTTGAGTGAGGTCCTTGTGCATGTGTTGCACTTGTTGATCACCGGGGCGCATTCGTTGTGCTCGGTGAAGTTCAAGCAAGGCGGCTTGTTACTCTTGGAGGTTGCCGACTCCTAGGCAGCGTGGGCGTCGTCTTGCGGAGCTCTCAAGGTTGTGAAAGCCCCAAGTTTGTGAAGGTTCGGGTTGAGCCTACTGCGAGCGTGAAAACCACAACTAGTGGAAAGAAGCGGGTGCTCGGCGGGAGCCGGTCCAAGTGTGGGCTAGCCTCAACGTGGACTAGGGAGACCGAAGTCTCCAAACACCACGGAAAAACATCGGTTGTTCCTTGTCTCCTTACTTTCAAGCATTTACATTATTGAGTATTTATCAATTGCTTGAATTAGAATTACTAGTATTATTTAGTTGATCAATTTAGCAATTCTTGTGTAGAGACATAATTTAGTTAGTGCACTAGTGAGCCTAATTGATTTAGGCTTTAATTGTCAAAACCTAGTTTATCGCTTCCGCATTATATTTGAGTAGGTTTTGACAAAGGGGTTGATTAGAGCGAATTGAATTAGTGAACGATCGAATTTTATAAACGCCTATTCACCCCCCCTCTAGGCGCATCCTTGACCCTACATCTGTTGGCCAGGTTGTTACATCGCAGTTCATCGTGTCGAGAAAGACAGCCGACGGTGGGAGATTACAACATTAGTTCAGCCCGTGCCCCGGTACAACCAAGGATTGACACCCATCCGTGGACACAGAAGGGGAAGAGTGGGAAGGTTCTGTCTGCTGGTATCCCAGGGTGGAAAGCAGATAGTCCGTATTTTGTTAGCGCCATATGGGAAACACAAAAATACAGTAAGTGAGATTTCAAATACTCGCTCAGTTGTACGGCGATTCATAGTTAATATTTATGTTTCATTTGCAGACGAGGGTATCCCATCCCCGAGTGGACGAGATATAGATGGAAAATATTTAGATGCCAACGAAGCAGAAATTAAGAAAAGCTTCGCGAAGTTCATGAAGGAATGGCCTACATTCGGAGTAACAATCATTGTGTATTCTTGGGCCAGGGCCAACACGCATGAGTATAATAAACTTCATGATTTCTTGTAATGGCACAATGTTCTTCCATAAATCCGTCGATGCCACCGTGTCTCCTGGATGCCTCGTACTTGAAAAAGGTAACTGGTTTTGTTTGTACTCTTCTGGAGTTGAATTAATGCACTCACAATGTAATTGTCATACTTTGTTTTATTTGGTCATGCAGGAAATAGATTATGTAGTCAACGAAGTGGGTCCGAGAAATGTGGTACAGATTGTTACGGATAATGGTGCGAACTACAAGAAGGCGTGCAAGCTCATCGCACGACAAAGATCATAACATAGTGTGGCGACCTTGTGTGGCCCACACCATTAACGATCTTTGAAGGAGATTGGAGAGTTCCCGGATCACACCGCAGACCATCGAGAGTGCAAGGAAAATCTCTCGATGGATATACAACCGTTCCAAGATACATGCTATGATGAAAAAGTATATTGAAGGCGAGTTGGTCAAGTGGAATGCAACTCGGTTCGGCACTAACTACATGTTCTTGGACAGTTTCCTTCGTCGCAAAGACAAGTTCATGCAATGGATGGTTGCCGACGAATTTCTACACTCTCGCTTTCTTGATACCACCGAGGGGAGGTACGTGTATGGCTGCCTCTCAAGCTTGGAATGGTGGGATAATCTTCAATCTATTGTGAAGGCGGTGGAACCGTTATACGCCTTCTTGCGATTCGCTGATCAGGATAGAGTGCCCACATTGAGCGAGACGATCCTACGGTATACCATAGTGCGGCAGGAGTATAAAAGTTTGTTCCATGGGTCACCATCAATAAGAGACATGTACATGGATGTGGTGGACCGAAGCGAATGGACGACTTAACGCGACACTTATATGAATCTTGGTAATATATTCTTTTCTGCAACATATTACATTGCAGTTGTACATATATATTGTACTTGCACTGACATGCTTCGTTTCACATCATATAGCTGCCGCCTTAAACCCGCGGATCGCTTACGCTTGCTGATCACCAACACCTTCTTGCCAAATCTGATGCCTTGACGCTTTTGCGATGATATCGATAACGCCGCGAAAGCTCTTCATGACGCCGATATGTTCAGAAGGAAGCTTGGATCGTTCTAACACCTCTAGCTACGAGGATGGCAGTAGATGGCAAAACATCCCATGGTTCCCTTCTTGCGCTGTCTCAAATGTAATGGTAATCTCGTTAGTACTAACTGTTTTGTTCGTTAATTTGCAGCACATTGGTGGGATGTGTTGGATCGGACACACCAACCCTTCAATGGTATGTCAGTCGCCTCGTGTCGCAATGCGGGTCATCCAAATTGTGGCCAGAGCGGAGTACATTGCCTTCATCCACACAAAAGTCCGCAATCGCTTGTCATACAAGAAGCTATATAAGCCGATGTCGTCAACTACAACCTTCGTCTTGAATTCAAGCTACTGAAACTCAAAAGCGTTCAGATGAAGGCGATCCATTCCAATGGCTTATGGAGCTAACATTATCCGATGACACAAACCCGATCCGCCATGGATGGAGAAAGGAAGATCAACGGTGAACCATTACTTGATGAGGAGGATATAAAGAGTGACACTCCTCTTCCATCACAGCTTATCACAAATCCGGTTCATCCAACTGAGCTAAGAAAGGACACAGGAGCTGTAACCATCTTTGAATGGGTAGAAAAGGCGGCTCCTCACACTCATACGGGAAGAGGAAGCACCAATCAGTCCCGAGAAGGGATACAACAAAAAGAAGAGCTTCCTCTGTAGGTGAAACCCATTATGTAAGGAGTGATGACTCTACTGAGGAGGGGGATCGTCGAGCCCAACATACCAAGAGTCCAATGATAGCAGCTCCAAGACAGACACCGATGGCGGTGGCGATGAAAATACCCCCAGACCTACCATGCAGCAATCAGAAGAGCCTCGGCCCATCCAATTTACAGGGGAGTCACACTTCACTCATGCGACACAAGATAGAGATCATGACGCTCCTCGATCACAAAGGACAATCGTTAAGGGAAAGGGAAAGGCCGCACAAGCACCACAGGATAGCTACGGACCACAGGACAGCTATAGTTCTTATGGCGTTGTTGAGACGCAAGGGAGCTATAGCTCATATAGCAGCTATGACTACGCCATCTCTGATGCTCATGCACAACCTCCCACGTAATGGGTCTATGAGTGGTAGGACCCTAACTTTTATGCCATGTTGTATCAACAATGGCAAACGACAAGTATATGGACAGGGCAAAGCTGGCACGATTACAAGGCGGAGTTGCTAGCTACACGAGGATTGGCCTTGATGTCCACCGAGGAATACAACGCGGCCAACCAAGTGTTCACGCAACAATACTAACCGTAGCACCGAAGGTAATGTTTCATTTGCATATTTCATTTCATTGCAACTTGATATTATACTAATATAGCGTCCATACAGGTCCAAGTCCAACATGGCATTTGTGCGAGAACGACAACGAAAATATGCCGACCTTACAACATCAAATGGAAGGTATGTAAATGTAAATGGTATTGATATTTCGATGCCTATTTTTTGCACTTATTAAAACAATATGTGGTTGTTATTGAAATGAAAGGTTTTTTGTTCACATATTATTGCTAAATTTTGTACTGACATTCCATTCATGTAGGTCTAACATGGTATTTTTGTGACAATACAACAATGACAAAGCTATGCCATTATAATGTAAATGGTGTTGACAATTGAATGGTAATGAAATTGCGCATGATTTTGCTACGTGGTTATGTAAATATGTATCTTTGCACTTGTGTAGTTGTGTGATTGTAATATTGCAATGAAGATTATTTATTGACATATTATTGTGAAATGTCTAATTTACAACTTTCAAATGTCTAAAATATAGTAAAGATCATGTCGAATTTTTTTCAAATTTAGGAGAGATCATTCTGGAGTTTTTTCATGTCTTCACATACCTTATTTATATATTTATTACATTTTTACTAAAATTTAGCCTTCCCAATATTTTTACAAATTTTACCAGATTTTTTTGCATTTTCCCCTATTTTTGGTGATTTTCCCCATTTTCTCGGTTTTAGCGGTTTTTAATCTCATTTTTCGCGGTTTTTCGCTAAAACCGAGTGGTTTCGGTTTGCGCGGTTTATCTCAAAAACCGAGCGGTTTTTCGCCAAAAACCGCGGTTTTCTCATGTGAATTTGACCCAAATTCAAATTTGTTTGAAATGCAAACCGTTCGGTTTTTCGCGGTTTTCGCGCGGTTTTTCACGAAAACCGGTACCGCCGGGCTAGCAAAATTTGTATTTAAAACGGTTTTGTGAACCCTGCTGCCTACACAACTTTCTAAACTTCTGGACTCTCCACAACAGAACGACCATATTTGCAATGCTTCAACAACACAACTTTAAGATCGAACGCAAATCCTACTCCATACTAAGCCGCCGCTTTATAATTTATGTAACTCTCCGATTCACGCCGCAACTTTTTGAAATTAGTACACTACAACACCATAGCCCATAGGCAAAATATTTCCACACCCCAATCTGATTTCATGAATCATGAGTGATCGCGCAACAGCGACATCACCAGCACCAACATTACCATCCTTTCTAAAATCCATGTACGGCACGTCACCGACCAGGCCGTAACATTTCCGGCAACCCCCATCAAATTCGCAAGTAATGACGAGTCGGAGTCGTCACATATATTGTATTACCAATCAAGCAACGAGCGAATAGCGTGATAAGTGATTAACAACAGGAGCAACAGAGGCGACTAGGAATCCTAACGTATATATATACCTTTGGGCGAGGCCTTGGCGGTGGTGGGCGGGGCCGCCGAGATTTCCTCCATCACGGCGCCTCCGGCCACCGCCGCCGCCACGGCGATCTTCCCGGAGGCGATCATTTGGCGGGGAGCGCACACAGACGTCGCCGCCGCAGCATCCCTGCGCCTTTTCCTCAGCTGCCGCCATCGGAGAGGATTCGTTACCTGATCGTGCAAATACCATCCGACTCCCCGGCGACCACGATCAGACGTGCAGCACAGGCCCCACAGCCTCCTGCACCTCCTCTGCCCTTCCGCCTCGGCTGCTTCTACTTCCTTCGCGTAGGGGGTGGAGGTTTGGGGTTAGGGTTCCGACGAGAGCCCTACGAGGCGAGGAATGGGGTTCGCGTCTCGGCGGCGAGCGGCCAAGTGGAGGAGACGAGATGCGGAGGGGTTCTGGGTTTTTGGGGTGTGTGTTTGATTCACTGTTGCGCAATTGCTTTTCGCGCGGTGTGTTGAGCGCGGAAGTGGGGGCGTGGGGCTCGCGTGGGTACGCTTATAAAGGTGGCTGCTGCGGGCCCGTGTACAGTTGTACCGTGGTTGTTTACTTGTTTTTTTTGGCCTGATCGTCGTAGCAGTCCTAGTTGCCTACTTTGAAGAAATATAGAGAGAATTTTGTGTTAATATATTTTGCTTACGTTTATGACATACGAACGGTGCTCTAAGGACTACTAAAAAAATAATTAGGAAACTAAAGAGGTTATCAAAGATAATGTGCATAAACCAGCTTAGCTGAGACCCCCTTTCGGAAAATAATCTGAAAGAGCAGTAAGGAAACTTACACGCATGGATGAACCAGTTTATAGCTGGCTATCCTAAAAAGTTGTTGTGTGGAGAAGTAAAGTAATGTCGTTTGGCAATTAGTTTTTGCAAAGTTGATGTATAAAGAAGCCATGTAGTAAAATGAACCTATGTAATTTTGTCATTGCCGGTTGATTCTTTTTGTCAAAAGCCAGCCGAAAGGTTCTCTCGGCTAGTTTCTATTTCTTTTCACAAACCTGATGGCTTATGCAAAAAGCCGAGCCTTTGGGATAGCTTGTAGGTGTTTCTAGAGAGAAGCTGAAGATAAGCCATGACAAAGGCACCTTTTGTTTTAGTTTCTGGATTACAAGAGAAGTTGTGACTTTTAGGTTCCGGACTAGACCAATGAGAATCAACAAGAATCAGGTTTCAGCCGAATTCTGATTCTATATAAATGGCAACTTTTGATTGTGAAATAAGCTGTCCAGAATCCTCTCGTAGATTGTTTTTTTAGCAGAAGCTGAACGAAGGGGCAAACGGCAAAGGGTAGGTAATAGTGCGGTATGTGCAAGTAGTACATCTATTTGGTTTATGTTAATATCAATCAACATCGGGATTAGCCGGAAAAAAAATGATTTACATACGCCGCACGCACATGGCACGGTATTGTGTGGATGAAGGCTAAAAATTGTGTCATTACAGCCATTATTTCCATGTGTTATGTGCGATTCTCCTTCGCCTTCACCGGCCAATGGTTTTAGTCAAGCATGCAAGTGCAATTGTCTCTTCTTTGATTTCCATGTTGAATGCTAGTACAGTACTAGCAGACTATTCGTACCGGTTTTTGCTGCCATGGGGCAGTCCAATTGGGAAATAAATTCTGCAGAGGAGCTATGTAAATTTAGAACCTGTTTAGCAGAGCTCCAGATCCTGATTCTTCAGCTCTAGCTTTTGATTCTTTATGGAATCAATTCTTTGGTGGAAGTGATTCATATCTGAGAAATAGTTATGAACTTGGTGGAGAGATTCATAACTGGGAGGTTGTGAATCAGGTAGGGAGCAGATTTTTTTGGCTCCCAGACTGCAAGTCAAAAAACATGAATCACTTCTTCGGATTCCTATGTAAAGCTGGTTGATTTTTTCTTGTTTGGTAAAGATCCTTAGCTTCTCATGGGGAAGCTGAAGCTGAGAGCTCTGCTAAACGCACCATTAATTATGTGCATCCCTACTTCAATAGATGTCACGTGTCCATCTAGCTAAATTTCAATCTCACCCCACCAACAGTGTTATTAATTGGAGGAGTAGGAAATTAAAGGTGTTATTAATGGGAGGAGTGAGAAATTAAATGAATGGTTGAGATTGGTAAAATGAACACATGATATCTATCGAAGTGGAGATGCACAGAGTTAAATTTGTATACCTCCTTCACGGAAATTTTTTCCGCCGAGTGTACTATCCAAAGTCCAATCAGCTTACTGCTTACATCATCAAGTGGCAGCCATGCAGCATGCATGCTGGGTGAGGGAAGTTCATATATATCATCTTAGCCCTCCAAAGTAGGGAATTAAATTTCATCGAAATTCATCGAAATTTCGGATTTCGAGACTCCACGAAATCCAAACTACTGGTTGGATAAATGTTTTTGAAATTGCTACAGTAAAAAACGAAATTTTGTTTTTTGGCGAAATTTCATGAATTTTGATTAGAATTTGAACTTTTAAGGCCGGATTTGGTCCAATAACCCATAAGAAAGTGATCTTCTATGAAAATTTGTTGAAAAAATGAATTTTTGAGATATTTTAAAATTTTGGTAGAAACATTGTTAGATTTTTATAAAATTGTACAAGCTTGATAATGAGCTAAAAATTTTATGATACTATCTTGAGTAGTGTAGGATCATATATAAAAATTTTCAGAATAACTTAAGTCCATCTGTTATCTTTAAAAAATCAAAAACATAATGAACATAATTGGGACAGTTACCTTGTCAAAATTTTATAAATTTTCTCGAGTGTGATCAGGATCTAAATTTTTTATGAGAGATTAATAATTGCCTCGGTACCATTATATAATATTTTCAAAAAAATTTAACTTTTTTGTTTGTTCAATCAAATCTATGTAAGCACTGAACTTCATTTGTTATATTATATTTCAAAAATCAATAAGAGAAAGAACATAAATGGTACTGTGCCTTGTAAGAATTTTATAAATTCATTGGAGGGTGATAATAATTCAAAATTTTTATGAGATATTAATCATTTCCTTATCAACCTTATTTAAAATTTTCAAAAAATTTAAATATTTTTTTATTACTAAAGCAAATCTATGTATTGATCATTGGGATTTTATCAAGACGTAACACTGTCAGAATTTTCAAACATTATTTAAGGATGATAATCATCTAAAACTTTTATATAACCATTAATGCTACATCAAAACCATCCACAAAATTTTTCAAAATTTTATAACATGGTTTGGATAATTTTTTATTTCGTTCAAATTTGCCGATAAGCCTTTTAACAGGACAGTAGTACTATTTAAATTTTTAAAAATTCATGAAATTTGGTCATCATCTGAAAATTTTATTAGAATATTATATATGTGTCAAAACCATCCAAAAAAATTTCAAAATTTTATAACCTTGTTTGTTCTAATTTTCATTCGGTTCAAACTTGTCGGTCAGCGTTTTATCAAGACAGTAGCAATGTTTGAATTTTTAAAAATTATTCAGATTTTATAATCACCTGAAAATTTAATTATAACATATATAATGTGTCAGTAACCTTCAAAAAAAATTCAAAATTTTTTGATATCATTTGAACTATTTTTCGATCAGTTGAAATCTGCCGAAATTTTGGGAATTTCGGGCGAAATTTCGGTTTTTTAACCGAAATTTCGGTAATAAAAAAACGGGATTTGAATTTTTGTGTTTCAATTTTGAATGGATTTCATCCGAAATAATGAAATTTCGTTGAAATTTTGGATTTCAGCCACCGGCAAAATTTTATCCAAAGCGAAATTCGAATCCTTGCTCCAAAGTCCAAAGTACCTCGATAGATTAGAGAGAACGTTAGCCTGGATCAAGCAAGGCTCAAAAGTCATCTTTAAGAGAAAAGAAAGTTGAGAAACTGATGGCTGATGCCCTGCCAAACAGCACTGCAGACTGTCGTTTGCTTCAGGATGATGGACGGATGGTGCAGAAGAAATAGGGCAATATATTGGGACACAATCAAAACTCAAGCGAAGGTTAGCCATGCCCTTGGGCTGCAAAAGTCCAAAGTAACAAAGCCTACAGCTATGGCCTGTAAGACTGTCAGTGTTAACGGAAGTCCCAGGCCCAAGAAAGGGTTACCATTCACCAATGATGATACCTATTGGACCAATGTATATCTGGGTCTCAGGCCCTATAAAACCTAAAGTAGATGCCAGACAGACAAAGTGCAAAACTGAAGTCTATCTGCACCTCGAAGCATAGGAGAAGACAAGTTAAAGTATTCCATACCTGATCCAAGGATAAGGACACTGATGATTCTTCTCAGTAGTCGGCTGGAGCACAAGTAGCTGCTCCTTTTCTGTGGTCCTTAGCAAGCATCATTCCAATTGCTATTGCCAAATGGGAAAAATCACAATGCAATTTCATAAGCATGCCACAAGAGAGACCATAAACTTGGAGACTTGGACCACAGCTGATTTGTTCACATGCTTACATTTAGTCCAAGTAATTTCTTTGAGGGGAACATACCCATGAAAAGTCACTCCACACATTCTTTTGCAATGTTATCAGTAAATATTTCCGGCTCTGGAATATCTAGACGCTGTAGTAACACAGCAGTGACAATAAGGGTTGTACATCCTTTGTTTATCATATGAATAGTAAATCCAGAATGCAAATAAAAAGACCTGACATGGTACTGGTCTGTACAGTGGATAGCACCAGGCAGGAGCAGCAGGAAATCAGAAGCCTTCAAATTTCAACATGTGGCGACCCGTATAATTAACCTAGGATAGCGACAGTAATCCTGTCATCATCCCAAGATAATTACACGAATCTCGGCACAGCCGCCAGTAAAATATTGGAAGATCCAATGCTTTACCAGCTACTATGCCGTATTCAGAGTGTTACAGCAGAACAATAATTAGAGACTGCAAGAACATATATTCATTGCTAAGCCACGCTGGGCTATAGGTCCATTACACAATACTTAATACATTGCTCTGTACAACAAAAGGGTTACCACGATAATAACTTAAGACATCGCTCCGTGCAGCAAAAGGTTACTATTATAGCCTAACTCTTCTAAATATCTTCTAGGAACAAAGATACTGCATATAGAACCTATTCCTCCGGTAGTAGTAGTAGTCGGTATATAGATAGCCCTCTGCGCCATCCTCCTGATAACCACGGGATGAATCCGTGGGTAGCCCTCAAGACTGCCTCAAGGCGGATCCATCAGGATCTTCTTCTAGAAAAGGGGGAATACAAGAGTGAGTACAAGGTACTCAGCAAGCATTAATTAATAAAATGCAATATGATGACTTTTTCTCTCCTTCCATTTCCTTTCCTCCACATACGAGTTTATTAAATTAGATTTTTAATTTTCTTTAAAGGTTGGGAGTTTTAATTATTAGAAACTTACTACTATCACCCGTATATGAGACAAGATAGACTTCAGAGCCTCCAATCCAGAGAGTGCTTGAATTCAAGATTTAGACCTACAGCAGTTTGTATCACTTTACCCATAACGGCCCCATCTCTGAGGCTTCAGAATGTTTATCGCTACTCCGGTACTAGATCTCCAACCCTGTATTCGAGGGGATGTTCTTCCGCCACTCAGATTCTAGCTTGTACTCCGGTTCCCTAAGTAGACCTCTTGGGCTTCAAATATACCGCCTTCCATTCCCACATCTCAACAACAATACACCAATTTCCAACATTTCATACACCAAAACCGAGTATCCGGCAATACCCACCGGGCTATATTGTACTTACCCATGTGGAGATCATAGCACTTTCGTAGGACAACCTTTTCTGACAGCGATTCATCTCGCTATGGTTGATACTAAGATTACGGCTCATTGCCCGAGTGTAGGTGGTATATCCTTATATTATATCCTGTAGAGAGCGTCCACCCGCGGGTTCCTCCCACCCTTTACCCCATGCTCTCTACCCACCAGCATAGTTACTAATAACACATCCACGACTCCATTCGTGGATACCTTAACACACGCCCATTTATTTCCAAACCACATTTCCAAAGACCAAAACCAAATTCCACATTCCATACCATTCCGCATCACCATTCCATCAATACATCACAACCACTCTTTTCATCCGATCTCCTCTGCATTTTATTCTTTTGAAATTAAATTTTATGCAATGATGATACGATTAATAATATAAAAGCATTGAAAACATTTTAATAAAGATGCTCAAAGGAAATCTTGCTCGCTATAGAATTGATCTCGCTTCGGCCTCGCAGAAGTTTCTTCGATCGGTATGCTCAGTCGAGACCTGAAACAACAGAATAAACTAAGGCACTGCACTTCATTTTAGATTGGCGTCCAACCAACTATGATCTGTCGTTCAGATTTTAATCAACACAACAGATACAGTTCAATTGATGATTTTAACGCGATCCGACAATCGATTCAACAATCGACGCGGTCCGCGGCGCGAATTGGATTTCTACTTATTTACATTTTTTTCTCCTCTTTACCCTTATTTTCTTATTTTTCCATTCTTCCTTTCTTCTTTATTTTCTTTCTTTCTTTCTCTTTCCTTTTATTTTCTTTCCTGCCTCTCTTTTTCTGCTCTGGCCGAAGCCTCTGGCTTTGCTGGACTTGGCCGAAGCCTTCTTTTTTCCTCTGGCCTCAGACACATCCTCTCTCTCTCTCTCTTCTCCTCCCAGGCGCACCTCTCCTGCGCCTCTCCTCCTAGGCGATTTTTCTCCTTCTCCACTCACGCCCCATGGCGATCTCCTGGCGCACACTCTCCAGTGCACGGCTCAGCTCGGCTCATTGACCCAGATTGCCTCCACCTCAGCCTCCACTGGCGCCATGGCGCAGCCTCCTTCTCCGATCATTCTTTGCTCTGCCTCCTCCTCTCTGCCGATGCCCTGTGTGCCTCCGCTCCATTCCTCCCCTGCTATAGCTAGGGTTCTACCTTTTATTATTTCGCATTTTTGATTCGCTTTGCTTGCTTATTTCGATTTGGATGGGGTTCTATGATGCGGTTGGGGAAGGGTTTGAGCTAAGCACACAAGAACAGAATCTACACTTAACCCTAATGGCTAACCCAACCATCGAGAACCCTGAAACAACCCGATCTAACCTTCCCCTACCCCCTTACTCAGCCTAGAACCTAATCTCTGCTCTACCCATGGAGACCAGTCTTCACTGCTCTGAGGGTACTGGGTATTCGGAGGAATGTGGGTCGGTTGAGGGAAAGATCGTCTTGAGGAAGACGAGGATGCAGATGGGTGGCTCCTTCCCGTAGTCTTGCCTCGTCACCTCTTCCTAGCTTCAGCGTCTCCCTTCTCTTCTGGATGTTCTCCTTCTACTCTTCTGGATGCTCTCCCCCTCCTGGTCTTCTCCCCTTCCTCCTCCTTGCTTCGGTTGGGATTGACTTGCTGGCTGGTCTTGCTGTGTTCGTGGGTGGGAAGCAAGAAAGGCGCTGGTTGCTTCGGTTGGAAGCTTTGTGGACTCGGCTGTGTTTGCAATTGGGAAACAGAGGGAGCTTGGCTGGCTTCTGGTTGGCTGGCTTGGAAGAATTTATATCCTGGGTAAAATTGGCTAATGACCTTACTGCCCTTAGGGTTTTACTGCGCTCTACTGGCCCTGAGGGTATTTTGGTCAACTGGCGGTCAAAACACTAACGATACCCGCATGTCGCACCAGGTAAGTCTAATAGCGCTTGAAGGATGATCCCGGAAACTATTTAGAGGTGCCGATCTGGCCCTGGACAGGTCTGGTATCTCAATGAGCGATACGTTTCCTTGCGGGACTGATGGCACTTTTCCTAAACCTTACATTTTAATTCTTTGCCTAATTGCTTTTTACTGTTTTTAATGTTTAATTAATGCTTTAATTAAACTGATAACCCCCCCGGGTTATCACACAACAACTCTAAGAAGATGCTAATGCGATGCTAAACGTCACGCAGGAGAATCAAAACAACATGAACAGAATCAAGCAGTGAGCTGCAGCCTCAGGTTATGGATTAGGCAGGAATCTTGTTCACATCCCCTCACACCACTCATTCCTTCCCCCCACTCGTTCGTCTCAGCGCGAGCTGGGCCACCACAGAAAGCAAGCTCTTCCCTCCATCCACGTAACAATGCTCAATTCTTCCCACAAACTCCTATGGTAACCACTTCCCCTTCTCCTTCCTCCTCTCCACCCTATTAATCTCATCCCTTTCTTCTTGATGCTCCTCTACCCACGCCTGTCTTCAGCTTCTGCCAATCCATGTCTCAATCTTCTCCTTTCTTCTCCGTTGCCCGAGCACGCACTGGAGCAGGAGGGCGAGCTGCAGCTGCTGCTCTCCTGCTTCGTCACCCTGTCGCTCAGTTGCCATCAAGCATTCACGGCCTGAGGTACTTTTCTCTGGCTAAAGTGTCACCTGCATCGCACCTGGGCCTTCCGCGAGCCACACTATCATCCTTTGCCAATGCTGATGATAGCTCCAGCGCGAAAGCAGATGCTACAGAGGCCGAGGATGAGCAGAACGGGGAACCTGAGCTGTCAGAGATGGCCAAGGCATTCCATATCTCGCCACGGATGGCAATGTCAATCTCTGTAGTGATTGCATTTGCAGCCCTCACCGTGCCACTGGCGATGCGCTCACTGGTCTGTCATGGGACGATCAAAATTAAGGCACTGGCATATCTGACACTGCTATCAGGGTTCTACATGGCATGGAATATTGGGGCAAATGATGTCGCGAATGCCATGGGAACATCGGTAGGGTCAGGAGCTTTGACACTTAGGCAGGCAGTGCTGACTGCGGCTGTGCTAGAGTTCTCCGGTGCATTTCATATGGGCACTCATGTCACCAGCACCATGCAGAGGGGCATCCTAGTTGCGTCTGTCTTCCAAGGAAAGGTTTCAATTTGATATATGGAGCTGAATTGGGATGGTTTCTTTTGAGATATAATAGCACCACGAATTTCTGGTTATTGAGTTAGCGACTCTGGCTTCTACGCGGCTCGCTCAACGCTGGCTGCTGATTCTGTTAGTGTTAACCTGCAAATGTTACATGCATGCACAGGGGACTAGGTTCCGAGGAGCCAGGTTAAAAATCAGTAGCATGCTGACTTCGATTACATGACTGATGTTCATGGTTTCAGTTCTGTAGCCGCTCCTTGAACACACAACTGACATGAACAGCTATCATACCATGAGATTTTACTCTTCACAAATTGTCGTGTTGAGAAAAATCTGACGAGCAACAAACCCACGGCACATAGCATTCCTTCACTCTAGTCTCGACGAAGGTTACACCAGCATAAACACAAGATACGAGCTAAACCATCCAGCCGCAGGCAAAACCAGCACAGCAAGCCAATGCAGGAATGGAACACGGACACAGAATATACTTGGTAAACATTGGTCATATTAAGTTCGCATGATCTAGTGACGACAGTAGGTAGGGCAGCTAAGCCCATAGTAATTACACGCAGTTCACCTGCCAAGGCAACTGCTTTTCCATAGGAGCGCTCCCGCACATACTACTAGCGACTAATATACCAGGCTCGCACAGCACCACGGTTCATAAGCAAGCTCTGAGACAATACTGGAGCAGCAAACACAGCGGCACCGCTCGTCTCATTATTTACGCATATATACTTAAAGATTAGAACTAGATAACAATGTGCTCAAGTGCACACGATCTTCACTTCTGCTTCTTCTCCCTGGCGACGAGGTCCATCACAGCTCGTTTGATGCTTCCTCCATTATTCGTGAGCACCTCCTTGTTCATCTCAGTATCATCAAAGCCCTAAAAGGAAGACACCTAAATTCAGAAGATTGGAATCATAATCCTACAAATGAGCACTATACAGAATTAAGACATGTATCTTACCATTTCATGCAACTCTGCAAGAAGCGGATCCCATTCATTGACACCACACAGATCATCAACAGACTGCTCCAGGTTGTATTTATTCTGCCTGAGTATCTCCTTGTTCAGATCAACCTGCATAAAGCCCATTTCCTCCAGCTCTTTCAGCAGTTTCTCCTCTGTAAGATCATCAATGTCAGGAGGTTCAGATGATGCTGCATTGGTCGGTGCAGGTGGGGGTGCGGGCAAATTGATGGGTACAGTTGTAAGCAGACTGGTGGGAACAATAACAGGTGGAGGAACAGGCGTCGTAACAAGTTCAGGTGCAGGGACATCAATAGGAACAAAAGCAGTAGCACTTGCACTGGATGAGGGAACGTCAATGATGGGGTGTGGAGGAATTGCTGCAGAGACAGAGGGCACAACACATGAAGCAGGCGCAGGTTTCTTGGGCTCAGTGACTTCACGGCATATTAAAGGCTCAAGCAATTCCACTTTGGTGCTTTTGACATGTTCACTAAAAACTTGATCCACAGGCTCGATATTGACATCAATCAAATTACTTGTGTTTGTACTATTGCTGTCCGGGGGAAGATTCAAATTTATAGCAGCAGTCCTCTTGTCATTGACAAAAGAAGGATCTTCCACCTGCAGATGCATTTAGAATTCGGATGATTTAAGACAAACGTACCAAGATTACACATATACATGGACAAAAGCTATGGTAGGGTAACAACCTGGATATGAACCCAAACTCGCTGACCAAATTTTTGACCAGTAGGTGATGCCAATCTCCAGTAAGATATATACCTCCCAGGCCTTGCAGGTGCAACAAAATCAACAGCAACATCGATCTCCTCATCCACAGGGAACCCATTCACTGGAAACTGCAAAGTTTACCAATTCGAATTGAGAATTTCTTATGTTTAAATAGCATGTATCCTAACTTACAATTAAACCCGTAATTTGAGAAGTCACAGTATGCATAGTAGCTACCTCTAATGGAACAGAGGTCTTCAGCGCAAATTGATCTCCACCAACCCAGATAAGCTGTGTGCCCAATGGCCACATGATAGACCCATTGTTATGCATGCGCCAAATCTTAATAAACGGAGTTGAAGGTGCCATCAATGTTCCATCCAGGACAGTTACATCCAAAATGAAGCGACTTTCAAGTTTCTCCCGCTTTGACTTCATCACAGACCGTGAATGGATCCTTCGGCACTGAAACAAAATAATATATAGAATTTATTAATTATTATCATATTGCTTCTCCTACCTAGCAACTTACATGTACTAATTGAGGCACTCACCAAATTAGGGTCTCTTGGTAATCTGTGTGGTAAAATTGGCTTGTCTATTCTGGTGTACTCAACCTCGTTGCCCATGCGACAAAAGCAGGTGTCACACAAATCATAATCTTCTTTCCTGTTGGTAAAGAGGAAAGATGTCAGATATAACTATAAGAAACACAGAGGAGGCTATGACTTAATTAAGATCTTACACATTAGACTTGTAGCGTGGCCCAACAATAGGTTGCACTGGACAACCATCACACTGAATCCATCTATGAAAAGTGTGTGGTGGTGAGCTCTCACTATTATTACCAAGATCTCCATATAAATGCCCAGAAGACAAGAGGCGGCCTGGGTAAGGAAAACGTGGAGAAGGTCCATAGCCTGGGGGTGCATGGCCCACTGGTGGCAGTGGGGGTGCATAGGGTGCCCTATACATTGGAATACGCCATCTGGAATTACCAGCATCTTTTGCATTAGCTTCAGATTGCCAAATGGAGGGGTAAACCTTTGGTTCACATCTTCGTGGCTGAGACCATTCATTGGTAGATGGAGTCGGAGTTGGATGGAAAATTGGAACATAAGGGGCAGGTGGTGAAGCAGCGAGCATAACAGATTTCCCCTTACTTTGAGGATCACTCATTCCCTTGCTGACAGATTTGTTAGCACCTGAATAGAACAGCAACTCTTCAATGGAAGGGTATAATGATGCTTGTTCGCCTTGAGAAGTATTAGCACTAGGTGCAACAGGAGCCTCAACTAACACACTTTTGAGACCTCTTGCCTCAGAAGAATCAGTGTTCTGCGCAACCAAGGGTCGTGAACCCAAACCTTCCTTATCTCTGGTCTCATCATTAGCTTTGAGATCCACCTGTGTTTGCGGCACACCACTGGAGGAGCTGGATAAACCATCAGCATGCTCGTCAGATGGTTTATTGTTGCTGCTGCTTGGTGTGATCAATTTAACAAAGGGCCTTATCAGCTCAATTAATTGTGGTGGTGCTGCGTCAAGTACTTCATGAGAAAGCTTCACAAGGGCATCAGGATCAGGCTCTAGGATAGACTTCATAGCTTCATCAATAGCTGATTTTATCAGAGCCAGTGGATCTTCATGAGCAGAGGACCTCAAAGGTTTAGATATGGGCTTCAAAGCTTCATCAATAACTGATCTTATCTGAGCTAGCGGATTTTCCTGAGTGGTGGACCTCAGATGTGTAGAATTTGTCACCTGTTGTTTGTTCTTAGATACTCCAGCTTGGCCACTCTTTAGCTGAACATTAATCCTGAGAGGGTTCAGTTTCTGATGAACAGCTGCATCATGCAAGTCGTCATCGTCATCAAGCATGACAACATCACCATCCTCATCAGTATAAGTCAGAATGAAGCTGACATCAGGACCAAACTTAAAAGCACTCGCGATCTTGGACCGAAGAAAAGATAAATTAAGACTGAAGTGTGGTTCGTTAACATAACCATTGAACCTTTTAAGTGTGTCGCCAAATTTGACCTGAAACATCAAAAAATTGGGGGAAATTGAGAACAGTATAACAAAAAAAAACTTAAAATCAGATGACAGGCTGACATAGAAAGACAGGTCTCACCATCGAGAAATGAAACAGACCTGTAACTACTAAACCGTTGTTTAAATAGTACAAATTCAAACTGTATTATACATTTATGTGGCCTCAATGCATCATATCATACGAAATTGCTTACTGACAGGAGATCAGGATGAAAGAATGTTTGAAGAGTTTTAATGAATTTTTGCTGCACTTGTCAGCACTAGATGGCTTAAAAGTATGCGCAGAAGAGATTTTTTAAGGTGATAACAAGTAAGCCCCCACATGCACCTTGAACATTAGACAATACAGAGAACTACGAGGCCAAATCTCCCAGAGGAGTTTCAATTATTTTAGCAACAGTAAAACTCAAAATTATACTAGTATTTAAGAAGTTTGGAGTGTAAAAGTATATATGTATTAAGGAGCAATAAATTTCTTATTTTTGGTGAGGATGAGAATGATATTATTATGATCTTAATTTCAGATGAAATTATTGCCTCTATCATGCTTCCCTTTATCAATTAAGAAATAGGTAAAATAAGAACATAAACTATTTGATCAAATTGTCAATGTACACTCAAAGGCTCTGCCAACTTAGCCTATTTGAGGATCAACATCAATCATAAAGATGTTGGAGACATATAGTTGTCTCCGTATGGGGAGATGCCACTAAGAAGGACATGGGGAGCTATGAGATGCATATCACTATTTGGAAACAAGTCAAACAACTCCATTGTACAAACCCTTCCTTACAGATGCCAACTTTTTATGTAGTTCTCATACGCATATATACATAGACTAACAAATTAAAGCAAGACAGCAGCTATGCTCCGTAGTACCATTTGTTGAGAAAAAAGTATAGACACCGTAGCACATGCATACATGACTTAAGACTAAAGCAAGGCAGGAAGTAACTATGCTCCGTCGTACCAATATTAACAAAAAAAGTTACACTAAGCCTACAACAGAATATATAACAACTTCGTTATTAAAAGCCCTTTTAGTTTATCCTCTCTTCTGCATGAAACCTAACACCTCATCATAAAAAACCAGTGTAGAAATATGGACTATAGAGCCCAATGACACCACAAATTATAAGTTGAATCTTGTATAATAAACCCTAAAACCAAGACATCTTATCAGAACCGAATAATCAAACTATAACCAAGACATGGAACTATATCAACTTCTCCAAAAGATTTACCGTCTCTTCAATCCTAAGCAGATTGCAAAATTCGTCACCTCCAAGTTCAAAAAAATACCAACAACACCCATCTATTCAATCGAACAACGTATTGTAACAAACAGATTGTGAAGTTAACACTCGGGCAGGTGCATATTTTATCGACAATCGAACGCAACACCAAAACCATCTAATCATCCTTGCCAAAACTAGACCACCACCACCATCAACCTCCAGTCTAACAAATAACATCTTAACTGCTAAACCACATCATGCGCACAAACTGTTGCCCCTTGTCCAAAACCATCTATGAACATAAAAATTTCAAGACATTGGCAAGAGTTCAAGGTGGTCAAATGAAAAACCCTCCTTCACCACCCAAATTCCCCCCAGGAGGTGCTTCTTTGCTTCTCTACAACCAATCACAAACCCTAACCGCACAAAACAACGCAAAATCCCTCCTTGACGTGATCAAACCCCATCCGCACACACATAACCATCTCGATGAGCACGCGAACCCAAAACCCCCTTCCCCCACGCCGCCCAAACACCACCGAAAGCGGTTTTCCCCACGCCCACCCCTCCTTAATCGCGAAACAAAAAACCACAAAGGGCCTCAGGTGCCTCACCTTGACGACGACGTCCCACTCACAGGGCTGCGGCGCGACCCCGTCGAACGGCGGCGAGCTCCGGCCAGACATCGCGGCGGGAACCCAGGAGGACGCGGCGGCGATTGTGCGGAGCAACCTCAAAACCCTAACGAAGTTAGCGATCTGATATAGAGGTGGAGGAGGTGAAAGCTGCGTAGCCGTGAACCGCAGCGTTGGAGGCAGTGGTGGCGGTGCCGGAGTGTGGCGATGCGGCCAAGGATCGGATATCAGAGCCTTCCTTTTGTTACGCCCCGCATCCTTTCGATGCGAAGGCTCGGCACCGGGGGGCCAATTTAAGTGGCATTTAGTAGGGTTCATGGGATATGGCTATACGTTGATTTGAACTTATCTTATTATTTAAACGAGTGGATAGATCTAATTTTTTAAATATTCTCTTAATATTGTTGGATAGATCTATCTAAAAAAAATCAAACGGACTCATCAGTTTGTTGCATAAAGAGGTGTACTCGGTTAAATTCGAATTTCGTTGAAGTGTACTCGGTCAAATTTTGTTCGAAAATTCAAATTTCGATCAAATTTTGCTTGAAAAATCAAATTTTGCCAAAAGTTCAAATTTCACTAAAAAAAATTGTCCAAAAAATTCGAACCAAAATTCAATATTTAACTACAACTAACCTATTCATCATCATCCACCTAACCAAACAAAACTCATCTCTATTCTCATCTAACCTCAACCAAGCAACTAAATGTACAGTAAGTCTTGCATGGCCAGGATAGCTCCACCTCATCTAAGCATATCTCATCTAACCTCAACCAAGCAACCAAATGTACAGTAAGTCTTGCGACCCTGAGGTCTCCATCGCTTCCTAGGTTGGGAGGTGCTGAATGTGAAATTCGTTTGGCAGCGTTGCATTCCTAAGTTTGTGGACGGGTGAAGTGCAGTTTTCTCCTTCCCTATCCTTGTCCTGCGGGTTCCACCTGTGGAACCGGAACGTCAGTATGTACAAGGGCCTCGAATATGCATACTACTGCGGTTAACGTATTTTTATCTTGCCATCTTCTTTGCGTGCAAGACGGGAAATCCTCGTCTGCTGGCTCCTTGTGGGCCACTGGTCTGTGGGCCCCGTTGGGATATCCTTTTTTGTTATCAGTATCTGGTTGGTTGTCGATGAGAGTATTTAATCTTTACTATTCTTTAATTGACAGTTGGTGGCGGTGGTGTATTTTTCTCCACTCCTCAGCCCTAACGCTGGGCCACTCCCCACCCTAACGCGCAAGAAAAAAACATCCCACCCCAATGATCCCCCAATCCAGCCCTAATCTCTCATCTCTCGCGATGCCTAGCCCCAACCCCAATGATCCCCACACACCGCTTTGATTGCTCGAGATGCCCCACCCATACCGACCGTCCGGATTCCCCTGCGCTTAATCCTGCCGCGCCCGGCCGATGTGCCACCAACGCGATCGTGACACTAACCCAGCGATCCCCCCACACGCCACCGATTGCTCGAGATGCCGGAACTCCGTGAAAGCGGCCGCCAAGAAGAAGGCAAGGCGTCCAGCTCCGGAAATCTTGGCTCGGCTCACTTTTCTTGCCCCTTCTTCTGCCTGCTTTTCTTGCCCCTGCTAACGCGGATTCTGCTGCTGCGGCAAGCGCATCGTGACGCCGACATGGCCCAGAGTACGACTCTCGCGTCTCGACTCGACATCGCCACCGGCTATGGCGTCGGCGCGCTCCTCCTCCTCGCTGCTGCGCAGGCCGTTGTCATGCTCGCCAGCCGATGCTTCTGCTGCGGCCGCGGCCTCAAGCCCGGGGGCTCGCGCGCCTGCGCCCTCATCCTCTTCCTCTTTTCATGGTAACCAACTACTACTACTAATCGATTGTTTGTGCCTTGCTTTACTTACTGTTGACCACGAAAGGTTTAGAAATATTTCTTCACCCCTGCTTCTACTTCTCAAGATCTAGGGTTGTTTTTGTTCCCCTCCTTTTCTTCTCTTCTTGATCTGGGTCAGCGGTAGTGTAATTGTTATAGCAATTTGAATGGGATCTGTGTTTCCTTGTGGTTTCAACTGATGGTTCGCAGCTTCAGTCTAGATCCGTTTGCTTCTGGGCGATGTGGGACTCTAGATCTTGTGGATTGAATTCACCTTGCGCAACGGAGGTAGCATTTCGACTGTAGTGATGGTGATGGGAAACCGAAAGGCCAATTCCGATAATTTTTTATTTTTTATTTTTATGTTACATGGCTATTACTTTAGAGCTAAGGACCAATTTGTTGGAGTGTAGGTGTAGTGGTCTTTGAGCTGTTATGCTCACTTCCTAGCTAATTTACTTGGCCCAGGATTTATGCTGTTCAATCTTGCTAAGGTTGGTCCTTCGAAAACAGCTGGGGTTCTATCTATGTTTAAGTGGTGAATTGAGTAGTCGTTCATAAAGTTTTGGTCCTATCTTCTGAAAGGGACTGGAGTCTGAAGTTGGAGGACCAAAAGAATTCATTTCCAGTTAATACAAGGCATTTTTTACCATTTGCTTGCAATCTTCTGATTTAAAACTAGACATAACATGTGTTCACCTTATCTGTTAACACGAGCAAGAAATATTATCTGATTCCCAGACTTGCCGTTATTCGACTCAGTTCTTCTGCTCAGCACTTTTTTCCTCACCTGCTATCTGTATAAGCTTAAGCATGAATTTATTTCACATTCTGAATTCCTGATTCAACTTGGGCAATGTGATCTGTCATGCAATATGTATACTGGTCTGGCATCTCTTTCTAAATGTATCAGTAAGATGCCCAAACTCATCTCCTCCACTGGATGCAGGTGGTTCCAGATGCAGGACACTCGGCCAATGAAGTTGGTGTCGCTGCTGAACTGGTAGCAGCTAATGAAAAGCTTAAAAGCATGTTGAGAAAATGAGCATCATCGAGTGATTAGTTGGCTCGATCGTCTGCCATCCCTATGCAGAACTCTATAAGCATTTTATTTTGGAGATCTTTGATTGCTTAGTGAGATGTGAACTCAAGGTCATTGCAATGTGAGCTGTGAACTCACAATTATTTTTTATATTTTGAATTGTCCTCAAATAGATATGCTTGAGAGATGATAATCTATTTAGCTGGACATCTTCCATGTGCACAATTATTTGTCTTCACAAAGATGCATTTCACTCAGAAATTGATGATCTAGAAACATTTTGGAGTGAAAATATTCATGTATATTTATTACATCTTGACAGAATGTGAGGCTAGGGTGTGAGGGGCACTTTAGTCCTTTCAGCGGCTGAAAATGAGAAAAGGGATTAAAAATCAGTAAAATAGAGAAAATGGCAGAGTAAACAACGTGTACACGACTTAAGTGGCAATTTTGCGAAGTCGTTCTTTGTAGTGGTAAACTTGCGAAGCTACTTCTTTTGGCGGTTGCCTGGTAACCCCGGCACCGATGTTGAATAGCAACATCTGCCAAAGGAAAGCTTGCTTACCTTGTGACACTACCGTTGAATTTCGAAGCGTATTTATGTTTTTTCATGAAAGATACGTGCTGGTGATTTATCAAATTTAGTATGGTAAAAGTTTTGATTTGTATGCCAGTTTGGATTCGAAGCTTCTACTGCTTCCTTGCTAATATTAGTTTTCTCGAAGCGGAAATATCAGGAACATGCAAAGTGTCTCCTGAAAAATACCATTTTCTTGTGGATACAAGCAATTTCGAATTGTCTCCAAAGAATGGTTTTGTGGTTGCTCACCGTGATGCACACCAAGTGGCGATCGGCGCCACGCCTCTTCATGGAGTTCAGGCACCTGACGGCCAAGCGAGACACCACCGCCATAATGAGGATCACCGATGCTTCATACCATGCACCTCCAAGATACGGATCCTTTTCTGGTTTGTTTGTGTTCTCTTTTTGGAAGAATTTTCCCTATGCTTTCATGTAAAATTTGCTTATGGTTTTTGAGAAATTCATTGAACTAACAAACAAAACGTAAGATGTTTCCTCAAACTGAAAGAAAATAGACTTAAAGCTTGTCTGCGGTAACTTTCTGCTTAGGACTTTTTACGCTTGTTATATTACCCGTATGGTAGTGTGAGTTTGTTTGTGATTTCTTTCATTGTTGTGTTAGCAATAACTTGGCTATATATATATAGGAAGCCTCTTTTCTACTTCTAGGAGGAATTAGTCCTTATGCCGTATCTCACAACGTATGGGGTATCTCGTGCGAGAGGAATGTTGAGGCCAGCAGTTTTGTGGGAGGGCTTTAGTATAGCTGCACAGATAGTAGGTTTTAATTCATGCCGGAGGAGATACCATAAAAACTTTTGTAATCGAGAGAAATAGATGTTTGGTCTTGTAGCATAATTTTCTTTTATTGCTTGACTTTTATGTTTCGTTACCAATTTTATTTTTCGTAGCAACGCACGGGCATTGAACTAGTGTATACCTCATATTATAGCGGGGAGGATTGATGCCCTCCCAACTATACCACGTCATCTTTTCACGATAAATTTCTTTGAGAAATTTAAAATTATGTTTAGATCATTCGATTGATTTTTAATAGAAAGAACTCAAAAAAAACTAAAATTATGTTTATGTCCTTCCACGGTTTACGTTCAGGTCCTCTCAACAGTTTTTTAGCAGAATGGACCCAAAAAGAAACAAAATTAGGTTTGGATCCAAAGAAATCAGTTTTTCGCATATTGGACCCGAAGAAAAACGAAAATACGTTTAGGTCCCTCTGTGGTTTTCTCCTAAAAAACCACAGATTCGCCGACGTTTTATAGCAGTCCACGGATTCACCGACAGGTCCTAGCAACTTATTTTTCAAAAAAAGAAAACCGAAGTTACGTAAAAAAAAGAAAATATGTTTGTTTTCCAAAAAACAAAAACCACATGTTCACCGACAGTTTATAGCAGGCGGGTCCTAACGACCCATATTTTTAGAAAAACAAGAAAATCATAATTACAAAAAACAAAAATACATTTAGGTTCTTTTACGTTTTTCTCTCAATTTTTTTCCAGAAATATCCATCAGATCAAATTTCGCCCAACATAGCATCGCACCACCGAATTTTTCAAATTTCGCATGATGCAGCGTTTGGTGACGAAATTTCGCACGACGCAGTGTAGTTGGGCCTTGCGTTTGATGAACAAGCTAAGGAATTATTGACCTTACATGGGGGTCGCCGTCGTCGTGGATGACTGCGAAAGCGCGCGGTTGGGGCCCCAGTTGCGGGGGGCAATACATTCCGCGGAATTTGCTCGTGAAATTTCGTAGGCGTGGGTACCAAGATGAAAATTGAGTGAATTTCCCGAAAACTACCACATAGCACTGTAGTAAAAAAGAGCAGCACAGCTACATCCGTAAAAGATAACATGTCAAACAACTACACCAGCACTAGCAAGCACACGTGCATTATTTGGAAGCCTTACCTTTTCAAATCCTTGGATAGCTTTTTTTTTTCAATTATGGTTTCTGTCCGAATAAATTTGTAACAATGGTTCCCTCCGATCTTGGAAAACGTTGTAAGTAACGCATATCATCAATCGTGCATTAGGAGCGTGATAGCTTTTCGTGCCCACGATAACAGTACCATGCTCACCTCAGTGTCGTGCTCCTTCATGCTTGCTAACTGCTCGAAAAGCTATCGAGCTTTTCGGGCTCGAAAAGCTATCGAGCTTTTCGGGCATGACAAGTGACACATGCCTTTTACGGTTGAAAAGAGATCATTTTTGTAAATTTTTTTTTAAAAAAAAGGAGGTCAAATTTATAAAAAGAATGCTTGTGACTTGTGAGGACTAGAAAAGCAAATGACTCCGTTATTCCTGCAAGTAGGTTGTGATGGCATGGGTTCGCCAGTAATGGACCCCAGATAATTTGTTTCCGGTAATTGCTAAAAATCTGCCGCTTACACATACCTATCTATGCATGCATCAATTAATCGTTCAAATTATCGTGATGACGTTTCTTGTGATACAATCGCTGCTAGCGTGTTGGAAGAGAAGGTACATAGGAAATTAAGGATGCATGTCCCGACCATGTTCGTCTGGTCACTTTTCTATCCATCTGATCTACAATTAGATGGGTGATTTGATTCAGGGTCAGTCAGTTCTTATGTTGAACATACTTCGAACCCATTTCGGATCCACCTGTTACCTATATCTAGAAGGAGCTGGAGTATTTTTTCTTTTCGAATTTATTTTCTATTAGGGTTCACTAATCCTATTTATTCTGTCAAGTTTAGAAAAATTATTTTTTATTTTTCTATACAATTTTTACTTTTTCATTTATTTTCTATTAGGGTTCACCAGTCCCATTTTTCTCTGTCTAGCTTAGAAAAATTATTTTTTATTTTTCTCTGTAGTATTTTTTCTTGTCTCATTTATTTTCTATTAGGGTTCTCATTCTTAACATGATCGATGCAAGAGCATACAGCCGCAACAGTTTATTACTCACCAAACTTTACAACCCTCTCCAAAAAAAACTGTCTCCAAGCTTAGGGGAGATCTGGACCGTCTAATTGAGATTCAAGGGCTGCGAAATCTAACTAGAAGTTTTGAGGAAAACATTCATATGATGGATAGACAATCCCCTTGTCAATGCCCGACGTGGCATTGCTCAAGCGGAACCCCTCTCGATGCCAGGGCATGACTAGTTTTGCATAGGGATGGCAATCGAACGCAGCAGGCATGGGTAGTACTCGCTCATATCCGTGCCTGTGATCTGAAATCTCCCCTGCGGGTGAAGAACATTGTCCATATCCATTGCCCGCGGGCATACTCGTTTACCCATCAACAGCTCAAATAGCCTCTTACCGTCCTAAAAGCACTTGGTTGATCGTCGCCTCCTCTGCACGTCATCCTTGGCGATGGCTTGCCACGGATCTGCGACCACCTCCGCTCTGTTGTCTTCCACGCGCCGGTCTCCAGATCCGTACCGCCGAAACCTGTCGCTAGGGCTAGGCGTTCGGTTAAACCGAAAAAATCTGTTTTGGTTTTTGGTTTTTTAGACAATTCGGTTATTTCAAAAACGAAACCGAAATATGTTTGAATATTTAGGTAACCGACATTTCGGTTAACCGAAAATTCGGTTTTGGTTTCGATTTTAACCGAATTAACCAAAGTTTGATAGATTGCAGCTAGCAGATAGCATATAGCAGACAGCAAAGAAAAATACGCACTGCACATCACACCAAACATTTTCAGCTAGCAGACAACATATAGCTAGCATACAGCATTACAAGAATACTCTCCCAAAGAAGAAAAATACGCACATCAGTACATCACAGTGTCACACCAAACATTTTCACAAACATTACAAGAACATTACATAAAAGTAGTCATATTATTATCATATAGCTAGCAGACTATATGGAACATGGATTCAAATCTCAAGATACAAGAGCCTTTGTTTCATGCTCCCAGCAATCCCAGAGTCCCAGGCTCCCAGCAATCCGACTGATCCCAAATAAAGCAAGGCTTGTTCAGACATAAAAGAAGCTTGGGATAACCGAATCAACAACCGAATAAATCGGTTTCGGTTTATCCGGTTTCGGTTTTCGGTTACCGGTTTATTTGCCCAGCCCTACCTGTCGAACTGCCACCGATGTCGCCATCTTTGTTGGATCTGCGACGCCTCGGATCTGCACCTGCTTCGCTTCTGCGCCAATCTAGGTGTTGCTAGAGTGGCATTCCCAGGACTAGCTTGTCGAGCTGCTTCGCGACGCCCGTCCCCGCGATGTCACCAGCCCACCGCACACCGACTCGTGACATCAGTGTCGCTACTCCTCCACCAGCGGCAGTAGCTCGACCGGCTCCTGGGTGCTCAGCGCTTGACTAGGCCAGCCTCGCCTTGGCCACTAGCGGCTCAATCATCGCCTGATCGCCCTCCACTCGCGGCACAACACCAATCTGCCTCGGTTCCTGCCTGGCGCCTCCGTTGTTCCATCGACATCTCCCTGACCGCCGCTTCGTTGCCCGTCTACTCGGCCGGCCTCCAAACATTGCCCTTCGCTAAAATGCCACTCGGGCCCATTGTCAAAGACACAGAAGGTCCCGCATGTCATTGAGAGAGTAGTGGCATTTTAACAAGGGCCAATCTTAGGGGTGGCATTTTCACAAATTTTTTTGCCCCCGGACCCCCCCAAGGGGCTCCTCTTGGTCAACTGCATCACTACTCCTGGTCGGCCACTCCAATGTCTCGGTTGCGGATACAAAGGCGATGGGAGAAAGCTGGAAGCTAGGATCTTAAGATTTGGAGAAGCAGATTGAGGAGAATGCATTTGGGCGCTGGCCGAGATTTGGGGGACCACGCAAGCGGGGCTCTTAGGGTTTCTTCTAATGCATGTTCCACATGTCAATGTAATTTCACGGGTAAATGGGTATAGCGGGTACAAGTATAGCTATACTTGCGGGTAATGAAAGACCCCATAGCCGTCTCTATTTGGGTATTTATCCACGGGTACGTGGGTAAAAGGACATAATTGCATGTCACTAGGGCTGGAAATTTGGTTCGCAGTTCGGCTCGGCCAGGCTCGCGGCTCGGAGCGAGCCCGAGCCGAGCCTGTTTTGTGGCTCGTTTTTTTCAGCGAGCTGGTTCGGCTCGGCCTAATTGGCCCACATGAGCAAAACCCTAAGCCCCAACCGATCAGCGCCTCTCCCCCCAGACTCCGATCCCAGCGCCTTAGTCCGTCCTCTGCCGGCCGTTAGCCATTCGCGAGAAGACTAGGAGAGGGAGAGGAGTTCTCCACTTCGCCGGACCCTGCTCGTTGGCGACCCGCTTGTCTCCCGGTCCTGCAGCCTGGAGTCTTGGACTAGACGCCCGCCGGCCCCCAACCTGGACTAGAAAAAAGCTCCTGTACTATTTGATGGTCTGGCTCGCGAGCCGACCTCGAGCCAAACCGAACCGATTTTTTGAGCTCGCCTTAGGGCTGAGCCGAGCCTAGCTCAGCTCGCCACTTGACCGAGCCGCACAGAGTCGAGCCGAGTCTAGCGGCTCGGCTCGTTTTCAGCCCTAATTGCTATCCCTAGTTTCGCATGGCACCTCCTTCCAAGTCGTGGTAAGAATCAAATACTGCCATGGCTCGCTTACAGCGTTACACGTTGTTCCCGATGGTTAGAAACCATTGCCATGAAAGCAGCCTTAGCTTTGGCAAAGATGCATACTTTTGTGAAAAAGTTTTTCCTAAAAGGTGTTTTCTTAAGGCTACAGTAATCACTTCTACATGATAAAACAGTGTAGCTTTGTGATATTTTCTAAACAGATACGTGTAATTCCATGAAATTTACTGTTTCTTCGGTTATAAATACATATCGCTTTGACACATAGATAAAATCAAACTTTTGAAACTTTTACTATCGATACCGTTTTAACTTTTTGAATTTGATATATTAAAACCATATGCGTCGTTTGTCTCAGATAAATATAAAAATTAGTGTTAAAATTATATTTTAAATGCCACGTCAATATTCAAAACACGTGTATTTGTGACCGAAGTGAAGTTAAGCCAGAGACACATGGAATGCTGCTGGGCTTCGGGCTTCTGTCAACCATCTAGCATGCACCTGTGGGCCTGAAGAAGTTGGGCCGACAGATGCATGCAACCCTGGCCTGCTTCCGTGCAACTCTCGCGGTATATAGCACAGAGCGGCGGAGAGCGCTCACGCGAAGTCCCGAAACCCCAGAAGACCTCGCTGCCGCTCCGCCGCTCCGGCCCCGGCCCCGGCCTGCCATTCGCAATGGAACACCCGCAAGACTCGGCCGCCGCCGGCCGCAAGCGGCGTCGAAGAGGAGGCGGCCGGAGCCGCCGGAAGTCTTCGTCGCAGGCGGCGGCTCCGCCCGCCCCTCCAGCGGCCGTGAGCTCCCCTCCGGCGAAGCGGCCGCGCGAGGGCGGTGAGGCCGCCGCCACGTCCAAGGGGGAAAAACCTACGACCCTCCTCGAAAAGGTAATCGCCTCGCCGGAGTAGAGATTGCTAGACATATATGGTATGGTATGGTATGGGGGAGTAGGACTAGGAGTATTCAGCAGTAGAGGCTTCTTGCAGACTTCAAACTGTTGAACTGTATTGGGAGGAAAATTCAACAATGGCCAGAAGCATTTGAGTAGGGCATGTGTCCTTAGATGTATGTAGCTGGAGAGCATGAGTAAACCAGGAGATCCCCATATGCTTCTATGCATAGCTGAGTATAAATATATGGCTCCATTTTTTTTTTGGCATAAAGTGCAAGTTGGGTTTAAATTTGGTGCTCCCTACTATTTATCTGAAGCTTGGATGGCAGGAGTTGTAGAACATGATTTGTTACATATATGAGTGTGTTACCGTGTTCACCTTCTATTTCACTCTCACCTTTTTTTGTGAATAATTTGTTTATCTGTTGTCTGGTAACATCCATTTCTAGATGCGTGCAAGGTTATCTGGAGGTCATTTCAGAATGTTGAACGAGAAGCTGTACACTTGCAGGTTCCTATTCTTTCCAGAGAACACTTCTTTTTGGTTAATTTGATGTGTTGGCAGGCTTGAACTCTTGACTTCCTCTCATTGCATAACATGGTGGTGCTTCTATTTCATATTTTGAAATATCACATGTTGTTGTGACTAATTTGCTCTAATTTTGTTCAAATATTTCTAAGTATTGATCATGATGAGGGATAAAAGTGTGTACAACAATTGTTGACCTTAATATTGGCAATTGTCTTCAAGCTTTGTTTGACCTGGTACTGTTAATTACCCCTTATATCAACTGGTATGCCTGAAAAAAAGGGACTGCCCTCTCATTGACAAAGCATGCTGTTCTGACTTGGAGTACTTAACGTGCCTTTACTCTTTGAAGTGGAACCCATGGAAACCAGAGGTCCATTTTTGTATGTTTCACACTTTCACTCATATATGTTTTATCTTTTTCAGTGGTCAGGATGCATTTGACTACTTCAAAAATGAGCCCAAGCTTTTTGATGTGGTATGTTATGTATTTTTCTTCTATTTTGTTAATGCTATTATTTGCCAGAAGAAATATTTTTATCTTGTCAGCATATTGGTTTTTGGCAACAAATTTTGGGCTCAGGGTGGGGTGGGATGTTGCATACGCCAAACTCATAAATTCAGTGACCATTGTTTGATTTTTTTTGGCTTCCGTCTGTACAGCCTCATTGTATTGGTCTATTCTTTTTTTGGATATGACTTATATTTCATCTGAGAAAATGCCTTGTAGTGATCAATATGCAGAAAGCTTCTTGCATAGCTGCAGTTAGGGCAATAATTGACTCTATGGAAGCAACTCCATATTCACCTGATACATAGTTGAGATTTCACTTTGTTCTCTTTTAGTATCACGCAGGATATCAAGAGCAGATGTCACATTGGCCAGAGCAGCCAGTAAATGTAATAATCAGTTGGTTGCAGAGTCATAATGCATCATGGGCAGTTGCTGATTTTGGCTGTGGTAAGGATGCTGAAAATTTACCGTCTAGAAGCTACCGCCTTCTTGCATTTTTTTATTTCCCTGCACAAGCATGATAATATCATTCACATTTCTCTCAGGCAATGCAGCAGTTGCTAAAAACGTGAAGAACAAGGTCTTCTCCATCGATCTTGTTTCAGACGACCCTTCGGTGATCGCCTGTGATATGGCTCATGTAAGCTCTGACCACATCATGTATTTCTTTGGTGCTTTACCTTGTTCGCATTCTGTTTTCTATGGGTTAGGATCCTGCCATTTTGATTAACTTTCAATACACAGGTGCACGAGTTGATACAGGGAGGTGTATCAATTGAAAAAAAAATAATTTTGTCTATTCTTTAATATGAGCCAACAACATCTTATGGGAAGCATTCACTGACTTTTAGGAAATCGAAATGCTTTTTAGTGGAGAAAATTGAAATGTTGGATAGCCCAAATAGTCAGCAATACCGTTCTCTCCAATGGTTAGTTGTTACTCCGGATGGTTATGTACTGGGTATTAGACTTCATCAAATGTGTTGCTGAAACATTCACATTTTTTTAGTTTATTATGACTTCCAATCATATGCAGTATTCCCTCAGCAAACAAAAATAGACCAACAAGTGTTTAAAACCAAATGTATAAAATAAACACCAAAACCTCTCTTTTGGCAACTGAGTTGTTACTTCACCTAAATGTCCTGTCATTTCTGCAGACCCCATTGGAGCCATCTTCTGTAGATGTGGCAATATTTTGTCTTTCTTTGATGGGAACCAACTATCCAAGTTACTTACAGGAAGCAAATAGAGTTCTCAAGCCAAGGTTTACTTAATCATTAGCTGCGACTACAAATGATATGTGGCTCTTTTTTTAGCATTGATACATTTGTTTATGCAGTGGCTGGCTTGTTATCGCTGAAGTGAGAAGTAGGCTAGACCCAAACACCGGGGGTGCTGATCCTGATAGGTTTTCTGAAGCCATCAGCCAGCTTGGCTTTTCCCTTATTTCAAAGGTTTGTATTCTTAATGTTTTCCTCTACTGGGTTCTCAACTGGATATAATTATGATGAGTTAATTCTATATAGTGAATGCATATAAGGATTATACCCAAATTAGTCTAAACTCCAGAATCATATGTAAACAATATCATATAATCTATTTGCAAGCTTATGAAATAGTGACTTAAATGCTACCCATGAATTTCTTCAAGTGACTTAAATGCTACCCATGAATTTCTTCAAGTTATAGATTTTATGCTGAAAACTACTCGATATATAAAGATGAAATTGTTATACCTATTTATATCAGAATCACAACATATGTGGGAATTATGATCCATTCTGCCCGCTATTTGTTATCTCCTGGTGTACTATTTGTTATTTTTTGATCTACAACATTTTGTATGATATCTTACTTGACCTTTGCAGTTTGCATGCACCACACCAGTGCTATCAGATTCCCATTATTTCATTTGATTTTCCTTGCAACATGGCATCACATCATAGTATCCATCTTGTCATGCTGAAGTTACTGAAATGAAAGATTAGTTCATAGGCTTTATGTCCTTGAAGACTGAATTGCCACACTCTGATGCTAAACTCTGATTTTCTTGATATCCGGATACACAAGTTTGTCATATTTGGTAAGGTAAAAATCATGTGGCAGGCACAAAAACCCATTGTCTTATCACGTTCCACAATATGTAAATGGCTGGCTATCACTAAATATTTGGAGCCACTATGTTGCTTTAGTGCATTGACTAATACTCCCTATGTCCACAAATGTAACTTGTCGTGGGATCCACGCAGTCAAAGCTTTAAAACTTTGACCACTAATATATACCCCCCCCCCCTTTTTCAGAAATATAAGACGTATTTTGACTTTGCACAAAGATTGAGGTTACGGTGAAATTGAAAAAAGTATGAGATAAAATGACTTATATGCCCCTCACTTAATAGTCTTGGAAGATGAGAGATAATACTTTTTATGAGTGGTAATGAATAAATGCATATGGTTAAGAGATAATAAATAGGGGTATATTAGGAAAAACCTCATTAAATGTATAACTTTTATTGTTTTTTCTCATAACATTATGATACAAAATCATAGTCAAAGTCTTGCATCGGGGACTGTAAAAAGTCGAAAACGACTTACATTTGTGGACTGAGGGAGTAATGGATGAGGACTTAGGGATATGGGAGATCATAGCTTTAAACATTGCATTGTGAGCATGTGCTTCAGAAACTAATCTGTTTCTTATGCCCACTCTCTCTCTCTCTTTGTGGAGCTGGTATGCAATTGTGGTTCTGAAATGTTCTCATTGATGTATCATTTTTCCATGTTTGAAAGTCTATGATTAACGATGGGTTTCCAGTTTGTTTGGATCCTTTTAATGTATAATACATTTATAGTTTCTGATATACAGTATTTTGTATGGACACAAGAGTATACTTAATTTGAAAAGAGAAGTGCCCTCATGCTTTCTAATTGGTGATTGGCTCCTTTCTGCAGGATGTGAAAAACAAAATGTTCATCCTGTTTTATTTCAGGAAAAAGGTCAGTTACACTATTTCCTACCTTAACTACCCCTGACAATTAACAATTGGATCTCTCGCGTTTTATAGTTGAGCTATATTTTGGCACTGAATGCCGTGGTTTGGCATGACTCTGCAGGAAAAGAGTAAGGTGGTGAAAAACATTGATTGGCCCCAGTTGAAACCATGCTTATACAAACGGCGATGATCTCATACCCACCGATAGCTTAGCTGCACTAGACCTCTTCCAAAGTTTTGTTAAATTAGTTTATCCCGTGCACCAAATTAGGTTTCTGTATGCCATGCTTTTCTGTTTCTATTTACTTTACATTCTCCGCAGTCCTATGTTTTTTTATGTATTAGACCTCGCCAGACAAGGCCTAGTGGCTAGTGGTATGCACCGTGATCTCGAAGCAGTTTATAATTATAAATCTGATTAATATCTTGCGTGAGCCATGTGCACACACTAGCGGATAAAGTTCCGTTTGGTTCACGAGCAAAGGGTGGATGACATTGTAGGGATAAAGCTATCCAAATTTATGTTTGGTTGAAGGGACGAGGGATAGATGGGATGAACTAATTTTTTGTTTGGTTATAGAGATGAGGGTTGGATGGTGCATGGGATAAATGTTGGATGACTTTATCCAGTCAATTTGAAGGGATGTTCTTATTCAGCATTTTTAAGAAACATTCTTAAGAATTGAATGTTCTCATCTACCTACCCATTTAACCAAACAGCTCGATAGGTGCAAAAAGATGAATGGGACCATCTCATCCACCCTTTACCCTTGAACCAAACGTGCCCAAAGATTAATGTTATATATATTTGCACCATTTTTGCGAAGTATTATATCTGGTAATTTCTCAAAGTCTACAGTGCGATTACTCTGTAGCTTGCTATTGTACCGGCGTTATCTCTGTAGCTTAATTGCTATTGTACCGGACTTTTCCTGCCTTTTTTGACTTGCAAAACTGGGTTTAGGATCAGTATTAGCAGTGACCGTCGCTGCCACTTCTGGATTATGATTGCGACTGATTTGTAGGCCTGCCTGCCACTTTCTGGTAGAAATTTGCTCCTTTTTCCTGGGTCAAATGCGCCTTTACTTCACATGTGGCTGAGCGTGCTATCATCAGGCGCAGCATCTTAGCTAGTTGAGGGGTGGGGCAAAATTTTGATTCCATCAATCTATGACATGCTTGAATCATAAGCAAAAGATGGCTCTTTTGAGGTCCACTGTACTTTGGATGGTCTCAAATGGGCAATCCATGCAAAGATGCGAGCTCTGATGCGTCTAATGCTCTTGCCACTGCACAGTAAGCTTCTTTCCCCCCTTTTTTAAGCCACCATTGATGCACACGTGGCATGCGCTAGAGCATCTAGTTCCGCAGCTGAAAAGATGATCCTATGTGTAGGCTAGAGATAATTTGCTCGATATTGCAATCGTTATGGAAACGATACTCTGGTTTTGAGTTTTGACTTTGTTTTGTTTATTGCATTTGGAGTGACTACCCCCTTGTCCAGTGCAGAAGGAAATACAAAAATACGTAATAAATAAATGCCCCCACGGGCGACACCCTAATACCAAGATCCGATTACTTAATCAATCCTTTTTTTTTCAAATGATTATTTAATTAATTCTGTACAGCGGTTATGCAGCCTGGCTCATGGTGTATTGCGACAAGTGACCCTGTTGATTATGTAAATTTTAGATTATAGAAAAAAAACTATTTCTAATTATGGGAGAATCGAGAAGGGTCAGGCCGCGCGCTTGGAGGTGGAGGACCAGGTCGATAAGAATCAACTGACATTCGGATTCTGATTCTATATAGATGACAGTTTTTAATTGTGGGAAGAAGCTGTCCAAAATCCTCTTATTCAGTGGATGATTCAATTTTGTTTCAAGCAGAAACTGTTTCAAACGAGGCATATATATATATACACACACAGCACCGCTTAGTATACATAAATTAACAAAGTGATTAACTAAAACATAATTTACACGCACAGCACCGCTTAGTATACATAAATTAACAAAGTGATTAACTAAAACATAATTTACACGCACACGGAGCTCTCACGCTGCTTCGTGCGACCTTCTCACTCATGTGTCTATCCATCCATGGCTGTCGCGCGAGGGACACACGCCCTCATTGGGCGGATCCCAATCATGAATTGAACGAAATGGGTTAGCTTTCAGGCCTAAACAAGTAAACATCGGAGCATTGTTTAGTATTTCACTTGTCTCGTGTTTCGCTTCTCTGTCGAGGAGGTTTGGGGAGGCAGCTATGTCGTGTTTTTTTAGACCTCGCCTAATGTCTATGGCTTCAAGGCTTCTGCACCCGTACCCTACAGCTAAATTATGTAACTTGTGTGTTTCTCTACTGTTGTGTCTTGTTTGAGAAATTGATGATGTTATTGTGGCATTGTATGTGTATACAGTAGCTGAATTGTAAGCGCATTTCTAATTTCAAATGAGGAAAAACAAAATAGTCTGGAATAACAATAGCATATTGGAAAATAATTTCGACGAAAGAACGGAAAGAACAAAGAAATTGTAAATTTAGTTTCAAAAAATAAGTTGAGTTGCTCATACAACGAACGCACAAATAAATAATGGAAAATGTTTACATATCCGGAATTGTGCTGCCGAAACCCTACTCAAGAATTACCGAATTAGTTAGTACCCTCTTGGAACGATCCCTACTAAAAAAACCATTTCATGTAGGTGTTGCCTATAGTCTCTCTCTCTCTCTCGTTTCTTTGGAGCTACACCCCGAAGATGCCAAAGATCATAATTTATTCCCCTGTATCCCGGTCCCAATGATTGACATTTAGAGAAGCCAATATGACTCGTTCCATGTCGTGTTTGGACGTTTTAGGCATCTTTTGTTTCCATCCTTCGATTTTGCTAAGATCTTAGAACACCAAATTACTATCTCCACCTTCCGCGTTTTTCTGTTCTAAAGTATATTCCTTCATTTTCCCGTGGGGATCATTCAACAGCAGAATCCGTAAATTGGGGCCCTTGTTATTTTTGACTTCTACCCTCGTAGGATCATGATACATAATTATTACGATTTATAGTATTTTTACCGTCCATAAAAAAATGCTAAATATAGTTTCATGGTACATTTAATATAGCACCACATATGTCTAAAAGACAACATCTTAAGCATAGTGAGTATTGATCACTATAATTTATTCCACGTAGACTTTCAAGTGTTTCTGACAATCTAGACAGCAGTAAGAAAACTGTCACTTATAGAGGTGGGCACTCAGGGTGGGCTTTTTTGGGCCGGTCCAAGGCACGGTAGGCACGACTCGGCACAGTTTAGATATGAAGCACGATAGACTCGTGCCGGGTCGGTCTAGCAAAGCACAACACCCACTTAGCTCTAGTCACTCATGATATCATTTCTCCTTAAAACAACTTCATCACTATCTTTTTGGTGACACGTCTAAATGAACAATCCTCCATATTAAATGTTAAAAATAAATTCAGAGGCATGTCAAATAAATCTCATTTCATCGCCTACCTACCAGATTGGTCGGGTTGGTTGGTTAAAAAACTTTCGCTGCACTGCGCCAGAGGAAAATTCTAGGAAAGTGGCGAGGAAGAGACTCTCTTAACTATTCCATGCAACGGACTGAACAGAGGATAAAAATTGAAGATCACTCCCACACAAGCCAGCCAAAAAAAAAAAACCTGGCTCTCCCCCCTCAAATCTCAGTCCTACCTGGAACTTGGAAGTACCCCAGTAAAACCAGCAAGGCAAAATCTGGTCAGTAGCCATTACTGCTAGCAGGAGAGAGAGACACAGAGAGAGAGGGGGGAGGGAGGCTAGCTAGAGAGAGAGAGAAGGGGGGAGAGAGAAAGAGTAGTACGTTGAAATCTCTCGATCTCACCCATCGTTTTACCCTCCCTCCCTCCCCCTCACGGGCTGCACGCTGCCTCGCTCCGACCGACCGCCACACCCCCACATCTTCATCTCAATCCGCGTTGCTCTGTCTCTGCCACCGTTTTCACCCACGGCCGGGCTCCTCCCCCCCTGATGCGGCGGCGGGCGCCGAGCTGCTGTTCCAGAGCTGGAGGCGAGCTCCCCCGACGCCTGGCCTAGCTCCCCCCCGAGCGCCTATTGGAGATCCGGGGTTTCTTGGTAAGCTCTGCTCCCGCTCTGTCCTAATTCCCGTCCAATCCGCCTGATCCCGCCCGGTTCCGGTTCTTGCATGCGTGCTCGCGCTAGATTAGCGCTCGCCGCGAGTTTGGTTTTGTCGCTAGTCCTTACTGTACACTAGAGTCCATGGATGCACTGTCCCTGTCCTGGCGGCGTGGCGACGCCCCTTGCGGTTTCTTGGTTTCTATCGCTCCCTGGGCCGCCGCTTTCGATGGAGAAAAGCTTCGCGACACGGGCTTTAAGTTAAGCGTGGGGGAAATGGGCTTAAGGATTTTTTACTGTATGCGTGGCGTCTCTGTGCTTGTGCTTATGGTAGAAGCCGCCCTTAAAGGTGGCTCTGTTTTTGGCAGGATCGTGCGGGGCTGGGTCAGCTCAAGCCGCCCCAAGCAGGTCACGACTCACGAGCAGTACAAGATGGTGATCTCGTCATGATGCAATGCAGTGGCTATTTCTTTTAGTAAGAATTGGTAGAGATGGCGAACCATGTCCTAGTTTTTAAATTGCTGTGATTTTTTGTCGGACTGCATTCAAGCAACTTGCTGAGCCACTGTTGGTACTCATGCTTCTTCAAAGCATATGGAGTAATGGAATACACACACACACATACACCCCGCTTTTGTACTCCTGGAGTAGTTACTCCCTATATCGTATCTCATAGCATAGGGAGTATCTCGCGCAATGAAGGGTTTTATGTGTAGTATACGAATGTATAAGACCTAAGTCACAGGGAACGGGGTATGACATGGCGTTCCGCGTCCCGGGATCACTCGTCCCGAATCGAGGAACGGGTTCACTACGGGACGGTAGCTGGGTCGATGCCTGGGATGATTATAGGGACGTCGTCCCGTTGGTTGCCGGAACACCTAGAGGTATGGAGGTCGGCTATAGAGTATCGCTGATCCAAATCGAGTGGAGATTGGAGAACAGAGAAGTTACTTGAGCGGTTCTGCCTCATCTACATGCAGATCTGGTCCATGGGTGGCGCGGCAGTGCCACGACCCTCAATTCTGCCGGATCGAAGCTAACTGCCGTGGCCAGACTCGATGAACAAGCGGGCGCTTGGCCGTGCGAGGACTCTTGGGGCAGCAGCCATCGCTACGTGGAGACGTGGGTGGACGGCTACGCCGCCGCGGCCCCGCCCTCTCCCCTGCGCCGGTTCTCCTTGCCGCCGTCGCCTTCGATTCGAGAACAAGGGAAGAAGACGAGTCAAACTTTGCCGCAGGCTGTTGGCTCAGGATGACGTGAGTGTGGATAAGCCAGGCGATAGCTACTAGCAACAAAGGCCCAAGCCCCAACCGGCCAGAGGCCCATCATCCTCTCTACATGGTGTGAACGTGATAGATAAGGCCTGTGACTACAAGTGAGCAATATAAAAAATATGTTAGTCAATGTGTAGTTACTAAGTAAAAAATTATGTTAATCAATGTTATTCACGTACCCCGTCCCATACATATCGACCCAAGCTATCGTCCCAAAAATATTGGGTTCACGTTCCAAGTCTCGAACCATCGTCCCTAAGAGGTATACCCCCTATTGTACCGGGAACTTGGAAGATATCGATCCGCGTCCCCTGTACCCGTTCCTCGACCCTATCGTACCGGGAACCTTGTGACTTAGTATAAGACTAGCTAGGTAGTATTTACATTTTTTCAAAGGTGGTATGTATATGTATATTTTTTAGGCATACTTCTTTTTGTGTGTGTACATGAAGGTATTTGCAAAATATGCTAAAAATTATGTACTCTTTTGCAATTTTTCATGTGTTTCATATTGAGTATCTTATAATTAGTATATGTGTACCCAAAGTAATAAAGGAGTATTTCAAGTTCATTTAGGCGATATTTCAGATGTGGGAGTAACTACTCCCGGGAGTAGAAGGAATTTTTCATATATATATATATAGGATGGCAAAATGGGGGCACCATGGGCCTGGGCACCATAATTTAAAATACGTAAATTCAAGCCAAATTTAGGTAAACTTTCAGTTTTAGGGTATAATATACCCATCTATAACAATTCAAATGAAACACATACCTTTGAAAAAATATACCCGAATTCAAAGATTTAAACGAATTTAGATCACATGCTTTGCTGAATTATATATTAAATCAGCACATACCTACAATCAAATTATCATAAAAAAGGAAAATCTACTTTGAATTTCAGTTCAAACTTGTTTGAACTAGTGTTAGTAAATTGTTTAAACTCAACATCCTAAACATTTTGCATGCAAATACATAGTGAAAATACCCGTTTTGGATCACAGTGCCCCAAGCACTGTTATTACAGCGTCGTCTAGGCGGCGCCTAGTCGCCGGCTAAGCGTCCAGGCAATCGGCCGGAGACGCCATGGCCCAACGCCTCGCCTGAAGATAGCCAGGCGGCCACCTAGACGTCCTGGCGTCGCAATGGTGACGACTTGGCATCGGCCTGGCTTTTGAGTGGCCGACTGGCACTGGACTGGAGCTATTTGAGGCTGCGACCGTGCGTCACGAATAGATCAGAGTAGGGATCTGGAGGAGTTTGGGACAGAAGATTCACGGATGCAATGGAGAAACCCTAGCAACCGCGCCGTCGCCACCGGTAATCCCCTTCCCCCTCCACCTCCCTTTCCTCGTTTGCCTTCCGACTTCCCCCTTCGCATCCCCCTTCGCCTTTTCCCCTCCAGTTCTAGCTGTCGTCGCTCTGGACCAGAGTAGGTCCAGTCGTCGCTGCCGCTCCTCCTCTGCCCCTGTTGAAGTGCCGCTCTGCCCTTCACCTCTTGATTGGTTGATGGCCAACTAGTAGAGCCGATGCGATTGCATCCCCCTCTGCCTCTTGCTAGTCTAATGGCGTAGCTTGCTCGGTGGGATGCCGCTGCTTGGCTGATCCGCTGATGGTGCAGCTTGCTCGGTGGGATGCCACAGAGGGGAGAGGAGTCGGCGGCGGCAGGGAGCCTAGGATGGAGAGGGTGTGTGAATGGAGAGGAAGGCATCGGTTGGGAGCCTGAAATGGAGAGGTCTAGAGGCCATCGGTTGGTAGCTTGGAATGGAGAGGCTGATGGGCCGAGTAGGCCAGGCTAGGCACATGGGTTGAATTGACTTTTATGAATAGTAAAATAAACTAGTTGACCATACAAAGGCAGCTTCTCCAGGGATATCCTTTGGTCGCCTAATCCTCGCCTAGGCGCCCCGAAGGCAACTCGCCTCGCCGGGGCACCGTGATAACCATGGCCCCAAGTAATTGTAATATATATATGGGGAAGTATATGGTGAAAGTAGACATATGGTGAAATCATGAAAGTAAACAATCAGGGACGTTGGATCAAACTTGAATGGTTCAGATCTAGGTGGAATCCCACCTCCTCACTTAAACACGTTTTACACATAACCCCCTAGAAAAATTATAAAATTTCTCCACTTAAGTGGAGGAGGTGGGATTCCACCTAGATCTGAACCATTCAAATTTGATCCAACGTCTCTGATTGTCTACTTTCATGATTTCACCATATGTCTACTTTCACCATATACTTCCTCTCTCTCTCTCTATATATATAGTAGCGCTATTCTATGCTTGCACGCAACTACGCGCTGGTCGTAACCCCGAGAAACGTGTCCAAACTATTCGGTTACATGTGTACGCCCGTGTGTTCACTAAACCAATCACTTACGTGGCCAACCAGACAACCACTAGTAAATGCATTCTCTAGTTTGTACATATATATTTTTTCTTTGATTTAGCCATAACATTAAAATGAAATTGATTTTGGTCTTCAAATTTTACAAGGTTGTAGAATTTCACCTCTCCTACGTTTGGTAATTTTTTAAGAGTTTTTGAAAACTTGTACATGTGGTTTTCATGGATTTTATAAAACACTAGGTATATTGCCTTTTACTATTCAGAAAATAACGTATTACTCACTATTACACATGATGTTACTATATCCAGTGTAAATCACCCTTATCGTGTAAAATCCATGAAAACCACATATACAAGTTTTCAAAAATTCTCAAAAAAATCCCATATGTAGGGGAGGTGTGTTTCTACAACATGTAAAATTTGAAGATCAAACTCAATCACATTTGAAAGATATGAAATTGACAAAGCGCTAAAGAGTGAAAAATCACTATTTAGCCGAATTTGTCTTTTTCATATTTTTTCAGCGGAGATTGCTTTTGGTCTTCAAATTTTATAGGGTAGTAGAATCTCATATCCCCTACATGTGGTAATTATTTGAGAATTTTTTAAAACATGTACATGTGGTTTTCATGAACAAGAATTTAATTCTGTTTGTTAGCCCTATAGTAAAATGTTTGAAAAATTCTCAAAAAAAATTACTATACGTAGGGAGATGAGCTTTTACAACTCTGTAAAATTTGAAGACCTAACTCAACAACATTTGAAAGATATAAAATTAGCCAAACGCTAAACAATAAAAAAATCACTATTCAACCGAATTTGTCTTTTTCATATCTTTTAGTTGAAATTGATTTTGGTCTTTAAATTTTAAAGTGTTGTAGAATCCCACCTCCCATGATAATTTTTGAAAACTTGTACATATAGTTTTCATAGATTTTACACGGTAGAAGTGGTTTACATGTACGTGATATGTTGCCTTTTACTATTTAAAAAATAACATGTTGCTCACTATTACACAAGATGTTACTATACTGAAACGAAACGTTTTGTGTAATAGCTAGTAACATGTTAATTGTTTGAATAATAAAAGGCAACATATCCAGTGTTTTGAAAAATCTATGAAAAACACATGTACATGTTTTTAAAAAAATTCAAAATATTCACATACGTAGAGGATGTGATATTCTACAACTCTATAAAAATTTGAAGACCAAAATCAATCTCATTTAAAAGTTATGGATAAATAAAAAAAGAAAGACTCATGTACAAACAAGAACTAGCATTTATTAGTCATTTACTAGTTGGGAGACACTTGCTCTGCGTGCAGTATTGAATGGCTCGATCGGTCTGTGTTAATTGGGTTCGGCCGGTCTGCGTTAACTGGATGGCGCATAGACTACACGCAGCTATAGAATAGCATACACACACATATAAACATACATACATACATATATATGTTTTAGTTGGTTCTTTTTGCTGAAATCTTTTAGAGGAAATCATGGTGGCATGTGAACCTTGCGTAGAAATTGTCGAATGCAGTGTGCCCTTCTAGTTTATACCCATTTTCCGGTGAGGAGATCTACGCATGTTGATAGTATGCTTTCCTACCAACTTTCAATACTTTCGAGATGTAGATTTGTCGGATACGAGGGATCCTTCCAGATTATGCCTATGCCTAGTGGGGTGCTCGACATGTGTTCATGATATACTTTTCTACCAACTTTCGAATACTTTCTAAAAATAGAATTTGTCGAATGCACGGGATCCTTCTAGTTTCTACATATGTCCAGTGCAGTGCTCTACAAGTATTCATGACGTGCTTTTCTACCAACTTTCGGATACTTTCTAAAAGTGGAATTTGTCGAATACACAAGATCCTTGATCCTTCTACTTTCTACCTATGACCAGTGAGTTGCGCAACGCGTGTTCATGATATACTTTTATACCAACTTTCGAATGCTTTTTGAAAATAGAATTTGTCAAATACCTATCTCCAGTGAAGTGAGGCACTCTACGCGTGTTTATGATATACTTTTTTACCAACTTGTGAATGCTTTCTAAAAGTAGAATTTGTCGAACACACGTCTATGTCGTGTGAGGTGCTGTACTCGTGTTCATGATGTATTTTTCTACCAAGTTTTGAGTATTTTCTAAATGTTGATCTTTTATTTAAGAGTTCAGTGGGGTCGTGTGACCCCACAGGATCCAAAGTGGATCCACTCTAATGGGGATGGAATCTGGGAGTGCGTTCTATGCGGGTGAAGGTCTCCACATTGATCCCAAATGGCTCATCGACCCAAAGCTTCTCTTTGTTGGGCCGCGCATCGGTGAGGGAGCGCATGCAAAGGTCTATGAGGGGAAGTAAGTCTTATCTTTTTGCATTATCATCTACAATTTGCTGATTTGTATGAATGATTTGCTTCTAATTTAGCTCTTGATTAATGCCTGGGTTTGTAGGTACAACAATCAGAACGTTGCCATCAAGATTGTGCACAAGGGTGAGACTCCTGAAGAGATGGCCAAGAGGCAGGGGAGGTTCTTGAGAGAGGTGACCATGCTGTCAAGGGTGCAACACAAGAACCTTGTCAAGGTCTGCTTCTTTTGGCTGACTCTTATCATTTCTTTCCTTTGGCTGGAAGTTTTGGATGTTTTTTGATATTGATAACTATACATGCTTGTTGTTCAGTTTATTGGGGCTTGCCTTGAGCCTGTCATGGTAGTGGTGACTGAGCTACTAGTGGGGGGTTCTTTGCGCAAGTACCTGGTTGCTCTCCGGCCTAGGAGCCTGGAGCCTCGTGTAGCCGTGGGATTTGCATTGGACATTGCCCGAGCCATGGAATGTTTGCATGCACATGGGATCATTCATCGTGACCTTAAGCCTGGTAAGATTTGCCATTCTGCAACCTGGTTACCTCAGGCTATATATTTTATTGTTTGATTACTAGGTGAATTTCTGCAGCCTGGGGATAATAATTTTCCTTCTGTCTATTTGTAATCTTAGGTGGGATGGTTTTAGGAATTTGTTTTTTTGGTTTTCGGGGGTGTGGTTCACTCTCCTCTTCTCCTGCTAAGTCAATTTATACAGTACGCAACACGTACACTGTCTTGTGTATCTTTTTTTATTATCTTCTTTGCAGTATAATTAACTTGTAACATTTATTTATATTGCAGTTTAATATTGATTAGTTAACCTAGGCATTTAGAAATCGATGTTATAATCAGCATTATTGCGGGTTTGACATCAGGATGAAAACATTGTTGTAAGTAACATGCGGATGAGAAGTTAAGCAAGTAACTTGGTGTACTCTGTTGCACTCTGCCTTTCATATCACAGGCTTTAATGTCTGACGGTCTTGACCTATAATGCAACTTTGCTTAAATGTTCATGATATTGTACATTAAGTTTCATATTGCATAAGTGATGTGTATTTTCATGGGTATAATTGAAGTGTTGTTCTGTTGCATTTTACATTTATCATTGTTGTTTGAGCAATATTTTGTGTTTCGTCCAAGTTTATGTTGAATTTTATCAGCAGAACTAAATTTTGGAGACGCTAGGAATTTAATTCAAAAAGTGAGCAGTGGTGCACGACTTACTTGTACCCCTCTGCCTGTGTTCTATTGCGTCGGTAATTGCTGCTATCATAGGCAGGTCCCATTTTGGGAACTACAGACCTGAATACTTCTCACAAACAGCACCAGTTGTGGGCGCAATGGAACACAAGTGTGGGGAAGCAGGTATAGCTGCACTCTTCTGGGTGATATACCTATCGAAGAATTTTATTAATCATCACCAAATTAAGCATAATTGCATGTTATTCGAGATGTTGAAGCATTGTATAGGTTCTGCAATTATCACATGTACAGTGGAAACAAGTACCAAGGTTCTGGATGAAACTAGTAGCTCATTTTCATTCTACAGACGATGAGAATTTAGTGGACCAGGGCTCATTGTATACACATGTTGTAAATGTGTAGAAACATCTGAAGCCACTAAACTAAAGCAAGTTTCATAATCTTGAAATCTCTCTTAAGAAAACTTTGAAAAGAAACAATAAATATTTGGGCTATGGAGTTGGATGCAATAGTGCATCATAGTCAACTTTTAGATCTACGCAATTTATTGTATAATGCTTGACATGATCTGATTCCACCTCTTATAAATATGATTTATATGCATATGTATTTGCTGATTGAATATCTTTATTAATAAGAAAATACAAAATTACAAACATAGTAAAGACCAGAGTCATTTACAAATTTAAGGAGGAAGCTGTGGTTCTCTACCTACAGAACTACACTGAGACTGAGCGTCCACTCTGGAACCTGATGCGTACCTCCAATCTGTTTCCTCCCGTTGCATGTGCCTTGTTTAGGCCATCAAGTTTGTTTCTATTTTGGGCAATAGTGTCCTGCTTATTTTCATGATTAACAGTAACTATCACCTGGTTTGGTAATTTTAAAATTTTCTTTTCTTATTACAAAAAAAATCAGTATGGACTGATATGTATATCTCATCTTTTGTACTCCCTTTGTTCTTTTTTATTTGTCGTTTTGGACATCGGCACATTCTCCACTACATTCCTTTGACCATTACTTTCTCTAATTATATGTTTCAAAAATTTATCAAAAATATAATGACGTGGAAGTACTTTTGACGGCACGTGTCATTTTCATGTGGCAAATCTATATACTTTTCTATGTATTAATGGTCAAAGTTTTAAAATGTTGATTGCATGCATTCTAGAACAACATCAATTTGAGAAGGGATGGAGTATGACACAGCAATTAGAGTTGTTGGATCTTGGATTAAAGGTTTGGCTTCCCTAGTTCTTGCTATGCGTGCATGTCTGTGAATTTGTTAGATCCATGGACCTTTGAATAATTAGTTGTAATTTTTAACACCTTTGATTTTTTTTTAACTGGATAGCGTATTAAATTGAATTTGGTGTAAGATAAGCAGCCTTGGATTAAAGGAATCATTGCCTCTTATTTTTGGAGAAACTATTCCATTTCATAAGTGCTTTTTTTGTTGTGTTTGGACATTGGATTTTCCAGTATTGGACCAAATGGAACCTATGTCTTGGCCTTTTGGGGGGGGGGAAAGTTCTATGCTACTATAATAAGTGTGGATGCTGAATTTTGCTTCATTGATCAACTTTATGTAAGGGCTTTCTTCCTGTCTGTTGGATACACAAAGATCAGACGATCCATGAATCTAACTGGCACATCCAACAGTCATCATCTCTGCATGGATCTGCCCTCCAATCAACACTAGTTACCACATGCTCCCTATCAAATAGTCTATTACCTCATCAATGCATTTTTAACCTCTCTAGTGCTTATATTACTAGTCTAGATGCATTGCTCTAAGTGGCAGTTAGCCAGGTAGGTTATTAGACACTAAACTTCACGGTACATTATAACAAACTAGAAATGGAGATAAATGTCTCATGTTGGTTTAGAAGCTGGAATTACTTGCTTCATTGCGAATATGTGCTCCATGCACTGATTGAACATTTCAAAAGCTCAGGCTACAAGAGTATGGCAGCAGTATAACACCAATCATCAAATTTCACAGGCACGAAGAACTGAACTGCTATGAATTCAATTGTCTTGCAATCTTGCTTGTTATTCTTGTATAGCATGCTTTATTTATACAATGGAGAATTCGTCAAGATGTACATGGTGCTGATATTGGGAAGCTTATTAATTGTCAAACACAATGCTTTAAAGAATCAAGGTTAGACATCAAGATAATATCCAGTAGCAGCTTTGAGGGTTTTCTTGGTAGGCCTAACATGCCCGAAAGCAATTTTGAGTCCATTTACTTGTATGTTTTTGGATGAATTAGTACCGTGGAAGAACCCAAGTATGATTCGTCATTTGATTCGTTAGAGAGAGCATCATAAAGTTTTTAAAAGGTAGCTTCAATTCTGATTGCCATCTTTCAAGGGCAGATCCTTTTGGAGAGGTAATTCTCCCAAATAGAAGATGATTGTTTTCAGTTCAAGATATAGCAGAAGAACTATGTGTGCAATAAACATAGAGAAAGCTTACATATCAAGCACATAATTGATGCCTGGCCATGGATATAGTTAAACAGGTAGTCTCGCGCTTATTGTTTGTCACAGATGAATTTGTTGGTACTTCAAAGATGGTGGAGGCTATTCTCTTGAGCAAGATAATGGTGGTGCATAGGAAGAGGAATCAATATGAATGTTCAGTACAGGGTGACTCTGTGCAAAATTGTTTTGCATTTCGTTACTATGTCTCAGTTAGCTACAGCTTACAAACCATTATGTGTTGCCGAGTTAAGTGTATAATGTATCAAGTAGCAAATCTTTGAGCACATGGTTCCGCTAGCACAAAACCTGATCAAGCACCAGGAAAAGACTTCTGTTATTTCTTCTATCCAGAAAGCAGCAGGAAATATAAATGAATTGAACAGAGTCACTGACATATACTATAAGAGGCGTACTTTAGTGTAGATGTAGTCCTTTTCAGCAATGGACAAATACTACTGAATCTGTTTAGACCAGATATGGTCAATGAATCAATGTTTATTGGCTCTGTTATTTCAGCAAGGGTTAATCTTGTTTAACTGTTACTTCGTCTATCATTTCCTTGATCTGTTACTCCATCTTTATCTTTTGGGAGTTTATCTTTTCTCAAGTCAATCTCTAATTATCTGCTTGAGGAGTTGTTTGTTCAAATAACGTTGATCCTGAGTCCATTGTTATTGTCCTCCCCTTCATACAGAGAACTTGCTGTTGACCGCAGACCAGAGAACAGTCAAACTTGTTGACCTTGGTTTAGCAAGAGAAGAGACATTAACAGAGATGATGACTGCCGAAACTGGAACATACCGTTGGATGGCTCCAGAGGTTCTGCTACTGCCGCTTCATATTTGTCAATAATTGAATCCTTTCGTTTTGGTGCTCTTATTTGACTAACCCCCCAAAAATCCAGTTGTACAGCACAGTCACATTAAGGCATGGAGAAAAGAAGCATTACAACCATAAAGTAGATGTTTACAGCTTTGCAATTGTGCTATGGGAACTTCTTCACAATAAACTGCCCTTTGAGGGTATGTCTAATCTGCAAGCTGCATATGCTGCTGCTTTTAAGGTAACCACTGATACCTCAGTCTAGTGCGTGGAAGAATGGTGTAGCCGCAGTATATTGTTCATTATGCCCGTCCAATCTTACACTGATTTGACCTGGTGAAAGCTTCATTTCTGCAGAACATCAGACCAAGTGCAGATAATTTGCCAGAGGAGCTGTCAGAAATCCTAACATCCTGCTGGAATGAAGACCCAAACGACAGATCAAACTTCACACAGATAGTGCAAATGCTCCTCCATTACCTCTCCACCCTTTCGCCACCAGATCCTTTGACTCCGCCTCATGCATTCAGTTCGAAGAATGCAATTCTACCCCCTGAATCCCCTGGAACAAGTTCACTAATGGCTTCTCGAAGCGATCTCGGTGACACACCAAAAGGCAAGATGGAAGACAAGCCAAGGAGCTTCTTTTTCTGCTTTAGCCAGTGCTATTAGCACAGAGCAAGGAAACTCCCAAGAGGATGCAAATATCAAAAGAACGTCATCACCAAATGCGCAGCACCCATAGTCCATACCCAAAGAATTGCAGAAGTTCCTGTAGAACTGTTGTTCCTGCTAATCAGGCCGTCCCCTGCATCTGACATGTTTAACATATCGGCAGGATAAAACGAGTAACCTTTTGACTCCTGTTAGTAATGATGAAAATAGTTTTATAGTATATTTTCGGTGAACTGTGGTACCATCAAGCTATTCCATGTCTAAATTGCCCGCCCATCGTATAGTAATAACTGGCATTAATCAGTTTCTGTTGCAAAGGATACTGCAGGCTGTGTTCGTTCTCTGTGGCTTCGTTTTTCTTGCATCATTATTACTGTTATCTGAGAACTGTATTGGAGCTAAAATTAAGGGTGCTACAGCCTGCAGAGTAGTAGTGGATGCTCCTTGTTACAAATTGATCACCTAAATCTACATGACAATGTGTATGATTGATTTTTTTTATTTTTTTTATTTTTTGCCCCCATAAGGGGAACATAAGCATAGCTGCACATCCATTTTAAGGCTTGCCAATGTAGACTGTGGATGTTGAGCTAATACCTAACATCCATACAGATCAAGCGCCCCACAACATACAGATCAAGGAATGTAGCTGTGCCTAGTAAAGCTGATCCCGCCCCTCACTTGTACTTGTTGGTTAGCTATTTTCAGGAGGGATATTTTGGTCATTTTCATAGATCCAAGAACCTATAAATATCCTATGTATCTCTCATTTATATGGCGAGCTTCCTAGAACAATATAAAGGAATGGTTAAACTGGCAAGCTCTTATGGCCTTACTTTCTGGAGATTACCCCGCAGGCTTGTCGATAAGAGTAGGGCGGTCCTCGGATCCCTGAATCTATATAAACCCCTACGTCGTTTCTACTCTCGTGGACCAGGATCTGTCAAACGGCTGAAGTTCACCCCCTCACTTGTGTTTGGTTTTTACACTATTAACGGTGGAAATAATAACATTAGGCAACACCTTGATAAAAATCGTTATCCTTTACAAACAGTCCGAATGCCACACCAGTTGGGCCCTTGGGCCCGCTATCGAGCCAAAACCAAAGTTTTATCAACTTCAGTTGGAAACTGACTTATTTTAATTTAGTATCATCTTATTCACAATTTAGAAGCAATTTTGTTTTCCAGCTAACGAGTCGAGCGAAATCTAAGCGTAGTCACATTTAACTCAAATTCGACTCATTTTAATTTAAAAAAGAAACGAGCTTAGAGCAATTTTAAATCAAGTCAAATGAGATTTTCTGCCACTAAGAGTGTGTTTAGATTAGAGATATTTTATTAAAATATTTTAAGATTTTAGACTAAATCTGAAAACCTCTGAAAGAATTACCGCTCATCCAAACTAACCTAAATCTTTTTGTCTTCGATAGAAGCAGCATGTGTCAATTGCACTGCATCTACAGGGTCCGAGCTAGGAAAGGAAACATCATGTCCGTCTGCTGCGGTGCCAACTTGCCAAGGAGTACTCGTGCGTTTTCTATTTGCCATTTGCGTCACCACAGATGCAGTAATACCATGTGGTACTCGCGTGATCTCTGAACAGCGACGTGATTTGATAAAGGACGAGAAAAAGTACTACTAGTGCTACTGAAAGTCAAGAGCTAGACAAAGCGCGACCAAAGTTAACAATACCGGTTCAGCTCCAAAAATCATCGAAAATCGTTTGAAAATTGCTAGAAATTGAATAAATGTTAAAGTCAAACACTTTCAAATCGGCAGTAAAGAAATAAAAACATTCAAAAATCGACCAATTTTGCCGATTTTCGAATGATTTTCACCGATTTTTGCTGTTTTTTTTTCAAAATTGGCAACTTAAGTGACACCAGTTTCCTCGCCGAATTTTAACGATTTTTGGCACACTCAACGAATTTGGAAAAAAAATTTAAGGAAAATTAGAAAAAATGCATGAAATCAAAATAAATCCCAGTTAATATATAAACACATAGAGAAATATAAAAAATTTTGAGTTCATTTAATACTTCTGGAAAATCAAAAACAGTAATTAATGAAAAGGAACAGAGACACTATCAGATCTTTATAAAAATTTGTAAGCTTGATCATGATCTCAAATTTTAATTTTATCATAAATAGTTCCCAAGGATCATTTAATAAATTTTACAGAAATATTAGACTTAATTTTGTGTTCCTAGAAAATCAAAATCAAAAGAGCATATACAAGGACGGTAGCACTGACAGAATTTTTTTTAAAATACACATGTTTGATAACCATATGAAAATTTTACATCATCATTATCATTTCTTCAGGACCTCACAAATTTTTTTATACATATTAAACTTCATTTAGTGCCCCTAGAAAATAAAAAACAAAAGAGCATATACAAAAACAGTAGCACTGTTAGAATTTAAAAAAAATACACAGATGTTATAATGATTTGAAAATTTTATAGCATTATTAGCATTGCCTCAGTACCTCATTAAAAAAATTCAAAAATTTCTAATACTTTTTCTTGTTTTTTTCTAAAATTTTTAAATTTGAATTCCACTGGTTTACTGAGTAGTTTCAAAAATTGAGCCACATCAATACAGCCAAAAATTGTGAAAATTGAGCAAGTTTGACGGTATTTGGAACCCTGAGTGCGACGACTTTTAGGCATGAAGCCGTCAAGTCTTGGCATTGCAGCCTACGCTTGCAAAATCTTGCGATTAATTGCCAAGATTTTCAACCCCGTTTGTTTGTTTTTTTTTTTTGTTTCTCCAAATTTGCCTGTCCATCAACGCCCATGGAAGCACCGACTAAAGATCGCCTCCAATGCTTCCAACACAACTGCTTGAGGTCCATCGTTCGTAACACGGCAATTTTTCTCGGTTTCCATGATAATCGAACCGTTTCATGTGAATTCGTGCGTTAGAAATGCCCAGAGTGCTTCTATTTTTCCATGTACAACTTGATTATTGCTAAAGCAGTGATTCAATGCTTTCACTTCTGATACAAGTTAAACAAATCTTAAAACAAGTGAAGAGATAAGTAATCATTATCTATCTTTTATTCATCTTTTAATATTTATGCCACTGTAGAAAAAAAAGAAGTATGAAAGCACCTCTCTTAGTTGCTAGCATATGAGTCCAGAACAAAGTTGACCTGCCTATCCTAAGCAATCGAGCTACTTCTGGGAATCTTGGATGGGGTTGGAGCACCCAGTAGAATCGCCACTTTCAGTGGCGGATGTAAGGGAGGATGTATCGATCGTTATGGCTCTGATACCTCTCTTAATCTCTTAGCCTTTTTTCCCTTCGAGATATCGTATTGGCCGCTGTTATACAACACTATTGAGTAGTCCCTCTGTTTTTCTGCGGTCTACTTCACTGGCCACTGACATCAGCTGAACTAGCAGAACATACCCCCAAAAAAAAAACAATGCACCGATCGAGCGAGACAGCAGCTGTGACGCGGGCAGGAGGCCGATGGCGGGAGAGGAGACAAAGGCCAGGCACCTTTTCGGCAGGGGCTTCCTCGTGTCCGGTGGTTTTGAGATCCCATGGACTGACATCTTAGCCGCCGGGGCAGGCGTGCCGTGCAGAGAATCCCGGCCGCGGTACGTACGGCGCGTCGCCGACGCGCTAGTGGACTCACGCCTCCCAGACGCCGGATCCGGCGCGCGCGGACGGGTCGGTGGGTGACCCCGCGCGCAGGATGGTTGGGTACTTGGGTTGGGTTGTGCGTGCCACGAGGATGCTGCGCTTTCCTCCTCGCGGTGCCCGTACGCGCGCACGCGACGCGACGACCAGAGGCAGGCACGTCTCGTACGGCCTGGTAGGGAGGTTGCTCGACCTTTCGGTTTGTCAGTGTCTCTGCTACCAAAATGTCTTGTGTCATCTGCTTGGCTTAAGGAGCTTAATGAATCATTATTGTTTTTTCTTTAAAATTAATATAGTTTAATATAAAATTATTTATTTATCGCTTAACTGGCTATTCAAATTCAAGCTAACATGCCACTGTCGAGTCAAGTCCTATTATTATTTTTTTGTTTGAAGTGAACTATTTCAATTTTCAACTTATTATCTATTATAACTGAAGCACTTTCAATTCGAACCCAAATAAGCTTTTTTTCCCGACGCTATACTTAGCATATGAGCAAAAGAACGAAAAAGGCATCCACACTGACAACATCCCTCTCGCGCCGCTTAATTGTTCCTCACCCCTCCTACAGTGCCTACCACCTGTCGCGTTGTTGTTGAGTCAAACGTCGCCACGGATGCCACGTTTGGCACTGGTGCCTGAATCAACTTAACAGAAGTGGTAAATCATCATGCACATCCAAAAGTTACTTTCTTTGTTAATAAATATAAGATCTATAGTTTGAATGATCTTATTTAAAAATATAAGACTTGTATGTAGATTTAATAAGCCTTTCCTACTATATCCTTATTTATTATCTCTCAACTATATGCATTTATTCGTTACCACCTACAAAAAGTATTACTCTCTCATCTTCCAAAATAATTAAGATGGGTATACAGGTTATTTCCTCCTATGCATTTCTCAATTTCACGACAACCTTAACTATTGTATAAAGTCAAAATATACCTTATATTTGTCAACAGAGAGAGTATTGCAGTGGCAACAGCGAAGCTCCCATGTAGGCTGGAGGTGGCGATGCTTGCTGGAGACGGAGGTGAATCATCGAGCACATTCGAAAGTTGTAAATTTTTTATTGATGTTCTCCAAAATTTTCATGCGAAAGGTGCATAACGATTTTGATTTCATTTTCTTAATTACCTTTAGTACTACAACGAATCACAAGCCACACATTTCTAAGAATGAAGGATCCCGTAACCGGAGTTGATTTCATGGTTAGATGTCTTTTGGAATACGAGAATTTTTATTAATTTATACTCGAACCCTTTGCACGAGATTTACGCAGGATGTTTAAATTGCAACGAAAACAACACACTTGCGTCTTATATCTGGGTAGCATATATATAAAACAAGAAGATACCTCCAAGTACTTCACTCTGCACGCACGCACGTACTCACCTAAATGTGGATGTACGCGTGCACAACACACACATATATATATATATGCGCACGCAGTTACAGGCTATGCTGTATTGCTGTGCATGCATGCACACGCGCACACATGGGATAGGTTTAATTAATTAGGTCGTACTAGATGCTCGATCAGGTCAACCCTACGTGCATACTATACTGGCATGGCTACATCGATCACGAGTATACCGTAACGCAAATCATGCAGTATTACAGGTAGAACCGTAGAGGCCCTCTGCTCGCCGTAGCAGTAGTTGTAGGCCCTCTACTACGTACGCGGAGCATGCGCGCTGGCATCCACGCACGCAGCGCGCATGCACGGGATGGAAGCCTCCTCTCGATCGATCCTGCGCCTGTGGCTGTAGGCTCTTGTCTCCGCTCATAAATGGAGGCTTTGGAGCCTTCTCCTTGTTGCGACATGCATCCATGCAGATGCGTGGCGATACATAACATACCATACGCACACCCGCATGCAGGCTGGAGTGCATGCTCCGGATCTCTCTCTGCGTCGCCGCCGTGCATAGGGAAGTGCGACGGGGAGACAAGAAGATCGGGCCTTTGTCCCCATGCACCATCCAAAGGCTGAAAGGCGTTATGATCATTTCTGGCGAGACGCTCTACCTTTTTGTTTCTGCCTAGCTAGGCTCTAGCTATCAGCACATCCCGTCGATCAAGATTCGATACCTTTCCATGTCTTCGCACTCTATATCCTTTTTCTTATATAAAAAATAATGCATTCCATATTAGCTGCTAGAGGTTTTCGGATAGTTAGGACTTAGGAGTCACTATATATGTAACACTCGGGACTAATTATTCGAGGGATTTTAATCGAATTTTAGGTTATTAACTTAAACCCCACACCTACTCTGACAAGTGACACATGTCATACTTCTCCCCTATTTTTCTGAAAGAGTTAACATTGTAACGTCTGAACCGTTGAATTAAAAGGTGATGGTTCAAATCTTACAGGACATTGTAGCAAAAAAAAAACACTAAGCGGTTTTTTTCCCAATGCAAAGGATATTAAAGTAGTGTACTACAACAACACATTGTTGGACGATCCAGACCGTTCACTCGCTCGGATGATCTGGCCTACGAAGACTGCTTAAATTACAGTTCCCATATGAACTGCACAGAAACTCTTTCCTTTTTTCCCCCTCCTCTACGAATCTCTCCACCTCTTCGATCGAATCGAGCAACCAGCTACACGCACAGGCGTTGCTTTTGCTTCGGCTGCCGCCCTCCTCTTCATGGCACCTTCTTTGCTAGCGCCTCCATCTTACACCTCTTCCTTAACATTTGCCATGGTGGTAGAAAAACACAAGCCATATATATCATCATATGTTGCCACCTCACCCCAACCCCCCTCGATCTCCCCTATCCCTCACCAAATTTGGCGAGGAGATGGAGAGAAAGTATACAGCAATGGCAAAAGGGCTTGCGCGTGGTTAAACTACTGATAAGCCAAGGCACAGCGATGGCGGATCAATTTGGGTGAATAGGAGCCATGGGGCTCCGGTGCCAGCTGTTGCGGTAACAACGTTAAGAAGGCATTAGTGTTTTGTGGTCGCCACGCCTCATGCTGCATCCGGTTGCATTCTACTATTAGGTTGTGTTTGGTACAGCTCCAGCTTCACCAAATCTATGGATCTGGTGGAGCTAGATATTTCTAACTCCATTAGATCTGTGGAGCTGGAGTTGTATATATATTAAAAGTGTTTAGGTGAGTCATCTTATTTACATTTTAGACTAAAAATATAAACTTAATTCACTTTATTTTAGCTTATAAATTTTAGATCTAAGGTAAAACTGAAATCTGAAACTCTACCAAACATCAAGAGGTACCGATGGATGCTCGGGTTGTGCTTCTCCATGAAGGCGTGCAGCTAGCTTGTCGAGGTAACCGCTGGATGCTCCGGTCGTCGGCTTGGCAATGCAAAGCGTCATCTCTTCTTCTTGTCGCCGAAACAACCTCTGAGTGCGGAGTTTTATCGGTGGGAATTGGAGAGAGGAAGCAATAGAGGCTAGATTCGGGGAGGAAAGACTCAACGATACAAGTGACAATACCAGATGACATCGGATTCCAATCGGTTCCCACGTAAATCAAAATCTGGTTGGATTTAGCTTAGAGGCTTATTTGCACCTGTACTGATAGAACATAGGGTTTTAGATTGGGTCTGAACACTAGATTCCGAAAAGAGCAGAGAGATCAAACCGGACATTTTTCAAATTAAGAAACGAAAGAAAACTCGCCCTTTATTTGGTTGCCGAGTTTTCTCCCGAGCCGTCCTCACAGGATCGGATGGTTCGGGTCGCATGCAGTGCTAGTGTTGATTGATCTTTTTATCGGGTCTCAAGCACAAGAGTACGACCCTAGCTACTTAGCTAGCCCGAGACATAATAGCAATTTGTTTTGCCACTCGGTCTGAGTTGATATCCTCAACGGTGTAACGCGCGCGCGACTCGCACCGCGCGTCGTTCGTGTGGCCGGGCTAGCTAGACTAGACATCGGCAGCGGGGATGTTGGGGAAAGTTAATGGCGCGCGTTGGAACTAACGTACGGTAATTACAGTAAAAGTCACCCCAACTTATTTTTAGTATATATATATTGGTTTTTTACTATATAAAAGGGAGAGGAGAGAGAAGAGAGACAACTCTTATTTAGTAGCAAGCATCGCATGAGAACATAAGTACTATCGCTAGCTAAAAGTCGGTGTTAGATCTGACGCGAGCTGCTGTTAGGCCATTCACAGTGGAGAGTTTCGTTACACGGTTTCCAATAGTGCCACGTCATATTTAGATGTTTGGGTTGATGAATGAAACAATCTCTCTCAATGCACAGTTTCATTTTGCAGTTTCATAGGCATGACGTAACATTTAATTGTTGCATGGTGTTGTGATCAACTATGCCATATAAATTGTGTAGCCACTTGCAATTATATTTAGCATACTACAATATGGCCACACAGGATCCAGAAAAGGTGTGGAAATGAAACAAATCACTCTCAATGGGGTTTCATCCCAGTTTCAAAGCACTTAGTAACCGTGTACACTAGGTTTCATCCCCATGAAACTCAACTCTCCTCTCTCCTCATAAATTTGTTGCCATGTTACCACTTTTGCCTATGTGGCATCTCATTTAATGAGAATGAAACTCTCATGAAACTTGCACTGTGAATGGCCTTAGTGTTAAAGGTAGTGTCTTGTCAATAGCCACAAAGATGAAGTTAATATTGAATGTTAAATTAAATGTTTTAATGTTTCTCTAGAGATAACTTTTAAGGCAAATACAATAGCAAAATCTACTACTGACTAATAGTAACCTAAAAATCAGTTTGTACAATAACTATCTTTAAAAGTTGTCTCTAGATGTTATGCAGTGATGTGTAATAATTATCTTTTCTCTCTTGTACATAAATAATCTACATATAATTCCGTGCAAAACTGGCATCTAAATAAAATGCAGCTCTCTTCTCTCTCCTCTTTTCTCACCTTTTCATATAAACCAAACCTGATATATATAGACTAAGAGCTAACTGAGGTGATCTTATTGTACATATCCTTATAGATAGTTATTATATAAGCTAACTTTATTGCTTATTTTAGATAGCAGGGATAAGAGATAAGTAAGTAGTAAGTTTTGTTGTTGTGCTTGCTCTAATGATAAGGTGATTAATACCGTAAACAGCCTGCCATGCGTGCGTCCATTGGCCACCCACCAGCGGCTACGACTGCAGCTCGATCGATCACGCGACGTGTATTCATAGGCGCAAAGCCATAGCCCAAAATAACTGCCCGCTCTTTATTGTAAGTACACAAGACTACAAGTAGCGTTGCAGCAATGGACCCATTCTTTCAGGAAAAGAAGATTATCGCCCTTGTTTATATGGAGCATCTCAATATGTGTACTGCGTAATTTTAATTTTACGGTAGTCGGAGTAGTTTTTTTAGAGGAAATTAACTTAGTTTCCAGTTTTGACATAAGATTTGATCAACTGGACGCACCATCAAAAGCAGACTATAATTTGTGCTTCTACCCAATTTTCTAGCTAATTATGAGCTTCTTGTGAAATGGCAGTGGTCGTCCATATATACGCGAATTAATAGATAAACATCTTATGATGGGTAACACGTGAATATTTCATGAATAAAAGGATCATCAATTTAGAAAGTATAGCTAATCTTTTGTCCGCTTACTCCATAGACAAAAAATTACTCCTGCCTTGTACTTACTTGAGCTAGTATGTTACTACCTCTATTCTTTCTTACTTGTTATTTTAAACTCCGATATGGTCTTCCACTCACATTTTTTACCATTAATTTTTCTAATTACATGTTATCAAAAATTATAAAATATAATGATGTTGAAGTACTTTTGACGACAAATCTACTTATATCATTTTCTTGTAATAAATCTAAATATCTTTATAGATGTTAATGGTCAAAGTTTTAAAATATTAATTGTACGTATTTTAAAACGACATCCACGTGAGAACGCAGGGAGAAACATGTACACGTGCTCTGGTACAAAACGGGACCAATCTTGGTGTACATCAGTTTCATGGAATTTTGCCACCAAATCCTTTATACTTACTGCAACGAATACCTAGATTCCATACGAACTAGGTGAAACTTGTTCGGTGGTGTGAGGATGACTCGTGGGGACTGAGACCTAACTTCAGTTACATGCGAGTATTTACCAACTAGCGTGATCTTTGCAGTGCGATTAAACAAATTGCCCAAACTCCCGGTGGTTATGATCTACAGAGCAAGTTCCATTGCCATTCACTCCTCCTTCACTACAGTACCGAAATGTGTTCTCGGGGGAAGAAAGAGGAGAAACAATGGCCGACCCCACACCCATCGACATGACATGATCAGTTCATTTCCTTTCCCTTCCTATCTTCCCTTCCCCACTATATAAGCAGCGCAAGCGCCTCATCATCCGTTCATCCCCCACACACTCAACCACTCCGGGCGAGCAACCATCAACACAAACTGACAAACACACAGAAACAGCCATCCGTCGATCGCGCAGCATGGACGAGGCGGCAGCCAACGCCCAGCTCTACGGCCACGCACACCACCACCGGAGCAAGCGCGCTCCATCGGTGGCCGGCGACGCCTCCCCGACGGGCACGCGCTACCGCGGTGTGCGGCGCCGGCCGTGGGGCCGGTTCGCGGCCGAGATCCGAGATCCCATGTCCAAGGAGCGCCGCTGGCTCGGCACGTTCGACACCGCCGAGCAGGCCGCCTGCGCCTACGACGTCGCAGCGCGCGCTATGCGCGGCACCAAGGCACGCACCAACTTCCCCGTCCCCGCCTCGCCGGGAGGGTGCTGGCCGTGGGGCCCGCCGTCGCAGGCCGCGGCGCATCAGCAGCACGCGCAACCGCTCAACACCATCCTCCTGCACAACCTCCTCATGAGCTCCTCCCCCCACGGCTGCATCCTGCTCCACCACGCTGGCCACGGCCACGGACACGCCCACGCCCACGCCCAAGCGCATCCCCCTCCCAACTACACACCACCGCCTCCTCCTCCTACCGCTGCATTGGCCGCCACTGCCGTGACCACGACGACCTCGGCATCGTCTGCTCCGGGTGCCGATGAAGATGAGTGGTGTGGCCTCTTGCGGCGGGAGCCGCCGGAAGCCGGGCTGTTGCAGGACGTGCTGCACGGGTTCTATCCGAGCAGGCGACCGCGCGACGACGGCCTCAACGCCCAGACGGCGCCGGCCGTGGTGCTGAAGCCGGAGAGGCACGACGAGTTCGGCGTCGCTTCTTGGACCGGCGAGGACGGCGACGAGGACGACGGCGACTTCCCAATGATGCCGCAGGGGCTCCTCGAGGACGTGATCCAGTACCCGGCGTTCCTGGAGGTCGTGGCGGCGCCGTCCGCCATGGGCCGCAGATGAAGCGGGTGATGCCTGCTGCCGTCCGTCGCTCACCGCGTGCGTGCATGCGACGCGCGCGCGCGCTCTCGTGCATGCATGCAAAGGGTTGGAGAATCTGGTGCTTTTTTGCTTCGCAATTGCTTGGCTCTATGCCTCCCTTATCTAATCATGGTGTGGTGGTGTTCTGTGTACTAGTTTAACTTGGGTGGATTAATATATGGGCTGGTAGCTAGCAACTGCATGGAATTGAGCTTATTAAAAACATGACCTGTATTTATCACATCTGAATTGATCATGGTTTATCCAATTTTATGTTTGTTATCGGCCCATGCCCTATAGTACTAGTTGATGCTTTAAGGATTATTGAATCTCTCTGGTTCGTCCTGTATCGATATGTTCTTAATTTTGGGAATCTCTCTTTTTGTGCTAGTATTTGCTGTGATGTGTGATTAAATCTCCTGCCAAACGAGTAAACCATGCATTCATGCAGCCAAATGCTACCTTTATTCTAGCTCGTCTCATGGGTTGGTGTTTGTGAGATTCACACTTCAACTTCCGCGTTTCAATGAGAAGGAAAATGTGTGTGCGCGTGTTAGTGGTTGATACTCTTACGAGTACGTATTTTTACTCTAAATATACTATTTAAATGATATTATTATACCTCGTTAACCTTTTGAGCATACTCTAATACTAATTATAAGGTACTCGAAAGTGAGTTCTATGAAAAATTTCGTCATAATCCACCCTTTATAGCACAATTTGTGTATATGCTCTTTTTACATATGGAGAAGTATATATAAAAAATAAATAGTTTCAATGAAAAATTTTCAATCATACCATATTAAAGTATCTTAAATTAGCATTTAAGTATACCGAAGGCAGTAAAGAAGTATAACATATTCATTTAAATGATACATTAGAGGTGGGAGTATGCACTCTTTGAAGTAGAATTTATTTATTTTTATACACACATATACATACATACACATGTGTGTGTGTATATTATGCATTTTACTCTTGAGAGTAGTTACTTCTATCACTAAAATACTATCTAAATAAACTTAAAATACTCATTTATCATTTTGGGCATACTCATATAATATCTTTGTTCCTGTATAGATGACGTTTAGAAATAAATTTTGATAGCTAGAAAGACATGTATTCAGAAACTGAGGGAGTACTAATTATAAGATATTTCAATGTGATCCACATAAAAAAATTGCAAGGTTGTACATTATTTTTAGTGTATGTCATAAATACCTTTATATATGCAAATAAAAAGGAGTATATCTAAAACCTATATATACCACCTCAGAAAAAATATAAATATTACATAACTAGTATTATATACTAGTATACTACACATATATACCTTCTATTATAAGAAGATACTCTCTATATTGTAAGATACATCATAGGAAGTTACTACTACTAGGATTAGAATATATATATATATATATATATGTATAGAGGGAGAGAGAGAGTATATATATATATATATATATATATATATATATATATATATATATATATATATATATATATATATATATATATATATATATATGTAGTGTCTCTCTCTGTGTGTGTATATGCAAATCCAGGTCCACGAAGCCATCGATTCAAGCAGGTGCAAATCCCGGCATTCAATATCCATCAGCTACAACTACTGGGATCCTGCTTCGGCTTGTGCAGCTGTGTGCCTTTTGATCGTGTACGTGGAGGAGTACATAACTGACGATTCAGAATTGCAGATCCCCTGCCCTTGAAGGATACAAGACTTTGCCATCCACTCGCATTTGATGCTGCTACTCGTGCACGAACCATTGAAGCAGTGGCGGTTCACCGATCGAAAATCGATTGTACGCGATGGACACCGTTATTAGTCATAAAAGCAGCCAATTTCTCCTGTCATCGAAAACGCATTTACGCTCAGAACTTGCGGCGGGGATAAATGAGTTGATGGCCTTTAATTTACATGCACATATCCTCATGACGATTGATGAGCTCGAGCTGGTCAGTTTCGGTCACGTTATGCTATAATTGCGATGGAATTAGGGTGTGATGGAATTAGGGTGTGTTTGATAGGGATTTAGCTTTTTCAGATTCATGAAACTGGTGAAGCTGAAAATTCTAGTTTCATCAGATTCGTAAAGCTGAAGCTGTGAGTATATTAAGAGTGTTTTAGATAGATCATCTTGTTTACATTTTAGACCAAACATGCAAACTTAATTCACTTTATTTTAACGTACAAGTTTCAGATTTCAGGTGAAGCTGGAATCTGGAGCTCTACCAAACAGACCCTTATTATCACGTCACAACATAACACCGTACATGTCTTTTGACTATACATCTGATGAACCAATCAGTATCGTGAAAAATGATATATATACTCGAGGGGCGGATGTGGTATTACTAAGCGATTATTCAAAATTAATTAGATAGTTATATGTTTGTATTAATATATTTATTTATAGTTAAAAATTAATTAGATGTATTTTAGTTACCTAAAGTTATTGTAAATTATCACTTTAGAAAACATATTTTACATTTTATTATTTATACTTTACCCAAAAGGTATATACTTGAACTCTCGACACAATATTATAAACTAATTTATCGTACCTAGTAAATTAAAATAAGCTATTTTCATGATTAAACAGGGAAAATGAATGATTAATCAGAAAATAGCCAATTAATCATATTATATGGTCAATTAATTATTCGATTGCATTAATTGCACTTTGATTAAACTATCGGTGATGGTTTAGCCATCGTCACCAATTAATTGGCCGACGTCGAGTTGACTTTTTTCACGACAGTGCAATCAACAAGTTGTCAAATTCTAGTTGTTCCTTCTCGTATTGTATCAATCTTCTAGAACATGTGGTCTCAGTATACATCTCTGATGCGTATCAAGCGGGTTCTCTAATCTGTATCCAAACCGGTTCTAACTTCTAACGTAGGAGGGAGAGGCTATAAAGTGGATTCCACCGTTGGCGACGTTGGTGCTAGTCTGCTAGACTGGTTCCTCTACTAGAGCTCATGCCAAGCAAATAAAAAAAATTCATATTATTGGCTCAGTTGTTAAGCGTGCGACGGTCACCTCCACCCCAAGCTAGCCAACGTCGATCCGACGCTCAACTTTGCTCCTGTCGCTCCAGTTGGAAATCTATCTCTTTTCTAGCCTCTTATGCCTTATTTTTATAAATTTAGTTCTTTCACGAACTTACATGTAGATTTAGCACTATCTTCAATCGCAAAAGTACCGAAAAGTGACACGTCCTGTCACTACGGAAGGTTGTCAGAACTCCTAGGACAGTAGCAAGATGCCTCCCACGGTCCCTGGCTGTGGCACCAATGCTCCTCCTATGTTGCTTGGGCGCAAAAGCAGCTGGCCCCACGCTCGCTCGCCTGCAGCCGTGTCACACCGTTTCCGCACTCCCTGGACATGGTTGCGCCAGCTTCCATGCTCTCTGTGCGTGAGAGCGTCTTTCTCGGTGAGAAGAAGATCAAAACTACAAATACAATCATAGATATACTAGATTTGCAAGAGAAATAAGACGAGAAGGCTAGAAGACCTCAAGCTACCTCCCATTGAAATCGGGTCGAGGCCTAATGAGACCGTGCAACTGCTCCAGCAGCAGTTGGTGCCAACAGCGTCTCTCGATTATACTCTTATCGCTGCCAGATTGGATTTGCTAATATACACTGGAGTGATTTTCCCGAAGACATCATGTTATCTCTGCCTACATGTCCCAACTCCAACTTGGCTCCATGCAAGACCCAATAATCACGGATTCCCTTGCGTAGCTCAAACTTCTTATGCCTTGAGATCTTTTTTAAAAGAAAAAGACGAAAGCTCTGCCATTCAATTTACGAGGAAGAGAGGACTAAAACAGTTAGACATAAAAAAGAAGACAATTGGTGTAAGCGCCGGTAAAACACACACACACAAAAGGGTCAGAGAGTGGGACGGGGGAGGTGGATGTCCAAGAGATTTAGAGGTCTTTTAAGGCTTTCTTCTATTGTTGTATGTCTTCCTTAGCTCTGTCGGCCATAAGTAGATCTGGGAGTTAGATTGGGCTTTTTTGGGCCATCCTGAGGCCTGAGAGACATAGGGTGGGCACAACATGTGATGGGTTGGATTGGCATAGGCCAAACAGTGGACCATATTAGGCCTCGAAAGAAGGCCTGACAGGTAGTACAACATGACATGTCTGTTGGGCCATGCACTGCCAAGCTAGCATGGCAGCATAGCGACATGGTTGGGCTAGGCCGCATCGAAGGATAGTGGGAGGAGGGAGTAGTCAGAGAGGGGGAGAGAGTGTGTATTTCACCATGGTGTCGTTGTCGTTAGCTCATCGAAGGCGATTTTTTAAAAATAATATATTTTTAATAAAAAATTACATAAATAATATGGTGAAAATAAAAATAGCAGATTTACCCACCTGTCGCGCAATGAAATAGCGACAGAGTCTGTTGCCATTTGAAAGAGTGACAGACTCTCTATCACTATTTTAAACGGCGAGAATATCTTATTGCCAATCCAAACGGCGACAAAGACTCTGTCGTCATTTGGTTCGACAACAAAGAACTGCAAATGTTCATTTTTCACTAATAAAAATCATAACACTTTTGGAAATGTGCACTAAATTTTTTATATCAAGCATAGATGTGTAGCACAAAATTGAGGCTAAAAGAATGTTTTTGTTTACTGAATTACCCCCGTATGGTTGGGAAAATAGCCCCATGGCCCGCATGTGCCGCACATAGTTATTTGCATGTTTATATTAAATGTGTTGTCACATCCGTTGATGTTATTGTTGTAACTGGTGCAGTCATTGCATGTTTGAAGTTGAAAAATAACAGAATGGATGAATATGGCAGTTCATGTTCAAGGGGCATCACATGGCGCATACAATTTGGACGGTACAAATACTGGCACAGAGCAGCCATGAAAATAGTCAAAAGTACGATATTAGTTGGTTATAATTGACAACTTTTGGTTAGTCTAGCTGGTAAGGATGCTTGGCTCTCGCGTGGGAGATCTTAGACCAACTCGGCAATCTCAACCATATGTATGTCATCATGGTTATAAATTTTTTTAGCCTTAGAAGTCTATTTCATAGGGGTTGAAAAGGATGAAAATTTTGGTCATTTTGGCCGAAATTTTGGTTTTGTCTCCCTCAAAACTACTGAATCTCAATATTTGTTTTTTGTATTCAGCTAAAATTTTAAAATCTCATCAAAATTTTAGATTTTGTCAGCTCTTAAAATGTAGTCTAAAAATGAAATTTGGAACCTTGTTGCAGCAGCGACGCAATGATGTGAAGGACCTGAAGGTAAGGCACAAAGGCCAGTTCTGTTCTGTGTGGGAAGATGCGCCAGAATTAAGAACGTCAAGGCCTCAAGTGTCTGCGATTCTGCATGGAGTAGTTTCTGCGACGATCTTGTGTGGATTGGAGTTTTGTGTGCGTTGACTTATTTGCTCGCCGAGCTGTGTGTGCATATCTCCTAGACTTCAAGTGAAGTGAATCATATAGAGACGTAGAGTCCTGTCCAAGTTGGTCACGGCAAGAACGTATTAGTTCGCGCCATCGGTATCAAGGATCTAAACAGATCATGCCAGGTGAGTATGCGAAAAGTACATTCGGTCATTGTTAGCGTTAGAAGTTTGTATAACAGTAGAGACGATTAATGTCTATATACTTCTCTATCTCATTTAAAGACAAGACAATTCTTACAATAGATATCGTATTGAGGTCTTGATGAGATTCTATAATCTTTTAATTATAGTATAAAAAAGTATTTATTATAGGCAATAACTCACGTAATGATATTTTATGTTATCTGTATGGTTGTCTCTTTACGAAGAGACAGCTATACCCTCTTTCCTCCTTCTCTTTTTTTCATATCAACAAAAAAATTCTTATATAACAAAGCATATAAATAACTAGTATCACACCATTGTATATGCTCTAAAGGTCTTTTCGGTTCAATGCCACAGTTTGCCACATGTAAATTAGTTAAATTTGACTTTTCATAGTATTATTTGGTTTATTGCCATAGTTATGGCACGCTATACTTTTCTAGCCATATGGCCTTAACGGTCATTCATTTATTTTCTTCCCTCCATTTGCCTAAGTTGTAGTGATCGATTTCTTAGTCACAAGGAGCATAACATGCTACATCTGAGATAATTAGATTTGGTCAGATGGGTAAGTATCAACCATGCTTGACTAATATTTGGTTGGGTTACTTGGGCAGGAGTCAGACAGTGCTCAATCCAAATCTGTGCCAGGACGGTGTCACAAATCCTCGAATCATGGTTTTGTAAAGTTCAGATTCGTGGAGATCCAGCAGTACTGCTAGCAGTACGTATCAACAAAAAAAAAAGCTTCATCCTAGCTGGTAGCTACAGTGCTGTTCCTCTCCTCTCCCCCGTGCCACGCGCATGGAGGTCATCTTCGACTGCACGCGCAGGCCGGCGCAGTAAGCGTGTCCTTTCCTGTCCCTCCCGGCCGCACAGGAAGTAGCATGTGGCGGTACTGTGTTTGACGTGAAAAAGGCCTCCCTGTCGGGCTCTGCGCACACGTCCTGCCGCGCCCACGCCCAGCCGGGCAGCCAGCGGGCAAAGCAAAGCTGAAAGAGCGAGCACACGGGCACGGGGGGAGGAGTGCGACTTGGCCGCAGATTCCGTCGTGCCTGCGCACGTTCGCCCTCTCGTGCCGGGGTCGGGCATGCGGCGTCCCTCGGCGCGGATGCGCGGCTCCTTGGTCCTGACTTCGTTGCCGGCTACGACTGTTTTCTTGGTCGAGTGGCTGGTAGTACTGCTTCGAATTTCCTTTGCAAATTGCAATGTTTGTCCAGTCGCCTTATACGAAAGTACTAGTAAGGTATGCATAGAATTATGTAATTGTTAATAGAAGTAGTCGAATTGCCCGTGTATTTGTGTGGCTGTATACGTGCCTACGTACTATAATGTTTACGTTTGTACTTGACAATGTAATTATATTTGTTATACAAATCTCAAGTCTTAACTAGGGTTTACAAAATTGATGGTCGTAGATAAAATTATTTGACCTCGCAAAAACTAAAAACTAAAGTAAATTATGTAAATCTAGTTGTGGTTGCATTGGGCCTAGACAATTTTGGCACTATACCTGTCGGTGTTTCGAATACCGACAAGTGAATTTTTAGTCAAGGGTCGCGTTCCCTCTCCTTGAATGGTCTGACTCAGGGAGCCCAAGATGTATACTGGTTCGGGCCGAATGTCCATACTCCAGTTTGTGTGGTAGATCTATATTGCTTTGGGTGCAGATGACTGCACGGTGTTACAAGCAAGGGCTAAGGACTGGCCTTGAGTGCCTCGCACGAGTGAGAGAGCTCGAAAGCTTGAAGATGTTAAGGGCTCGAGGCTGTAGGAGCGTTCGAGCCATGTGTGTGAGTAAGAACAATTCGTTTGTCAAGCCGTCCCCTTTCCCTGAGGGTCCTGCCTCCCTTTATATAGACGGAGGGGGCAGGTTACATAGGAAATTGGAAAAGAAAGGAAGGGGTGTCCTACGCCTGGGAGTCTTGGTCTTCAGTCTTAGCGATTGACCGATGTCTGCTCGTCCCATGCCGGGTCGGTAGATACATCGAGTGGCATAGTTTTCTGTTTTTTCGGGAAGTGGCGCACCTACTCTCTGCGCGTTTGCCAGGTGCTGACGTCGTTACGCCTGGCTCTGGTGTTGCCTCGGGAGGGAGCGCATCCTCCCACTGTGCATGACTGGATGACGAGACAGGTGCTTGACTTCGGCAACCTCTCCGCTGCCTTGGGAAAGAGCCTCCTACCCTCGCACGGTCATTCTGAGCCGTTGTGTCCGTGGGGCAGGTGGCTAACTCGAGGTCGATTGGTGATGGTCTGGCGTGCGACCCTTGGCGGAGATTGTCTTAGCTTGGTCGGAGCTTTGTGGGGCGTCCGACTCATGGCGGGGGTCGGACCGCCCCCTGATTGGTTTGGTCGGGGACGAGCGCCCTTCGTGGCCCAGTGGGGCCTTCGGTTAGAGCTGGGCCTGGGGCAGCCCATTCGTTGTCCCGGGCCGCTGGGGGTACCTATGGTATGAGTACTCGTCAATACCCTACTTTAGAAAGAGAACAGAGAGTACAACTGATGGCAATCATCGATGGTGCTCCTTAATGTGTGGCAATGATCCTGGCATATGAGACGATACAATGGTGGGGCATGTTTACGCTGGACTAATAAGCATGCTTCAGCCGAGCTGCCAAACGAGCCGCGCCAACTGGACTGGCCCGTGGCCAGTACTATGGGCACGGTCCAAGTACGACACAATCCGAATGTAAACAGGTTGTGTCGACACGGCCCACTAGACTAGGCCGTGTTTAAGCTGTTGCCTCGGTCTATCGGGCCAGCACAACACGACCCAAGCACGATCTAACACAGTACGACCCGTTTAGCTTTTCTTAATTTATATAAATTTTTAAAAAGTTTTTCTACATTTCTTTGAGTTTTTCTAATTATTCTAGATTATTTTCAAAAAATTCAACATTTTTCAAACTTTTACTTTTTCTCAATTTTCTAACTTTTTTAAATTCAGAATTTGCAAATTTAACCCCCTCCACCATGCTCCCATGTTTCTCGGTCGTGGGAATCGGTCTCTCGCGCTTGTTAGTCGGTTCCCGCAAATACTATGCCTTAAGGGGAGCAAATCAGTATCTTCTTCCTTAAAGTGCCTCTGAGCCTCGATTTCATACCGCATTTCAGCAGAAGGTGTTATATGAGATATACAAAGAAAAGGATTTTACTGATTAGAAGTGGATTGATGGGAGCATATCAGCAAGCTTCCTCTATTTGTTCGTGTTCCAGAGTTGTTCATGGGAATTGAACTTTATCATCATCTTGCAGCATGCTGTGACTATGTTGGTGATATGATTTGTTAGTTCTACGCCACCTTGTTCATCCCAGATTCTTTTGACTCCACCTCTTGGATGACAGACTCTGAGACCTACACTGCCACCAAGGAGTTTGGCCATGCTCTGGGTGTGTTCTATAGTGGCTATCCCTTGATCCATGACGATCTTTCACTTAGGATCAATCTCATTTGCATCTTTTATAATCCAGTAGTCAGAAGAAGAAGGCCTGGGAAGCTAGCTGGTCTTCTTCCTTAGCCTAGCCTTATCAACCAGATTTTTTGGGTCACCATTCATCTAAAGAGTGGAAATTTTGATGAGATTAGAGACTATACTTAGAATATCATCAACAAGATCATGCAGCAACATAAATTTGATGTAGTAGACTTCATAATTAGAGAGATAGCATCTTCTACACGTAATCGTGCAAAGACCATTTACTTTGCACCATACATTGTGGCTTTGATCAAGAAGAACACGGGATATGATGGCATTGTGGCTTGGTTCACAAGCCATATGAGCCTCGAGAGGCCCCTTCTCGAGGGCTCCAACACATGGCTCAGTAGCATTAGGATGAACCTAAGCATGAGCCTTCCATGATCCACCTCAACATGCTACTCTAGCTAGTCTTGCGAGCCTCCGCACTGATATGATGAATGAGTTTGCTCAAGTACATACTTTTTAGGCTTACACTCGTGAGATGGTGGAGCAGGTTCGGGAGCACATGGATGCTCTTGGTTCATCTTTTGCACAGCTTCATGATGAGAAAGCTCCTATTAGCTATCGTTGTCGCTATGGTTGTGGCTCTCGTGCTCCCCCCTCCTAGACATTCCTTGAGGCTTCTTTGTTTTTGGTCCTTGATGCCAGAGGGGGATAATAAATGGTGAAGCAATGGAGAAGTGGTGATGAAGTAATAATAGCGCATCTATTTATTAGGATAAGCTCTTGGTTTAATGTGCTCTTTGTAATCTTTGTAAGCTTATGAACCTCTTATGTGAATCTCTTTAAATATTGTATGGATCTTATATATTTTGTGTGGATGCTAATGTGGATTATCGTATTTTGGACAATTATCTCTTGTATTAATTTCTTTTAACCAAAGTAGTTTGTTTTTGGGTTGTCTGTCTTGTGCTTGCATATGTATGTGTGTGTGTGTTGTCATGCCTCCATAGATCCAATGTATAGAGGAAACTTTACCAAAATTTTTTAAAATCCACAAGTGTGGATGATTTCATCTCAACATCTTTATGCACACTTTTATGGGGAGTTTCACCTATAAATTGAAGCTTTGCTGGCATTTTATTTCAAAATTCACTCACTTTCTTATCAAAGAAGTGAAATGCTATTAAAAACAAAAATCCTAGAGTATACAACATGTTTCTAACTTGACATATAATCAAAAACAAATTTTATTCTCTCATTGTTGTTGATGTTGTCACCAATTACAAAAAAAGGGATATCAAAACATCTAGGCCCCTAATTTAATTCATTTTGGTAATTAATGACAATCAAATTTTAAGGATTAACACATCTCTCTAAGTATATATATGAGAAAGGTTTGGTTCTCATCGTAGAAAGGAGCATGTGAACACATATGGCAAAAAGAAATGACTATGGATAATTCAAACTTAAGGCCAAGGTATAAATGTATAAGGACCTTTTCATAGCTTTTACTGGTCTCGAAGTTTAGAGAAAAGATCGGATTGCTAGAAATAGGTGCCGCACTCAATGGCTAGTAGCTTGAAATTGTTTAAGATCAAAATGGCTCAATAAGTGTACATGCTGGATCTTGATTGCATTAAAAATTCTCTGTGAACTCAATTATTCTTTAGATAGTTGGTACTACCGCCATATAGAAAGTACTACCATTGATCGGTAGTATGGCCCTTCGATCAGGTCCGATAGTTTTATTCCAGAGAAGGTGTTTTCACTGATTTTATATGACTGGCACTAACAACATTGAACGTCCAGTACTACCGTAGGTCGGTAGTAACGACATTTAACAACGGTAATTATTTTTCAAAAAGTGATTTTTGTGGACTTTCTTTGAGTTTCAAATTCTGGCACTACCATGGACCATAGTCCAGTTGTAGGATCAAGGATAACCGACTAGAGTAGGGGTGTATAGGAGGTTTCTAAATTTTTAATTCTACTTGCACTTTGTTAAGTTTCTAAGCGAAGATTGGCAATAAATGAGATTTTACAACTGTTACTTCTAGTGATCACAAGTCTTTTTAACAAAGCAAGTATGAGCAATAAAGGATACTAGATTCAAATATAAACAAATTGCTAGAAACAAGAATTTAGCACAAGAACAATTAATGCAAATCACAAGAAATGAGAGACAAGAATTTTATCACGTGGTCTCGAAAACTTGCCGATCTCCCCTAATCCACGTTAAGGTGACTTGAACTCCTTCAAACCGGCTCCAACCGCTTGAGGCTTCCTCGATCACTCATGGTAGCTCTTCCCCACTCTGGGTAAATGAGCTCCTTACCTTCACAACCGATCGGGCCTTCTCATAAGCTCCCTTGAGAAGATCACCGATTTCTCGCGTCTCTGAGCCGTCTAGGAGGCGGCAACCTCTAAGAATAACAAGTCTTGACGCTGTAGGATCGAGGATGCGCCTAGAGGGGGGTGAATAGGCGTTTTACAAAATTCGATCGCTCACTAATTCAATTAATTCGCTCTAATCAACCCCTATGTCAAAACCTAATCAAAGATATATGCGGAAGCGATACACTAGGTTTTGACAATTAAAGGCCTAAATCAACTAGGCTCACTAGTACACTAACTAAATTATGCTCTACACAAGAATTGCTAAATTGATAAAACAAATAACACTAAGCAATTCTAACACAATCAAACAATCATAATATATCAATAAAGTAAATACTTGAATGTAAAAGAGACAAAGGACAAATGATGTTTTTCCGTGGTGTTCGGAGACTTGCCGGTCTCCCCTAGTCCACGTTGAGGCAAGCCCAAACACTTGGACCGGCTCCCACTTGAGCACCCGCCTCAATTTCACTAGTCGTGGTTTTTCACGCTTTCGCGTAGGCTCAACCCGAACCTTCACAAACTTCGTTGGGGCTTCTCACAACCTTGAGAGCTCCCGCGCATGACGCCTACGCCGTCTAGGAGTTGGCAACCTCCAAGAGTAACAAGCTGATCCTTCGCTCGAGCTTCACCAAGCACAACACATGCGCTCCCGGTGACCACCTAGTGCAACACAAGCACCAAGGCCTTCCTCAAGTGCAACACATGCACAAGAGGCTCTCAAACCACTACCTAATTGCAACACATGCAATGAGGGCTCACTCTTAAGCTCAAGAGGCAAATGGAGAAGAGCAACACATGCAAACAACTCCAACACAGCAGCAACACCCTGCCCAAGCCCCCCAAGGGGTCTATTTATACCCCACCAAAGAAAACTAGCCGTTTGGGGGTAAAATCGGGCAAAATCAGCAAATCCCGGTACTACCGCCCTCATAGGGCCGGTAGTCTGCCGTGAGTCTCAACGGCCGGCTAACGGCTCTTTCGAGATTACTGTCCTCGAGGGCCTAGAGTACCAAGCATTCTGACCAACCGCCTTGACCACCAGAGTGCCACGGATCGAAACCAAAACACAAAGACACTGGAGAAAAGCTACCGACGATGAACACTCGGTAGTATCAAGCCATGTCTTGACACTACCGCTCCCATAAGCGGTAGTGCCGACTTAGCGATACTACAGCACATACAACGTCGGTAGTCTTGCCAAGGGAGAAAACCTGATTTTCAACATGAAAAACATAGATTAAACATTAATTAACATCAATCATAAAGATTAGGTTTGTCATTAAACATAGATTAAACATTAATTAACATCAATCACCAAAACCAAAGGTGCTTGAACTTACAAACGCTTGCTTGAGGTCGAAATTGAGTGTCTAAGGCACAACACTAAATGCACCACTCAATTTACTCCTAACTCTCTCAAAGTATGAATTGAATGCACGAAGAGTTTTGGAGACTAGCTAGAGCTCAAATGTATTCAATGAAGACCAAAAAGATACTCTAAAATGCAGATGGAGTGTATTTATAACCCCCAACAACCAATTCTAACCTTTGGCCAAAAGTTAGCCAAAAACGTCCTGAGAGGCCGGTCATACCGCCCTTGGGCCGGTATGACCGCCCCGCTAATGGTCGGAACATTGCATTTAATGCACGGTCAGTGACTGTTGGTCACATGATCAGTATGACCGGAGGGGGTCCGGTCATACCACCCTCCTAGGTGATAAAAACATCTGTTCTGGAAAAAACGCACCGGGAGGGGGGCGGTTGCACCGGAGGCCGGTATGACTGGAGGGGGTCCGGTCATACCACTCCCTTTAAGAGCAAAAACACTCCTTTCTGGAAAAAATAGACCAGCCTTAGGCTAGGTTATACCGATGCCTGGTGTCGGCGTATTTCACCGGACAGGACCCCGTCAACAGACAGGGGGTCCTCCGAGGATGGAGGTTAGGGTTCGGTAGATGGCGTCTTCGCAGTTGGAAACCCTAATGACTCTCGCACAAGGGATTCCGGGGATCAACAGATCAAAGAACACAGCGATGTACCCAGGTTCAGGCCCCCCGGAGTGGGTAACAGCCCTATGTCCTGCTAGATCTTTGTTGATGAAGTATGGAGGCGATTACAACGCTTCTTTCAGTTTATTCTGCTCTTTTTTCGCTAAGTCTTTCGACTGATCGACCGACCTCTCTTTCCCTATGCACCAGAGTTCCCTTATATAGAGTGGGCTGGCTCGGGTAGGTAGGAAGATGACATCATACTGATCTACGACTCATTAATTACGCCCATCACTGTGGTCTTATCATACTGACCCATGACTCATTTATTACATCCATCGCTGTAGCCTTGTCCTTCAAGTAGGCCGCCAAGGAGGCCGATGCCCGTGCGGCGATCGATCGTCGCGCCTTTGTGGTGGCCGACCCGTGAGCGGGGCTCGTGGCTCACTTTCTCCACGGCGCTTCGGCGAGAGGGCTGTCGCCCACCTTTCGCCAGCCGCCACGTAGTCTTACTTATCTGCGGTGGAGAGGGTACCCTGGCGTAAAGTACACCGACACCTGGTATGACCGGAGGGGGCCCGGTCATACCAGCCCCACTGCATAAAAGTGAAAACCTATTCCTTTTGATTTTCCCTTTGAGTATGTTCGTTACGGAGATGTCTAAATGCATATGTTTTGAGCCTTGACACTTTTATCGACATCAAACACGCGACAAAGACCCCTCTTAATAGTACGGCACCTATTTTAGCAATCCGATATTTTCTCCAAATACCGAGATCGGCAAAAGCTATGAAAGGGTTCTTAAGTTTTATACCTTAGCCTTCTTGCCTTATTGCGTTGTTCATCAATTTCATGCTTCCATGCTTGTTGAAACTTAGACCAACCTATTCTCAAATACTCAAATTGCAAATGTTAGTCCTTCAAACCATGATTGTTATTGATTACCAAAACCCAACCGAATTTGGGGGCCTAGAGGCTTTCATCGGTACTACCGCATGTCGGTAGTACCGCTGATTAGTTGACGGTAATAGTTTTCCAGAGAGAGTGTTTTGGGGTTTTATCTGAGAATTCAATTTTTGGCACTATCAGGTTTTGTACACTAGTAGTTCTGGACCTATGCCAACGGCTAGAACCATGTGCAATTAATGCTTCAACCTACATGTCAATGCTAAGGCCAGTACTACCAGACCTTGTTTGCCGGTAGTACTGAATTTCACTGTTTTCATTAATTTTCACTTCAAATGGCTAATTGAAGGGTTTGAGGCTACAAATATCCCCTCTCTTGCGGCAAGTGTAGTGGTTGGAACCTTATTGAATATATTTTGAGCCTTTGCTATTCTCTCTTCACCTTTGAGTTTTAAAATTCATATTTTGAGGTTGTTGAGAGCATTCAAGTGTGTGCAATCATTTTGAGCCATTTGTCACACTTGAAAACTTTAAGTAAGCATATCATTGATTCATTACTCTTAGAGTTTGCTAACTCCTAGATAGCTCGGGGGAGAAATTTGGTGATCTCTTTAAGTAGAATTACGAGGAGGTCCAGTATTGTGTGAAGATTGTAGCTCACCTGCCTGGAGAGGAAAGAGTTATCTCTAGTGGATTGAGGAAGACTCATTTGTAAATGGAGCTGGCTTGATTCATTCAAGCTACCTCAGCGTGGATTAGAGGAGACCAGCAAGCCTCCGAGGCCACAGAAAAATTTCTCTCTTGTTCATTTGTGGTCTACATTCTTGCAATTAACTTTATATCTTTACGTTCATGGTGATCATCTTATTTGTTAGTATCTTTTGATTTGCAAGCTTTGATTAGACTTAGGTTGTTGGTGCTCTTTATGAAACCTAGAATATTTGGGCCTTAATTGTTGAAAACTAAATTTCTTCTTATACTTGCTTAAAAATCTGTTTATAGCCAAAAGAATTTTAAAAACCTCCTATTTACCCCATTTAGTCGATTATCCTCGATCCTACAGGGGTTTCTATCTCCAAAAGTGCATCAGGCCAAGCTAGTGTCTGTCCATGAGCCATATGCACGATTTTGGCCTTCACAAAGGTGATTCATCCGATCTGGGTCACGGGCCTAATTTTTAAGCCATGTGTGGAATCCTTCTCTTTAGCCATCCGTATGTGTGCTTCATATTGTATGTGGTATTTTTGGCATTTAGAGGGCATTGTGGATACTCAATTTTGGTTGAACTCGCACAAAGGGGCAGCATAGTAATGTCGCCTAGGTTGAGGCTTGCTGATGGCTTTTTTGGTCCAATGTCCGTTGGGGCATATCTATCTCCACAGGAGTGTCGCACCAAACTGGCATTTGTCCAAGTGGCCACGCACATGATTTCGACCATCGTAGAGGTGGCTCATGTGGTGATTTTTTTATCCAGGACCATTGGCTTGTGTTTTTAAGCTAGGGTGAAATCCACTACTATAGCCTTGCGTCATGCGGTTGGCATTGTGTGTATGCATTTTGGGAGTGCAGGAGGCATTATGGATGCCTGGTGTCAGTAGAACAGGCATGAAGGGGCCAGAACAACAATGTCAGCCTAGGTTGGGGCTTGCTGATGATGTTTTTTAGGCTAGCAGCTATTCGGGTATTTCTATCTCTACGGGAGTGTTAGGCAAAGCCGGCAATGGTCCAAGGAGTTGTGCATGCAATTTTTAAGCCAAGGCAAAATCCACCTCCATATCCCAGCGTACATGTGTTTCACGTTGTGCATGATTAGTTTGGACGCGCATACTCAGAGCTGATTGGATGGACTCAAAGAGGCCCGTGCAACAATGTCGCCCGGGGTCGGGCCTCGTCAATGGAATTTATTTGGCTAGCGTCCATTGGGATGCTTTTATTTGTATGGCAGCATCATGCGAGACAGGTGTTTGTCTGGGTGCCGCATAAACAATTTCAGCCTTAATGAAGGTGATTCATGCAATGATTCTTTCGTTCCGGTCATTGGTTTAATTTTTAAGTCAAGGGCAAAATCCACCTTTGTAGGCATGCGTACATGTGTGTTGCATCTTGTGTGGTCATTTGGGATACTAGGTGGCATTGTAGACTCTCGTTTCTAATCAACCGACACGAAGGGGCCAACACATCAATATCGCCTTGGGTCGATGCTTGTCGATTGCTTTTTGGGCTAGCGACCATTGAGGCATTTTTATCTCCACGAGAGCGTTAGGTCAAGTCAATGTTGGTTCGAGGGGTCGCTTACGTGTTTCACAGAGGTGATTCGTGTGATGATTCATCCACTCTGACCCATTTGCTTTTTTTAAGCCAAGGCAAAATCCGCAAGTGTAGCCCCATGTACATGTGTTTTGCATCATGCGTGGTCTATTTGGGTGCCTCGGGGCCAACATGGATGCTCGAAGCCGATTGAATTGGCATGGAGGGGCTAGCACAAAAATGTCACTAGTGTTGGGGTATATTGATGGCGTTTTTTGGGCTAGAGTCTGTCAGGACCAACACAGATGATTTTGACCGTTACAAAGGTAATTCGTGTGGTGATTCTTCTAATTTGGACCGTTGGCTTATTTTTAAGTCAGGGGTGAATCCACCTCTATGGCCCCGCGTATATGCCTTTGGCATCGTGCGTAGACATTTTTGGTGCCTAGGGTTATTTCGAAGACAGGGTGCAATCCACCTCTATAGCCCTATGTTTGTGTGTTTCGCATCATATGTGGTATTTTTGGGTGACTAGGAGGCACTTGGAATGTATGGTGCCAGTCGAACTAGTACCAAGGGCCAACACAGCAATATCGCCCGAGTTTGGGCTCGCTAACAGCTTTTTTGGGCCAGAGCCTGTAAGGCATTTCTACCTCCAGTGAAGCATCGGGACAAATGAGCATGTTTTGAATGGCTGTGCATGTGATTTAAGGGGGTGTTTGGGACAGCTCTAGTTTCACTAAAATCTGTGGAGTTAGTGGAGCAGAGTATTTCTAGCTCCAGAAATTTATGGAGCTGAAGCTGTGGGTACATTAAGAGTGTTTAAGTAGATCGTCTTGTTTACATTTTATACTAAAAATATAAACTTAATTCACTTTATTTTAGCCTATAAGTTTCAGATCTGAGCTAAAACTGGGATCTAGAGATCTCCCAAACAAGGCCTAAGCCTTCAAAAGGCGATTCATGTGTTGGTTCCTCCAATCGAGTGGTTGACCTATTTTTTAAGGCAAAGATGAAATCCACATCTATAGCCTCCCCACATGTGCGTTTTTTTGGACCAGTGGACATTGAAGGGTTTCTATCTCTGTTGGGACTGGTCCATCATACTCTTCTCACTATCGGTGCTTGCCAATATGCTCGCCATGGGGATACCACTACTAATAGCCATGTATGGCCATTACAGCTCGCTCATGGTCAGATTGTCATGCTCTTGTACTTCATCGGTACACACTGTGTGGTTGCACGTGGACCCGGATATGGTGTCGCTGGAGGGTGGGCGTGCGGCGATGAGGTGGAGGCGGCGGCAAACAAACGGCTGCACATCACCATGCGTCGGGCGTCGGGCGTCGCGACATGCAGTCACTGCTAGTGGCACCACGAACGTCGAACTTGACAGAGCGAGAGAGAAATATGGAGATGACAGCTCTAATGCGAGGCTAGGGAGGATTGGCTTATTTCCTTTTGTATCAAAATTGTCTGGAAGCAATCGTTTGAAATAAATGAAGACATTAAGGAACATATCGCAAGATTAACAACAGAGAACATGTTCCTTTATCATTAGGGTCTGTCTGGGTTCCAAATCTTGGTGAAATTTTGAATTTTGGCCAGGGCCAAGATTCTAAATCTCGGTAAAATAAAAAAATTTGGGTTTGCTACAGTAATTTTGGTGTAAATTTCACTGAGATTTAGGATGTTTGGTGCAATTTTGATGGTTTTTTTATCGAATTTCAAACCAATTATTTTTTTGGAGAATTGTAATGCTTTTTATAAGAAATAATGTGAAAAGTTTGTACAACATATATATACAAATTATGTAAACCTAACTTGGATTCTGACCTTAAATGATGCATTTTGGTCTAAATTCCAACTTGGATTTCGGCCTTAAATTGTATTTGGTCTAAACTCTAAATTGGGAATTTTATGTGCAAATACTTAACATTTTGCATTCAAATAGATAGAAAATGTAGATAAATGTTTGCATGATTTTTTCATATTTTTTTCTAGCCTCGGGAGACCATTTCACATGGGTTAAAAACCACCAAAATTTCAGCTAATTTCACCAAAATTTTGTTGATTTCAGTCGAAATTTTGGTTTAAGGTTCCTTAAAAATACCAAATATGAAATTTGGTTTTTGAATTTCATCTGAATTTCAACCAAAATTCTAAAATCTCACTGAAATTTTGGATTTCGGCCACCCTCGAGATGTGATTCGAAAACAAAATTTGAAGCCTTGGGGTTTATCGTCGACAAATATTATGGCGTATTATACTAGTAGTATATGATGTATAAATAGAAATATGATCTAGCTATTTATTTATTAAGGGTATTCCTACTACTAGACTACAAGAGGTAGTATAAATAAATACTAACTAATATGATCTACTGGATCGAAAAAATAAATGATATATATTGAATTTAGAGTACCATAGAAGAGCTCAATTCATATTTATTTACATTTTTTGTGATACTTTCTAGTATGTTTACCTCTTTTTAATAACATCCAATGACTATGATCTAGGCTTATAATTAAAGTCTACCAAATTAAAGGCTAGATTTCTTTTAAAAATTTCTGGCTTATTTATCTTTTTTAAGCAGCAGTACATATAAGATTAGACCAGCCTTATCTTATTAAGTACTATTTCAACTACTCAACAATTTTTCGCACCATTGTTAACATAAATAAAGGATAGTAAAGACGAAACAATCACACTCTTGATTTCCTCAACAAAAAAATATTGTGAGATGGTATTTTCCAAAAAGCAAGATAATAACATAAAATAGAGGTAGCGGCAGACCCCACGGAGGGTCAAAAGGGCTAGGGCACATCCTACCTTCCAACAAGCAGAAGGGTGATCTGTCGTGGGCAGAAGGGCGGTTGGGGATGAGAGGGCAACAGCACGATAGGCTGTAGATCAATGAGCACATTTTAAGATTTAGTTCTAGATTCCTGACTGAATAGAGAAAGTACTACTGTACTACTAGTCTATGTCGGATGGGTATGAAAGAAAACCTTTGTGGGCATATGCAAATGGCTAGGGGTGAAAATCAAGCTAAATCCCTGTTTTTTCGAGCCTTTTCAAAATTGACATAGTTTGATTTAAAATCATTTTATTTATAGTTTGGAATTATTTTTAGAATCGAGCTAACGAGCTGAGCCGAGCCGAGTCAGAGTAAAATCTAATTTCATTTGAAATTGACTCATTTCAATGTTTAACCAAAGAGCGAGTGTAATTGGCGCAATTTTCAACCGAGCCAACGAGCCCCACAAATGAGCTTTTTTTCCAGCCCTGCATATGGCTTAGTGCGCCAATACGTGTCTAACTAATCGATATCTTGTCACAAAAAAAAAACACCAATCGATATCAATTTCCACAACAGTAGGTATACTCCTAGTATTAAATCCATAGGGATTCTAGGCTCTCCACATGACCACGTCAATTTCAACGACGTGGCCACTCGCTGTTGCGCCACGTCGCTAGTTTACTTCCGGCGTTATACGGTTCAAGTATTTTAACGCTGTTACTTGATCACAACGTTCACACGGTGCGACTATAAATCCTCTCGTTCTCACAGTATCGGTCACTGTTCGAGCCCCGCCCACGCTTCCTCGTACGTCGCCCGTGTGACTTTTGGTCGATTGACACGTGGCGTGGTGCGTGGCTGGCTATGGCGTTTTTATGTCGGTGCTCCTCAACGAGAGGATTTATAGTCGCACCGTGCAAACGTTGTGATCGAGTACTGTGAGAACGAGAGGATTTATAGTCCTTTTAGTCCAAAACTTCAAAAAACTTCAAAAGGCCCCAGACTTTTAGTCCTAGGACTTAAAAATTACGTATTAGTCCTTTTAGTCCCTTTTTCCCCGAAAAGGCCCCAGACTTCAAAAAATACATATTAGTCATTTTTTGCAGGGAGGCCCATATTAGTATGTTGTTTTGAGGGGAGGCCCCCGAAACTTTTGAATTTTTTTTCCGTTGAAATCCCCCGAAAAATACGTATTAGTCGATTTTTTTGCAGAGAGGCCCCTAAAAAATTCAAGATTTACTTCTTTTTGCACAAGGTCCCCCCCAAAATTACATGTCGCTTTCGAAAATTTCGTATTAACCCTGTTTTTCTGTAAAAGGCCCATCGGAAATATTAGCAATTGCATCTGAATCTCTTTTTCCCGAAAAGACACCCCAAATAAAGGATTTTGCTGGTTTTTTTGGGGAAAAGGCACCCAGATATTTTTATAGTTACATCTGTCTCCCTCTTTCTCGAAAAGATTCCCAAAGATCTAGATTTCGCTATTTTTTAAAAGACTCCGCAAAATTTAGAAAACTACATCAAGATCCATTTTTTGCGAAAAAGGCCCCTAAAAAATTTTAAAATTACGTCCAGATCTTTTTTTTGCAAAAAAGTCACCGAAAAATCCAAATTTTAACGGACAGAGTTTTCCTCGCAAAATGACCCCAAAAATTATTCATTAGACGCGTGAATGCATTGTAGTTCCATACAAAAGTCTTGACAGCATGGCCCAACGAAGAGCTAGATAGTACTGTACTGCTTACCTACCCAATGTACAGTACAATGGGACGTACACGCAGGACGCAGCTGGTACCAGCCCGGACAGAAAAAGCATGCTGCGCGATTAAAAAGGATCCCTGCAACGCGGCCGCGGAATCTGATCTCTCAAATCATGGCAGAATTGTTTGCTGCTGACAATGCAAAGAAAACATTGAGACCAGGCAATCCAAAGCCAGAGACAGAGTCCACAAATTCTCTCCATTTCTCTGTCAAGTTCCAGGACTCTTATTGGCCGGTGTGTTGTTATTCGTCCATGTTCCCAGTGCTCCTGTCCGCACAAGGTATATACTACTTCCGGATTGTGAAAAATGGCTCTTGCTGTAAGCCTACGACTCTTAATTTTAGTTACAGTGTTGCCTTAAAAAAAAAGTTACAGTCTGCTTAGAGCTAGAGCATACTTGGAGGAAGTTTACGCACACCCCTTATGTCGTGTGCCCGCCCTTAACGGCGATCGAAAAAACAATAAATATATGCTGAGAATTGATATGCATACCACATTTTAACGTACCATGCATACTCTGATACTCTTACGAGTTTGGTGAAGAACCAAACCGGTAAGTCTTTCCTTCCTGTTTCGTGTGGGCCGAAGCAACAGGCAAAAGAGCGATCATGTGAGTCGTATGAGCATGTACAGCATGGCTCTCTATACCATTCAACATGAATGAGGATTTCAAATTTTCTAAGGAGATGGCCGATGATTTTAGCTCTTTAACGTGTCATACAAGATTAAACTCTCCATTGCAACTACGTCCAAGATAGGAGCCAAAAGTATGAATGGAACATGATATACAACTACGACGCATTCTGTAATGTGTAATGACTGACGAGTAAACATGTAGTATGAACTTTTGTCTCTAATCTCATGACACTAACCTATTTGGGCCACCAAACCATAACAAACCTATTTATTACATGTCACTACCTTGAGCTTGGTTTGATGCCCCATATGCATGCATGCAGCCAAGGGCTCAAGGCCAACGAGTCTTCCTGCTTCAAACCTGTGGCGGACATCCAATGGTTCCTGTAGCAATTTTGCTCACCTACTGAACCAGCTGGAGAACAGCGTAGGACAAATATACTAATCGACCTCACGGAATAGAAGCTGGTCAGGTCTAGCTCTTTGGGCAGAAGATGCAGAATGATTACCGCACTGGCTGCAACCAGAAGATGTCCCCCTCTGCTCTTAAAAAGGCCGCTGTGCCTTCAATGTGTATGCATCGCTGCAGTAGTCCACCTCATTGGCCAAGATCTCTCTCCACTGCCACAGGAGAGAGAAGTAAGAGGGCTCTCGGGCGCACAGCGAGAGAGCGAGAGAGAGAGAGAGAGAGAGAGGAGGGCATGGGTGTGACTGGATTGGAGTTTACGTACGAGCGAATTCCCTGCGAGACAATGAATTCCCTGCAGCGCAGGGGTTTAGGGTTTGGAAACCAAGGGCTCTTGGCACATGGACTTGTCCCTAGCTCGTCTGCCTAGCCTAGCTACGGTCTCGTCTCACTCCTGCGCGCCGGACCCTGGTACGAGTGGAATGCGGTTCCTGCAGTACACGCAGGTGTCTGTAGTAGCTGTGTACTGTACTCCATTTGTGCATCTGGGATGTAAATTTGCTGTGCGTATTGGTGTCTTCTCCGGCACATTGGTCGTCGTATACCAGCTGTGACATAGTATTGCATGCAGAGAGAGAAAAGGAGCTTTAAGGACCGACAGTCGCACAGATGAGTTCAAGATGAGGGACAAAAATGAGTGTTGCATCATGCGGTTCATGGTAAGTGAAGAGAACAACAGAGTCATAACTCGTAACTTCATGAGATGCTAAGGTCACTCTAGCGGCCGTTTATGTTTGATACTATAGCTATACCACATTAGATTTTTTAGTAGGTTGAAAGAGAGAATGAGAAGCTCATATTAGTAAGTATCAAATCTTTTTCGAAAACCATGTAAATGCTACCAATAAATGGTGAATTGAAAGGACTTGATACTACTTTTGGGGTCCATCCCTCTCTCTGGAGGAGAGGTACATGTGAAAATTGTGAGGCACTCCAATACCGAGGTTTAGTATAAAAAAAAACTAATCATCACTTTTCTATTTTTTTAATTGCAAATCTAGTCCTCTTTCTAACGCAATTGTAAAAATAGCTTCATCTCTAATCACCAAATCATCAATAGACAACATATGTCACCTGCCACACTTCTGTACTATGAAAAGAGCTACCGAGTTATGAGATCTCGGTATCTTCAATGGCCTACCGAGCTATAAAACCTAGGTAGCCTCCCGCTCCTTGTAAATCTGTGCAAATCCACTAAAACGTTTTGAACAGGACACCTGCTTACAAAAAAACCGCATGAGATTCTACATCTACTTAATTCTTCTTTCTAGAGGAGCGAATGAAAATTCACCGGAATAAGGCAAACGCAGCGGACGCGACGAGTTGACGACCTGGCGGAAGAAACTCCCGAGAGTCTCAGACACATGCAGGTCCCGGCCTGCTTGGTCGTGAAGTACGTACGGCAGTTCAGGCCGAGAAGGTTTTGTGACGTGCGCGCGGCGTTGGGCGATGGGCTGAGGCCTCACCCACTCACGCATATAGGGCCGAAAGCACGCTGCCTCAGCAGCGGTTTGTCCAGCACATACCGGGCCTTTGGTTTCGCCGCATTTTCCTTCCGTGTCATATCATACCGTTGCTTGAGTGGTGATGCAGTGCAGAGCTCAGAGGACTAGTCCATCTTCAGAGCAGAAGACAGAGCTGCTGCTTCAGTATTTTGGTGGCGAAATGGCTTTCCTTTCCTATGATTACGCGCGATGAGTACCTATAAATCACCGCTCCCTCGTATTTATAAAACTGAACAGGTGGAGTAGAACTAGGTTAGCTTATGCTATCTGATGATCACAAAGCACTTACGTGGGGACCTAAATTTAGAATATCATGAAAGGAGGGAACGGGGGTGCACAAAGCTCGAGCCAGAAAGAAAAAGGGTAAATAAGTAGAGAAAAGAAAGCAGTGCCTCTGCCCTTGCAGATTGCAATGATGAGCTCTTGGACACCAAAGCATGATTTCAGGTGCTATGCTGATGCTATCCTGCATAAACTAAAGTAGTTAAGAGAGATCTTGAGCTCAGTAGCAAGCAATGGCCCAGGATACCCCCGCGGTCACAAAATATTACGGGGGTATAGCTTAAGAGCAATGACAAACTTCAGATAGTATATATTCCCTCCGATCACAAATAGTTATCGTTTTGGATATAGCTATAGTCAAAATTTTAAAACTTTGACTGTCAATATCTTTATAAATATTTAAATTGGATACATAGAAATCATATATATAGATTTATCTTAAAAAGTACTTTCATAATATTATAATTTTATTGGGTTTTGTAAATATATTATAATAAAAAAATAGTAATCAAAGTTGTACTTTGTAGACCGTATCAATGCTCAAAACGACAACTATTTGTGACCTAACTACTGCTGCTAGCCAGTACTATCTGTGAGTACCGATATGTTCCATACTTAACAGCCTTTCATAATCTCCGTGCTTGCTCACCGGATTTGCAGACAAGCTGGGGCAAAGTATGAAAAACTAAGGTGGCCATCTCATTAACCGATGAAATGGCCCACTGAATTACTAGGAAATTAACCTCAAGTTCTGAGCCTTTGAACGGCTTAGGTCAAACGCTCGGACTAGTGGAGTTCAAGCCATTCCCTCATATCAGATATGGACATTTCGTTAGTTATGGGAATGTGAGCTCTTAATTTCCTGAAATGGAAGAATCTTCCAACCCTCTCTGTTGAAAAGAGGAAAGTACCAAGTGGCAGGCGCTTGATCCAATACAAACGTCGTGAAAACTGAAAAAGAAAGAGGCAGCCTGAAACATGAGGAGATACTAGTAATACCGGGATCATGATTACATACACGCTCAGAGACTTTAATTTAACCTAATTTTCGCGGGTTTTACACTGACGAAAAGAGCGAGGGGTTTACAAATCTTCATTCTTACAAAGGGGAAGAGCGATATTAGACTCAGAAGAGCCAACCAAACAACACCGTATTATAGTACATATGTTCACTTGTTTTAGGTTTATGAAAACTTTATATTGAAAATAAAGGATATAAAAGATACATTTGGCTTGAACCTTTTTGGCCGCAGACGATGAACACACCTGACTGACGGTGCAACCTTTTCCTTTCTCTGGGCCACCGTTTGATTTCCTAATTGCCGCGTCTTTTATTAAGCAATGACAAGAATTGGATCAGAGGAGCTCCACCTCTCCACTTCATTTAACAAAGCAAGCAGTACTCCTCTCCTGCGTAGGCCGCCTAACCTTAGCCGCTAATGAAAAGACGACCAGGACGCAAGTGCAATCAATTAGACTAATAGGCTATCTATCTCCATAAAGAATCCAATACGACTAACTTAATCTTGAGCAGAAATTCCTTGTGACCAAACTGTAAACCCTACTTTTCTTTTCCATACAACATTTGATCCCCAAGAGGATAGACAAGAGGGGTAAATTCAGTTCACCTACCCCTGAACAAAGATAGACAAGAGGGGTAAATTCAGTTATTAGCCATTTTATGACAAGAACATGCATTAATTTGTGAAACCAACCCAACCCTGCAGCTAGGAGCCCATCCTGCTCACTGATCCCCAGCAAACACCTGCAAGATCCTACGCATTTCTGAGCCCATTCATGATTCATCTTGACTGTTGCATGCCACAGATCTGGTCCCTGTTTCACATGTCCCCTTCCATTCCCAATCCCAATTTAGGGTCTTCCAAGCACTCATAGTTCATCAACGAGTGACATATATATATATATATGTGCATAGTTGCACAGCTGCACTGCATGTGCCCCTCACCCCTGATCAAATCCGAGGACACATCAAATTACTAGGATAGTATTAAATTAGTGAAATTCTTCCATCCAGCATACCATCTTTGGCCCTTGGTGTTTCTCTCTCCTCCTCCTCTCTCTTTCCCAACCACTTCAGCATGATATAAGTACAGCCACCAAGAACCATTTCCAAGGGCTCACACAAAGTTAGGCCTAGTAGTTATAACCAACCCCCAGTGAAAGTTTCAGACTCCCTTTTTAGTAAGTGACCAGGGACTCAGCCAAGATGAAGTTTATGAAACTTGGCACCCGGCCTGACACCTTCTTCACCTCTGAGTCCGTGAGGTGCTGATTCTGATTGCAATCTTGTTAGTCTTACTGCTCCAAATTCTGTTCCTGTCAAGGTGTTTTGTGTGGGCTAATTGTGTGGTTTTGCTCCAGGACTGTTTATACAGAGGTGGCCACTGACCTACAAATCTTGGTGGACGACTGCTTGTATCATCTTCACAAGGTAATTGAAGAAGCAAAGATTGTAGATCTGTTCCCATATGCTTCAGGGAATGAATCTATTATTATCACAAGTTGTTGTTCTTGAGAAAATTTCTTGAAATGAGCTGTTGCTGTAACTCTGTTTCAGTAATCTCGCATTATCATGCAACAATTTCTTGGCTTTTCATGTTTGTTTCAACCATTTCTTATCGAAAAATGACAAGATTCTTGGTTTCTTGGCATTTGTATGTCCGTGGATGTGGCAGTTTCCTCTGCTCTCGAAATGCTTGCTTCTGCAAGCGCTCTGCGCCGAGTCCGGCTGCGGCGGCAATGGCGACGTCATCGAGCTCCCGGGCTTCGCGGGCGGCGCGGAGGCGTTCGAGGCCTGCGCCAAGTTCTGCTATGGAATCACCGTTGCGGTGAGCGCGCGCAACCTCGTTCCGCTCCGGTGCGCGGCCGCTCGCCTCGGCATGTCGGAGGCCGCCGACCGCGGAAACCTCGCCGCCAAGCTCGATGCGTTCCTGGCCTCCTGCCTCCTCCGCCGCTGGAAGGACGCGCTCGCCGTGCTTCACTCCACACGCCACTACGCGCCGCTCTGCGAGGACCTCGGCCTCACCTCCCGATGCGTGGACGCCGTCGCCGCCCTCATAGCCAGCCCCGGCGCCGCCATGCCCGCCAAGTCGACGTCGGCGTCGCCGTGGTGGGCGCACGACATCGCCGAGCTCGGCGTCGATCTGTTCTGGCGCATCATGGTGGCCGTAAAATCGACCGGCGCAGTCCACGAGAAGACCGTCGGTGACGCGCTCAAGGCGTACGCGCGCCGGTGGCTGCCGAACGTCGCCAAGGACGGGCTCTCCGCGGACCAGCCGTTCGAGGACGCTGGCAATGCCACCGACGACGCCAATGCCAGTGTCAAGCAGATCACCTCGCGGCACCGCCTCCTGCTCGAGAAGATCGTGAGCCTTCTCCCTGCGGAGAGGGACGCGGTCTCCTGCGGGTTCCTGCTCAAGCTCCTCAAGGCGGCGAACATTCTGAGTGCGTCCTCCGTGTCCAAGGCGGAGCTGATCAGGAGGGTGGCGTGGCAGCTCGAGGAGGCCAGCGTCGGCGACCTGCTGATCCCGTCGCTGTCCTGCGTGAGCGAGACGCTGTACGACGTGGACGCCGTGGCGGCCATCCTCGATGAGTTCGCGCTAAGGCACGCGGCGGCGATCGCACCGGCGCCGGCGCCGGCGCCATTGGGGAGCCCCGACGACAGCCCGGCGCGGTTGGGCGGTCACCGGCGATCGCGCTCGGCCGAGAGCGTGGGGTTTGACTGCGCGCGGCGGTCGTCGTCGGGCGCGCCCGTGTCGCAGGGCGCGCTGGTGAGGGTGGGCAGGCTGTTGGACGGGTTCTTGATCGAGGTGGCGAAGGACCCCAACCTGCCGCTGGACAAGCTACTTGCCATTGCCGAGGCCGTGCCGGACAGCGCTCGCCAGGAGCACGACGGCCTCTACAAAGTCGTCGACACATACCTCAAGGTCAGTTTTTTTTTTCACTCCATTTCCATGTGTCGTAGTATTCGGTTGTATATTAAACTACTTGGAAGTAGAAACACGTACAAATTGCAAAATTTGTGTCCTTGTTATAAAAATCTAAAGTTGATATGTAAAACTTATCTTTGCTTAAACATTGATCAAATCTATCAATCTTGTTCTGGCTTTGATTGTACATAAAAATGATTTTGAAAGAGTGACAGGAGCTCTCTTTTACATTATAGAGGAAAAGAAGAAATCTCAACTTTTTTCTTTTATATTTTTTACAGGCACATCCGGAGATGAGCAAGAGCGCGAGAAAGCGGCTGTGCCGGGTGCTCAACTGCCGGAAGCTGTCGGAGAAGGCGTGCACGCACGCGGCGCAGAACGAGCTTCTCCCGCTGCGCGTCGTGGTGCAGGTGCTCTTCTTCGAGCACGCGCGAGCGGCGGCGCTGTCGGGCGGCCACGTCGCCGCCGCCGACCTGCCGAGCAACATCAAGGCGCTGCTGTCCAAGTCCGGGTCGGAGGATGACGACGCCGACCGTGTCGACGAGCAGCGGCTCCGTGTCCTGGCCACCGGCGCCTCCCCCGGCGACGACTGGAGCGTGGAGGGGCTGCGGCGCGCGGCGTCCAAGATCGCCACGCTGCGCATGAAGCTAGAGGAGGACGAGCACGACGACGACGAGTTTGCGCGCAAGGCCGGGCTCGCGCGCAGCGCGTCTCTGCGGTTCAGGGCCTTCTGCGCAATCCCGGCCGGGAAGCCGAAGCGGATGCTCAGCAAGCTGTGGCCGCTGGCCAGAGGCGTCACCACTGAGCGGCATTAGCAACCAGTAGCCATTAGTTTTTTTAATCTTCTTGTTCTTCTTCTTGAGGTGTCTTGCAAGCCCAAGTTCTAAGAGTGAATTGTTTGCCTCTTCTACTTCTTCAGTTCTTTTTCTTCCTCCTCCTTTTAATTAAGTTTTAACGCTAAGTGTACCATCTTGTAGTTGTAATCTTAATTGTTAAAATAAATAGGAATTGCACAGGTTACGACTAGGAAGGCTAATTTTGTAATTATGGTCGAAAAATGACTAGATTTATAAAGAAGTTTCTAAAAAGCTAAAAAATTGATGACTTCCTCTAAATTTTTAAAGATACCAGTGTACCACATTTCATATGACTACAAATAGGGCACCACCATGCACTGTCATCTTTTCTTTACGTGAGCACCCTATGATTGCCGTCCACTTGGCAAAGAATTGCATCTTGAAGAGTGAAAAAATAATTGGAGAGGCATCCAAAATCCATGAGGGAATCAATCACCCTGCGGATTATCAATATACTAGGTAAAGCCCTGTGTCGCGTAAATTTTTTTTTTTGAATTTTGGCCAGGAGCTCTGGCATTTCGGTATAGAAGAAGAAACAGGCGGGCTACGCGCGCACGCACACCACACCCACACACACTCCACACACACGCGCGCCACGCACCAACGCCTCACACACACCCGCGTCCGAACGACGTCGAACGCGGGCGGGCGCGCTGCTCCGAGAGCAAGCGAGCCAACTGGGCTATCGCGCCAGCCGCTGCGCCGCGTAAATTTTGCTAGAGTATTTAGATGGCAAAACCAACTTGCAAGGTGGATATTATTTTTTAAGTGAAACCTTAAAAAAATAAGAAAGGCTGAAAAATGTATAATTTTAGCATCCGTGATAGGCCTTTTCACAGAAATGATAAACAAGAATAAGATTTTGAAAAATTTATGACCGTGGCCGGGAGCCGGGAATCTCTTCGGCTTTAAGAGCTGTATTTTTTCATGAGAGATACTAGCGCTTGAACGTCCGATCACTGTTCATCCTATTGGATGTCTCTTGTAACATTTTTTTTTCTACGCGTGCAACATTTTTTTTGGAACGTTTGCAACATCTGTTTACTGTAGCGAATTTTACTGTTTGTCGAAGAAAAATGTTGCAGGCATTGGTAAAAAATATTGGATACGTATAAAAAAATTGTTGCAGTGTATCAAAAAATTTCAGACGTCCGAACACAAGTCATTAGGTTTTTTCATCGTCTTTTTACCTGAAAGATCCTCTTTGTTAGGTTGTGTTGCCGCGCTGCGCACGGCATGATGATGGGATGATAAGACCTCAGCTCGAAATGTTGGGTCAGCAACCACTGAACAAGAACAGGTCAGCATGGGCTGCCTTTTCCTAGCCGCCTATGATCTTTAGCTTCTTGCTCATCACTAGCATGGGGCAGGATCATCCAACCCAGGCCCCAGTGTTTGCTTCAACGATGTGTCATACTGTCATGTACTTAAATCCTGGAGAAAATTTTTCTCAAAGTGGACAACAGCCAGAAGGATGCTAGATTTTGGGTTCTTTAAGAATTAATAGTTTCTAATTTTGTATATAAATCTATTTTTGATTATGGGCTCCCTTCGAAACAGCTTTTGATTGTACAAATTCTAGTTTGTAATCAGCTGTCTAGACAAGCGGCTATTTAAAGAATCTGTTGATTGGAGAATCTAGTCGTCCGGCAATCCTGATTGTCTGTGCTAATTGTTGATTGGTGTCGGTGACTGATGAGCGGATGAGGGTGGTAGAGGGGCCTAGAGACGACAGTGGAAGCCCTTGTGTCTGTGACAACTCATGGAGAGGCGGAACTCGTAGAATCTGAGTCAGAATCTACAGAATCAGGTGGGTGAAAGCTTCTGATTCTGTGTACAAATCAGCTTCTGATTGTGAGAGAAACTGTCTAGAATCCTCCTGTTCGGCAAACAATCTGCTTTTCTTTTAAACAGAAGCTGTGCATAAACTGTCTCGAATGGGACCATAAGATAAGCTTCTCAATAAACTTCTTGGAGAATCTAGAATATAGATTCTCAAAGAATAAGAAGCTATCACTTACCTGATTTTTGTAGAATCCAAAATATGTAATCAGAATCTGTCCTAAACTGGCCCTTTACCATGGGTCCTTAAAAATTGAAGATTAGTGTAAAACGCAAAAAAATTGCAGAAAATAGTTAATTCTCATAGGATTCAAAACCAAATAAAAATAAAAATCGCATTCCAAACGAGAGGCCTTATTCTTGATCTCCTCCATCACGTATTTCTCTCCTCTAATTCACATATTGGTTGATCTCACCAGTAAGGCCATGGCCAATTTCGGCCGCCAAAATCGCATATCACACCCTCAAATAACCATATCTCCTCATGGCAATATAATTGTGCAAGATTTTAGCTAGTCGATAAAGAAAAGGATGCACTCCTCGCAAAATAAAAGGAAAGGAAAAAAAAAGATGCACAGTGTTTGTTTCGGACATGTCAACCGTCGAACACCGTCACGCTTGAACCGTGTGTTTTCACGGACGAAAAACATGCATGCATGCATGGCAGGGCATTCAGCTTCTCTCAAAATCGTCTGCTTAAAACAGTGCCCTAAATCTTGCACTTTGCAACCATCCACGAGCCCTCCATAGACCATACTTCTACCATTCCTAAATAGATATCATTCTACCTTCTTGCAATTACATCAAGTCACATCTACAGAAAGATTACATTAATTATCTTCATTATATCTTTAGATAATGTGTCTTATTCTAGTCTATAATAATAAATGACATTAGAAATAGCTAAAGGGGTGGGTATAGAATGAAACAACGGTAAAAAGTCATCTTATAATTGTAGAATAATAAATATTTAGAAACAAAATTAAAACACTAAAATGACATATATTCGTGAACAGAGTGAATATCTAATCTCTTATGCCCCGAGAGATTACAGCCCATTCATAGCGCCACGTCACAAGTTTGGTGAAAAGGCCTCCTGCGAATTAAGAAATTGAGTCGAGGTCCTCCACCAGCTCTTAAAAAACCCTCATGGTTACGCAAATTCGCACCCTAGTTCGGACCGAGCACTTTTGCAAATAAATCATTGCGGTTTCAGAAAATTACGTTCGAACCCAGGCATACTCGAAATTATATTCATGCATGCTTGTTATTTTCACGAACCCTGATCTAGTAGTATTCACATGCAAAAAAATCCCCTAGATGCATGACTTGCATCTGCCAATCAGTTTCTGTTTGCTTTAAGAGCAAAGAGTGGATGAGATAGGATCATATAACCTGGTAGGGATGAAGCCATCCAAATTCGTGTTTTGTTAAAGGTATGATAGATGGATGGGATGGATCAAATTTTTGTTTGGTTGGAGAGATGAGAGTTGGATGGTGGACAGGATAAAAGTTCAAATTTGATTGGTAGGATGAAAATTTGATGGCCTCATCCAACCCGGTTGGAGGGACAGCCTCACCTAGCATCTTTAAGAAATATTTCTGATGCTTGTTTGGGAGCCTATCCACAGAGATCTCGACCGAGAATAAGTTTTTCAAACAAGACCAAAGAGTTGGACGCTCTTGTCCACCTATTCATCTAACTAAATAGCTTAATAAGTATAAATAGATTGATAGAATTGTCCCATCCATCTTTTTTCCTTTTGAACCAAACACACCCTTTATCACATTACACGCGCGGTTGGGGCCTCGACTAGTTTGGGGCGGTAGAGTGCGGACGTGGACGAGTCTGATTCGACTCCCACCCCACCCACCTACACGGGGTGAAAACACCCTTCCTGAAGAAAAGCCACACGCACACCGCACGGTCGTCGGCTCCATGGACAGGCACTCGACAGCGGGACAGGGCAGTGATGGCCCAGGCAGAATGGATCGCACACGGACGCTCGCTACAAGACGCCCGGATCGACAAGGACGCCAAGGCTGGGCAGGCAGGACAGACAATAACCTACCAGTTATATGAGCTAGACAGCCACCCATCACACGCTAATCCAGCAGAGACCTGCTATTTCCTGTTCATCTTGTTGCGGTCCTCCAGCTCCAGGCGATTCGTGCAACGAACAGCGTGTTCGACTACTCATTCACTGCTGCTGGCTGGGGTAATCAATTTGGTTTAGGACCACAGGCGTTCGCGTCTGCAGGGCGCCGTGGAGCTTGCCAATGGCGCATGGGCTGGCCTGGCTTGGGGATCAATTATCTCTGCTCTGCAAGGCAGATCCATAACGTGACATGGTTAAGTTCTTAAACCGTCTGTGACAAATTGCTAGTAGTACCCGACTCCGATCTGATGCGTTGACAGTATGATCCGGTGGATGGTCCAATTGGTATGACATCTTGTTGTCTAGCTATATGTTTTTTATTTCTTCTCTGTTAACACCGTAACTACGTAGGGGCACATTTTTTTTCCTAGCTGTTTGATCGAAAAATTAAATACTCGATCGAGATTTTAAGATGTATTCTAGTGAAATCAACAATCCAAGGAAGGAAAAGGAAAAGCCAGCGAAGAGATCAGTAGAGATCTATGGAAGAACTTTAACTGAAAGTCTCGAAACTACGCATGTGGCTGCAGTCTGAGACTTCTGTTACTTCCTGCTGATGATGACATCAACCAGTAATCCAGGCCGAGAAATTACGCGGAGGCCGACGTGCAAATTAATCATTCCACATCGTCATCAAAGCAACTGGAAATAATCAAATGACCTCAGAATTTGTCTCGTCTATCTGCACGGGGAACACACTGCATGCACCACCACAGTCACACGCTCACACGCCAGGGAAAAGAGGTGCAGATCGACAGGGATGCAGAACTGTACAGCCAATAAACCAACCAAAAAGTCATCACTTCCATTGGAGGCATCAACACTTGCTAGCGACTCCTCCAGTTGAAAATTACATAATTTGTTTTGACGTTGACACGGTCATCAACATATAATTTTGGATATTATTTTTAGATAAATATATTCATAAAATAACATAAACTTATTATATTATAAAAATATTTTCATGACTAATCTAATGATACTATTATTACTTGACCTATACAAATAGTTTTTTATGTATTAATGGTTAAAGTTAAGAAAATTTGATTGCGTGTATATATATTCATGAACGGAGGGAGTAGTTGATACCGTGTAGTTGCGTAGAAATATCCAAAATTGTCTCAGGATTCAGGACCACACGTATAATTAAGCAGCAACATTGAGATACAATTCGTTTCAGCTTCTGGATTATATGAGAGAAGTTGCTTCTGATTGTGGGAGAATCGGATCAGGCTAACTACAACTTCTAGGTTTCGGACCAGGCTAATAAGAATCAGGTTTCAGTCAGATTCTGATTCTATATAAAGGGTAGCTTCTGATTGTGGAAAAAAATGTCCAAAATCTTTCCGTTTGGTAGACAATCTGTTTTTTTTAAGTAGAAGCTGAAACGAAGGGGGCTGAGCCTTCTGGTGATTTTCTAATGGAATCCTTGTGATTAATTATTCTGGAGATGTTTAGCGAGATCCTTGTCAAAAGCCCAGCACAAAGACCTGGTCACAGGTTGTTTTCCCTGGCTTGTAGTGGTTCTTCATTAGTAATCTGTAAAAGAGCAAAAGTACAGATCATGTGCATGTGCACAAGAAATTAAGAAAATAATGTACTAGTGTACGTGCAACTACAGATTACTAACATTTGCAAGGTTTATACGACAACAATAAGACGGTGGTCTATACAGTGAGGCCAACATGGTGGTACAAGGCTAGCTAGATGTTCCAGGCTTCCAGCATGGCATGTCAAAAGTTCCAACAGTATGTCCTAGTTTTTCTCATTGTTCCTGAAAGTTTTTATAATATTTGTTGAGCTTCAGTTTAACCCAAGATTTCTATAATTCGATCAAGGGACCATACATAATTAAGTAGCATCATTGAGCTGTTGTGCTGCTTTCATATGCCCCTTCTGAGGTTAATTATTCTGGCCTTGTAAGGAAGATCCTTGGCATAACCCAGCAGTAGCACGTACATAACCTTGGTTAAAGGTTGTTTGCCTGGCCTTAAGCAGGGTAGCTTAATTTTATCTGTAAAAAAGAGCAAAGTACAAGTGTATGCATGTGCACTAAAAGGCAAGCAATCCGGCGGTAAACCGAACTAAATCCTTTTTTTGAACCGGAGCGGTATGTGCGAATTTCACACATTTTGAACGATTTTCGACGAAAAGTGAAATCCTGACCTTGATAGACCAGTGGCCTGCCACGTCTTAGGACAACAGTATCTGCCGAGCTCCCCTTCTTTGGCATGAAATTGCCGATCAAATTCACCAATCAATCACATTTACTTAATTAAATTGCTGATTAATCACTTGCTTAATTAATCATTGAAATTGCTGCCTACTGAGCAGCTGCTATTAGGTAGGGACCTTCCGAGCAACCGTTTCCTCGGTAGGTGCCTGCTAAGCCGGGAATGCTCAACAATTTTGTTGTTGTGGTCGACAAAATTGTTAAGACGTATGTGACTTGCCGAGCTCTACGAGGGTGACAGGTAACACATGTTGTTTGCCATACCTATTACGATCAAGGAGGGACGTCAGATATGCCATGGCTTTCCCAACTCCATCCAATCTTGCTGGTTGCCTGTCCCTGTATGGGCTCCTCCCTCTTTGGACTTCAACAAGGCATGGATCCAAAGCTAGCCTCGGTTGCATCCGGGCGCACACACCTGTATCTGCATCTGCGCTGCACGATGTGACGCACACCACCCCGGCTCCATCGTCGTCTTCCATCCCTATTCATACCGTTTGTTTCATGCTGCTGCTGTCTGTGTTGGCTCGCAAAATGCATAGATAGATAGGCCATGCAATGTACGGCCTTTCTTTTTCTTTTTCCCTTTCGTTTCTGCTGAACTTTTGCGCGCGTTGCGTAGCTTGTATGTTCGGCCACACGATCTGTATCTTGATTTGATCGCGGATGGCGTCGAGTTTTGTCATGGTTTGCTGAGCTGATGTGGCGGTGATTTTGATGCGGCGATGGGGATTATATGGTGCGATGCTAACTAATATCTGAGTTGTACTGGTGAAATATATGGTCATGATATGGGTTCGGTGTTTCAGTTTTTGTTGCATGTAGGCAGCAATGAGGCAATTTTGGGGCGATAGCTTTCATACAGTTTAACTGGAAAGTTGCTGTGGAAACTATGATTTTGATGTGGAACGTGCATGCTCAATTAAAAGACCGTTGCAGTACGTTCGAAATAGCGTTCTTGATTAATTGATTTGTGCTTTGCTGATAGTGACTAAGGGTATGTTTGGATCCTTGGGCTAATTGTTAGCTGCTTAAAAATTAGTCCTAGTCCATCCAAACAGGAAGGACTAATTTTTAGCCAATCTCTGAGCTAACAATTAGCCCATTAACTAGTGAAAGTGGGCTAACAATTAGCCCATCCAAACAGGAAGACTAATAAGTGAGCTAATTTTTAGCTGGTTAATAGTAGAGCTAATTTTTAGTCAACTAACAGTTAGTCCTAGGCGATCCAAACATGGCCTAAGCTAGTTGGATACAAAAGCTAAAGGCTTAATTTGGAAGCAGAAATGACGAGAGCAGAGAGTAAGTACCGGTTTCTTACGTCGTACTCCTTCCGTAAGTTTACGAGACTTTTTTTTAATGATTTTATCTATAAATATAAGGTTTATATATAGATTTAATGAGGCTTTTCTTTATGCAGCTCTATTTATTCTCTCTCAACCATATACGTTTATTCATTATCACTCACACAAAGTATTTTGATTTATATTCCAAGACAATTAAGTGGAGGAATCTAAGTAATTTTCTCTCGAAACTTTATCAATTTCAACATAACCTTAATTTTTGTGCAAAGTCAAAATATGCTTTATATTTTTGGATAGAGGGAGTATTAGTCACCATCGACGCTATAATTATTTTCTTGAGAAAAAACTAATGGTGGTTTTGCAGATTTACCTATTTTTAACTTAAAAAGGAACCAGACAAGCCCAACTACGAAGAATGTTCCTTTGAGGTGTTGAGATTGCTTTCGGGTAAGATCACATCAGTCAAATTTGAAACATGATCCTGCAATGTAAGTAGATCACTTGTCCTGGCTCGCTGGTTACAATTGTTGAAGTATATTACCCACTTTTAGTTTTTTACATAAGTTTTTAGATAAACTGAGAGCTAAGACCCGGCTAACGCAATATTTCAAAAAACCTCTAAGATGGTGCATGCAACTCAATAACAACCGTTCCTGTAGGCATATCAAACCAGATCCAAGTAAGTACATCGAAATAATAAGATAAACATTGGCTTCGATTCAGCCCGTTTATTAGAACTCTTGCTTCAGAAACATGATGAGGTTTTAACTCCAAATTCGGAGTTGAGCCAGCTGTTTTGTCAGGATCAGTCCTGAACCACCACATGAGCACGCATGGCACCCCCGGCCGGCCAATCAAAGAGTTCTCCAAACCTAATGATGATCTTGTGTGCATGGGTGATTCTTGCAACTTGAGAGTTGAGACCATTAGATTCAAAGAAGATTTAAAATGTGGTTGAAGTACTGCAAATGGTAGCCACTTGGATGGTCTGTGAGGAAATGGTTGTGCTTAGGCCAGTCGTAGGAGTTTCATTATCATTTAATGAGGTGACACGTCAGTAAAAACGGGGATATAGCAAAGAAATTATAAGGAGAGAGAGGAGACGACTTTCATCTGATTGAATCCGGGTGCACACCGTTTCCAACATATTGGAAGCCGAATGAAACTGCATTGAGAGCGCATCGTTTCATCCCACACACTGAAACCGAATAAAAATGCACCAAATGAAACATTTGATAATAATACTATGCAACAATTAAATGCTATAGCTAGCCTATGAAACCGCAAAATAAAATTATGTATTGGGAAGTTTTGTTTTATTTATCAACCTAAATCCCTTTAGATGATATAGTACTTCTGAAAATCATGAAATAAAACTTGCCACTGGGAATAGCCTTAGCCCTAAGATGGCGTGGGCCATGGCCTGCCGGGCGGCCTCCTCAGTGGGCAGCACGGACAGCTACGCCCAAACTACTAGTTGTAAGTGGCAACATACCTTTTGCAGCATCCGGGGCCACGCATCTCTTTGACATCGGATGGCCGAAAAATATTTTGATGGCTACTTGCACGCTTCAGACTCTTGAGTTGAGCATGACGCAATAGGCTTGACACTTCGCATAAACAACAGACGCTTGACATGATGTGTGCGCCGTACTACAGGGCCATGGACTTGGTCCACCACCTGGCAGTGCACCGGCTATTTGAGGAAAATAAAATTAGGACGAAGTGTTTTTAAGGTTGGAAGCCCTGAATATATCAATTTTTTTTAGAGAGTACAAGGCTGACACATTTAACACACACCATCCACGCACAATTAGACATGCGCATTTCCAGCACAATAAGAATTTATTAGAGACATCCAAAGCCTCGCGGAGCGCAAATACCCGCTTTCTCATTGAACGTGTTCACAGTCTAGTCATTTGATCACATGCCAGCTTTCAAATATATATTTTCATTCACCTGGCTTTGTATTTACTTTAAAATATGTTGTTGGTCAAAAGTGAACAGGTTTTGATTTTGTTTGGTGTAACTTGAACTTTAGCTATTGACCTACAAAACCTGGAGCTATAAAGTCCGTGCTTCGAAACCGGGCTCAAAAGGTATTTGAGCCTGGTACCTCCAACTTCTTTACTTTAAGTTCATTTTTTAGAAAGAACTTTGAAGTCTAACTTATACTAGCATTATGATACTAGTATTCTTTTAATTATGATAGTATTATTAATGGCTAACCTGACCATACCATTAATTCTTATGTGACCCCTTTTAAATGTTTTAGTCAAAGATAGATGAAAAGATTTAGCCAGTACAGAGGGCAAAAAATATCATAGTTTGTCATGCATCACTGAACATACTTAAGTACTTAGTATGGTGAAAAATGAAATAAATTATTTCAAATTATATATGAAAAGAATTCAAAGTTTAGAAAGCGGAACATACGTATTATTTATATAGGAATTATATCGCTTCCTACAAATTTCATGTGAAATTCAAGCATTTCAAACGGGGCTAGGGATCCTCTTCTCTACTCTGGTTGGTCTTGGTCTATAGGTCAATTAGTGGAACATGTGTACACAACAAAGTACAAACCCTCTGAGACTCTAGGCAGTCGTTTATAGCTCATAACACCATCATTAAACAACAATTAGCCTAGAGATTAGAAGATTCCTTTTTCTAAGTCTGTGGTCACCCCTGGCCCTCGTAGATGGATCAAAAGTACAAAGTCACTCCATTAACAGCTCACTTTGGCCAGATTAACAGGTCTAGTGTAATGTAATCTGGATCGCATCAACTTTGCTGAACACATAACTCACACAATCACATTATTTACTGGCCATAAACTGGCGCAATGATTTCTTGCCGAGAAAGGTTTGGGCAAAGTAGCAGGAACTAAAGCTATAACGTGATCACTGCTTATGTAATGTTGACAAAAATTGTATTCCAAGCAATCCTTTTTATATACAGATCTGAGAGTTTTATAATCTGTAATTATTTGGCAATACAATCATGCAGATCATTCAGAGTTTCAGACCATTTGATTTGATTGTCCCCTCAGAGCTAGTAGGCTGCAGCAACTTGCAAAACTTTTCTCCAAAATCAAGGCAGGACTCGTTTGGATTTGTTCGTGGTTGTGTAGTCAATACTTTCGGGATTAGATAGATTCGGATCGTTTAGGATCTCCCCTAGTTGCTCCTTTTAAGCTTTCCCAACCTTCGTTGTCTTAGAGCTGGTGTCTCGCGCGTATTGTTTCCACCTTGGGGCAAAACATTTTTCAGAGTTCCCAATGTTGTTCATGTCTCTTAACTATTTGATAATAATATGCTCCTCTATTGATCCCCCGGTTGCATGCCTCTCGTAAATTTTATTTAATTATGTAAAGTCTGTTTCTTCTACAGTTTTACTTTATGCATGCAAATTAAATTACTAAAAGTCATTTGGCCTTTTTTTTAACGAATAGAGAAAAAAACTTGATTTTCTTACCTAGGAAGCTGAGGTTGCTCAGTTGAACGACAGTGAATCCTCTCAAAAGGAAAAGGTTTAACAATAGTGAATAATAGAGGTCTCTTATTTAGGCGAAATTTAGCTGGGAAGGCTCAACTGAGTGTGTCCCTTTCAGTACTTCTCTGAGTGTGTACATGTACATGTACATGATAGGTACCCCAAGAAGTTGCAGGGGACAAAAGTACATTAATTTGATGGCGCCATTTAGCTCCATGGACTCGAGGTCGAGGGGTCCCAATCTCAAGTGGTCCAAACTCCTACCAAATGTCCAACCTACAGGTACTATATACAGACATATAGACGAAACATAAGTAGCTAGAAGGAGTAGCACGAAGTTTCTGGCCCAAAGTCTAATAAAGTTGACCCAGTGGGCTGCAAGGTCCATCTTGAGTATGATTATTCGTATCGTAATTAACTACGACTCAAAGAGACGTGCTATAAAGATTCTGATGTATCTTTGGAGAACCAGATGATATTATATAAAGTTACGAGAGGTAGTCATAGAGGGGGAAAAAAGGGCACAAACTGTATCCCCAAAAGTGCTCTGTTCTGCAAAAAACAAGTCGATGCTGACAATTCTCAGAGTCGGTGTCGCTTCGCCGTTGTCGCTTTGCATGTGTCTGGATTTGGGCTTCGGGGAACAGCTAACCAAACTCGCAGTCACAGGCAGCCATGGCAGGCAGCTTGGATGGCACTAAGCAATATCTAGGCTTAGTAGCAGCTTGCATACACTACATCTACATGCGTCCAGGTCGGACTTGTTCTCAGCTTCTTCCGCCCAAGCCGCCGCATCGCGCTTGCCGCCGCGCCAAGCGTCGCCGTATGTGATGAGTACGTACTAAACACGCCTGCCGCGTCACGCTACCGTGTCATAGCTTTCGCCCTTCTCTACCCTCCGTGTGCCACACCGCGCGAGTCAGTCTATGCAGTGGCTGACGACGATAAAAATGGTGGGCGTTTCAAAGCATCGGGTTAAATTGAGATAGATGTATTAGCGGTTCGATGTTTCATACTAGTATTTTATTATACCAGAAATACTTATGTAATGGTACTTATCAATTTTTTGCAAATCTATAAATAAATTAGTACCAATCAATCAAATAAATTAAATCACACTATGCCACTTCTCTGCTAGCTCACCATCGCCACGACGGGTTGCCCGTTACCACATGATACGTGTGGGCTATCATGTCCTCGTGAAGGAGAGGTGTCAAACCACGCTCTCTCTCTTAACGGTCTCTATGCATATTTAGAGTTCGAATCTAGTTGTATAGGTGGTAAGCAGGTTCACTAATCATCAAATTAGATCTTTAATATGTAGCAGCTCACCAATCACATAGCTTGTGAAGCAATTCACCTACTCAGCAAAGCTTCATCTTCCTCCAGACGCACCTGAGTACGTGTACATTCGATGTCGCTATACAAAAACTGAACACCGATGTTAAAAGGAATACTTAGAGTCCGATAATCACAGGATAAGTTCAGGCCCAACAAAAAGCTCTTTGTTGTATTCGCCCCTGAGCATACTTATCTCCATGCACCCATACCAATCGGCAGGCACGCGTCAGTGACGACGACTTGCACCGTTGCCTGCACGCCACACGGTCGAAGACAGGATAGCGGACGGACGGGCCCGGCCGTGCCGTCCGACGGCGACGCACGTCGGCCGCACGGCACAGAAGCTTCCTCGTTGTATCGTTCGGAAACGGAGCCGAGTGCATCGTAATCCATTTCAGGCAGCGCGTCCATAATTGCCTCACACGAGAGCGCGGCGCGAGGGGCAGGGCCGCATGGGCGCGCATGTCGCTCGATATCGGCGAGGCGATCCAAGTAACGAGTCCGGCAAAACTTCGTTTTCAGGTTTGCTAAGAGGTTCAGGCGGCTCGTTATCTGCATGATACATGCATGCATCAATGGATGCACCATCGATGAAATTATGCATCGATCTGCATTCGAAACAGATCAATCAGATGAGCTGCTCTGCACGTACGAGTCATCTCTTAGCAGTAGTACGTCGCTTCACCAAATGATTCTTAGCATCGGTTTAGCCGTTTAGGGAAGAAAGGTTACCTACAAATTAAGTAAGTTTGGCAAAGCCGACTCGATCCTATACGGGGTCTGCCTCCGTTCGCCCGTACCCTGTTTCGAGTGATAAAAAAGTTGATGCTGATTAATGTTTGCTGTTTGGTTGGTCGAAGCATAAATGGCAGTGATTAACCATGCCGGTACACATACGATTGGTGTGCTGCAATCAAACGACTCTCAAGCACGCATGTCAGCGTCAGGATTGAACCCATCACAACACCATTTTATGGGCGCTTGTGCCAAGCCGTGCCACCGATCTACCTTAGCTGATGATGAGCCACTTTCTCGAGCTTTCCACGAAAATGATGGAGAATAATTCGTGCGCCAAGATGTACGCATAGCTGAAAAATAAATGACAACCGTATCTAGCTAACGCGCTATCTAATCAAAGAAAGACAAATCAATTGATATATCAGATTAACTGAAAAATGATCTTGACCGAAAAAATTCTATAAAAGCGCGCCATACTAATATACTGTGCCTGCGCTTAACCCAAAAAGATCAATTCTGAAGTATTATATCAGGTTAATTACCAGCCTCTTTCCTTTTTCCTATAATTCTCTCTTGTAACATTTGTTTTCTTTTATATATATAATATACAATATGAACAGTATGATCCTTTTTTACTGTTTTCATTTTGAACACTTGCTCGTATTGCAAACGCACCGTGGAGCACGCAGTGTGCCCAGGTTTGAGTCCTGACTCGCCCGGGTGCTCGCAGTGTCGGGTGCAAGTGTGGATGCGTTTATAGCATTGCTGTTGTTCTTTTACAGTGAATGTCAGAGTTTTTGACCAATTTTTTTTTAAAAAAAAAATTCCAGTCTTTCCCCAATCTCCCAATAAAGCAAAGGAAGGGAGGAGCAAGGAAGTGAGCAGGAGCTCCCAATCATGCGGCGACGCAGCGTCTTGCCGGACCGTACATGTGAGCGATATTGGGCTCATGTAGGTGCAGGGCAGCGTGCTCCTGCGTTCGCATGTGGGAATTTGGGCACGGCACGCCGAAGCTGTCCGAGTTTCAGTGCCATCTCTCGGTGTCCCGTACGCAGTGGTCGCCGTCATGCATGCTGGGTATTGCTGCCCGGAGATCGATTCCGCGGTGTCCACTACATGAGTATATACGTGGTCACTCGGCCGGGGAGCGCCGGTGAGGCGTGTGCCTGAAAGTTCCCAGAAGTCAGATTTCAAGAGTGCATTGGTAGAAGATAGAACTGGATCGAAGAGCTGCAGCAATTGCCATGGACACCAACCTTTACCAAACCACTGCCGACGAAATTGCACACATTGCTCACAGTTTTCTGCAAGCGATGCTGTCATGATAGAATCAATCATTGGTACTACGACATATACTACGAGCATCAGTGGTACAGCAGCAATAATTTCCCTGCGGTCGCCGCCAAGAAAACGAAAGGAGGAAGACGAGAAAGAAGGAGCGCAAGGACACAATCATAGAACCAAACCCGTAAGTCCACACATCACACATGACCGCCATGTCTCCGTGTTTTGCACCATCCGACTCCTCAATCCTCGTGATTTCAACGATGCCGGCCGGTCTGCAAGCCCCGTCGTGCCACCTGCAGCTAGCGAGCCCAGTGCTGCACTGCGCCGGCACCGTGGGCTTGGCCTCCAGCGAAGAATGCCGGGGCCGACGGGCACAGCCTGACGCCTAGGTTCACAGCTTAAGATTCTGCCCTAGATTTGTCCCCAGTTTTCATCATGTCTATTCAGGAACTCTCATGTTGGACATGTTGCGAATTATGATTTCTGACTCAGACGCCCGGCAAAAATACCGCACCTTGAATTGAAGTTTCGTAGTCAAAGAGTTCAATGCACCGCGAGGCAGCCATTATAGGGCGTTAACTAAGCATCTACTCTCTCCGTTTTTTTTATAAGGCGTATTTTGACTTTGCACAAAGATTAAGGTTGCGTTGAAATTGAGAAAGATACGAGAAAAAATGACTTAGATGCCACCACTTAATTGTCTTGGAAGATGAAAGATACACTTTGTGAGAGTGGTACTCCCTCCGGTTTTTTTATAAGGCATATTTTAACTTTGTACAAGGATTTTTTTATAAGGCATATTTTAACTTTGTACAAGAATTAAGGTTGCGTTGAAATTGAGAATATACGAGAAAAAATAACTTAGATGTCCCCCCACTTAATTGTCTTGGAAGATGAAAGATATACTTTGTGTGAGTGGTAATGAATAAATACATATGGATGAGAGAAAATAAATAGAGATATAGGTCTCATTAAATCTACATGCAAGCTTTACATTTGTAAACAAAACCATTCAAAAAATAGGCCTTATAAAAAAAACGGAGAGAGTAATGAATAAATGCATATGGATGAGAGAAAATAAATAGGGTATAGAAGGAAAGGTCTCATTAAATCTACATGCAAGCTTTATATTTGTAAACAAGACCATTCAAAAAATAGGCCTTATAAAAAAAACGGAGGAAATATCATGGTATAAAGGCTAAAATCTTAAGGCTCAAACATGGGGCATCGTTAAGTCACAACTCAGAAGATACTTGCTCCGTCAAGTTTATGATTCGTATTTTTTGAATGATCTTATCCATAAATATAGAATGTATCTAATAAATATCTATCTTTGCTTCATATTTTTTACATGCATGTAATTAAATATAGTACTTAGTGATAATTGTTAGAGATAATCTAGCCATTTTTAATATCTTCTTCTTGGTCTATTTGCCAAAAAGAAACCAAAAGACTATAAAAACAGTATGCCATTTTATACCTTTACAATGGGACACAGTGGCAGAGCCAGGATTTTGCTAAGCCTCGGGCCAAAAAATTTAGCCGCTATTACTAATGTTAAACACTATGTTAAGTCTAAGGTAAAAAAAAAGTACAACACGATTGCACAATTAAAAATAAATTTAAACTCTATGTGTAACATTTCAACAAAATAGATAAAATATATCTAAACAATATAGTGTAGTAGAGCAGTAGAAAAGTTTATACCTAATTAACAGATGTTTGGTGTATCTGTGTTGTGGGAGGAGCCACTTCAGAGACCGAGGCGGCGAGGCCCGAGGGCGTGGGAGCGGCGCCGATGGACATTTAGGATCTGTGATGGTTGTGGCCGGCGGGCAAGCAGCAGGTAGGATCTGTAAGAAACCCAACTACAGCTTTATCATGCAAGCCATGGTAATTTCAAGCAGAGCCTTCAACCCATGCACACAGATTGCTTTCAAAAGCAAGACAGAAGGTAGATAAACTAGAACATCTATTATTATTTGGCTACCAAGGGAAATAATCCATCACCAAATTCTGAAAAACTGATTTTCGCACTTCATACACATAACAGAGTTCATACTCTATGAAGCTTATCGTACTCAACAAAATTGCATGACAGTGAGTTTTTGAACAATTATCAGAAGTAATAATATAGAAAATAGACAATGACATGGCCCACAACTACAAGTCAGTACGCGGTTAGGCACCACATGACGTCGGTGCTGCTTCGGATAATTATTCAGATTACCAAATTTGGAGAGGTCTCTCTGATAGCTTTGGGTCTAATCTAAGTGGGCCTCTCGTGGCATTCAACAAGTAAAGCTGTCTGGCCTGTGGGAAATATGAATGAACTGAATCCCAAGTTGAGACTCGGATTGAGGGCGATGAGGGCATGAGGCTATCAGCATTCGACAGCTAGTTGAGCTGGCTCTTGCACTCGCTAGTTGAGCTAGGCCTCGGGCCTAGGCCCTAGTGGCCTGAGGCCCAGCTTCGCCCTTGGATGCTTATGACGGAGACGAGTGCGCGTGAGGAGCTGGCGCATACATGAAGGTGGTTGCCATGACAACTTTGAAACAGATTTGGTCAAGCGTGGACTAGCGCGAGCTGCAGGTTCGCCGCTTGCAAAGCCTAATGCATATTGTGTGCTGTCCAATCTTCTATTATGATTTATAGAAAGAACCACCAGTGATACAAGTGAATTGTGCAAACTATGATGTATTACATAACCTTGTCTAAACGCATTGGTGGCTAGCATGCATGACGGCCGTGCTGGCCATAAAGCGACATTAAATGAGGTTTGAGGGACAAGATCATAGTGATGGGTGTAATAAATAAATCATAGATCAGTATGATGTCACCTTCTCACCTGCCCGAGCCAGCCCAGCCTATATAAGGGAGCTCTGGTGCATGGAAGGGGAAGGGGCCCTAGAAGAAAACGAGACCCAGACTAGAGAGAAAAAAGGAGAACGAACTGAAAAAAACATTGTAACCCGCTCAATATTCTTCAACAAAGATCTAGCAGGATGTACGGCTGTTACCCACACTGAGGGCCCGAACCTGGGTACATCGGTGTGTTCTTTGATCTGTTGATCCCTGGGGTCCATCGAGCGAGAGCCATTAGGGTGTCCGACCGCGAAGACGCCCTCTACCGAACCTTAATCTCCGTTCTGGGAGACACCCCGTCCGTTGATAAGGTCCTGTCCGGCGAAAATACGGGCCTCCGCTACGCTCCGACAAAAGTTGGCCATCTCTCTGAATTTAGATCATAATTTAACATATAGAAACAATAACTTCTTCCTCTGGTGATAGTTCAAGTCTCTGTGCCCTGTGTTTGAATAAATCAGAAACACCCCCACAGTACAAGAAGATATATGACAACAAGCATGGACAAACTCATAAAACTAATGTTAACATTCTAAATTCGTACCTTGAAACACCCTAACATCATCTATAGGTATTGATAATGTACAGAAATAACGGATTAAATTGACGAGTTTTGCTTACTCACTGAAGAAGACGCTGAATGTTTAAAGTTGTTGATTGTGAAAGATTCTCAAAGTTGTACTTCTCATCAGCAGCATGCTAATAACACAAGAAAACATTAATAGCTAGATATGAGGTATCTAGCAAGTTGCAACTCATATATCTAAGGGTTTGGATGATGGTGTCACAACATAACATTGAAAAGTATGTATAGAGATACCTGATCTACAATAAACAGGTCCTGGTCCAGCTTTCCAATGATAAAACCAAGATTAAATTGCCCAACAACCTGAAGATGCAAAGTTAGTACTCTAAAAAACAATTACGTACAACACTATTTTTAATATTGCCACCTATTTTAAAAGAATGAATATGCAACATTCAAGAAAAGAAATAAAGAGGTCATAGCAACAATTACTTTTGAATAAAATTAACAAAGATAGTCCATATCTTGCAAGGTACTTGTAAGTTGTAACAGCGACACGACCTACTGTACTTGGTAGGGCCTGATGAGGAACAAAGCAAGTATAGATCAAGTGCCCTCAGGATACAACATATGACAAGTTCTATACATGGTCACTCCAAAAGCACAAAATGTGTGCCAATATGTCCCAAGTTCACGAATCATGATTGCCAAAAGTCACAGTGGTTCCTCACAAGCACTTGGTACATAAGAGTTATTTAAGAAGGTCATTTAGAGAAAGGAAAAGGGAAAACAATCTTGTAAGGCAACTAGGCAAGGTCATAACCTACACAGCGAGAGGAGTTTCATTCATGAAACCCAGATATATTAAAGTACAATTTTACAAGGAACCTCAGGAGAAAAAATTAAAAATTAAAACATGGAGTAATGTCAAGCACCTCCATTTCTCCAAAATCATCTTTACTGAAAAGCTTGTTCAACTCATTGGTGGCTGCAGCTAAAGTATTCGATTTTCCCTCATCACCATCTGGTACATAAATATCCAGTGTTGCAGCTTTATAACACCTAGGTAAAAGCAATTAAACTAGTCATTTGAAAAACCCAGCTTCTTATGACAACAGAACTTGTTTATAACAACGGCATAAGAGTTAGTTACCATGTAGTTTTCCTGGGGCAATAGACATTGTTTGCATGTGAAATCATAAAACCGTGCTTTCTTCTTCTCCTAAGCTCGGCAACCGTAAATTGAATAACTGCATAAGATACTGATCTAGAACATACTGCAGTGCCATTATCATGATCCTGAGCGCCAGGTAAAGGAATATTGGTCAATGTATTTTGAGGTTCCTCTTCAGAATATTTATTGGGAGCACCAAAATTTGAAAGGCATTTATCATCCGGAAAGGATTGTATCATCTCATTATGCAGCCAATCCAATGAAATAATGACATGTGAAAAGTTTTTTTTAGTTGGACACATGCCAAATTAAACTATTCCACATGCAATGTAGATATATTCCAAAATTACAAAGGAGTTGTGAAAATGCCAGAAGTAGATTGATGATGCCTTATTAACTCACAATAGTTGAGAAATTTACCATGAACTTCTTTAAAACATAAGATCACCAGCCAAAGACACTTAACAAAAACGCCAAGAAGCAATCAATTAAGGGCAAGTAAAGCAAGAATATGAACAAAAATAAAAGGTATTGGCAGTAGTCTAATCTCCTAGAGAAATCTAATGGAAATAGATGCAGATCTTGCTGCAGATGATTCTGCCTTACCACATCAGATTCTATAGTGTGAACTTTGCATGGACCCAAGAGAGGCGCTTCAGTACCATGAGACACAATATTAGGTGGTTCAGAATGCTGGGGTGAAACTTCTGTCCTCTCAGGTACAAAAGATTGTGGGGAATGATGCTGCAAAGGGTTTGTTTCCATCTGTCAGTGAAAGGGATAGCGCCGCACCAGAGCATGTGTCAGGATCCGATTCAACTTTTGAACCAAATTAAGATGAAATTTCACTCAGATTCGGCGGCACGGGGTTGAGAGTTTAAGGTTCTAAGCTACAGTTCTAAAGACACTAGAAAATGTAGAATAACATTGCATGTCATTTTCCATAACAACTAGGCATATAGCCTCTAGGTTTGACATCGATTTCACCAACAGTAACAGGCGAGTAGTGTTCGTGTTCTGCAGTTAAACATGGAAAGAAAAACGACAAAACAAGACTTCTACAGCATTTCAGTAAGGCCTTCCTATCTATCTCTGCCATTGAATCTCCATTAACTGAAATCGGCGAACTTTTGTATTCCTTGACGGCTTCTTCCCAATACACCTTGGCTCACTAAGTCCTGACAATGCTGAGCATCTCACAGCAGATTCAGCTGCTGAAAGCATGGCTTCGCTGCAGCACTGAGTGCTGCAGTCGTCTCAGAAAAATACGTTACATCACAAAGCTAATTGGCAATACTTTGCCCCCCCAAAAGAAAAACGATTTGCTACCAAATCTAAAAGTGTAAGCTTTCTATGAAGGCATGTAACTGCTCTAACTATCAAAATTCTCAACAACCCGTAAAAAATTCATATGCCAAACTGTTTTCACCAATAATCTCCGCAAGAACATGTCCCATCTCTGAAATGATGGAACCGGTTGATGTCTCTTATGATAATTTCCCTTGATACGATCTTTGAAATAAATTTGAATGCAACATGGCAGTCTCTGCATATACGAAGGTTCTTCTTGACCCTAATGGGTGCTCCAGCTGGGGTGCTGATCAATGCAAATGCGACGGCCAGCCTCTCACTGTGGTGAGAAAGAAGCAACTCCTTTTCACTCCTGTCTACATCGTGGAGATCAACCTCTACATTCGGAACATAACCAGCTTTGCTCATTAGATCTCCCAATTCCTCTAGCTTTGCATATATATCCCTTGTCCTTGAGTGGCTCTTGTCACCGACGATGAAAGTATGCACCTTGTCCTTCACCTCGACCCAACTCATGGCAGGCTCCTTCTTGACCTTACTGTCTTTCATTAGCTTCCGCACCTTAGACACCTCATCCCACATGCCTGCAGATGCATAAGTGTTTGCAAGCAGAACATGTGTCCCAGACTTCTCTGGCTCCAGGCTGAAGAGCTTTTCAGCTGCCAGCCTTCCCAGTTCTGGGTCTCGGTGTACTCTTGAGGCTCCTAGTAATGCCCCCCAAACTGCGGCATTGGCTTGGAACGGCATGCTGTTGACAAGCTCCATTGCATCATGTAGTTTACCAGCACGACCTAGAAGATCAATCATGCATGCATAATGCTCCTCTGTCCTGTCAATGCCAAACATCTCCTTCATTGAATTGAAGTATCGCTTGGCTTCCTCAACAAGCCCTGCATGGTTACAAGCATAGAGAACACTAGTCATGGTGATGTGGTTTGGAGCAATACCCTCATCAACCATCCTGTGGAACAACTCTAATGCATTCTTCCCATGCCCATGTTGTGCTAGCCCTCCGATCATCGCAGACCATGAGACAACTCCCCTCTCTGGCAAGCCAGAGAAGGCCAGATTTGCATCCTCTATGCTCCCGCACTTTGCATATGTGTACACAAGAGCATTCCCTGCGAACACATCTGACATGAACTGCCTCTTGATCAGATGAGCATGCACTTGTTTCCCTTGCTCGTAGGCTGACAGGCTAGCACAAGCATTCAAGAGGCTGCTTAGCACGAATGGATCTGGCTCAAGGCCCGATCTTAGCATCTCCGTGAACAACTTAATTGCATCTTCACCATGGTCACACTGTGAGAGTGCTGTGATCATTGATGTAAAAGCTATGATGTCATTAGAACAGTGTTCTTCAAACACTCTATTTGCATCATTGAGGCAGTTGCACTTCCAATATGAATCAATAAGCCCATTGATGACATGAGAGTCAGATAGGAACCCAATCTTCTCTGCAAGAGCATGAACCTTTCTTGTGTCAACGATTGCCACCAAGCTCGCTGTTGATTTGAGAACAGCAGCCAGTGTCGTCCTATTGAAGTCAAGACTTTGCTTTCTCATCCTGTGAAAGAGCGACAGCGCCTCGCCATGTCGTCCGTTATGAGAGCAACCTGAGATCAGTGCATTCCACAAAACCAAATCCCTTTGGGGCATCCAATCGAACACCTTCATTGCATCGTCCAAAAAACCGTACTTTGCATACATATCCACAAGACCAACACCGATATAGTCATCTGAATCCGCATTGGCCTTGATCATGAACCCATGAATTTGCTGGCCCAAATGGAATGCACCAGCACCAGCGCAAGCCTTCAGGATGCTGGACAACGTAAACACATTAGGCACCAGCCCGGAAGACTGCATCTGCAGCAGCAACTCCAGTACACGGTGATCATGTCCATGAAGTACACACCCAGAAATGAAAGCATTCCACGAGACAACGTCTGTCTCGGGCATCTTCTCAAAAACCACAGCTGCCATATGAATGTCCCCCAGCTTCGAGTACATGTCGACCAACGCATTGGCCGTGAAGGCGTCGTTGTCATAACCTGTCCTTACCACCATGGCATGCACCTGTCTCCCAGCTTCCAAGTCCCTCGACCCCGTACACGCATTCACAATACACGAGAATCCAAACTCGTTCGGCCGTACTCCACTGCACACCATCTCCACAAACGCCCCAACAGCATCACCGCACCGGTCGTTCTTAACGTAAGCCGACATCAGGCCATTCCAAGAAACGGCGTTCCTCTCGCTGCCGGCCTCGTCGAACACCCTCCTCGCCTCGTCCACGAGGCCGAACCCCCCGTACATGGCCACCAGCGCGTTGGCCACGAAGATGTCCCCGCTGAGCCCCGTGGCCACCGCCACGGCGTGCACCTGCGCGCCGAGCCCGGCGTCCGGCGTGCACTTGAACACCACGGGGAGCGCGTACTCGTTGCACCGGACGCCGCGCGCGCGCATGGCTCGGAAGGTCCCGAGCGCGTCCCGGGGCAGGGCATTGTTGGAGTATGCGGTGACGAGCGAGGACCAGGCGACGTGGCACGGGTCGGGGATTTCGTCGAACACCCTGCGTGCGCTGCTGGGGAGGCGGCACCTGGAGTAGAAGGAGAGGAGATGGTTGCGGAACGCGACGAGCTGACCGGACTTGAGGAGGCTGGCGTGAAGGTGAGCCCCCTGGAGCAGCGACTGCGAGGCGGCGTAGCGGGTGAGCACCTGCCCGACGATTTCCGGGCTTCTCATCGGAACGGCATTCTTCTGACTCGAAGCCCCGGGAAGGGTGGGGGGAGGGTATGTCAGGACCCAAATCAGATTCGCTCCAGACCCTCCCGATCAAACGTTGGACACGAACGCTCCCGCCGCCAGAACGAGAGAAACTACCAGGGACTAACTAGGGTTCTAAAATACTCTAGAGGAGACTAAAGCAATATGCGGAAGGTTATCCTTTTCCATTCCATTCATCAGAGTTTATACTCCTTCCAGATTACAGCAGTAAAGCAAAGATTCACCGCACAGGTAAAACAGACAAGTAAAATGACAAGACGACAAACTAAATGCAGTAGTTAAACTTGTAATCACTGTTCCCAGTCACATAGCCGTCGGATTGAGCGAAACCACTCGCATTCACCTCAGACCGTTGATGCTCTTTTAAACGCCACTCTGTTCAGTCTTTCCTTCCTCTGCTTCTTCACAGATTCCCGCGTTCTTCCGTTTTCGAATTTCACTACCACAATACCGACAATACCCTTCTCAAGCACAAACTTGTCCTCAAGTTTGGAAATGTGAAAAGCGAACGCCAGAGCTTGAGATGAGGTACTCTGAGCCGAGATGAATTTGAGCGAGCTCTTCCGCCCCACCCTTAGCGAGTTCTCCAGCTTTCAAGATGTACTGAGCGATGGCACTGGAGGGCTTTGGATTCGAGCATGTCTTCGCGACAATAAACACCGCCCATACTTCTTCTAGGTGATCCTCATCCACAACAGGCGAATGATCTACAATATTTGAGACACTCTCCTTGTCATGTGCATCGATGTAACCTAACGAGCTTGCCAACCACTCCTCTGAGACTGTGTCATTGGAGCCACTCACACCAAAATTCCTGGTGATTAGCTCCAGTAGCACCTTTCCAAAACAGTAAACATCATATGAGCACCTAACTGGAGGACCTGACGTGTCCTTGTCAAGAGATTTTGATGATCTCAACATCCTAGAGAAGAAACTCTGGCTTCCTTCATTTTGTTGAGTACACATTTCACTCAAACTTCCAAGGTGCACTTCAAATTTGTCATCAAGAAGCACACTGCTTGCTTGGATGTCCCGGTGAACCAACGCTGGACTACACTCATCATGAAGGACGCACAAGGCCTCAGCCCCACCAATGGCAATCTTCAGCCTTGTTATCCAATCCAATGAACGCAACCCCTCTTCAACATCTACTGGCTTCTTGTGCAGTGCAGTGGTCAAATCTCCCTTTGCCATGTGTTTGTAGACCAGCAATTCCTCCTCATCCTTGACCAAATTTCCATTAAGCTTCCTGAACCCATAATAAGTAGCTCTTGTTCCGAATGTTTCGGATAAAAGAAGTGTGGAAATAATCTATCAAGGAAAATTTGTGACTAGTTGCTTCACCCAAGTAGGTGCGGCCTTTGTATTCAATGAGTTCATCTTCAGTATTGAATTGGTGGTTTGTCTTTTGTTCAGCTTGTATCACTTCCAGAATTCTTTTCACCATATCATCATCTTCATAGCTGTCTTCAACTTCATCGACCCACTTCGGTATAATATAGGTAGTTATAGTACATGTTTCAATCAAATCATTCCAATGCTTCCTTCCAGAAAGTGCATCCGCTACTTTGTTTTCCTTACCCCTCCTGTATTCTATTTGAGAATCAAGCTCAAATAGTTTTAACATGAGCTCATGCTGTGTCCTTTCTGTCAAGCTTCGAGTATTTATGTACTTAAGGCATTGTTGCCCTGTTCTCATGATCATCAGATTTTTCAAATTGGAATCTCTCAAGACTTGCAGGACATCCCTCCAAATGCCATCTTCCTTACAGATCACATGATCACACTCACCCCAAGAAAGCACCCCCTTTATCTCTGTGAACACCTCCACAAAGCTACTAAGAATTTCCTCTATTTCGGACTTGGTGATTCATTGCGTCCGAGGTTCCAATTTCCTAGTGTTTACATGTATCGAACCCGATCAGTCTTCTTTAGTGAACTTGTTCGAAATTGTTCAACCTTCAACTTACAATTGCTTGCAAGTTTGGTTAAGACTGAAACTGAAGTTCTGCTCATTCTTATTGAAGATCCGAAATTTTTCTTTAAGATTCAACTTGATGGGGTGTAATCATAAATCGATCGACTCCTAACATCACATCATAACTTTCCAATTCCAGAGTTTGAAGGTATTGTTGGAAGTTCCTCCCGGTACTATATATTGTATATGGTCTACTCTAGCTTCGGATGACAAATTCCCACCTCCTGCTTCAGTAATCATTCGCAAAACATTGCACTCAAGGAATACAAATTCTTCACGACCAAATAGAAAGCCATGAATGAAGCGGTGCTTCCATTGTCCCAAATAAAATCAAGATCTCTACCAATACAACAAGAGCTGGACCAAAGAAGCCTTGGATCGCATAAATTGATGATTGCATAAGTTGCTCCTCTGAATCGGTCAAGAATCCAATCTCACTAACCCTTCCTTTTCATTCTCTCCACGATCTTCCTCATCCACATGCATCAAAATGGCACGTAAAGTTTTTTCACCTTGCCTGGAGGTGGCATCCTAGAACCGTGATTCATTACAATGCCAACAGTGCGGATTTTCTTGTCGACTTGACCAACCTTTGGTTGTTCAAGATTATCTTCGGTATTCACTTTCGGTGAGAAAGTTTTTGGGTTCGTTGTTCGAGACTTATATTTGTAACCACCGCTCTTGAACCGCGAAACAATGACAAAACCAGCTAAATCAAGGGTAATTCATCATCGCCACTTTTGCATTCATGTCATCCTTTGCATAACCAAAGTATGAAGAGCATTGCTAACCTTGCATTCTTTGTTTATGCCTGGATCCCAAGGTGCCTTACGATTGCCCAACATGCTCGAGTTCACTTCTTTAGAGTTTGATAACTCATTGGTCGCACCTTTTCTCGCACCCTCATTGGAGTCCTCATATCCTTCTCCTTCTTAAGAACTTTCTTTAGGATTTTCTTATCATCCCTAGTTAAAACAGTCTTCCCTGAACCCAACTCCGGATCAACAAGAAGAGTGGCATTTGGTTGTATAGCGCCTTCCTCACCGACTCTTGGTTTATCCTTCTCTATTTTGTTCATAGTTTTGACAACTTTAGTAAGAGCAGATGTATACCCCTTTTCACGAGGACCAACTTGTTCTGCTTTGCTCTCTTGGTTGTGGTGTTTTGGGATTATCGGGTTGTGATTTAATCTTATAACTCCCATTCCCATATCCAAAGATCATATCCAGATGCTCCACCAAGAGATATTGTTCCAAACACCATAGCCCGCATTGCCACCATAACTCCCAGTCTGCCACCAGATGGAGCTTGATCGCCCCAAGGTCCTCTATTTGTGCCTAGGGAATCACCTTGGTAACCAAAACCACCTGCATTTGTATTACCATAAGGTCCACCATACGCAAAGAAAAACACCACCATATCCTCTGACCCCATAATTTCCATATGCGAGGCGGGGTTAGCATGTCCATACCCATATCCAATCGCACCAAAGATCAGTAACCTCCTGCACCATAACCCGGATAAGGTAAGTTCAAACATTCCTCCTATACTCTGCGTGATACCGGATGGACCAAATGGAGGAATAGCAGGATGATAATAATCGGAATTTGAGTTTCCCTTGTCCATTTGACCAACCCATATACATCTGTTGGGGTAATCAGCAGACATGAACGACCCACTAACCACGGGAATATCGCCCCAACAAAAGGATATGTTGGCGTTCGATTGCGGTGAGAAAATCGGAGGTAGACCATGACCAAAGACTCGGCTTTCCATCGCAACCCAAGAAGAAACCAGAGGATCGCCCAACATCGGAAGGTATATTCGTGTCTATTAAAATCGGGATTGATGATGAGGAATTACCTTCAAAAGTGACGGATGGACTTTGTTGATCGGCGAGCTTAAGCGTGTTCTTGAAATCCCCAACAAGTATGTTCTTGATCTCCTCCTAACATCCATATTTCTTCAATACCCAGATTCTTGGCAACAATCACCGATCAACAAGTTCTTCACAGATGGAGGGATTTTACGGATATCCAACCTCCTTCCCGATTCCAACCCGATGGCCGAGGATGCAAACTTGCTCTGATACCAATTTGTCAGGACCCAAATCAGATTCGATCCAAACCCTCCCGATCAAACGTTGGACACGAACGCTCCCGCCGCCAGAACGAGAGAAACTACCAGGGACTAACTAGGGTTCTAAAATACTCTAGAGGAGACTAAAGCAATATGCGAAAGGTTATCCTTTTCCATTCCATTCATCGAGTTTATACTCCTTCCAGATTCTGAAATAAAGCAAAGATTCACCGCACGTAAAAGCACAAGTAAAATGACAAGACGATAAACTAAATGCAGTAGTTAAACTTGTAATCACTGTTCCCAGTCACATAGCCGTCGGATTGAGCGAAACCACTCGCATTCACCTCAGACCGTTGATGCTCTTTTAAACGCCACTCTGTTCAGTCTTTCCTTCCTCTGCTTCTTCAAAGATTCCCGCGTTCTTCCGCTTTTCAATTTCACTACCACACGCTACCGACAGGTAAAAGATCAGAACTTGTACTTTCTTCTCGTATACTCATAGACAAAACGAAGGGCGAGGGCGAGCGTTACCACTGACAAGGCTGCCGTTGTTCTTGCGATGAGCGTGGCCGTCCCGCCGCTCGCTGCGGCGTCCGTGGCTCCGTGGTGATCCAGCCGAAGCGGTGGGTCATGACGCTGCCTGCGCGCTGCGGTGGTGGTGTAGTAGTCGTTGCCTCGTTGGAATGGTATTTGGCGGTGCGGTGGCGGAGGGTGGGCTGGGAACGGAGCTCGAGTACGGTAGCCGCCAGTGGTCGCCGGGCGCCGCCGCGACTGGGGGGCCTGCCCAAGATAAGGTCCGCTCGATCGTGATCCAACGGTCGATCGGAGACCTCAAAGTTGATCGTGCATCTCAATGCGCAATCCAAACTGAATTCCGTATGATCCGTCCGATCGAACGTTCGCTGTCTAGATGGGCGCGAGAGAAGTCTCCCATGCGGTTTTACATAAAGGTCCCTTTAGTTACTTTGGTGTTTCCCGTGGTCCCAAATTGGATCGCGAACTTTATCCGCGACCCAATTTTATGCGTGCCCTAAGACCGTTAGATCACAGTCCGGCGGTCAGCATTAATTCGTGAGAAACGTTGCCGTCCAATGTTTTCATAAAAGGCCCTTCCATTATACTTATTACACATTTTACCCCCCTTTGTTCTCACCACGAGATCTCTGTTTCTACGGCCGTGGAGGTGGAGTAGGCGTCGCGAAGCCTCGGGCCCGCGCCGACGTTGCCGAGACGCCGAGCACGGGATTCCGAGGAATCGATCCGGCGGTAGCGCCCCCGCGCGGACCGTGCCGTTGGGCGCGGTTGCTTTTGGTGGTTTCCTCGCGGAGGTCGGCGGCGTGCCGGCTCGGCATCGGACAAGGACTAATCCGTTAAAGCAGGCGGAACGAAGGCATTATGCAGAGTGAACCCAAAGTTCGACCAAGGTGCATTGCATGTCTTCTCATAAGTCATCTTTTAGGAGGAACGAACCAAAATTACGCAAGGTCCAAGTAAGACACGCCTACATCTACATGCAGTCATAAGAGCTAAAATTACTCAAACAAGCCACTGCGCTACATGACTTTTTTTAAAAACAAGTTTTCAGGGGGAAGAGAAAGGTGTTCAGGCGTTTCTGGGACCGTTCGAATGGTTCAACACATCACTGATGCGAACGTGCAACTTCTATCCTGCCAAGTCGATCCCACGAAAGTTGCAACCACATCATCATGCTCGATGCAAAAAGACGGTCTTCGATCGTGCGGTTCTTGCCACTACTTGACGTTCTCTAACGATCTAGACGCGATCCAGCCAGCTTCCAATGCTTTCCTGTGAACCAAACTGCAAGTCCTGTCGCGGCACGAAAGTAAGACATGTCAGATTTGTCATAACAAACATACGGGCACCACGAAGATCGCTGGGATAAGCTTACAGCGAGCTGTAGATCTGGGGGTGTTCCAAGGTTCTGGAGATCAGGTAATCCATAAAGCGCATTCAGGCTATTATCAAGCGTCTCATTACTGCTCTGGGGCAGGAATGGGCAGTCAAAAGGAATCAGTGCTTCATGATCGAAGGAATCCAAGACCTCGTGACAATGCAGGGATTCGTCCAAGTTAGACCAAGGCTGAGGTGCTGCCTCAACAGCCTGAGGCTCGCCAGCACACCATGCAGGGTTCTCAGCGTCATCCTTCAGGCTAACAATAGGAATGTTTGGTTCTCCTTCCTGCAGTAATCGACATATCAGAAGCACAAAGTTATTACTCTGAAATGGTCAACAAATCACGCAAACAAAAATGTCAGCAATGCACCAACAGAAATGACAATCACTGTCTCTATAAGAGTAAGATATTTTCTCGATATTGCCATTATTGTAAACCTGGTCATGCTTCCTACCAGGTCACCGGCACTAGTTTCTGAATGGTATTTTAGTGGTGACAAGGATTTTGAAAAATGGCTGTTGCACAATTTTCTTTTTTATTGGCAAATACACAAGAATTTTCTCAATTATTATTGGTTTTCCCTCAATCATTTCTTACTGAAAACTGGTTTGAATCTACTTCGCAAATTTCATACATGCCAATTATTTCAAAAGGTTAATGTGAGTTACCTGGTCCTGCAAGATGAGAGCATTCTGCTCAGTTTCACATGGACTGTTCTTTGGGCGACATGGCTGTGGGGCTTTTGTCTTCGGAGTTTTTGGACCAATCCTTGCAGCAAATGCATCAGATTCTTCGTCGGCAGTTTCTGTTTCAGGCTTGTCCATCTGCTTTGTCTGCAATTGATAAAAGATTTTGGAAACAACAAGCTCCCCATCATTTTCCTCTTCCTCTTCACCGAGATGGTACTGATGCATCACCCAGTTTGCTTTATCAGGCTTGCCACCTCTTTGCGAACTTTTGTACAGAACCATTATTTTCTTCCAGCCTTTCTTAACACCATTGCCATATATGGCTTTCGATTTACCCGTCTTGTGCCATCTCACATGCTCATCAGAAATGGTGTGATCACTTTTGCTGATCCTTCGACGCTTGCGCTGGCCACAACCATATGCATTTGAAACTCTATGGAAGAAATGGGCACTGCTTCCATCTTTCGTCATACCTACTAAGGATGAATACGAACCTAGTTCAGCACATGAACACACAAATGAATTCATAAACATGTATACCACCTCAAGAAAATAATTTCCTACCAGGAAGATTTTCAGGGTGTGAATAGCAGATTCCTTCATCGTTCTCTATAGTTGGAATAAATTCATCAATAAACATATGGGGCTTTGAACCTCCCAGGCCAATTTTTTCTTCTAAATGTTCAAGCAATTCCAAATCAGATGGATCAAACTTGACACCAGAAGGCAGACCAGGCCACTGTATAGCAACCTGCAAATAATGAAATGCAGCGAAATGTTGCTTAGAATGCGCAACTTTATACTATCGAATATGAGCTGAAATCAATTGCAATTTGCATGCAGCTGTTATGCTGTAGCTTCTGTAAGTTAATAGAGGGGTGTATCAACTATTCTAGTTGAAAGCCTTATATTGATGTACAGGGTCAGGAACCAAACAAAGTAATAGCCTATATTTGCTGGTTAAGATGTTCCTATTGCTCCATATTTCCTTAGTTGTTACAATTTAAAATAGAACTATCTTAGCCAGCTATCAACTAAAGAATAATCTATTTACTAATCCTGTACCAGAAGCAGGTTTCTAGTAATGATGTGCCAAAATTTAAAACAGCAAAGTCCTCCTTACAATGTATGGACTTCAGAAGTAGAAGGTGGTCATTAAAAAGTCTTAATGTACTTATATCACTGTTATCAATGAGATATTTGCAGTTGGGGCATTCGCTCCGTGCTTCTGCACCCAATTCACTTATTTGGCGATTAGAGCAATGAGTTGCGTTTCTTATCTTCTTGGCAACTCCCCTACCAGTTATAAGCCACGACCTGTAGCAAAAGAAGCGTGTTGGTGTTTGGCACTTGTCATAAATACTTGGGTTGCAACATTAGAATTTAGAATATAAACAGTAGCTTTGATGCCCTGTTCTTAAGATGCAAAAACCTTCAACAAGACAAGTTGGGGGCTTGGGCTCCAGTTGCACACTATTGGTTGAACAATCTAATACAATGATGAGACAGACAATCAAGCTTTGCAATCCATTTACTAAATACAGAATGCAATCCCACGAAACAAGTAGGTACAAACAATGCGCCTGTTTCTGCTCCTCAGACCCAACGCGAACTAGAACGTGAAATAAGCACAAACAAAACAAATATGCGATAATAACCTGTTAATTTCAGTTCCATGCTTTCATCACATTGCTGTATTTAATCCAGCGGAAATTACTAATGTACAAAAAGCAGCTGACCATTTACATGGCAATCTGGCATGCATATTCAGATATTCTAGGTGATTAAGCAACTGAGTCGATGTGAATGCCTTGGCGTATGTACAAAACGACCCAGCAAGCCCTAAATAAATAACAACATGGTCAAGTGGGAGAAAACTACCTCGCCATGGCAGCGGCGGCGGGTTCCAATCACGCTCGGGACCCCCAAACGGGCAGTCGCGCGCGCGAGGGCTCTCCGGCCTCCGTTCTCCCTCCGATTTTGTCTAAGCCGAATCGCGTGCGTCCCCCAGTCGCTCTGGCCAAGAGAAGTAATCGATCGATCGATCTCCACTCCGTCCTCGCGCTGATAGTGTACTAGCACTACCCTGGTCTGGTGGTGGCGGCGGGGGGTGCTCGGCGCGAGAGCTCGCGGGAGAAGGGGGAAGCTGTCTCTCACTCTTGTCGCCTCGCACTGCCCTTTTGCCGCTTCCTTTCGTCTCGGGAATCTCTAGCCCTGCCGCCGCAGTGGCCGTTGCTGCCTCCGTCCTTCCTTCCTTCCTTGGCAAGCCGCACGCACACCCCAAAAAGCCCAAAAGGCATCGCATCGGCTTGTCTGTACGTGCTGATCATGTGCGGCGGTGCATGCTCGTCTTCTCAAAATGGGCTCTATGCCCGTCACGCGCGAGCCAGCACAGAGACCTCCGCAGACCACTCTCGCGACTTCTCTGGGTTTTCGCATCAGATCACGGTTGGGCCTAGGCCCAAATTGATAAGGACCTTCCTGCTGCGTTTCTTTCCTTTTTTTCCCCGGCTAATTTGTTCTTCCGGTAAGGCGCAAGGCATCGGTTGCTGTCTAGCAAATTGCAACTCCGAGTGACCTGACCTGACCATGACGACCCTTATCTAGATAGAGTTCTTGCTTCCCAAACTAAACGGCAATACGGGAGCTTGGCACAGCATCACAAATCGTGCTCGCACAACGGCTCAAGGCAATTAGCAGTGATCTATACTCTCTTCTCTCAAGTGTTCAGAGAGGAAAAAAAACCTGTCAAAGATGAGAACATTTCTCACGAGGAAAAAGGACTGTAGTTTTACCACACATGCATGTAGCAGCCTTGAGGTGCTTCAAGATTCGTGTCTCCAATTCGTCTATTTTGTAAAACCCTCTTCTCTTTCTCTTCGTTCCCTTCTCCACCACCCTCTCACTCCCGTCTATCCCTCTTCCATCAGTTGGGATTCGTCACTACCCTCCTCCCCTAGACACGCTGCTGCCACTACTAGAGCTGCACTGCCACCCCCCCCCTCTCTCCCCCTAGGTGTCGGAAGCCGTGACACCACCAGCATGCTCCCCACTATAGTCCTTATCCCTGTCATCCATCAGTAATGTCAGATCCGTCGTCAGCGAGGCTTGGGATGTGGGATCTAGGTATCGTCGTCATCTCCAGCAACAAGGAGCTCACATTGCGACGGAGGACGGTGTAGCGTGGCATGGTGGTGGGTCAGTGTGAGGAGGCGGCTGCACGGCTCAGGAAGAGGATTGGGGGAGAGAGATCTAATGGGGGTGACAGTGGGAACGGTGGGGAAGAGAGCGATAAGAGAGAGGGTTTAATTTAATTCAAAAATACATGAGGGTTGTTTTGCAAAAATCGTGATGAAGTAAAGCGCATGAATACCATGATAGTGCATGCGGATGCATATACATGTGATGTTGATTTTTCCAAGGAAAAAAGATGAGTTAACTTCCATCGGTTGTTTTCTATTTTTTATGGTATACAGTGCAAGACTTTGACTATAATTTATAATCACAATATACTAGCAATATATACACACGCACGAGTATTTTGCAAGATAAATCCAATAGCATTGTTTTTATGTAAATTAAACATATATTAGTGATTAAAGTTTTAAAAGCTTGGTTGTATGGAACCACACCGACCTACATTTGTGGACAGAGCGTGTAGTATTTTTCTTACTTTTGCAGAGGATATCATTGCTGTGAAGTCCATTTACATGTGACAAAAGTGAATCATCTTTCTGTATGACTTGTGCGGATTGGCTTTCCGACAGGTCAGTCGTCCTCCGTCACCCCCTTCAGGGCTTCACCTTGGAACATTGGCCACGTACCTGCGGACTAACTCCTGCATATCGATCGAGCGATTCGAGTCATTTTGGAAGTACCAACAGACAGCCAGGCGATTAGAGTAAGTACAATTATAAAGCCTACTATTTACTCTATCTCTTATACATATCATTTAAAGTAAATAATAGAGCCAGCTTATACAATAACAATCTCTAAAAATTATTTCTAGATGATATATAATAACTATATATTCTCTTTTGTACTATCTTATTTCTCATGCCATGCTGATTCTTACATAAGAGCTAATTCTCTTCTCTTTCCTCTTTTCTCACTCTCTTTCATTTGAAACAAAGCTTATATATAGAGACTAAAAGTAAATTAAGGTGAACTTATTATACATGCCATTAGAAAGTTCTAGGGGTATTCATTAACTACTGACGGGTATGACCCAAGTGGGGAAGCAAGCCAAGCGCGGCGCCGGCCTCCTCTGCCAAGAAAAGATGAGGTATGCATATATGTTCGAGAACACAACAAATGAAGATTAGAAAATTGTTAAGACAATTAATTTTAGTGTATTAATGATAAGTCCGCCCAGGCTCTTAAAAAATCCTGGGTCCGCCACTGACTACGAGGGTTTGCTGCTTAGCTCTATCTATCCAGCTCAACTAGACAAAGATTCTTTTAAAAAGGGGGAAAATAGCGGGTGAAGAAATGGTGCCTATGAGCGAACCGTTCTAACCTGTAATATATGCGTGCCGGTCATGTGGTTGAACGACTAGGTATCCGGTCAAAACACAAGCCTTTTTTTTTGTTGTTGATTTAATTAAAGTTGCAGCCGATGCTTAACACACAAGTCACCAACAGTTCAACGTTTAGTACAATAATGCACTTCCATTTAGTTAGGACCGCACTAAACAGTTCAACGTTGCCGCAGTGGCTTCCCCCACGTAAATTCCCGCCTAGTTTCTGCACCGTTTTCCAACGTAGGAATCGGCCGAAACGGACACGCGAAGCTGTCACCGTCGCAGGCAAGCCAAGCACGAAGAAAACCACGTACGCGTTGTCGTGCAATACTAGCTTGCGTTTGCTTACGAAACAACGCGAGTACGCAGCGCAACTACTAGTGGCGACCACCGGTGAGCAGCAAGCCCCGTCTTGCGCACGAGGCACCGCCCCATGACGAGGTAGCGCCAGCGCCAGAGGTCGGAAGAGTCAACCAATCTCTGCGGCAAAAGTTGCAGCTGCCGCATGATGGATGGATACGCGGGTGGCACGCCGAGCAAGTCAAGAAAACGGCCGCGGCGAAGGAACCGAGACGCGCGTTCGCCCAAAGAACGACTCAACTGATCGAATCAACCAACCAACATGGCAGTGATGGCACACGCTTTAGCGTATGCATTGTAGCATAGACGGTGATGGTTTATAGTACCGTATTATCTATAGATAGTACTAAAGGTAATCTATACAATAGATTATTTTTATAGTTGTCTATAATAATCTCTCGTATAATTAATAAATTGTTTATACAATGGTATACACAATATAAAACTATCTATAAGGCTGCCCATTAAATAGTACACAGCGTCTTTTTCTCTCCTCCATATCATACAAAATCTTACATGGCTGTGATGTAGAGAAGAGATTGAGGAGAGAGAAAGATATTATCTACTATTTAATAAACGATCTTATAAACAACTTTATACTGTGTATACCATTGTAAAAACGATTTATTAATTATATGAAAGATCATTACAGATAATCTACTGTATACGTTGCCTATAACATTATCTATATATAAATATATTATAGATAACCATCGTCTATGTTACTGTGCATGCCCTTATCCGTTCGCAACGGCCCGATCGGTGGCCATGCCGCAAAACATGGCGTGGTCAATCATGGCAACCATGCCATACGGTACGCCGTACGCTCTTGCCACCTGTGGCTTCTCGCCAAAAATTCGATAAAAACCAGAGGACGGAACACAAGACATCCAGCAGAAGTGCTAGCACTGCTATTCGGCTTCGGATCCGCGATGCGAGAATTATTCTCCTTTTGAATGTACATTTGGTTAGCACGGTCAGTTGTCTTTGAGACTTTAGCAATTCAGAGGTCGTGTAATCATCTCACAGAAAATCGACAGATAAACCACAAAACATGTCGTTAGAGGGAATGGAACCCCGGAATAGTGATCTTTGGCCTCATCATACTGTGATGATTCCGTTTGGACTAGCCACCGGCTGACCAAGTACCGTGTTTTCATGAGATTTGCAGAAACATTTTAGCTGCTTCTAAAGCTTTTGTTCAAGGCGTCGATTCATCGTGGCATGGCATGCGTACATAATACCGTTCCTGCAAAAGCTCAAATCTTGTACAACTATTTGCTGGACCACGGACCGACCTCGCAGCAACGGAAGAACTAACGCGCGTAGGGTCGCATAGGGAGGAAGGGGCTACTACCGGACATTTCGCAGCATGTTCGTCAATCTGGCTGAGGTGCACGCCCGACAGGAACAGCCTGTTCCCACCAACTCTCAACCCACAAATGCTGCGTCCGCAGGTCGCTTAACAGCTCGGAACATTTGCAATTGCAAAACTATATTCATTGATTGTATGATTCACTTTGGAGTTGAGATGGATTACCCAATTCAACCTGCCAAACTGCCCTTCACCAAGGATAAAAGGACAAGATTAATAAATACTGTGCACTCGAGTACTATGCAGCTCTTCACCAACCTGCAACGACAGCCAAGGCACCCCCTTTTCTGGAATCTATGAAGCTGCCTTTTTATTGGACCAAATTTGAAGATTTTGGAAAAGGTCAGTTGGGATCAGTTGCATAATTCAGTGTGTTAAGTAGGACAGCAAAGGCATCACATGATTCACACGTCACAGAATTGAGATGGTTGAACGTGAATACAGCGCTATCACTGTCAATACTGAGATGAAGTCAGAAATGAGTACAAATGCACATGTAATTCATCCCGTAAGTAAATGACATTGTACAGCATAGAGAGAGAGAAAAACTGAAACGTTACGCATAAAGAGAGAAAAACACTGAAATGTTACTCAGTTTGCAATCTACAATAGTTTCTGAGTTCATATATCAATCACGGGAGTAATGAATAAAACTCAGGTGGTAAGACACACACTGCTGATGTCTTTCAAAAAAAAAGACACACTGCTGAGCTCCTCTACAAAACAAACACGCAGCGACCAAGCATGCGCTATGCTGTTAGGCCCTCCAATGTTTGAATTACACGGTACAAAATCATGAACTCAACCCAACCGCCAAGTGATCACTCAACTAAGTCAGCCAATCGTATCAGATACAACCGCAATGGCACGGTGTTCTCCAAGGGGACATCCGCGATGTCGGTGCACATCAGGTCATGATGCAAACCATAGTGCCTAGCCACTTTCTCTCATGCAGTTGCCAGGAAGAAGATACCGGTACTGGTCATTTTTCTCCAGGAGATACGCAGGAAGATGAACAGCAGAATATGTTCTCGGGATCGGCCCCAGCTTGGCAATGATTTCTTGGAATGTGTATTCTTCAGGAAGCATGTCGAAAAGATCAGCCCCTTGGCATATCACATGCTGAATCCTTTTGGGGTTTAGGAAGTACTTAAATCTAATCCGATCGACATGGCTATAAGCTTTCATTTTGAAGACAAAATCATTTATGTAACGGAAGCAGAAGCTGCAGTGCCACCCTGAGTCAGCCAGAAGGTCATCTGTTTGACGAAAATGTGCATACCTCGTCTTTCCAGCTCGGTATCTGTGTATTGAAGCCCTCCAGCTCTTGTCATCAAGGAAAAATTCAAATGAGTAGAGATAATTCCTGAGCTGGAGATGAAGTATCTCAGGAATGTCATCACACCATCTCAACACGTTGACCGTATGCCCACTTGGGATCTCATCAACATCAGACATGATCAACAGGTCATCATCTGTGATTCCAGCAATTTTAATAAGCTGGTCGAGGGCAACCCTCTGATATGACTCCTCGACAAATGGGTTCTCCCCCTTCACAAACCTCCCCCCTATCATACCATAGGTCAACCGTGACTCAGCAAACTCAAACCGTTGGCGATTGTCCTTGAAGTGAAGATCCTTTTTCAAGCCAGTGAAGGTTGAGTTGGACTCAAGCAGCACAAATTCTGACACATATGGGCTAAGCTCATGCCAACGGATATCAAGAATGTCAAGCTCATTGCTGAAAAGCACAGCATCAAAGACGCGCCGTGGAGCCTCCCGCACTTTCCATCCATGCAACTTGCAGAGGTTCCCCATCGAGACATTTTCATGATAGTAGTGGGGAAGTACTTTGAAGGGCTTTGGGGGCTTTTCCCAGATCGGTCGGAGGAAGTAAGTGACCTTCTGGCCATGAAGGTATATGACAAAGATCAGAATTGGCACACCGATCAAGAGGACCAAAAGAGCCCTTAAATCAAACCCCCGAAGTGCACACTTCAGCCTTGACATGCTCAAAACTGCCTTTGAACCATGCTGCAAATGGAATCAGAAAGCTAGTGAGAAATCAGAAGGTCAATGGAAACCAAAAGAAGCATGGATTGAGCAAAAGTAAATAGGCAATCTACACCCATCTGCTTCATATAACTATTAGAACTCCAATGAACTGTACAAAGTACAAAAATATGCAACAACACTGGTTATACCAAACTCAGGACATCAGCTTACCAGTAAATCGATTACTAAAGCTTACTGAAAATGAAACTTACGAACACATTGTGGAATAGAAACTTTTGGCCAAAGATTTTTTTTAAAAAAAGTCAGAATGTGTTCAGCAAAAACTGGGTGGCACTAGATAAAAAACAGAAAAATCTAGAAATCTCACTACGCATGAGAGTATGAGAATTTACAATGATCAAGCACAAAGCTGAGAAACAAAAGGGGGGAAAACTACTATAGCATAGCATCAGGAAGCCAACCACAACATAGAGCAGCAGGCCGACAGCCCAGTTTTCTTAACATCTAATCTACCATGAATTTCGTAGCAGCAACCAAAAAGATACTTCTTTTGTTTAACAATGTTCTGCTATAAGATCAAGCATAGATGGAACAAGTAATCAGCAGAATCTGTGCTTGTTTTGTACAAGCAACGATAATATTCCTATCAATGAAAGCAAGCAACTCATTATATATCTACAAATTCCTATAGGCATGAATCATCAGCATCCACACAAGAACAGAATTTTGTAAAAAGCTCGATACTTTTTCGCAGCTGCGCATCAAGAAAAAGAAAGATTCCGGATTAGGCCGAACACCCAATTTGGCCAGTTCGCCAGATTCTACCAGCACCAGAAGCACCCAAGCTTCGAACTTCACCTAATCACTCCCTTACGATCTCCACCACGGGAGCAGGATCAAAAGATTCCACGAAAGCAATTAAGCAAGCACCTCCGATCCCGGACACGGCAAATCTCACCACTAACCAATCCAAAACCGGAACTTCCCCAAGAAACCAACGCCCAACATTCATCGAGATTGGTAGCATAGAAGCGCGAACAAGAGCAGTTGGAGCAATCAAAGCGTCAGGTAAAAAGTTCTAGCACAACCAACGCGGTAAAGTAACAGGGGGAAAAAAAGGCAAGCACCGCCAAGAACGGGGCTTCTCGTGGACCAGGCAATCCACCGAAAAACCCACGCCGCGGGAGAAAGGGACAGATCTGGGGAGGTGACCGTGGGAACGGGAGCGGGCTCTCACCTCGCCGCTGCAGACGCCCTCGCAGATGCCGTCGGTCTTCTTGCAGTTGTAGTAGCCAGCCGCGGCCTCCATCGCGGCGAAGAAGAAGATGAAGAGGAATCCCAACCACGTACGGAGGAAGGCACAGGGACGAATCAGCAGCAGACGCCGTGGCTCCCCAAAACGCGCGGAGCAGTCGCCTAAAGGGGACGCGCTTTCCCGCGCGCGGCTCCAATGGTGCGCCGATCGGTCTCCTCGCCGGGGCCTCGCCGGCGATCGGCTCCTGGCTGTTTTGCGTTCTCCAATTTGCTCGTTCCGACTCCTTGTTGCGTGCAACGGGGGTGTGTTCGCAATTACGGTGGTGTGCGGGGGGTGGGACCGTGGGAGCGTGGGAGGGTGTTGAGAAGGCGAGGGGATCATTTATAGCCGTTTGGGGTGGGATGTGCGTGGCTGGCCGCGGATAGTAGTTTGTGCTAGTGTGCTCAGGGCATCTTCGGAGTTGAAAGGCCCAACAAATACAAGGATATAGTCATTAAAATACATATTTGATCATTAATTTTATAATAATATTATTTTAGACATTGATATAGTCATTAAAATACATATTTGATCATTAATTTTATAATAATATATTTATAAAATAAAAAAAAGAGTATTATGAAAGTATTTTTTGAGATAAATTTACACATATGATTTTCGTATATCTAATTTAAATATTTAAAAAGATATTGACAGTCAAATTTTTGGAAGTTTGACCGAACATATGTCTAAAACGGCAACTATTTGTGATCGTAGGAGTAATATCCTTGGTGATACAAAGAAGAGAAAAGGAGAAAGAAAGATATTGTTTGCTATTTAATAGGCAGTCTTATAGACAGCTTTATATTATATGTACCATTGTATAGACAATTTATTAATCGTATGTGAGACTATTATAGACAACTATATAGGCAATCTATTGTATGAATTATATTTAGTCTTGTCTATAGATGACATTAACGTATATTACAGACAACCATCTTCTATACTATTGTATATGCCTTTAATTCCATGTCATGTCTTCTTTTAATAAACTTTGTGTATTTCTTTTTGGAAAAAAGTTCATATAACATCCTGAACTTTCTTCAAAAGTCCGTGTGACACCCAAACTTTGAAACCGATTGAAACAAGTTATCTAGCACACTAAACTTTCTAATCCCGTTTGTTTAACACCCTAAACTGGTTTTGTAGGGGAAAAGTCCATGTAACACCCCAAACTTTGCTCAAAAGTACGTCTAACATCCTAAACTTTGAAACCGGTTATCTAGCACTCTGAACTTTCCAATCCAATTCACTTAACACTCTAAGCTTTTAACTGGTTTCAAGATGTTAAACGAATAGGATTAGAAAGTTTAAGGTGCTAGATAACCGATTTCAAAGTTTAGAGTACTAGACGGATTTTTTAGCAAAGTTCAGGGTATTATATGGATTTTCCTCTCCAAAACTAGTTTAGAGTGTGAAACCAACGGGATTGAAAAGTTCGGGCTGCTAGGTAATCGGTTTTAAAGTTTAGAGTGTTAGATGGACTTTTGAGCAAAGTTCAAGGTGTTTATGAATTTTTTTCCTTTCTTTTTTAAAAAGCATACAATATCTGTATTTTTAAAAATTTATTAATGTATTATACCAGTTTGGAACCAAGGAAGACCGTAGAAAAAAAATGATTATACTATTTTTATGTAAAATTGCAGTACAATATCTTCGTTCCAAATAAGCCCTGTGTGGATCTAGATTTGCTCAAGTTTTGAAGTAACTTTAGGATGTAGATCGATTATTGGTATAACTTGATGGTTTAAACCCATCACCTTGGTAAAATTGATGTCATATTGGGTGCTATCCGTTCTGGGCTGGGTAAAGCAATTTTTGAGACGTATGAGATAGGATGCAACAAAAATGCGCTTTTTTTTGCATGGCTTTCTCCATTAGGAGAGTTAGGTGTGATCAAATACGTGTTTGCCATCCAACTCACACTAATCAGCCTGTGTTGGTTGATGATGATAAGGATCCGATATGTAATGACAAGAAGGCATCTCGGTGGATTGCCTCCTAAATGCTGGTGTAGTGATGTGCTTTGTATTTCCTTTTCCCCCTTTTTTATTCTTTTGATAAAGAGTGTGACTAAATCATAACAGGCCACGTGAACTAGCGTGAAGCCTTCTCTGCACAAATGTTACTAACCAATATTTTTTGATAAAATATTGTATAAGTTCAAAGTAGCTGAGCATGTAAAAGGTTAAAAAAATTACTCTCAAAAGTTTATGAATTTACAAGGAAAAAACTAGTGCCTACATGTACAATATTGTATCAAGGAAGTTCTTTATATTCCTAAAAAAAAACTGCCATGCATGTTTTGAGTCTAGTCAGGCATTTTATAGTCCACTATTTGTAGAACAAACTACATAGGTAAACTTGATACAGTCAGGTAAACAGTTGGCTATGTCTCTGTAACTTAAATCATATCATTAGACGACCAGAACATGAAAAACAGAATTGAACAAGTCATTCGACAAGTCGGTCAACATCAAGCCGCTGCCCTTCAAGTTGCGTATTTTCACTCCCTTTTTTTTTCCTGAAAACGGAACTCGTCAACACTGGTTCCGTTTGACGTTTTCTCTATTGTTGCCCCGAACAAGCGAAAGGACACGCATTAGAGAACGGCGAAGGCGAAACGAAGGAAAATTGTCATCAACCGCGGGCGTTGTATCACCTTCCCCAACCAAAGCCAAGCAGCCAACTCACGCTATGGCAACGCTCGATCGGTTGCGAAACTACAGAATTTCTGAGAAATAACACTGGCTTGTATGCCCCCTGCCTCTCAAGCGTCAGTTGATCGGTTTGTATACGGTCCCTAAAGAACTTTTGCAGTACAGCAAATTAAGTAGGCAACTTAACACTTTTCGGCGACTTTGCGATGTCAAGAGCAGGGTTTTTTTTTTGTCTCGGTTTGATACAAATATCGGCTCCCACTGAAACGTTAAAATTCTGAAATTTCGGTGAAAATCAAACAAAAAACAACAAAATGCGAAATTTCGTCTTTCCGCTCTGGGCCGAAATGGCTGAAATTTCGTCGAAAAAAAATCCCTGGTCAAGAGTGGTAGATTACGATGAGCATAAAACAGGGGAGACAAAAGTGAGGTGAGCTCCGTTCTCGTCTATCTAGCACACGTTCCATGTTCTCTTTATCATGTAAAAAAACAAAAAGAATTGCATAAAAGGGAAAAAAACTGCTAGCGATGTATTTTGACATCTTCGACAGATCGCTAAGTTCTGTCCATCTTCAGTGCAAGGGCGCTCGATAAGTGAGCTATTCTGCTGAAAGAGCGGAAATGGCATGCGCACGAGGCTGAAATCAAAGAGCTCCCTCCGGCAATGTCCAGACTTCCCAGCGAATGTGCTGCCTCCGGCCAAACTAATGCCGGTCGTCGTCGCTGGCAAGATGGCCAAAACCACGTTCTACGCTGGAAAAGAACCAGATCGATGATTTTTTTTTTTTATCCATTTGGCCTTTCTTTTGCGTCGAAACAGCCACTTCCACCCGAACTAGCTAGTGCAAGGAATTCTTCAGATTTAATTGCACTTTCTTAAAATCAAGGGCGCTAGTTTCTTCATGCTCCGATTCAGCTGCCGCCTATCGCCCTTGATAGGAGACTTGTTTATGTTATGTCCGAGTTCTTATCATGAAATTTCTAGCTCAACCGCTGACAATTGGGGCGATAGCTCGGGCAAATACGTACGTGGCCCAATGAACATGGTAGCCACAGTTGCACGTTTTCGATCGTATCACCGACCAACACGTCTTCCAAATTGCTTGGATTAAGCCCTAACGTTTTCGTATTGCTTACTAATCGATGCTTGATTTGCTTCACAGTGCAGCTACGCGCATTAACACCGCGGCCATTGGTGTTTAGTATTACTCTCGATCACCACACTGACTTGTTTGACTAGCAAGTGAAGACCGCAGGGATCGTATCTCTGCCGTACCATTAGTTAATTAATTGCCTGTCAGAGCGATCACGCACTTACACGTGTCTCTCTTAGTCATCACGGGAAAAACCTCGCCTGAACTAGTACTGGTAGAAGAAATCGATGTGAAGATAACTCGAAAAGCTATGCAACGTTGGCAACATCACTTGATTTACCTCTGCGTTTCCTTCTTAATTAGTTTTATGGGAGTAATCAAGTTGGAATCGCCATTAAATAGACAAAAGCCATCGTTCGAGTCCCATTAGATTATGTACAATGGTACATGTCAACAGTCTTTAAGTTTTGCCACATAGGATAAAAAATAACGTGGATGAGAGAGAGTGCGTATAGAGAATTGAGCCGTCTCTTAATCTAGAGTCGACTCTAGCACGAGAACCAAGACAGGTTGTGTGTGGGAAGAAACTATCTACTCATAAATGTGTTGTCTATACCATTGTATGGGTTGTCTCTAACGCTGTCTATAAATGACACGTCAGTTTGTTATAGACAACAGCTGTCTATACTATTGTACATGCTCTTAACGGTATGTTAGGTGGGTTCATTTGCAGGTCGATCGTACCGTCGACTTCTGATCTTAGGCTAAAACCTTGGAATAATTGTATTTCTATTAGACTCAGATTTTTCTTAAAAGCATAAATAAGCACGTACGCATGATTTTAAACACCTGCCGGCGCACGAAATAACAGGCGATATCCATCTGACAGTTTGTCGACGATGGGCAGACGCTAGATAGACACCGGAGTCAGACGCCGGTAGTGCCTCACATGGCGCATGGTTACGCACGAATGATCACTTGATCGGTTCAGTTCATACTCTTCTTTTTTTTAATGGGATGATTCGAACGAGCTCGGCGTAGTTGTTACCTATATAATTGATGACAAAAAGAAGCCGTTTTCTCCACATGGACATGTACCTGGTCACATGGAGGCAGCAATCAACATGCCTCGAATCTGTCTCAACAGTACATATATATGTGCGTTTCAATTAACTAGACTTCATATAAGACTTGGATACAGGGGCGGATCCACAGTTAAGGAGTCGGGTTCGGTGACACCGACGCTCCTGTATTAACCTCTTGTACTTCCACTAAACATTGTTGATGATCTCGACGGAAGATTAGCCTGGACTCCAGCCCCAGTGCTCATCCAATCTGACCAGTCATCCGAAAGCAAGCAGCCCGTAGACTATATGTCGGCGATGACCCCGACAACCAATTTTTCTAGATCCGCCTCTGCTTGGATAGCGTTTGGTTCAAGAACGCTTACGTAGAACGTAAAGAGAATGGAATTACAGGGAATTTTAGGGCGTAATGGGATGATCACACAATTTGTTTGGTTGCAGTAAGGAATGCTTTTGTAAACACTATATATTGTAACGTTTGGTTAAGGATAAAGGTACTGGATTCGGATCACATCTGTAAGTGAAGAAGACACCAAGATGGCCAGCTCCGCCGGTTGAGGAGACAGATGGCAGTACCCTCCGGCAATGGGCAGCCAAGATCCAGACAGCCGTCGGCGACCCAGAAGAAAACGACCGGAGGCGATGAGATATGGGGGCGCGCTCCACTTGATCTCCTCCCGAGCTCCAGATCTTGGGAGCTTCTTCTCCTCTCGAGCGCATCATGGGCACGTCACGGCCACTGGTACTGTGCCTTGGGCAGTGGCGTAGGCAAGAGGAGACGCGAAAAAGCTAGAGTGTCATGCCTTGGTACTCTCTTCGTGATATCTTTTATGGTATTCTAAATTTAATTTAGACTATTAATTTTTTTAATTTAATAGATCATATTAATTAGTATTTATTTATATTTTCTTTAATAGTATAAATATTTTTAAAAAATTAACGACTGATTCTGATTTCTATTATCCACTCTATACTATCACCGTAATACCTCATAAAATTTCTCTAATTCCATAAAAAAAATTTTATAGTCCACAAGTCGTACCGACAATCATGAATAGAAGAAAAGTAACCCTGAGCACCCTCGATTTTTCTCAAGGGTAAGTCAGTACAACCCCACGTGCTTGTTGTCCACGTAGTCGTCGTCATCGTCCTTCTCCCTCAACCCCATCTGCTTGTCGTCGTCCTCGCTCATGTGGAGCCACAGCATCCCTGGCCAGATCCCGTCGCCGCCTCCATACTTAGCAGGAGGGAGGGGAGGATGGGCGCTACGCTAAGGTTTCGCTAGATCGAGGTGGCGAGCGCATGGGCGCGTCGGCGTGCAGAGGAGAGAGGAGGTGGAGCTGGGCGCGCGCGAAGCGGAAGGGATCGCGAGGCAAGGAGGCGGCGAGCAGATGGAACGAACGGTAACGGAACTGATTCCGCTGGATATGGAGCGTAATGAGCATTTCACTAGAGGCTAGGATCCGTTTACATGGTATAATATAACCCTAAAACCACTCGACCAAACACTATCTCGGTGTTATGCGATTGAGCGGCATGATTTTCGGCCAATTAAGTCCTACTTAACCGCATGACAGTGCCATAGGTGCTTAAATTAGCTACGTTTTGATTTGGAAATTTGTCCAATTAATCGGTCGTCGGTCGTAGGAGGACTGGAGAGTTGAGGATTGAGGGAGAAATAAAAGTGTGAGACTCTGAGCCATTGCAATCAGCTACTGTCCCGAGAGACCTAGGGCTTATTTAGGGGAGTTGTAGTTTTTCGAAAAAGTTGTTTTTATTTTTGAACTAAAAAAACGATGGTAGCTTTTTATAAAAGAATGTTTATTGGCTGTAAAAGCAGATCTAGTCCAGTTTTCAGTTTTTAGCTTTTGTTAGTTATATATGACTTTTGTCTTATACCAAAAGTCGCTTAAAAGTTTGGTTGTTTAGAGGGATTTATCGGCTTTTCAGAAGCTGAAGCTGGTTTTAAACTCCTAAACAGGTCCTTAAGCCAAGTACACTTAAATAACCATTTGGCAGTGGTATTTACCTAATTTTCTGTTTTTCAGGCATGTAAGCTGCTAGTTTAACCTAGGCAACATCCTAGTTAAGCTAAGAATGAACACGTCATCGTAGTCTCGCGTTACAATACTCTCTCTAGCAGAAAATACCTAAATCTGTGCCTGTCAAACATGTTAAAGCTTGACCATCGGTATTTTTTTTTTTGAGAGATTGACCATCAGTATTTGTGAAAAATATCTAGGGTAGCCATATTAAGTTGATTTATAGTGAAATATACTTTCTTAATACAATTTTTCTTTGCGAAATTAGCGGTAAAAGAGTGTGCTTGTGTGTGGTATCCTTAGAGGCCGAATATATACAAAACCACCTCTACTTGCAACCGGAGGGTGAAACATGAACATGTCAAAAAGTCAAGGAAAATTTAACCATATAATTGAAGTCATCTAAAAGAACAAATGTAACTTGCCCATTAATCAATCCAGTATCTATCTACGGAGAAAATGTGATCCCCTGTCGACTTGCTGCTGTTATATATTGACTTGGACGCTCCTAGCTAGAGTCTGAAACGTCACTGACAATATGCAGTTAAGTACGAATCGAATAGTGCCTCTTACCATATTCGTATTCGTATTTTTTTGCGAATGCGAGCTCAAAAATTCTCGAATACTAATCGAATGCTGTAACAAATAAAAATTCAAATCAAATACCTACTCAATTCGGTTGGATCCAGATATCTTCATAACTTATGTAATACGATGATATTAATGATATTTTATCCTCATACAATCACACTTAATCATTCTAATATATTTATTTGACCTAAAGCAGCATGGATTCCATTGAATTAAAAAAAAACTTGTCCAACAAATTAGTCAGGTTGCAATAAAACATGCTTCGTCGAATACGAATACAAATAGTCCAAATAAAATAATATTTCAGATGGAAAATCCATACCACATCTATTTTATATATGAATATGAATAGGAGAAAAATTATTAATTAGATGTGAAATTCTATATCAAATGCGGAAGTCGAATAATACAGATAATTCACGTCCATGAAGTCTACAGTCTATGCATAGTGATGGACGGGCTCGATCAACATCGGGCACAGGCAGTAATTAAGCGTGTTACTTTCTGATGCGGCACGGCCGGGTACGTACTGCACCCCAAATCGGTACTATAAAACATTTCTTTTTTTTAATAGAAAAATTAGTCGTGCGACAGCGTGAATATATATGAATTATTGCGTTGTTAGACTCGGCCAGTCATCGCTAATGAGTGCGCTCAGCAATACTAGTTTATCTATTATATATAAATTAAAACCAATGATACGGTGTTTATTAACCTACTGAAGCTGAAAATGTAGGAAAGGGTTTGAAACCATAATGGTGAATTTTATTCAGATATAGTGTTAGGGCCTGTTTGTTTTAGCTTTAGATTCTCTAAAAACTGATTCTGGATTGTGATTGGAGAGAAGTTGATTCTCCAAAAACTGGAATCCAAAAGTACATATGAAGTAGATTGTAGATTCTAGTGTATATGGTGGGCTGGATTGTGAGTATCGTTCTGAATCGATCGTTTGTTTTTATTCTACTTTTAGTCCGTAATCAAACGCAAAACAAATTGTCAAGTTTGAGTTCGAGAAGACTAATCAGAGCCTGTTGAGTATACTAAACGGCTGTACCACACCGTGCAATTGCGCAGGCAATCGATATATTTTCCCTTCTTAACTTCTTTCTCTCTCTCTCTTTTCCCGGGCACCAATAAATTCCGAAAGCCGGTTTGATTTGCAGTACTAATCTACTAGTGATTGTAATGCCTGATTTTGCCGTTTTGGACCTGGTCCTACTGACAGGATGCAGTCCAACGATGGAGTGTGAAAAGTCGGAGCCTTACCAATTGTCATATCACTTGTCACACAGAGTTGAACGGTATCATGTTCCATTGCTTCAAGCTCCTCAAATCAATATTCTGTAGATATCTCAAACAAACAAACAAATTGCAAAGCTGGTGCATGATGTACCAAGCACAATAATATACTTCAAGCAGCAGCGAGCAAGAAAGGAACCTGTGAAATTTGAATTTTTGTTTGCAACTGTTTAGTTAGTGTCCTATTATTTGCTTAATTGCATGTGGATCGGAATCATCAGATAGCTAAACTACTCAACCGGGGCAGCTTGTTTGTCGGCCAGGCGTTATGTGCACCCAAAAAAAAAAGATCATAACATAGGGCAGTAACAGTACTAAGATATGTACGGCAAAGTAAATAAGGATTACTAAGTTCATAGAATAGCTGGATAGAACCACATGTTAAGTAGGCGAAAAAATGGTGTAAAACTATGGTCGCCATACACAACTGGGGAAACAAGTCAACGAGGCTATAGCTATCTCATAAAAAAACCAACGTTCGATTTCTAAAACATAGTTGTCGTACACCCTCACTATAGTACATGCCTATATTACAGACAATTCATAAACCACATCACAGATGGTTTTATAAACCGTCTGTATCGAAGTGTCAGTGATGACAAAGAGTTATTATATACGGACACGGTTTTCCAATCGTCAATGAAAAAACTTATCACAGACCATTCCAAAGTAAAACCGTTTGAGATGGAGTAATGATGGTCTCATCCTAAATGGTTCTAAAGAAGAACCGTTTTTTAAGCCACTCATCACAGACGACCTCCCCCTTCTCTGTCGGCTTCGCCGCCCGCCGGCTCACCGCCACCGCCACCATCACCATCTTCACCTCCTTGGCCTCCGAAACCCTTGCGACAATGGCTACGGCGCAATATCAATGAATCCGCCGGCTATAGCTTATGCGCTACACCGACGGTCTTCACCGGCCGGTACGCCGGCCTCGAGCACCACTCCCTCCGTCTCAAGCGTCGTTAGAAAGAAGCGTCCATTGACAACAATCTCCGACGACGATGATAGCTTTAACTCATCGGTGGGCTATCGTGATGGTTGGAAGCTGGAGGATAACCCAGATAGAGTAGGTTTGAGCGAAGACCTCGATGGCCGCTGCGATGACGACTCCAACGACAACGAGGACCAGATTAGCTAGGTTTTTCTCATCAAGAACTTTTATAGGGAAATTTTTGTATATTGTGATGCATATAAGAAGCTAGTTCTTATATGAAATGCATGTTTCGTTTAACTGTTCCGAAGGATTCACTGACAGTTAGGGCTCGATCATCACATATGGTTGGTAGATAAAATCGTCTGTGTTATCGACCTCATCACAGACAGTTTTAGCGACAAACCGTCTGTGAAGTTTAGACACATCGCAGACAGTTTGTGGCTAAAATCGTCAATAATGTTGCCCTCATCACAGACGATTTTAACCACAAACCATCTACGATGTGTCCGAGTCTTTTTCCAGACAATTTTCGTAAAAAACAGTCAGTGATGACGTGTTTAATATAAGCCCTTTTGTACCGGTGCCTCTTATCATGTATAGTTGTCATTTTAGATACTGACTAGTTTTCGAAATATAGCTTTGATCACTAATTTTTATTTAATATATTTATAAACCTAATAAAAATATAATATTATAAAAGTATTTTTGAGATAAATCTACATATATAATTTCTCATATATACAATTTAAATATTTAAAAAGATTTTAATAGAAAAAGTTTTAAAAGTTTTAACTGTACCTCCATCGAAAACGACAACTATCCGTAACCGAGGAAGTAGCAGGTCCTGCTTAACCTATCAACGAACACATTTAATCCATCCAGTTGAGATTTGAGAAGAGGCATGCGCCATACGCAATTGCGACATTTGAGTCATTTGACACGCGCATGTGCTGCAGTACGTAGGATGACATCTGAGGCCGGGATTCGGTAGCAGTCCTATTCTGCCTGTCAAACTTACAAATTCAACACTGGGCTGGCACTAGCATCAACTCAATCGTGTTTATGAGTTTATCTGCACCTCAGACGTCATGGCAAAATATGTGTATGTATACTCTGTCTACGATAAATATCGTGTCCAGGTATTAAGCGTGGTATTTCTATATATCTTTTAAAGTTATATAAATATTAAAATACAAATAAAAGATAGATAATAATTATTTATCTTTTTATTTACTTTTAGATTTACGCAACTTATAGTCAGGTTTATCACCATCGCTTCATATAAAATGACGGGGCTAAAGATAGGATCTATTGCACGTCAGCATGGTGTAAACCATTAGTCTTTAGTACAGGGTATTACATAATTACATTTAGTCTAGGTTATTCTCTTCGAAAAGACTAAGATCTCACTCACACACACACATATATATATATATATATATATATGTGGTGCAAACCACTTTTCCGGTGAAAACTCCGTGAAAATCACCTGTAAAAGTTTTGAAAAATTCTTAAAAAAATTACCATATGTAGGAGAGGTGAACTTCTACAATTCTGTAAAATTTGAAGATGAAACTCAATCGTATTTGAAAGATATGAAAAAGACAAATTCAGTATAAATAGTAATTTTCACTGTTTAGCACTATTTATTTTGCTATTTGTCTTTTTCATATCTTTCAAATGCGATTGAGTTTTATCTTTAAATTTTGCAAGATTGTAGAAGCTCGCCTCCCCTACATATGGTAGTTTTTTGAGAATTTTTCAAAACTTTTAAGGGTGGTTTTCACGAAGTTTTCACTGGAAGGGTGGTTTGCACCACATATTTGCTCTCTCTATATATATACACACACAACCAGTGATATTGAAGGCACCTCCTTTGTTTTAAGGACAAGAAAATCCTACAATAGTCCTAAATTCTATAAATTCTCACATTAATCGGAATAAAAGGAGAATGATCTCCACTTATTTTGGTGGGTGTCAGATTATAATAGTGCACATTAATCATATATAACAAATACAATTGTATTTTAATAATTGGAAGTAGAACTGTATATCAAAGAAATGATCTCCACCACTTCTTTTGGTGGGGAATTGTATTTTAATAATTGGAAGTGGAGCTGTATATCAAAGAAAGAATCTCTACCACTTATTTTGATAGAGCCAGATTATAATGGTGCAGATTAATCATATATTAGCAAATTTATATAATAAATACAATTATATTTTAATAATTAGAACTATAATTGTATATTAAAGACAGTTGTATCTTATATCTAGACACGTAATTACGCGGGTAAATCTACTAGTTTATATAACTTGACCGTTACATTTACAAAGGGGCAAAAGGGCGCATGTCGAATATCGATGGGATATATATGCAGCAGAAAATTCTCCAAGGTTGAGTGGCTTTCTACTTTCATCCATGTGTACTTATTCCCCAGCACTCCAAGGCCATGTGCAAGAAGTGGACACACACACACACACACACACATATATATATATATATATATATATATATATATATATATATATATTATACTCTAATCATAATTATGCGATACTCCAATGCGACATGGTTGAAAAAAATTCATTAGATCCCTTTATTTTTTGCTATATACACTTTTACTTATGTGAAAAGAATATCTAAACAAATTATGCTATAAAAGGTGGACTTTGATGAAATTTTTCATTGAACTCACTTTGAAGTATCTTATAATCAGTATTAGAGTATGCTCAACAAGATAGAGGTATAATAATATCATTTAAGCGGTATACTGGAGGTGGGAGTATGTACTCCCAGGAGTATAGAACTATTTCCTATACACACACACACTAGGAAGGCTTTCACGGTATGATACGACGCGTGCGTTGTTTTTTTTCACAGAAACAATTTTATTTTTTTCCCGGCGGTGTTTTTTTTTAAATCGTCAAGAAAACGCGCAAAACGGTTGAAATAATATAAACACAATCACGATTTTTTTTGCATTTATCCGGGGTCCTCTCACTAAAAATCCGTGATTGCACTAAACCGAAAGGTGCTTTTCGTGAAAAATAGCTAGAACGATCCAAATGTAACTACGGTCTTTTTTCGGTATTTATTTAGAGCCCTTTCACAAAAGTTTCGTGATTTTTCTGAACTAAAAGGTACTTTTCGTAAAAAACTGTGGAAAGGATCTATACGTAATTATATATTTTGCGAGGGACCTACACGCGAAAAAAACAAGCCGAGTCAGCCGCGTGTGGCTCGGCTCCGTGCACGCGACGTGGACAGGCCCGGAGGCGAGGAAGCTTGCGATCTTTAATAAAGACTAGGTAGAAAAGCGCGCTACGCTGCGCCGGTTGAATTTCGATAGTATGCGCTCGGAAAAATAAACTTTTTTTATTTTCGCAAAACCACCAACCGGTCAAAAATAGTCCAGAGGGAAAAGGGGAAAAAATTATCAGAGATAACAACCTTCTTTTGTCGAGTCTAATACTCTACGTGTTCACTGAGTAATAATACATATTTGCAAAACCACCCACCGGCGAAAAATAGCCTAGAGGAAAAAGGGCGAAAAATCTTCAATGAATCTGTGTTTTTTTGTGACCAAAACATGTTTCCCGGGTTTTTTGGGTGACGAAAACAACTTTTCCGAGTTTTTTTTGTTGCGTTTGTTAAAAAAAAGGGTCGTTAGGACGCGCCGGTGAATCCACGGGTCGCTATAAATCTTCGGACGAATCTACATTTTTTTAAAAAAAAGACCTGCAGTTATGACCCGTTGGCAAATCCATAAGCTGATATAAACCTTCGATGAATCTGTGTTTTTTTTGTGACGAAAACATTGTTTTCGTTTTTGGAAATCTTGAAAACATTTTATTCGGTTTTTTGTTGCGTTTGTTAAAAAAATGGGTCGTTAGGACCCATCGGCGATCCATGACGAAAAACATTGTTTTCGTTTTTTTTTGCTGAAAATATTTTTTTCCGGGTTTTTTTGTTGCGTTTGTTTTAAAAAATGGGTCGTTAGGACCCATCGGCAAATCCGTGGGTCGCTATAAATCTGCGGACGAATCTACATTTTTTTTAAAAAAAACCGCGGTTACGACCCGTTGGCAAATCCATAAGTTGCTATAAACCTTCGCTGAATCTGTGTTTTTTTTTTGTGACGAAAACTTTTTTTCCGTTTTTTTTGGGTGACGAAAACATTTTTTTCGGGTTTTTCTGGTAGCGAAAACATTTTTTCCGGGAAAAACGGCGAAAGGACCTGAACGTAAGAAGCAGGGAGCTGTTTGTTATTTTTTTGGACCTGTTCGCTATCCTGAAAAATTAGAAAATGGCTTGTTCGCGATTTGGACTTAACGGGAGGTTTTTTCGTAAATTACCGGGCCAGGGACCTAAACGCGAAGAAAAAAAATTATTCTCATCTCACAAAAAATCGCGAAGGACCTATACGTAATTTCGAAGAAACGGAGGGAGTTTTTCGCAAAACGGCGCGGTGACAGGTGGCGCTCCCGTTTCTCTCCATTTCCTTGGGCTATAAGGGTTTTTATTGATATATATATAATTCTCGCGATCAAAATAATCCTAGTATCTCCAAACAGCACGCCTAGAGAGTACCTCAGGTGATGAAGAACCAAGCAATCCTGCACTTGCTACGTGGCCATCGTCAGAAACTTTTACCGCGACGCTTCTACAGTCCGTCAAGACATGAACATGACACTGAATTTCATACGAATTTGAATTTTGTAAGAATTTCATGAAAAAGAACTTCTCGTGGTAGTCTGAAAGATTCCCGCGTTTCAAATGAAGTCTTAACCATTCTTACTCTTTATCACAAAACTATGTCCGAAAGATGTCACGCAGCAATCGAAGAATACGTGATAGCCGGGATGTCAGAGTGGAGATAGGCATGTCGATGTGTTTCCAGACCGTCACGGGGGTCAGTTTTGTGGAGATCCGGATAGATCACCAGGGAACCTGTGAGCAAGATTATGTCTGCCGATCGAGTTTGGAACTCTCGCTGAGAGTCCCAGGGACGGAAATAGCAGGTCCTTAGCCTCTCGTTGTAAATGTTTGAGGATCAGTTAGTCATAAATGGGGGTCAAGATCATATGCATGCTGCATGGTGCAAAACAGGGTACAAGATCATATAGATTAGCCCATGTTTTCAACAACAGGAAATCCACAATATCGGGACAATGGTAGCATCTTCTTGTACTGAAGCATCTTTCTCATCGCTCTTAAGGCTTATGTATCCTAAGTGTTCGATGTCTTGTTGGGTTTTTAGATGCTGTATAGCGAGCCTCACTTGGCTCGAGGCATAAACTTTTTAAAACTCTTCTATCTGAATGAAAGCAGACCTTCCGCCAATCTTTCAAAAGAAAAAAAAAACTATTCTTGCTCTTTTTTTAAGCAGAAGAGACATGTTTTGTTGCTGACCTAAAAAGAAGGTAGAATTGGCTACATAACACTGATATTTTGTAGCATTTGATTTAGCACACCATTTTTTTTGTCCCCTTGTTGAAACACACTGGCACACTGCTAAATCATGGCTATTAAAATACCATTTTCTGATTGGAAGAGCATAGAGAAGGTTGCTGAAAGTCCATCTTACCCTTCAAGTGGGCACACGAGCGGTGGATTGGGAGCTGAGCGGAGGGATTTAGGGATGGGGTCTAGGTAGGGGTGTAGCCAGTCAGGGGCTCTGTTAGGCTAGAGACCCCAACAACCACTGGACCTTAAGTACTTATTTAATATCGGTGTTTGATTTTTATCATGGCAACAGTGATGCAAACGCACTCGAGTGTGGCTAGAAAAAGAAGTTTTGCTAGGTGGATGAGCTGCTTCATGTACCATGTGACTTAGTGGACCGCTGCTTATTGAAGGCCTAATTTGATAATTGGTGACTTCGCTTTTTGTTTGCACAATTATATTCGAACCCTGGGCTCACGCAAAGACCGTTGAGCGAGAGAGAGGGCGTAACTCAATATCTCTCCTTCGTGAGGATATGGTAGCCTACCGAGTCAAGGGTGCTTGACGTGCGGTGTGGAGAATGGATGCCGGTGGACCATCGAGGGTGCGGGCTTGTGGCGATGAGTAACCCACCGCAGTGATGGCGAGTGGGCAAGGAAGACAGCGCATTGTGAGTCAGCGAGTGTCTGACCGCCTAAGTGAGCTGACCAAAACAACAAATAGGCAATATAAGTAGGATCCCATATAAGTATCTCTTCTGATTTATGATTTTTTTAGTTGTAAATGTGTAAATGGGTTGAATAGAGACAATAAACAATTTGTTTGATTGATTATGTTAACTTGTTTGTAGATTTATAAAAGTTTAACAACCGAACGTCTTACAAATATTTCTCAAATAATAAAGTATTATTAGTAACTCTCGAACTAATAAGAATATAATACAAGCTGTTTAGTATATTTATCTTAATTTAGTCTAATTATTTGAGCCCGTTTCGGGGTGCAAGTCTATTCAATCGGACCCAGGTCAAGCCACTAAGTTAAATAAAACAAAGTGTATCTCAAAGAAATGACATGATTTAGGCCCTGCTTTGGGAGAGCTCAGATCCCAAATTCCAAATTTCAATTTGAAACTTATAGGCTAAAATAAAGTGAATTAAGTTTATATTTTTAGTCTAAAATGTAAACAAGATGATCTACCTAAACACTCTTAATGTACTCCACAACTCCAGCCCACAAATTTCTGAGCTAGAATATCTGCTCTTTCCAACTCCACAGATTTTGGTGGAATGGAAATGTCCCAAACACCCCCAGTAGTGTATTTCAGCAAAGGCAGAAAAATCGACGTACTGGATAAATGGCATAGATATCGATGTCTTGTAGCCAATTTCGGCAAAAACAAAATAAATGAGGCGGAGAGAAGAGAAGTGCTACTCCTGTAAGTGACAAAACTTTTCTGTGTGTGTGAAGATGTGGGAAATGGGCGACCGGAGAGGGGCGACGACTTGGCAAAGCTACATGGTCCAGTGGCCCGGGCAAGACGGATTCCATTGGGATTGGGCTATAGTGCTGATGGACGCAGTGGTCGCCATCATGTGCTCATCCTCCACCAGTTATCAACAAAACACACGTGTTTAGCCTACTAGTCCGTTTACCTATCTCCCAGGGCACCCACTCCCAAACTATCCAAGACCCATCGATCGACCTAGATGTGATGGCTCGAAAGGTCAGGCCAAGCATGCCCTCGCCAAGAAAAAAAGGCACATGCATGTCAGCATGACACTATGACAGCATCTGAAACTATATATCCAAGTGTTGCTACTTGCAGCAAGCATATAATGGTCAGAGCAAAGATTAAAAGCGATCTTTGTGGTAATGTTTGCCCGGAAGAAACGGTTTGGTTGTTTTGCTGGATAACAACTCTGTACCAACTCGGTCATGAATACGGGGATCGAGTTTACAATCACATGGAATTTCGGGATATTCGCATGTGTGATATTCCGATTGTGTGCCACTGGAAACTTGGAGCGTCCATGTCAGCGGACGGCAGTGGCCATTACCCTCTTCTCCATCACCATTTTTCTAGTGTCTGCCGCCCCCAATAGGCAATAGCAGAGAAATTAATGGGGATCTGCTCCGACATGATATGATTTTAGTTTGGAGCTGTGGATTTTCTTAGTATTTCCTCAAGGATCTCTGCTTAATTGAAGTGGTCCTTTTTCAGCTCGACGTGGATGTTCACTACACGAAGCTTCATTTTTTTCGTCAAAAAGGCTTCACTTGCACCTGAATGAAAAGTTTAAGACAAGGCAGCATGATGCGCTCCAATTGATAAGTGGACACCCATGAGAACAAAAGTAAAAAAGAATCCTTATCACTTGTTATATTGCAAGAACAATACATACCATGTTGCACATGAGCTCACTGAAAGAAAGTGAACGCATGAACCAGTGACATTAAAAGAAGAGTTCAGATAGATATAAACAGGCCCTTTTCTGCTAAATCAGCCTATCAAGTAGTAATACCATGGCATCTATGCGTTTCTTTCCCCTGTTCTTTTCCATCTCGTCCCTCTCATCAAATCGACTCCGATTCCAGCACGAACGACAAAAATTCTATGGCCGCACATAAGCAGGGCATTAGGATAAGCTGGGCCCACGGAAACTCGAGATTGATTGCAAAACACAGCCATATAGATGATAGAATCTCTTTCGCTTGCGGGTACATTCCAAAACGAATGCGGCTACACTTGGAATGATCTTCTTCTGTACAATGTCTGCTTTGCCCGTGAGACCAGAAATCTCCAATGAATGGTGTGGTTGATTCGAGGCCTAGCTTCGCATGTGCATGGCACCTAATACCTTGGTAGAGGCCACTTGTGAGCAGGTTCCATATGCGATTGATCAGGCTTACCGGTCGGCGATCATGGTCGGTTTTTCTTTCAGAGCTTGTGCTTCGTCTGACAAGCAGAGCGTAAGGACGCTCCTGCATAACTGCATAAGAATAGGATGCGATAGTCAAGTTTAGTGCAACGCAGTACTAAGGAGCGTCGGTGTATATGTTCATAGGAGTATTCGACACACTCGGTAAAACACTGAACCGAACTCACATGTGCTGATGTGCACCAGGTGGTTAAAGCGTGCAAAAAGAATACTGCGATGCGCAATCTTGATTTCGTATTGATCTTGGAAGGAAAATTTAGTACTCCTGCCTAGCTTACAGCCTACATGCATGCATGTGACATATTTCTAGCACCTCGTGAGGCCGTTTACCCGCCAAACCAACGGCTCAAACTTAACCGCTCACGTTCGGTTCCACCAGCCGCCGAACACAAAACCGACACGGCGACACACCCCCCACACGCACGGCGCCGTGGCATGAAGGGCTCGGCGGAGCCGGCCGACGTGGAGCTGCTCAAGGCGGTGGCGCAGGCGTGGCACGCGCAGTCGGGCAACCCGCGGCCGTCGAGCGCAACGTCCGCGCCGGGGGACGACGACGGAGCCGCCTCGGGGCGCGCCGCGCGGGGGGTGGGGGCAACCCGCGCCACAGGCCGTCGCGGTTCAAGCTGGAGGCCGCCGCCGCGGCGGCGGCCCCGAGCCGCAGGAGGTCGTGGGACTTCGCGCAGTCGCTGTGGGACACTTACGAGCTCGTCTCCGTCGCGCAGAAGCTCGAGTCCAGCCTCGTCATCACCGACCAGGCCGCGGCCGCGGATGCGCCGCTCGCCGTCGCCGGGGAGGGCTCCACGCGGGGAGGAAGCGCGAAGCGGGCGAGGGAGAGCAGCCGGAGCCTGAGGAGCCTGTTCCTCCGGTCGTCGTCCAGGAGGTTCGAGGAATCAAGCACCTAGTCTTCTCTCTCTGTGCGCGCGCGCGCGCTCGTCTCTCTCCATTAGTCCATGCTCTATAGTCATACTACTATCTGAAAAGCTTAGGCAGTGTCCTTGCAATCGTACACAACTATTGCAACTTTGCAAGTGTCAAAACAATCGAGCATAGCTATTTCCATGCATTGATCAGATAAAGAAAACATGAGTAGAATAAGAAACAAAGCTCAGGCATAATCCAGAATAACATTGTTAATCAGACTTTAACTGCGATAGTGCGACGTATCTCCAATCTGTCCATTCAGTCAGCAATGACGACATGAAAAATGAAATCCATAACAGGCGCACACCAGAATCCTAATTTTCTGTGACGACATCCGGCATCCTAGCAACGACACATGAATGATAGGAGCTGCTTGCTCAACACCTCATTTGCTCTGCAACCTGAGCCCCTCCAGTGGGGGTGGGTTGGCTTACACCATCTGAAGGAGTATCCGACGCTTGTGCGATGACGTTATCGGTTCCGCCGTTTGTCTGAACCTCCCTGGCAGGACATCCAGCACCATTGTACATGCTGGCGGTATCAATTGCTTGGCCACCGTTCACTGCCACTGTTTTATGAGATGCAGCATAGACGGCAGGATTGTAGGAGATGGCATTCTGATGATGAGATTCATAACCTGCAGGGTAGCCAGGAGCCCAGGATAGTAGGAGAGGCCACATACTGACCATAACCTGCAACTGGGTAGGCAGCATATATACCCAGTATATTCACTAGCTTGCACAGCCTGATGGTCGGCCATGTGATTAGGGTTGTAATATCGCGCCCATTAGTACAAAGGACCATGTGGTTTATGTGGTAAGATTAGTTCTACGTTACTCGTCTAAAATGAGTTGTATAATATATAATATTTGTTAGATCCGAATATAGCACCTCTGTATTAACCTTTTTACATGAATCGAGAATGAAAATGCAACCAAGGTGTTAGTGAGCATGGCTCTGCCCCGTGGATGGATTGGGCATTAAGCAGATTTGAACCAGAGTCTTACAAAAATCTTCGTAAGGCAAAACATAAGCGTACGGCCTAGCATGAGCTCTATGCTGAGTGCTGACATGCGGCTACCGGGAAATAAGCAAATACACTTCTTTTCACATCTTTCCCAAAGGAATTGCAAATCCAACTCAGTTGGAAAATTTTGCATTATGACCAGTCTGGAATTTTCAACGAGGCCCACGATTATGTGAGCACTAAAACTCAACATCGCATTAGGACACATTAAAAACAGCACAACACTGTATGTTTAAAAAAAAAAAGATTAACACGGTCCACTTGACGGAACCAACTTCCATAAGGTTAGGGGCCAGTCAAGAAAGTAATTAAAGGCATGCCAGATCATGTACAAACAAGAGAAAAATACAGTGGAACTTATAATTTAGTAAAAACCTGCTGCGGGTGCGATACATCTCAAAAACCTGTTGGACTGACATGTTTGATTCCTCTTTCTGTCTCCCTTTCTTTACCCTCCCTACCTTTTGTTCACTCTCTCTGGTGCAGTATCCTGCACCTTGTAATCTCTTAGTACTCTCTTTCTATTTCTAATATAATCTGCGGCTTTACTACCTTTCAAAAAAAATAATTTAGCAATAGGGCTCCTCCCCTAGCAAATCCCGTGTAAATAGGCAGGCATGAAACTGCCCACTCTTACTAGGAGAAAATAAGGAAATGATGCAATTCATGTTCCCGGCCATTCTTCACCGCAACACATCCAAATTCTTGAGAGACAATCTAGGCTTTCGCAAGCTCAATTGTTTAATGTATTATTAAGAGCTCTTTTACACTGAATTAAAATCAATATAAACTGTCCATTCTTTTGAATCTAATGGTTGAAATCAATTTAGATCTAGTTATACTACCACCTGTAATATTGATAGTAAAATTTAGAGAGGGGTAAAAGGGTAAAAAATTCCGTCATACTATTTGTCTTTTACGGTAAAACACGTCCTATGATCCTGATGAATGGTGGATGAATGGATAATAGGTCTCTGAAGATCACCAGGTATTCGGTGAATCCAAAACTGTAAACGAATTAGGAAAAGTCTAAAATACCCTTGATGAATGGATAGAAAAAGTCTAAAATACCTTTGAGAAACGGATGGTTAGATTTAATTTCTACTGCCACTCCTTACTATTTATGTTATCTGCTGTAAAATTTCTCATTATTAAACCCTCATCAATGGATCCATGTGGCTCTGAAAAGACATGTCCTTACCTTTCCTTTGAAAGATACAGCAATTAGATAATGACAAAGTATTCTTACTTGATACACATTTGGGTGGACAAAAATGACAGTTCGGTGACCGGTTCTTTTAAGCAGCAAAAATGCAACTCAGGCTCGACAAATAGTTCTCAATCAGCAATTTATAAGATCGATGGCTAAAAATTATTCACCTTCCATCCATCGGATGATATATGCCCCAAATTCATTACTGCAAGACCTTAAATATAGTACCCAACCTGTTTTCTTTACCAAACTCGACTACAGGTTTGTGAATGTTCATAATCAACTCAACTACTGTTCTTCTAGTAAATAGTATGTTGTAACTGTAAAAGGAGGTTATTCAGGTCCTATTGTGGCAATAGGTGCCTCACAAGAAAACATAATGAATTTCAGCACACTAGCTAGTGCCTACCTGGAAGTCATGCATGGTCTTGTGCGTTTGAACAGATCACAAAAAATATAGAAAGGTACTAAATTTTACACAATTTGTAGTTAGATCAAAATTCTGAATGGAAGGCAGGTACGAGCTGAGAAGAATGATGCAATATTGGCAAGGACATTGGGACAGGATAAACATTCTGACAATGAAAGGTTGGTCGATGAAACAAGAAAGGTGATCAGTTATGATCATTGGTTTTGTCAAATGGCCAGGAAAGGAAACAATTTTTCCTGTCATCACTCACCAATATGGGGTAATACCATATGTGCGTTTAGCCTGCATACTGTACCGTGGTCGCCAGCTCGCTGTGCGCAGCACGCCCCTCCGCACAGCTCCGCAACACCATTGCTGTGGTTGATACAGCATCTCGCCAATACCAGAAAACAACATGCACTCTCAGATGATCGAGCGTGTTAGGCATTTGGTCGAACAGCATGAAGGCGTGGAATGTGCGGTGGAGGAGCTCGAGGAGGTGGGCGAGCGCGTGTGGAGGGAGCGGCATCATCCAAGGGAGGGCGTGGTGGTTAGGCGGGTGACAGAGAGGGGGCAACATCAGGTCGACTTGGACTGCTCGAGCCGGGTTCTGCCCTTGAGTTGCATGCTGCCGGCGGCGGCGAAACATTGCTCCAAAGCACCGTTCACTGCATCTCCACCAACAAACTTCGCCGCCGCCGACGGCCCTCGACTTCACCGCCGACCTCACGTGGGAGGCGTAGTGCGTGCTCCTCCGGCCTCGCGAGGAGCGCGACGGAGGTGCAACCTTGCAAATGGAAGGAGCAACCGGAGGAATGGGCGCGAGGTGCATGCAGCACGCAAGGTCCACGGAGGAAATGAGGCGGCGCCGAGGGATGGCCGGAGTACGTAGGGTCTGGATCGTGCGGGCGCAGACGCTGTAGGGGCGGAGGCGGAGGACCAGGACGCCGGAGGGGAGGGCGATCGATCGCCCGACGTGGAGGCTGGACTCCGGACGGACGGAGATTGGGACGAGCGCCCATGCTCAGCTGGCGCGGCGGGTTGGCAAGTCCGCAATGTTCGGAGGCGGCCTGACGGCCTCTCACCGCGCGTGGGCGCAGCCCAGGCCGCCTCCTGTCTGTGGCTCTGTGCATGCAACCGTCGGCCTCGCTTTGGATCATTTCTATCACTAGAGCGATCCAAACTTGATTCTTTGGATCATTTCTAGTCTTAAGATCCTTAATCTTCATACATTGTTGTCAATTATGCATTTTGGAATCCATTAACACTAAGAACTCCTAGTATACCAATATCAAATACTAATTTATCTGAATTAAGGTTAATATTAATAAATAAACGTTATTAACCACCAAAACATGTAACCAATGAAATTTGTGGCTATATGCTTACAATGACCGAACGACCCAAACAGCCGAAACGCATCGCACGACATATCGAGCCATCCCTTTCTATCATCACCTTCCTTGCGCTGCTGTCTCATGTTGTGGCCGCCACTCCTCCTTGCCCCTCTTCGCCGCACCTCATACTCGTTGCGTCGCCCACTGCACCATTGCGCCTCCTCGCCGTGCCACCTCCCCGATTCTTCTTGCGTTCTTATTCCTTGCCAGAAGCCATGGAAACTGCGTCATGAGGGCCCATATATAACGACGAGCTGGGCCGTGCCATCGATTGGCTGTCAGCGGACATCGGCCAAAAGCTGACGTTAATTAGCCATTTGCCGACGTTAATTGTAATTAACGTCGGCAAATAACTAATTAATATCGGCTTTTGGCCCACGATAATTAATCGACGTTAATTGTCATAATTAACGTCGGTCAGATGCAGCCGACGTTAATTACTGCCGTGACCTCGCTAATTAACTTCGGTCTCTGCTTGGCCGATGTTAATTACTAATTAATATCGGCTTAGGCCTGGCCGACGTTAATTAGCGCCGGCGGGATAATTAACGTCGGTCTAGATTTGGTCGACGTTAATTAACGATTTGCCGGAGATTTGTTGGACGAAAACAAGAATTCGAGAATTACTAATTAACGTCGGCTAAGCCTAAGCCGACGTTAATTAAGACCTAATTAACCCGTAGGCCGACGGTAATTACATATACCAGGGGCAACTTTTTCCCCTATTTTCATGTTTTGCCACACAATTCAGTACATAATATAATCAATATTGACAGCAATTCACACATCAGCACATACAATTCATGAATATAATCAATCCAGCACAGAACATGCATATAATCAAGTTATCGATCCATCATAATATCCAAATTGTCATAACATCCAAAAAAGGCCAAAGTGATACAACTACAAACACATCCAAAGTTCAACTCGAATCATACACATCCAAAGTGACACATCTATCAAACAATCTACAACTACTGGCCGCCATCTGGATTATTGGAGTTCTGACCGCTTGATCCGGAAGCAAAGAGCGCATTGACAAAGGCAGTTGGACCGTCGGTTCCCTACACAAGAAAATGCAAGATTAGACAATAATATAAGACTGAATGTACCATAAGAAAACAAATAAGAAACGAACCACGGCTCTGCAGTGCCGCAAGCGCGTAAAGTGAGTATCAGAAACGGGACCCATGTGCCGATGATCCCTACATAAGGCAACAATTATAGCTAGATTGATCAAATTTTACTAGATTTACAAGTTTTGACAAAGTTTAGCTAGAAATTAGTAAGTGTAGCTATATTGAGTAAATTTAACTACATTTACAAAGTTTAACTAGAACGGACCAAGTGTAGCAAAAATGAACTAAATATCGTTAAATTCATCAAACTTAACTCTAGAGATACTTAGTCTTGCTAGATTCGCTAAGTCTCGCTAGAAATGACTAAGTTTAGCTAGATTGACTAAATGTAGCTAGTTTGAATAAGATTAGGTACAACAAACTAATATTAGCTAGATTGACTAAGTTCAACTCGATTCACAATGTTTAGCAAGAATACCGAGTCAGAGAGGTGCCGGAGGATACATCCCCATTGTGGCGGCGGCAAGTGGAACAGTGAAAAGACAATGTTTTGCCCCATCGCCTCGAACATTGCTTACAAATACAATGTATAAGTATTTTGAATTAATAGATTCTCTAAATGCAATAGATTGAAGACTCTGACTTACTTGAATCGCCGATTGTCAAGTTGTGCATTGTATGAAGCGTAGTACTCTTGCTGCGCCCTTGCATAATCATCACGTTGGCGCAGCTCCTCACGCAGCCTAGTAAGCTCCAACTCCTACTCTGAGGGGCGACGGCTACGAACCCCCGAGCTCTGGGACGAAGAAGATCCTCTCACCAAGACCTCACGAGTTGATCACTCCAAAGGAACATGGAGTACCTTCAAAATGCGTGACCACAAAGGCTTAAGCACTTCAAATTATGACTTCATGAAATTTTAGAAGGTATGACATCTCACCGTCCATGGGCCTTGCCGCCTCCACTAGCATGCACAGCTACGCCGTCAATCGGTTCCTTCCTCCGATCATAGTCTTCACCATGGCGCTTGACCATTTCCTCGTCATATTTCTCCTACATAACCAAATCAGACAATTTAAATGGGAACTGCAAATCAAACAACTTAATTTGAATTGGATCAAAATTGTGACCACTAACCACCGATCAATAGCTGTCTGATTGCACAGACAATTTGCTCAGGGTGTGTCGGGTCTCGACCTTTATGACCTTCCACGTACACTTCAATATCACTCGGCTGAACACCGGTCCGAGCAGCCTGTAGACATAAGTTAGGTGCATACATATACTTGGTAACATGTATTTTGCAAAAGATTGCTACGGCCAGACTTACCATGCGCTTAGCTTTACGCATATGTCCATCGGCACCATACGTGTGCTTTGATTCTTTGCCTCGGCAGTCTCGATTCTTTTTTGACTTGGCGATGAACTCAGGTGAAGCCCAACACCGGCAAAGAGCCTGGTAAGCTTTTGGACGGTCCCCCAACCATGGAATCATGACCTGCACAAAGATATTAATACATTAAAACAACATTACCAAGAAACGTAAAACTCAAATAGCTCCAATATGCCAATTACCTTCGCCTGCATTTTCCTCGGTCAAGTAACTTTCAAGACCCGCGAGTCCTGTTAATCCGCTGCCTTTAATAGACCTCAAGTAAAGATTTGTTGCTTGAATCCGAGCATTAGACAATGCATCTTTGGTCACCCGACGTGCATTTACATGGAAAACTCTACGAGCATGCTCCATGTCTGCACCGTCAACCAAACGGTAACGCTTCTGCAATTGTTCATCACAAAGAATAGTTAGAATAGTAAAGAATCGACAGTTAAACCAATACCAACTGGCACAGAGAATCTTACCCAAAAGTCACTCCAAACTGCCTCCTGAGCATTCAAGTGCTCGGCATTAGGAGCAAGCAGGTAATGATCCCAACTAGTAGCAACAAATCGCCGCCATTGGTCATTGTGACTAACCCGGTAGTGCAAGCAACGAGAGGTTACCTAGCACGTAGTTAACCTGCCTATGGTGTCCTCTGCCGTCAAACCCCGAGTCATCCCATGAACTGCAAGACATATAAATGATATAAGACATAAAAATGAAATAAGACATAGAAATGAAATAAGACATGGTTTAGAAAATACAAACCTATCGCCAACAGGTGTGATCACAACCTTGTCCTCCTCCCGTCTGGGCGCTGGAGGGGGGCGACAGTATGGCTCCTCCTAAACCTCATGCGGGCTCCGGTAGAACCCTCGGTCGTATCCCCACCCATTGGGTCCTCTTCTTGACCTGCATCATCCCCTTGGCCCACATCGGCCTCCTGATCCTCTTGGCTCACATCATCCCCTTGGCCTACATCGGCCTCATCGATCCCACCTACAACAATAATAATGAATGAATAAAGAAGATAATAATCAAATAAATTAAGAGAATATAACATTCTAGTTTACCCGCATCAACATCCATGGCAAAGAACCACTTCTTCCTCCGACGATGTCTCATCCTCGCGAAATAATACAAGACAGCTTATATTTATGTCATATTTATGTTTTGACACAAAGTACACATCAAAACTTAGTTACCTCTCCACGCCGCAAAGCAACACTACGACTCGCAACTCAGATCCACTTGACTCAACAAAGCACGGCGCTACTTGCTCTTGAAGCGCTACCCTGAAACAAGGCCTCCTCGTCGCGCGAACTACTGGACTTCCTCCTACCACCGAGGAATCCCTTCGCCAACTGCTTGATCGATCGGGGCATCCTGTTGAAAGAAAAATATCAAGTTAGTACAACAACAATAATAATGAACGAATGAACAAGATAATAAACACACAAAATTACAGAATTAAAAACAGAAATTTAAATTTACTTGTCAAAATTCATCAATGTCACGATGATGTAGTCTCCTTCTTTCTAAGGGACGATATGTTACTTTTTTTCTTGATTGGTTGTCTTTTCCGCTTCTCAGAATCGTTATATCTCCACGGTCTCCGACTAAAGAATCGAGACTGACCATCTCTATATCAAAAGTGCTTGGCAATTCTTCATCTTGAAAACCTCAAGAACCTCCATGGCCTCCACTGGCTATCAAGGTAACCAAAGATCGCCAGAGTATGTAACCGCTTCTCGGGATTCACTTTGTACACAACCCACCAAGCACTCGGTCTTGTGCATGGATATGGCATGTAATACACCGCTCAACTTGGTGAGCAAGGATAAAATTGTCATAGCCATGTAGTCATTCGTTGTGTTTGACTTCTACCATCCCATACTAGTTTTGATGAGTCCCATGTTTGCTATCAAACCAAACACAATCGAAAAAGACTACTTTGAGCTCCTTATTCCTCGCAAACTTGAACTCGAGGATGTTTTGAATGATTCCATAGAAATTTGTTTCGATCCTTGTGTATCGATTGCCCTAGTTACAACTCCAAGATTTGTTGTGGCGCAAGGGGACGCACTCACTTCAAATTTGGTTAAACGGAACCGAAACCCGTTCACGTCAGACGCTTCATAGCTTTTAACGATTCTGTGCTGCCATAGGATAGCTGAAGCAAGTCCTCATGGACGCTCCCATATTTCACGACCGCCAACAAAATATGATTCGAAGTTGTATAAGATTTATAATATATTGAAACGTAACATTACGAAATATTATAGGATGTGAAGGTGTTACATGATCTCGGAACCAAGTCATGAAATTAGGGCCCCCATTTATTCCATCCCGACGCATCGTATTAAGTTGCTTGGCAGTTGGTTGACGAATAGACGTCCAGTTCTGCTTATCGAATTCACTGTAAATGAAAACGTAAATGAATACATAAATGAATGATGTCTTGGCAAAGATAGCTTGATTGACATGTGCAAAGTAAACGCTTACGTGAAATATTGTTCCATCTCTTCCATATTGGAGTACCTGTATAGCAAAGCGCTTCTTTTCTTCCGAAGTGTAATAGTAAGCAGTGCAACTACCAACGGTAGTACCTCTCCATTGGAAAATCAGACGTCACTACAAGGTGTCTCTTCATCTACATGGTACCGCATCGTGGGAGCATTGACTTTGTGTTTCTCTGCAAAGATACACTCGAGAAGTATGATATCTCTTTTAGAGAAAATGCTTCGCAATGCACCCTTCAACTCTTGCCTTATTGCCAACCATAGCTCAAGTTTCTTTAGAGCTCTTTCAATGTGATACATCCACCTATATCGAATAGGGCCACCTACCTTAGCTTCAGAAGGTAGATGAACAAGTAGATGTTGCATTGGATTGAAGAAACCCTGAGGAATATTTTTCCATCTTGCATACAAGCACTGTATCTCTTTCTCCAACCTCTCCATCATGTCTTTCGATATTTCTTTAGCACATAATTGTCTATAGAAATAACTTAGCTCACCTAGCACCTTCCACACATTATCATTAAGATACCCACGAAACATTACAGTGTGAGTCTTTCCATGATTATGTGGTAATCGTGGCTCTTCAACCCATTTAGCTTCCCGTCTTCACATTCACATTGCCTCAATCCCATTGCAGAACCATCGGAAATTTCAATTTCTTCATCCACCTCAACACTTCTTTCTTTTCTTTAGGTTTAAGGCAAAATAGAGCGTGAGGCTTACCCCCTGCTTCGGTGAGCTCAAGTGTTGGCCGGTAACAGATCTCTGCTAAGTCTCTTCGGGCCTTTAGGTTGTCTTTTGTCTTGTCCGTCATATCCATGCACGTGCTTATAATGCTTTCACCAACGTTACGTTCCTGATGCATGACGTCAATGTTGTGCATCAGAATCAAGGCCTTCGCATATGGCAGCTCCCATAATCCACAAATGTGAGTCCAGTTGTGCTCCTCTCCAAACCCTTCAAACCCATCTTCTTTCTCCACCAATTTACTCAAAGATATCGCAATTTCGCCCGCTTAGACGCTTTTGGCGGACCCTTTCGACAACTGTGTCCTACGGAAGGCATTCTCTGGAGCCTAAAGGTGTGTCTCGTAAGGTGAAACGCCTATGGCAATCGGTAATGATCTTTCCACCATTGACAAGGCGAAAACAATCGGTTCTCGAACCACGATCGGACATATCAACTTTCCATGACAGCTCCAACCAAAGAAAATACCATAGGCCATGAAATCATGGATGACCACAAATATGCAACACGAAGGTTGAATTTACATTTCTTGTAGCAGTCATACGCCTCTACCCCTGTCCATAATTTTTTCAGCTCTTCGATCAAGGGTTTGAGCATCACATTGAGACGCTTTCCAGGATGTTCGGGGCCAGATATGATGAGGCACAGGAACATAAACTCATATTTCATGCAAAGGGAAGGTGGAAGGTTGTATGGAATAGCAAAGACTAGCCAGCACGAGTATGATGCGGTGGTTGTGTTGAAAGGCATGAAACCATCGGTCGCCAACCCAATGCGAACATTTCTCGCATCCCTCGCAAAGTCCTCGTCAAAGCTATCTAGAGCCTTCCATGCCTCACTATCCGACGGTGCACCATTACTCACTGTTCTCACGCACACCTTCTTTGTGCCACCTCATGTGCCTAGCACTTCGCTTTTGAGATAAACAACCGCTTGACCTAGGTGTGAGAGGCATGTACCGGTTGCTTGTGTGCAACATCGGTCGTTACCTTTTCACCTTCTTCGTTAACCACCTCGACAAATCTTGGTTTTTACACACTAAGCAATGCTTCTCTTTCTCATGCTCCTTCCGTAAAAGCATGCGCTTATTCTTGCACACATCAATCTTCTCATACTTCATACCGAGACCGCACAACAACTTCTTAGATCGGTACATGTCTCTAGGCATCTTATGATTCACGGCAAGATATCGTAGATCAATTCCACGAGATCATTGTAACAATTATTGGAAAAGAAATACTTGGACTTAATGGCCATGAGCCGCGTCACAAAAGCAAGCTAGGTCACTTTCGTGTGTTCATGCAACAGCTCTTCAGAAGCTTTAAGTAGCTCAAAGAACTCCCGAACCTCACGTGTTGGCGGATCCTCCGAGTCTAGGTTAATCTCGGGCGCAAAGCTTCTAGCATCTCATCCATCCTATCATCGCCGCCCTATCATCTTCCTCTTCAACCGCAACTTGAGGTCCTTGAGCACGTGACTCACCATGATGTACCCACAATTCAAAGCTTGGCATGAAACCGAACCGACACAGGTGCAGATACATCGATTTCTTGTCCTAGGGGTGGAAATTACGGCACTTGTTGCATGGGTACTTCACCTTAACATTACTAGACATAGAGAAGGCACGGTCGACAAAAGCGGTAGCCTTGACCGTCCACTCACGAGTGAGCCCCACTTTTCTCCCAACCTTCATACATCCATCGCCAGATGCGTCACCCATACTTGAGGCTATATAGGTTAAATCAACAGATTATAAGGTTCATTTTGTTTCTATATATCACGACCCTACATCTATAGGAAAGGATATGTCCTAAACTCACCCAAGAGTGGTCGACAAAGCGGATTTATGATTTGAGTCAGAGGCGAATGAAATTTGGCAAAGATAACTCATTGTTCTCCACCGCACGCCCGGATATGGTGCGAGGAGAATAACAGGTTATGACGCCAAATTTCATTCAGACTCCGTGGCTCGTCATAAATACCGCACTTTGTCATCCACTCCGAGGTCAGTCCAAAGGGACAATTCGAACCAAAGACATCTCACATGTGACACATGAGACATGCCGATCCAAACGGGTGACGATAGGTTTCGTGACACTATGTGATTTGAAATCAAAAATAAAAATCCGACGATAATCGATTACTCAAATATATATTTATAAGCACAGAATGGATATATAAATTTAAAAAAAATAAACATGTGACAAATCAATATATCAAATTTATCTTTATATCTAAACAATTATAGTTCTCAGGATTAAAATGTGCTCATCTGGTACTCTGGGAGAATGGAGAAGCAGCTAAACCAACATAACTGCCAGTTGCCGATCGTTGTGGACTCTCAAACCAAGAGGAACAGATAATGCAGTTCAAATCTTATACATACACTGTGGTTTGATTTGTACCGAGGGATACAATACTATCCTAATCTGCGTAAAACTACTAAATGATTTATTGACTAATGGTGTATATCAGTATAACCCAAGTATTGTTCTGCTGTCCGACGTATGGATACAGTCAAGCATTGTGAATCCTCACCCGAGACGTGATTAAGATTCTTGTTTCAATGTTTATGTAAAATTATGCCATTGGTCCCTTTTTCTCAATTATGTGCTGGAAAACAACACTTGCATTTGTGTGAAGGTATGGTTATTTATCAAAGATATAATACACGAAAACTTCCAATAAGATCATAAATAAGCTTGAGAATGTATTATAAGATTCAAACAGGAAGTAACTCATGTCATATGCCAAGGCACGAGCTAATGGAAGATCATTCATATCTTCAGGATTCGTTGCAGTGAAAGGATGGCGTAAGGCCTACGGTCATAAAGGGAGAAGAATAGAGATTCTGAGAAAACACAAAATAAGATAAGACAAACTTTACTTTTAGCTAAATGTGAATTCTCAGTTTATTCAGCATCTCCATTTCATAAATTTTGGCACAACTGCACAACTTTCGCTTTTATATTCAGGAGAACAGTGGCCATTCTATAGCCTGACAAACATATTTTTTCTGCTCCTTAGTTCTTACAGTACGTAGTATTTGTTTATCGCTCTGAAGCTTGAATCACATTTTCAATAGATTTGACCAGTTCCATAGTATAGTTGTTGGCATGTACACCTGTACTAGCTTGCTCTGCTAAGGACTAGCACTACTCTAATTTCATCTGGTCATATGTTCTGTGCTATCCTGAATAAAAACTAGAATGAGTTAAGGAATAAGGACGAGCATTACACTAATCTCATATGGTCATAATACATTGTATTTGTATTAGCGTCAGAGCACACCTCGATTCATGTTACAGCACAACTGATGGGCATTGCTTGCATCTTACCGAAGTCAGCATAAAGGAAGCTTTTAAGTTACAATTGATCGAAGTTTGCTGTAATGTGAACACGCATGCAACCAAACAGAGCCACATGTGCAGGATGAACATGCATGTTTGTATCCAGCAGATGCAAAACGTGTAGTATCAGTACCTGGAAGTCTCTCCGGATGGGTGTAGCAGATGCCGTTCTCGCCCTCGATGGTGGGGATGAACTTCGTCGATGAGGGGTGGAGTTATCGGGCAAGGCGGGCGGCGGCCGCGTGTGGGCGGGCGGGGCGGCGCGGCGTGAGGGCGGCGCGCGAAGGGGCAGGCGGCGTGAGGGCGCGGCGTGGTCGCCGGCGACGTGAGGGCGTGGCGTGGTCGCTGGCGGCGCGAGGGAGCGAGAAAGATTGAGCACAGGGTGAGCAGTGGGCGCGGGGTGTGAGCGAAAAGATTGGGCGAGGTGTCGATTGGGCGTTATGGCTGCCCAATTAACGTCGGCCAGGGCTTTAGAACGGACGTTAATTATTTAATTAACGTCGACCAAGGAGTAAGCCGACGTTAATTAATTAATTAACATCGGTAACCTGTCGGCCGACGTTTTGAAACCCTGATATTTGAGTTGAAACATGTGGATTAACATGATTTGAGTAGAAATTTATGGATTTTTTTTCAATAGAAAGTTTTGATTTAAAACTTTTTAATTCCGAGTTGAAATATCTTGGATTTTTCAACTGAAAGGTTAATTTTATGAGTGAAAAGTTGGATTTTTTTAGTTGAAACCATTTTTGATCTCGAGTAGAAACTACGAATTTGAGTTGAAACCTTTGCTGATTCCGAGCTAAAAGTTGTTAGTAATTTGAAACTTGAAAGTGTTTTGAACCAATTGAAAAGTCCAATTTGGAAGTCCTCCAAGTTGAAAGCGAGCCGAGCAAAGAGCGGCGAGATCGGGTGATGTTTGTTTGACCCCCTTCCGACCACGTATGACAAAGTCCACCGCTACTTTACTTGCTTTCCTAGCGTGCACGCGCGTAATAGAAGAAGACCCCGTCATGCAAATGATGCGATCAAGCTAGCTTGCTGTGTGCTCATGCACTCAAACCACTCGTGTCCATCCGATCAAGAGGAAACGGTCTGTTCGAAGAAGGCGGCCTACCACGTCAATTAACCGATATTTTATGAAAACGCCCCTGCGCCTAGCTGTATTTTTTTCGTCCAGGCCCCTGCCTCCGTCGTCTCCCCATCCCTAATTGATCCATAGTTGTTTTAGAAACGTAGGATGTTATCTATCCCAGTTCCATTATTATTAACGAAACCAAATCAGAGTCTTTCATCCATCGTCAGTTCAAGATCAAAATAAAAAATAGTTCAAGCCCAATCCATTGGTGAGATAAACTACATATATATACACGTATACATACACACACATATATATACGTATATATAGGGAAAATATCCTATGCAATCACCTATATGTATGCAAGCGTGCAATCAAACGATCTGAAGCATCCAATTTATATCCAACATTGACTGTTGTTTTACGTTTAAACCCTCCTACCTCACCCTCCATCTCTTCTCCCTGAAATTTGCTGAACACCCCCTGCTACTGCCAGCGTTGGATATAGATTGGATGCTCTAGATCGTTTGATTGTACACTTGCACATATATGGGTGATTGCATAGGATATGCCCCCATATATATGTATATGTATATATATGTATATATATATGTATATGTGTGTGTGTGTGTGTGTATATATATATATATATATCTTGGGCACCATGATTTCAAATGCTCGAATTCAAGTCAAATTCGGGTATATTTTTTAAAACTTTCGATTTTAAGGTATATATCCATTCATAATAATTCAAATGAACATCCATAATAATTCAAATGAAACACATACATTAGAAAAAATATACTCGAATTCAAAGATTTGAACAAATTTAAATCACATGCTTTGCTAATTTATATATAAAATCAGCATATACCTACAATCAAATTATCACCAAAAAGGAAACTCTAGTTTGAATACTAGTTTGAACTAGTTAGAAAACTGATTAAACTCAACATTCTAAAAGTTTCAAAAATTTTGCATGAAAATACATAGAGAAAGTACCTGTTTTGTATCATGGTGCCTAGGCACCATGGTGTCTCAGATAATTGTACTACATATATTGCAAATTTGGTCTCCGAACTTAATTGTAAAAATAGTCCTATCTCCAACCACGGATTCACCCTCCACACTCCTGCACCATGGAGCTTACCATGCTCTGGGAGCTCGGCAGGCCAACGAAGCTACCAAACTAGGTAGGCACCTTAGCGCTGTGGGAGAGCGGAAGGTGACATATATCATCGTGTCATCCTTCGTGCTTCCGTGATTGAGGATAAGACTATTTTAATTATATTTGAAAAATAATCAAATTTGCAAAAAAAAATGATTGAATTAGAAAATGATGATTTCTAGAGTAGATGCCCTAGATCAAGGGAGATTTGATGATTTGCTCCATTTTAATTGGTGCAATTAATAATTTGATCTATATATTTCACTGATATATAGTTTTAGGATCTAAGTATCAGTAAGACATCAAAAATTAAATCATCAATGGCACGAAAATGAGGATAAATCAATATTTTTTCCGAATCAACGACAATTCTCTCTCTAAAAGGGCTCTACGAGATGTGAAGGCCTGAACGAGTTAACAAAACTGCCGAAAACCGCTTGAAAATAGCAGTTTTCGATTTTACCGCTTTGGTTCGAGATCCAAAACCGCTCGGTAAACCGTTCTAATTAAAAAAATTTAAAAAATTTGAAAAAATTTATATGTGCAGTTTTTCATGAAAAACTGCGCTCAAAAACCGTTTTCGAATAACATTCAATTGGTCGAGTTGGTTTTGCATGAAAACCGAGCAGTTTTTCTCGAAAACCGAGCGATTTTTTGCGAAAAACAGCGGTTTTCGATTTTTTAAATTTTTTATTTTTAACCTTCGATTTTTGATGGTTTTTGAGCGGTTTACGCGGTACGGTTTTGTTAACCCTGGCTTGAACCCAACCAGACCTTGCTTTGCATCTAGGGGTGGGCATTCGGTTTAATCGGTTCAATTTTTTCAGTTTTAAAATAATTCATTTTTTGAAAACTAGGAACCGAATTTCTCGAATACAAATAAAAAACCGAACTGAATTAACCAAATATTTTGGTTCGATTATTCAAATTTTAGGTAGATTAATTTAATCCTTTTCATATATAAATAACACTAGGTAGATTAGATTTAATCCTTCTCATATTATAACACAGAGTATGGATAAACCCACACAATATTCATATGCCATTACAATATAAACATAACAAATTCGAAGATACAAAAAGACAAAGTTGAATATACTAAACATACGCATAAATGTATTATAATATGATAATTGTTTAGTGGTTCTAGGAAGAATACTATAAAAGTGGTATTGTATATTGGCTATTCAGTTATTTTGGTTTTTAAAAACGAAAAACCGAATAAAAAATAAAAAATCAAAATAATCGATTAATTCGGTAATTTGGTTTCGATTTTAAAATGCCACCCTATTCGCGTCCTTCGCCCTCCCCACCGATCAATCACACCTCCACCTCCCTCGTTGGCGTGTCCGTCGCAGCCGGCTCCCCCTTCTCGGCAGCGCGTATCCCCTTCTTCGGATCGCCGGCACGCACCTCCAATCCGATACACGCCGCGGAGCGGAGCTTCTCCCGACACCACCCTCGTCCCCGCACCAGCCTCCCCCCACCGCCACCCGATCTTGGGTGAGTCCCGCCCTCCATTTCTGTCAAGCAGCCGTCTTTCCGCATCCGGGTAACTGCCTGACTGACTCTGTTGCCTATCCCCACGAGCGGACGGAGAAAGGAAATCCCCCTGGCATGCGATTGTCTGTGCTTCTTTTGGTAGAAATTGGCATTAAAATCCTGTAGAGACTTTGAGATCTTGCCCCCCATTTGTGGAAAGCAATGAGACGGAGAGCCTTTTAGCATTCATGCCTCTGTCCCTATGAGTTCTGGATCAGAATATGAAAGCAATCAAATCTTGACTATATCTTGTTTTAGATTGCCATTTGATGCAGTGCTGTGGCCAGGAGGCTCTAAACAATTAACCTTTTCTTTTAGGTTTTTAGTGTACACGATGCCATCTTGAGATGCCAGTGACGACGAGAAATTATTGAGATTTAGTGTCAATGATGATTCATCGCTTGCAACTATAAAAACAGTAAATGGAGAGAACTAAAAAAGAAGTTTTGAGCTTTGGATTTAATTCCTTGTCAACTGCATTGCCATTCGATTGTAATTTGCATTTATCTGTAGGTTTACGTTATTTGTTCAATTCTGTCCTGTAATAATGGACTGAGTTCAATTACATGCGTGCATTTGTTGTGTAAGCACAGAAAAAAGTAAGTGAATTTATTTACTGATCTCTGAGTCACGTGTCGGCTAGTTGGACTTACACATACATTCACATAGTGCATGCTATTTATGCACAAGTTTTAGACTCTGTGGCTTGATAAAAGTAACAGAACTTGGTAGGCTGTCAAAGCACCATGTCCTCCATGTCAGTGTTGATTATGTTATTCAATAATTACAACCTGCTTTGGTGTTTGTTTTTTTTTCACTTGGATTATCCTTTTATTTTTGCTTGTAAATGTGAATGTACCTATTTGAGGTAGCAGCTAGCTGCTATAGGAGGATATGGGATGAGATATGAACAGTTCAAATTTAGAAGAAAAATTGGGTGGGGTTTTCCCGTTCATTGCCATTTGCTTTGTGATTTATAGTGGGAACTGGGAATTAATTAATTTGTAATAAAGCATTGAAGTTTGAAGAATAGCATGATTGCTTTGTTCTGCTTAGTTTCTTATTCTGTTGTACACAAAGTATGTCCATGGGGAGGATGGTCACTTGGTTCTGTCTTGTCATGACCCAAGATTTGAGAATAGCATGATCATGAAAAGAACTTGAATTTAAGAGTAGCACAATCATGCTGAGAATAGCATGATCACAAAGAGGTTGCATTTGGCCCTTTTTTGCTATCCAGTTGGCCTTTTGTTGTCATGACCTAAAAGTTGAGAAATAGCATGATTATGAAAAATCTTTGAATTTCGGGAGTAGCATGAACAGGGCCACATCTGGTTCTTCTTTGCTGCTTCTGCTATCACTAGGAAATAAATGATAGGCTAGCTCAGCACCTGATCAATTGCTGAAGTTATGATGTATTGATGTTCATATGCTGGCTTGTAAGCTGCTATGTTTGACACTTGATAATCATACAGCATGATATTTCAACATAAACATGAAGCTGAAAATGCTCATTTTTTCAGTGTTAGCAAAATTACGGTAATTATTTTTCGTAGGTCTGGCTGGTTTTTCTTTGCTTAATGGAAGCTTATTTTTGTATTTTGCATAGTTACCAGAAACGTAGTTCATCTGAGTCACAGTATGGGATTCAGGTTTATGATTCACCACTTTTTCTTCCAATTTTCACCGCGAACACGAACCCTATACCCTAAACCGGCTTGGGTTTGACGAATCCAGTTCACAATTCTTAGGGGTGGGGGCGGGATTACAGCGAATCTGATAACTATGCTATTTTGCTTATGCTCGAAGAGATATTAATCTATTATGCTGTTTGACTTAAACCCTAATTCACCAAAATTTTGGTCATTTTCAAACTTTTGTCAAATGGTCTCCTGAGGCTAGAAAAAATTGGGAAAAAATATGAAAAAAATCATGCAAGCATTTATCTACATTTCCTATATGTTTGAATGCAAAATACTAAATATTTGCACATAAAAGACCCTAAGTATTTGCACAATACAAACCCGCAATTTACTCACGAGTTCTCTTATATTCGAATTTATATCTTGCAATGAACCCATAGAAATATGCACCAACATACTTGTTACAAGTTATACAACTAACTAAATGAATATATCCAACAGAAAATTTTACTATCTATAAGAATACAAGGCAAAATAATCAGCAATTTGCTACATCTGACACCAGTTGACCATAAGTAAATATTGGACAAGATTATCATACCACTGGATCTAGTGCATCCTCCTCCTTGCACATCACCCATGGAACGCCGGTGCCTAATCTCATGGCAATCTTAGCCGCCCAGTTGATATATAACTGGCCAATGGCCCCAAACTCTTTTCCTTTGGCCCATACTTATTCTCAATCTGCACTCCAAATAACAACAGCCAACACCATGAGCTATCGAGAAAAATGCGGAGAATAAGACAAATTGTTTTAACAAGTTTCTATCATTGTGCCTTAATTTAGATATATATTATTATCCACCCAATGATAGATTGCTATTTTCAGTTTTGTATCAGGATTAAAAACAAAAGTAAACAGAGCACTTGCAAGAAAGAAATGAATAGTGTTACATGTCATGAAAGAACTATTTCTTGAAGCATTTTAATTTGTATATGTATTTTTTTAAAAAAAATTTATCACATGTATTCCTTATAAAAGGCATTACAATTCTCCACAAAAAAATTTGGAGCGAAATCTGGTTCTAAAAACATCAAAACCGGTTGAATTTGTGGTAATTTCAGTCAAAAAAAAGCTAAAATTTCCCTGAAATCTCTGTAGCAATTTGAAAGTTTTCAATTTTTTTTATTCCACTGAGATTTGGAATCTTAGCCCGCATCGAATCCGAAATCTCGACGAGATTTTGAACCTTTGGTGAAGGTATCTAACAAAACTTATTACTTAAATGTGAATCTATTATGCTTCTTCTGTATTTACTTTTTTTTAGCACCAGAAGCATTTCCTCATTTTATATATGTATGGCTAGTCTAACCAAGCCTGTCATGGTTACCCAAAAATGCGAGTCAATATTTCATTTAAAAGAGAGCTATATTCTTCTATTAGGTGTGCAAGCACACAGGCTTGACACAAGTTGATGGCAGAACAAGTAAAAGAGAAAACAAGATGATGAAAACAACACGCAACATCATTTCTTAGAGCATGAGCACGTGCGCTCAGTTTTCTCTCTTCCAAACAAAAAGGAGAGGATATATTGTTGTCACCTTCGCCCATAGAGAGCTGGAGACAGACTTGGATAAAAGTTGAAAGCATGCCAAAATGCGAGCCATGCAAGCTCGATTTCAAGGCCATGAACTCATAGGCTCTTAGCTTCTTGATGAACCAAATCCCGACAGCTCTAGAGATGCACAGACCAAATATTGTCTCCAGATCATTTTGTACTTTGAAGGGATCTTATTTGAGCAAAACAATGCATGATCACATCTGCTTGCTCACTTAGTCTTTTTTTTAGGATATTGCCATGATTTGCGGTTTTAACCTTTTTTGGTTTTCTCTTAGCATATAGACCAAGGAGATATTGAAAATGACTAGACTACCTCTAATTATTATCTCTAAGCACTATATTCAATGCATGCATGTAGAGAATATCAAGTAGATCTAGATATTTATTAGGGGTATAAAGGGAACATCACACTAATTTTTGCATTAGAACATGAAGTACACCCTATATTTATGGATAGGACCATTAAAAAACTATGCCCTATAAACTTGGATGGAGGGAGTAGTATTTTGTTGTGAATTTAGATGACATTTTTTATAATGGATTATTCAATCCATGTTTGATTTGTAAAAGTAGTTTTCCATCTAACGGTATGTTGCCTTACTTGGCTACCTAGGTCAAACATCTTGATATTTGTCTTCCTTAAGTAGTAGAGAACTCAGTCAAGGTCTGTTGAAATTATTGCCGTGAAAATACTTACTTCTACATTGTTCTTTTCTAAAAAAGTGGATTGTTCTTTTAATTTTCTCTTGGGGAAGGGAAATTGCTAAACACGTAATCAGGGTAACACGTGTCTGCTTAAACATTCCATAATGATCTTGTCTGGAGTTTGCTAATACCAAACCATACAATCAAGGTTTTGGATGCTATGGTAGTCTATCACTTGTTACTGCTTTGTTTTTTTTCTGTAATAATTTGCTAATTTATATTTCCTTTTCTGGACCAGATATGCCATCCCATGTCTCAGTGACATGTGGACCTGGGCCCCACGTCAGTGAGCAAGGGATGGCATATCCAGGATTTGGGAACTTTGTGGTGGCATGTTGAAAACATTCCTTTTCTACGAATAAATATTAGAATATTGTGCTCTACAGGCATCCAGCATTGGTTGTTTTCTTTTCAAACTTTAAAAGTCATTGAATTGTTGGGCTTGCAACAAACTGGAGATAACAGATCTGAACCATGAATGCTCCATCACTTGATTATCGCCCTCCTTAAACTTTTTTTTGACATTATTTGAATGGTTGGGGGTTTTCCTAGTTCAGCATTTTTTTGTGGCCCTTGTTCATCTTATTAATGGAAAGCATTTTATGTATTGCAGGTTCCATTAACATTGGTTAGCATAATGTATAAAAGTGTGGAGGAGCCATGCCATCTTGTGACGAGCAACTATCATTCTCGGTGAAAAAAGCTGCATCGTGGGAGCTGCCAAAAAAGGTGCAAACATCGTAAATATGTTCCAATGCACTTCTCCGCTGATAAAGGATAAAGGTCCTGACATAGATCTTGCAAAGGCTGTGGGCGCCAAACAACTGCAAACTGACGCTCCTTCAAATCCTGGATATCATAATGTTTATGTACGAAGAAAAGTGGAAACTGAACATAGTAAAGTGAATTCTTCTCAGGAGTTGAAGGGTATTGGAAGAGACAAAACAAAAGAGCAGGAGTTGCAGAAAAATGTGCAACATGATCAGACCAATAAGCCAGAAGTGGTATCATCGCCTATTGCCGAATCTGGAGGGTTAGTGTCTTCTGAATCTCCTGAAAAAACAAATGTAGAAAGTGTGCCTGAGAAAAAGGAGCCACCGATTGCTTCTGGTACCGATGTTCAAGATGATATCCATAGGTCAAGCAATCAATACTGGAACAAGAGATTTAATCGGCTTCAGACATATTTGGAGTCCTGTGATCGGTCAACCCAAGAGGGTTATATGCGAAGTAAGCAATTTGGGTAACACCACATTAATTTTTAGGTTCTCCTGTAAAGTATTGACTTCCTCCTCCTAATTCCAGTGCTTAGGTTGCTCTCGGCAGCTGATCGAAGCACACATGCGATTGAGCTGGAGAAAAGGGCAATACACCTCCTAGTGGAGGAAGGTGACATATATCACTTGCCATTTCTTGTGTTCTTATCATTCTCGAAGCTTATGTCTCAGTCGTTCCATTGGATTGTCTTGTCATGTAGCATATTTATGCTCTGAAATCTCGAAAGCTTGCCGCTGCATACTGTAGTAACCCTGATGCTATATATGGGATCTCATGCGTCCCCATCCTATACATACCTTGTCTATTGGAATACATTGCAAAAACTGTGCTGCCTAACCTCCTCTGAAATACCTAATCATTCCCTGTAATATGCACACAATAAAGCTACAACTGTGAAGTTTCAGTATTGAGTGTCAAAGCACAAAGGGTCGCATTACTTTCACACAAGTTAAAAGTTCCGATGCTTGGAGCACCCCAAGGTTGACCTAATGCATTTCATCCCAACTAAGTCGGCACTTGAGTTCACTTGAACATCTAGTTAATGATCCGATCACTCTGTCTGACTATGTTTCATCTCTAATAAACGTATATTTGTACTGTCCTACAACTCCTGTGCTACTAATTCTGAGTGACATACATGTTTAGCCTTTACGTGACACATGCATGATGCATCCGACATATAAACAAAAATTTTGGCATGTGGCTTGATTTAACATTTATGTAGCAGAGTGGCAAGCTATTCAGCAAAATTGGTCCCAGTTTTCCTTTTAAAGAATGTGAATTGTGCAAGTTGCAGCAGACCATAATATTATTTTTCAGGGAAAGAGCTGCAACGGATGAAGGCTTTGAATGTTCTGGGAAAAGTTCCCCCAAACGGTTCTTCGAAGCAGACTCCCTTCCAACAGCAATGCCAGAAATGAGCTCAAGTTCATCGCAGAAAGGACATGCTCTGCTTATGTAGCAACCTTTGTTCAGGGTTCTCCTTTGCCATGCAATTCCCCTGTGTATTCACCTGCTCACCCTTGTGCTGTGGGCTTGCAGTAATATGATGTAATTAACTCGTTTGGATAAACCTATAGGCTTAATGGCCAATCCTAACTATTTGTGCCGATGTCATTTATGAGAAAGTCTACCAAACGGTATACCGTTAGCATTCTGCTGTCTGATGACAGCATATGACACGAACGAGATGAAACCCACCGTTTGCCTTATCGAATAAGGCCAATGTGTTCTTGTAAAAAAAATTCTCCAATTTATATGCTTGATTATGGATTGGATCTTCGGGATCTGACATGGGAGGTGGTTACTGGCCAAATTGGAGTTCAAGTCGGCTTTACGGACCTTACGGTTCTAAAAAATTTGTTGGAGTTGGCTTTAGTGTTCGTCTGTTCCTAACTGGTTAGAGGTGGCGGGCACTAGAAATTTGATAGTGGTGGACCTGGGGGTATAACCCTAGTATTTTTTCCCTTCTAGTTTACAAAAAGTATGTGGCATTTTAAATGTACTCATCAGTTTTTCAGAGATACTCGAGGCTTTAACAAACTCAATTGCGTAATGTACTAAACCCACATCAATGGATCCATGTGGCTCTGAAAAGACATGCCCTTGCCTTGCCTTTGAAAAATAGAGTAAGCAGTGTGCGGACATGATCTACATTAACAAAATAGATATGAAAGACAATGATATAAACGAATGTTATTACACATATCTAATGCATGCCATTCTTCTAAAATCAGAGCCAATCATCAAATGTATCTATTCAATATAGAATATACCGAATGCCACATTCTTGACAATTAAAATTTTCCACATGTATCCCTTCCCTAAACTTTGCCTACTAGGCAAGCTGTACAGTGTACAATCTCCTCAATAGAAATTCAAAGTTTCACAAGTATCTATTTGCCTACTAGGCAAGTTGCATTTCACAATTGCAACATTAGAAATTATCAATGAAAGTTATGCCAATATGTGCTGAGTTCCAACGATAATTCATCCCGTACGAAAAGGCAAGGATTACATCACTTGCGCGAACCAGCCACAAAAGCACTTCCATACATAGCTACCATTCCAACACTTCGGATGACATCCCACAAGAAATAATTTAGCATATTTAAAATCAAGATACCCTAAGCTAGTTACACAATGCTGATTCCCCCAATCCTGGGGTACATCAGGCGGCAATCTTTGCCATCCTACAAGCACAAGCTATGAGCCTAAGGCCCTGTTTGGATCCTTGGACTAATTGTTAGGTGGCTAAAAATTAGTCTTAGTCCATCCAAACAGGAGGACTAATAGCTGGGCTATTTTTTAGCCAACCCTTCAGCTAACCATTAGCCCATTAGTTGATGAGAGGGAGCTAATTTGGACTAATGTCTGGTAATTACTTTGATCTGTCGAGAATACCCTCAGCCCTTTTTTCCTCACGCCCAGACCCGTGCGTCCGCTCCCCTGCCGGCGGTTCGTCCGCTCCCCATTCCCCAATCCGCTCCGCTCCCCATTCCCCAATCCTCCTGCGCGGGCGGCCGGCGACGCCGGACGCGGCTCCAGTGCCGGCTGCACTCCACGGTCCCTCCCCGTCTGCGCCGATTTGCCGCCGTCTGCCGTGGCGGCACGCCGATTTGCCGTCCGCCCATCATCTCCCGCCGTCTGCCGTCGCCGCACGCTCTGATTTGCCGCCGAACCACTCAGATCCGCCGCCTCCCATCAGGTATTTCGCCGCCGAACCTCTCAGATCCGCCGCCTCCCATCAGGTATTTCGCCGCCCGGCATATCAAATCGAGACAGGGAAGAAGCAGCGGCGAGACAGACTGCCAGTGTGGACTGACCGGGATGGAGTGGACGACGGTGGAGACGGGGGACGGGGCCAAGCTAAGCGTGCGGCTGTTCAAGCCGGCGGCGGGGGAGGAGGCGGCGGAGGACGTGGCCGTGGTGCTGGTGCACCCCTACACCATCCTGGGCGGCATGCAGGGCCTGCTGCGCGGCATCGCCGTGGGGCTCGCGCGGCGGGCCACCGCGCCGTAACCTTCGACATGCACGGCGCCGGGCAGTCCACCGGCCGCGCCTCCCTCACCGGCTCCTCGGAGGTCGGGGATGTCATCGCCGTCTGCCGCTGGGTAGCCGAAAACCTCAAGCCGCGCGCCGTCCTGCTCGTCGGGTCCTCCGCGGGTAGGTTAATTACTCCGATTTCTACTCCAAGGCCACTCCTCTGTTTCGTTCTCGCTCTCCATACAAGTTCAGTTTGCCTCGATGCGAGATTTAGTGAAGCTGCACACGTAAGAGCGCTGTGGTAATCAAATCGAGCTAACAATTGACTCTTCTGAAACTGTATTTGATCAAATGGAATGTGCAATTGACAATTAACCACTTATCTGGACCTGCAAGCAAATAGGAATAGGTGCTGTATGGTTTGTTGCATCGGAATTTAAAGATCAAACTTTTGGCTCAGGAAATTTGGCTTCAAATATACCATGTTCTTATCATTTCGGTTATTCTCAAGTCCAAAAATCTAACTAGCGATGGGTATTACTCATTGATTTGTGCTTGGGGCTTCTGAATAGGTGCTAAGGAACCCATAAGAGGTTCCAATGGCGAATTTTCCCTTCTGTTAGGGTAGCCCCAGCCTTCTCCGAAGCAATCTTCCTTGTTAGGTTATTACCACTATTTTTCAGCAAATCGTTACTGTATATTTTATCAATCTATGTGCACTTGTTGCCTCCAGATGTGATTACCTATTTGTGGCCATTCTTATCTGGCCTGAAGATTAGTTATTAGTTATGACTTGTGAGTAATGAGGTGTGCTTCACGTCTTGCTATTCAAACCTACTCTAAATGACCTCAACCCAGTACTGCTTCCTGAACTACCAAGTACCAACATTATTGACATTTAGGGGTCTTAAGATTTACTACTTGTGTCGAAACTGTGGACAGCAATTGCAACTGAAGAAAGTTAAAAGTACTTGTGTTGTCGCACAAAACAACATCAAGATGATGAAATCATTCTGCACTGAAGTTTTCTTTAGTCATTCCTGCAGCTATTGAATCATGTTTGGTCATGTATCTAACTCTAATTTCCTGATACAAGGGCACCGACACCGCTTCCCGGATCTGCAGTCGATAAGGTTGACCAGGTGGTTGGTTATGTTAGCATCGGATACCCGTTTGGTCTAATGGCCTCAATCCTATTTGGCAGGCATCATGATGCTATTCTCAAGTCTGAGAAACCAAAGTTATTCGTCATGGGAACGAAAGATGGCTTTACAAGCGTGAAGCAGCTGCAAAACGAGCTCAAGTCTGCAGCTGGACGGATTGATACTCACTTGATTGAAGGAGCAGGCCACTTCCAAGTGGAAGGTCCTGCTTTTGATGCCCTGATGGTAGATCTAATTGTTAATTTTATCAAATCTTTGCCCAAATAGCATGTTGCAACTTGGAGTATCATATTTGATCTTGCCCCCTGTAATGTTTTCATGGTATATACTATGCCCTGATGGCCCTGTCGTTAACCATGTCGTTCAGGGAGAGAAAAAACAGAGAGAACGCCTTGATAGGTACTCATGAGCGAGATGAGTAGCAGATTCGAATTTTACGTGAGCCCATGAGCGAGATGAGTATTTGTGGCGCGCATGGTCCCAGTAAAGACATCGAGCAGACGTGTGCCAGTGCGGAACATGTAATGACGAAAATGAGGGGGGTAAAAATGACTTTTCAAACAAATTAGCCCAACCATTAGTCATGTATCCAAACAGCTATGGGCTAATTTTAGATGGGCTTAGCTTTAGCCATTAGCCAACTAACAATTAGTCCTAGGTGATCCAAACAGGACCTAATTCTGCCTCCAATTGGACTGCAATTCACCAACCAACCACAACAAAACAAAGCAAACTATCTAGATAAGTACAGAAAGCACTAACAGAGCTGAAGTGCCTAATTGGTACCAGGGACAGTCTGCTCAGCCGGACTGCACAACGAGTCCATAAGCTCCCGTGGGTCGCCCCATACCGGCAGCGCGGTGACGGCATCCACGAGGGCCGCCTCGTGCGCGCTGCAAAACCCGTCCATCTCGTCGCACATACGCGACAGCTTCTTGAGAATCTCCGCCTGCACCTCGGCCTGCACAGCCACCCAAAACGAAAGAAAACCATTCGCCGCGAGTAAGAAGGGGGGAACGAACCAAAGCGAGTGAGAACAAGGCGACCGGCAAAGCAAATTACCTGCGCGAGCAGGACGGCGGGGTCGGAGCAGGTGGTGGGAGCCGAGGCGTCGACGGGAAGGGGGGAAGCGTGAGGGGCTCGGGGAGGAGCTGCCGGGGGGGTGGGGAGCGGAGCGAGGAGATCGGAGGAGAGGGCTTCCCAGCGGGAGAGCTCGAGGAGGTACTTGTCGCGGAGGCGGAGGAGCGCGCGGCGGCGGCGCTGGAGGAGGACGGACTCGGGGGGCGGCGCCGGGGTGGAGGGCGCCGGCGCGCCGGCGCCGTCGTGGCTGTCCGGGTAGAGGCCGCGGGGGCGCTTGTAGACGAAGCCGTCGTCGTTGCAGATCTCCCACTCGCCGCCTGCGCCGGCGGCGGCCGCCATCGACTGGGGCGGTATGGGCGCGACCGCGCGAGGAGGGATTCCGGCGGTGGTGCGGTGTCGACCTGGTGCGGGGACGGAGAGCGTGCGGTTGGCCAGTGGAGGATTTGGATTCGGATTCTGGGACGCTGTACCTGGAGTACGATCTGGGAGAGCGGCAAGTCGAAAATATGGGTGTGGCGGCCCAGGTCTCGTCCGCTGGCTCGGCAGCGTTTTTCTTTTTTACCTAGACGGGACTGGGTTGTCAGTTCGTTATTTGTTGTAAATTTTTCTTCTAGGGTTCACAATATCTGAAACCGCTGCTAAAAATGTAAATTAAAATAATTTAGAAAAATTTGTCAAAAGGTGTTAAAATTTTTTGAAGATTTTTTTGTAAGGCCGTGAGATAGTGCTAATAATACTATAAAATTTTCATATAATTATCAGGTATATATATTTTTAAAAATTCTGACAGTGCCACTGTCTTTGTTTATATTGTTCTTTTTTTATTTTCTAGGGGCACTAAACAAAGTCTAATATTTCTGCAAATTTTTATGTGAGGTCCAGAGGCAATTCTAATAGTACTATAAAATTTTCAGATGATGATTAGACCTGTGTATTCTTTTGAAATTCTGACAATGCTACTGTCTTTGTATACACTCTTCTATTTTTTATTTTCTAGGGGCAATAAATAAAGTGTAATATTTCTGAAAATTTTAATACATGATCCTTGGTAACTCTTTATGACACCATTAAAATTTAAGACTATGATCATGCTCGCAAATATTTATAAAAATTTAATAGTGTTTCTATTCCTTTTCAATTTCTTTTTTATTTTCCAGAAGTACTAAATAAATTCAAAAATTGTTTAAATTTCTCTGAGGTGTTTTTAGATTAATTGGGATTTTTTTGTAATTTGTTTCTAATTTTCCTTCGCTACCCTAAAAATCGAATAAGATCACTCGAAAATCGGTGAAAATTGTTCAGTTTTTTTCACCGTTGTTTGACCGGCGAGTTCAAAATTTTTTAATTCAAACTCCTTCGGTTTCTATTAATTTTCAACCGGTTTTTGCCCATTTTTGAAAATAAAAAATGTTCGATTATTGCAATATCAATATTGTAAACCCTGCTCTCTTCTTAGGCAAGATTTGGGTACATGTCATCACTTTTTTTAGCCCCTAATAACTTTTTTTCAAATCTGGCCATCTTTTGAATGTAACTGCAAAAAAAGCTCTATTCTTGACAATAGAAGCGTCAACAAGCGACACGTTTCCATAGTTTGGAACAGCTACCAAGCTAGGGGAGCTCGACGAGCCACCAGAGCTACCGAGCTTCCAAACTACGAGAGCGCGGTAAGTGACATGTGTCGTTTGCCAGTACTTTTATAGTTAGAGATAAGGTTATTTTTACGATTACGTTAGAAAGGAAGTCATATTTACAACAAAAAAAAAGTTTGCTGGGAGATTAGAAAAGTGATGTTTTGGTCCTTTTGGATCCTAGGTTCACGGTTGCACTGAAATATTTTGGAAGATCACACGGTCGTACCCATGAACAGGCGATTATAGTCATACCTATAGCTCTATACTAATGTCGAACATTTGAACGATTTTTTAAAGCGTAGATGTAGGTAGACATATGAATATTTTACAATTATAATAACTTGTTTATAATGCAAGAATTTTTCTATAGAAGATGAATTATTTTCTACGAAATTCCTAGGTTCTATATGAATTATTTTCTACGAAATTCCTAGGTTCTAAACAGACCTTAAAATGGTCTGGTCGCCATTAATTTGCATCACTATAAAACGGTCACCGCCAATCCCACACCAAGGTTGCGAAATCTCGTTTTCGACGTTATCGTCTATTCTTGGGATCAAATGTACTTGCACATATACTACCTTCCATATTAGTGGGCTCGAGCCGGCCGGCCGGCTCGGCTCAAAATTTTTTTCGCGAATTAGTCCTTTTGTAAATTACGAACAGGTCCTTCGCGATTTTTTAAGAGAGGAAGATTTTTCCCTCTAAATTCGCGTTCAGGTCCTCGTGCGCCATTTTACGAAAAGGCCCTCCCGTTAGATTTAAATCGCGAACAAGCCCTTTTCTAATTTTTTCAGATAGCGACGAGTCCAAAACGTAACATTCTGTGTCCTTACTCTTTACATCTAGGTCCTTTCTCCGTTTTCCGAAAAAAATATTTTTGTCGCTAGAAATACGTGTGCAGCTTTATCTCTAGACTTTTTCCCCACCTCGATTTCCCATCTCAAACTCTAATATTTTTTAAAGCATATATTATTACTCTACGAACGCGTCGGTCTCTGATGTTTTTTAAAACATGTATTATTACTCCGTGAACGTGTATAGTGTTAAGCTCGACAAAAGAAGGTTGTCATCTCTAATAATTTTTCACCTTTTTCCTCTAGACTTTTTCCCTTTCGGTTTTCTAGCTCGGTCTCCAATATTTTCCGAAAAATTCGTCGAATGAGATATTTCTACACCTCTATCTTTCTGCTTTTTCCCCGTTTCGCTCATTATTTCGACGATTTAAAAAATAAAAGGCCGCCGAAAAAAGAAATCCATACGAAAAAACGACACGCGCGACGTGTTACGCCATGAGTCTCTAATATTTTTTTAAAACATGTCCTTTCTCCGTTTTCTCGGAAAAAAAATGTTTTCGTCGCCAGAAATATTTGTGCAGATCTATCTCTAGACTTTTTTCCCAGCTCAATTTCCCACCTTGATCTCTGATATTTTTTAAAACATGTATTATTACTCCGCGAACGCGTCGATCTCTAATATTTTTTAAAACATGTATTATTACTCCGCGAATGCGTAGAGTGTTGAGCTCGACAAAAGAAGGTTGTCATCTCTAATAATATTTCGCCCTTTTCCCTCTAGACTTTTTCCCCACCGCGGTTTTCCAGCTCGGTCTCCAATGTTTTCCAGATAATTCGACGAAGGAGATATTTCTACCGTTCTATCTCTCTATTTTTTCCCCATTTCAACGATTTAAAAAAAAACGTCGCCGAAAAAAAAGGAATTTTTTCTACGAAAAATGACACGCGCGGCGTGGAAAATTTTTTTGTCCTTTCATCCGTTTCGCTCATTATTTCGATGATTTAAAAAATAAAACGGAAAATTTCAACGAAAAAACGGCATGCGCGGCATGTTACGCCGCGAAAATTTTTGTGTTCTTTCAGCCGTTCCGTCCATTATTTCGTCGATTTAAAAAATAGAATGCCGCCGAAAAAAAAATTATGAAAAAATGACACGCGCGCCGTATTATGGCGCGAACAATTTTCTAGTGTATTTTATTAGACGAGATGATCGTAAGCTCTTTTTTTTTGTCATAATCTGTCCATATATTTTTTCAAACTTTTCATATATATTCCTCATAAAAGGCATTATAATTCTAAAAAAGTATGAAATCCGATCCAAAATACCACAATTTCAACCAAAATCATCGAGATCATGCCAAAATTCTTTGAAATTACTGTAGCAACCCGAAATTTTTAAATTTCTCCTATCCGCAGGGATTTGGAATCTCATCCCCAACCAAAATCCGAGATTTCACCAAAATTCGCCGAGATTTTGAACCCCGTCGCACACAATCAAGCAAGTCCTATTTGCGATTATTTGCATATTCTACAAGCAAATTTTCAGAAGACGTTAGACAACCAGATCTCAGTACAAGCACGCTACACATTGAGTTATGGTTCTGTAACTTCTGTTTGTGGCCTTAATTAGTTCCTCCTGAGCAAGATTGCACAAACACTGCTAGTATTCAACCAAGAGCCCGATCAAACAGCATAGCAGAGCCTCTAAAAATTTAGTGTGGGTTTAGAATCTGGTCAACCTTTCACTACACGAATGCAGCAGGAAATTAATCTCACATCAATCAATACCAAGAGATAAGAGGAACAAACACAAGTACTGAAGTATATTCAGGTCACAACTGGTAACTGCATACAAGAAGACAGTTACAACACTAACCAAAGCCAGCAACCTGAGCTCAAACTCCAGGAAGGTTGCTCAGAGTATATCAAGAATATTAAACACAGGCAAACCCGACCAATGCATCAACGAAGTAAAGATTTCGTAATTAGCTTGCCTCAACAACAAAATTTGACCGAAATCACCAAGCAACACTTCATTATTTATACTTTTCTTTTTTACTCACGGAGGGAGCATACTATACCATGGAGTAATTGCTCAAGTGACCATATTTAAAACTCGCAATAATCCAAAAGCAGTACAAAAGTCTTGTTGCAGAATGTAAACTAAACTGCGCTATAACAAGTATCACAGGTAAAATTTAATCCAAAAACAGTACAGAAGTGTTGTTGCAGAATGCAAACTAAACTGCGCTATAACAAGTATCACAGGTAAAATTTAATCCAAAAGCAGTACAGAAGTGTTGTTGCAGAATACAAACTAAACTGCACTATAACAAGTACCACAGGTAAAATTTGATCTCATGTTTATCATGAAGACACAAATGTCAGTTCACCGATGCACCACTATCTACCAAACAACACTCAAATGTGAAGTTTGATGTGTTCAAAACTGTGCTGTTCAGCTACAATTCCATCAATGTCCAATGCCCGCCCCACAGAGGCACACAATCAAGCAATTCCTATTTAAGATTAATTGCAAATTCTACAAGCATGAAGCATGTTTCCAAAACAACGTAGGATAATTAACCGTAAATCTCACAAGTCACACTTCTCGAGAGAGATGTATGCGTGTTGACATAATTATTGTGCCTAATCCTCAGTTACTCCTGTTTCCTCAAGAACAGGAAAAAAGGTTGCACAAAACTACAACCAACAACCCAGATCAAGCATCAGAGTTAGAGCATCTACAAAATCAAAGTGGATTTCAAATCTGATATTAACACCAACCATTGTGGTACAAGACTGCAACAAGTTATCTCACATCAATCAAGACCAAAGTAACCAGAGTACACAGGTCACAGATGACAACCTATTAAGTATCAAAGAACATAACAGCAATATGAGCTCAGGCCTTCCACAAAGTCTGATCAGAGGCATATCAATGATAAAATCAACCGTTCACCATCTAAAATCGATCAAGCCAGTGAACAAGCTAATGAAGCAATTGTTCGATAAATTACTTAGCTCACTCCAACAAATTTGGCTAATGAAATCATCAAACAGCACTCCATAATTTAATATACCATACCAATGTAATCGCTCGATTGGTCATACGCAAAACTCATACTGATCCAAAGCAGTGCAAAATCGTTTCCACAATGTAAATTAAGATGCACTGTAACACAGGTATCACAGGTACTAAAAGATTCGAGACGTCTCAGTTGTCCAGGCCGGGCACCTGCATGCGGCGGTTGGCCTCGGACTTCCTGCCGCCGAGGAGCTCGTCGGGGACGACCTTGAGCTGCTTTCGTTTCTTGGACTTGGCGATCTTCTGGATCGTCTTGGGGTTGGTGACCCGCTGAAGCTTGGTGCCAGTGCGCAGCACGTTCTCCTGCTTGCGCTTCTCGCGCTCCTCCCGCTGCTTTCGCTTCGCTACCTTGTTCTGCCGGATCTCCTCCTTGAGCTCCGCCACGCGCGCCTGGTAGGCGCGCTTCAGGGACTTCTCCCGCGCGCGCTGCTCCAGTGGGGTTGGTTTCCGGGACGCCACCACCGCGGAGGCGCGCCGCGTGCGGGGCTCCTTCCAGCGCCGCCCCGAGACGCGCCCGGCGATGACTCCGTCGTAGGTGGGCTGCCCGAAGGAGGCCGGCTTGGAGGGGTCGGAGAGGGAGGGTACGGCCCGGAGCTTAGACGGCCGGGGAGCGTCGCCGTCGAGGTCCATGGAATCGGCAGCCTCTGCCTCGGCCTCGCGGCGCTTGCGCTTGCCACGCTCGCCGCCGAGGCCCTCGTCGAGGTAGCGGAAGTCGAGGTGGGAGGCCATGGGGGAGACCGAGAGCTAGATCTCGCCGTCTCGGGTTTGAGAAAGAGAAGCAGCGGCGCGTGAAGGGGTGGGTTTATTAGGGTTTCTATGAAGCGGCGGATGGCGGCGGCAGATTGTATGGGCTATGATGTGAAAATTTGGGCCGGCCCAGTTATTTCTATACTTGTTTTTTTAGAGGAAATACATTATTTATCCACATTGCCACCACCAGCGTTTTAAAAACCGAAATTCAAAAATCGGTTCAGTTTTCGTGGTACTAAAACCGTAAAAATCGCTCGAAAACTGTCAAAAACCGAAGGGTTAAGAAATTAAAAAAAAATTGAAAACCGTTCGGTTTTCAACGAAAACCACGGTTTTTCATGAAAAACAGCTCGGTTTTCGCGAAAAACAACTCCATTTTCACCGAAAACCAACCCGACCAATTGAATGCTCTTTAAAAACGGTTTTTGAGTGGTTTTTGTTGAAAACCGTGGTTTTTCACGCAAAACTGCGGTTTTTGGACAGTTTTTTTGAACACATAAATTTTTTTAAACAAAATTAAATTTTTTTAATTAGGCCGATTTACCGAGCGGTTTTTAATCTTGAACCGTAGCGGTAAGGTCGAAAACCGTGGTTTTCACCGGTTTTGTTAACTCTGACTACCTCGAGCACACGATTAGGGTTCATGCATGTTTACTGCATCTTGGTGGTTTACATATGAACTTCAAACTACTTCTCTAAAATCAATCAATCGGGTATAGATTTCTAGTAGAGATCCAAATGTTTAGTGCTTAAGTTATCAACTCAATCTTAACAAATCATACAATTCAAAAGTACAAATTCGCGCAGTAGCCGGCGGCAAGATGCACAAGCGAATCGTTTTTATAATTTCTCCTGTTTCCAGTTTAACATCGCAAAAAATACTGCGCGAAAATCAATCCTGGATCCCAGGTGAGTTGCTCCATTACTCTGATGCAAAGGTAGAAACAAGATACCTGCAGATGTACACAAGCATATGCTGAACAAAATGGTGATCTAATGCTATAAGAAACGAAAATCAGCGGGACTAGCCGCCTGGTCCAAGGGAAAAAAATTTGTTTCAAAAGCACGCAATTGGCCGTTAATCGAGTTTGGCAATCACTGCATCTGTGACTTCCTGGGTGGTGCTGCTGCCGCCCAAACCTTTGGTTCTGTATTTGCTTTCTGCAATGGTACGCTTCACCGGCGTCTCCAGCCCGTCGGCGAATGATGGGAGCTGCAAATGCCTCAACATCACGGCGGACGACAGAAGCAGAGCAACAGGGTTAGCCTTCTTCTGCTCCACAATCTTATCCTGCAGGAGCGCCTTGCTCGAAAACTTGGCATGGTCCTGACCCACATTACCTGAAATGATGCAGTGCACAAAGATTTAGAGGCATCCATTTTTGCATATGCTCAAATGTGAGATATGCACAGGTTGGGGGGGTTCATACACGTTGCTTGGAGATTCTAACATGGAAACGCTAAATAATTGTATCAAATGCAACACATCATACCACACACTATGTTAACCAGAAACCGTCAAATTATGGGCAATTGCAAATGTGAGTATCCCTTTAGGAACAACATGACAACCATGTTGGCCATTTGTAGTGCTACAATAAAAAATCAAACGCAAGAGTAAACTCTACCTCCAGACATCACACCAGTGCCTCCAGCAAAACTTTGCAGCTGTATTAGCCACCAGATTGCCATAAAGATTTGGGGTGACCTATAAAAGGAACAAAATAAAAGTAAGCCCAAATTCCACAGGTAATCTAAGAAATATGATTTGAAAACTTGTAGACAATCAGGAAAAAGGTCCTTCAGAACGTAATGCAGAACAAAGGAAAGCACAAGATTGCCAACAAAAGGAGAAAAAAATAAGATGGTGTATCATATTTGCAGAAACTCAATACAATACTCCGGTACTGATATAGTCTGATAGGATCAATATAGGTATGCATAAAACAGCATCTCCGAGATTAAAACCTAGAAAAAAATCACTCTGTTTTTATAACAAGATAAAACCGCATCAAAAGATCAGCTTGGTGAGCACTGAGCAGTTAGAATATGGTGACATTACAAACATAGTCACATTTGATGAGAAATGCAAAGAACTCGTATACATACCATAACATCAAATTATTCAGGCTTCGCAACAAGCTGCATACAACAGTTGTCCACAATTATTTCACTATATTGAATTCCAGGATACTTCGTTGCAACCTCACGACAAGACTCCAAGAACAAACCATCAGCGAGCTTCATGATGTTTGCTTTGAGCACCACTGTCACTTTTTTTTTCTATTGTTGACGTAAGCGTACTTGGCAATCCTTTCAGAGCAGAACTTTGTGATCAGCTAGCAAATCCATTCACTGATATTAAGTAATATTGGGTGAAAATCTTTTAGGCAACAAATGAAAATAGAACAATTTTGCATGCATTTATTTCAGAAGCAGAATATGGCGCAAAGCCACAAACTCACAAAAAAAAAAAAGAATGTGAGTTAAAGGACTTTGAATAAGGATGCAACAATTCCACAAATAACCATAACCTGTAAAGAGTAACATGTGGGAACTTTTGCTTACATTGTCCATTATTCAAACCATCAATAAGTATTTATGAGAATAGCAGTGCAGCACCTTCAGTTAAGCATCAAATAACATTTTTATGAAAGTTTGACAAAGACTACTGCTATGGTAATACCACGTATACACAATCTATTAATATGACAATCTTGTGATGCACAGTTCAAAACTTCAAATTACAAGCATGGCAATGATGAATATCATGAATACTTGAGGCTAAGCAAAGATCCCAGTGTCTCAGTACTAACAATGATGACAGGAATAACATAAGCCCTTGTGGACACCCCAGAGATTTATGAATTCCTAAATGTGATCTCATAAATTGAGTAAATCTCACTCAATTTGGAAATATTTGTACTAAATGTTCAATATAATCCATTCATCCTCAATACATCAAACTAATAGCAAGCATATTCAATTGCAACGAACCAATTTCATCCCCGCAGCAAAATCTACACGTGCAGGAGCAGGAGAGAGAATACCAGGAGACAGCAGTAGCGTAGGCATTCACCGCGACCAGGCCAAACTTGGGCCTCACCCCCATCTTCCTGGGCCAAACAACCCAAAACTTTTTTCACCTGCTCCTCACGATCCAGGCCCACGCCCTCGCTTCCCCTAATCCGTGGCCCTCCACTTAGCCCACAAATCCCCATCCATCTTCTAGATAAGCAGAGCTAGCTCCACGTCCCCTCCCCTCGCCTCTCGCTATCCATCCCCAATCCTCCGCCTCCAAGGAAGGAAGCCATGGCCTCCCTCGCCTCCGCCTCCGCCTCCGCCTCCACCTCCCTCCTCTTCCCGCCCTCCACCTCCTCCTCCAAGCCCCGCCACTCCACCTCGCTCGGCTTCTCCGCGCCCGCGCGGTTCCGCCGCGCGGCGGCGGCGGGGAGCTCCGGCCGGCGCGCGGGGGTGCTGGTGGTGCGCGCGGCGAGGAGCAAGTTCGAGCGCACCAAGCCGCACGTCAATATCGGCACCATTGGCCACGTCGACCACGGCAAGACCACCCTCACGGCGGCGCTCACCATGGTGCTCGCGTCCGTGGGGGGCAGCGCACCCAAGAAGTACGACGAGATCGACGCAGCCCCCGAGGAGCGCGCCCGCGGCATCACCATCAACACCGCCACCGTCGAGTACGAGACCGAGACGCGCCACTACGCGCACGTCGACTGCCCCGGCCACGCTGACTACGTCAAGAACATGATCACCGGGGCAGCCCAGATGGACGGCGCCATCCTCGTCGTCTCCGGCGCCGACGGCCCCATGCCGCAGACCAAGGAGCATATCCTGCTCGCCAAGCAGGTCGGTGTCCCCAATATTGTTGTCTTCCTCAACAAGAAGGACCAGGTCGACGACGAGGAGCTGCTCCAGCTCGTCGACCTTGAGGTCCGGGAGCTTCTCACCGCCTACGAATATGACGGCGACGATGTACCAATCGTCGCCGGCTCCGCCTTGAAGGCGCTCGAGGCCCTCATGGCCAACCCTGCCATCAAGCGTGGCGAGAACGAGTGGGTGGACGGCATCTTCTCGTTGATTGATTCCGTGGATAGCTACATCCCTGTGCCGCAGCGGCAGACCGACCTCCCGTTCTTGCTCGCTGTTGAGGATGTGTTCTCCATCACTGGTCGTGGTACCGTCGCCACTGGCCGTATCGAGCGTGGCACCGTCAAGATTGGGGACACAGTGGATATTGTCGGCATCCGGGAGACCCGCAACACCACTGTAACTGGTGTTGAGATGTTCCAGAAGACCATGGATGACGCCATGGCTGGGGACAATGTCGGCCTGCTGCTCCGTGGTATGCAGAAGGAAGATATCGAGAGAGGCATGGTGCTAGCAAAGCCTGGTTCCATCACACCGCACACTAAGTTTGATGCTGTTGTATATGTGCTTAAGAAGGAGGAGGGTGGCCGGCACTCGCCCTTTTTCCCTGGTTACCGCCCGCAGTTCTACATGCGGACTACTGATGTGACAGGAAATGTGACAAAGATTATGAATGACAAGGATGAGGAGGCGAAGATGTGCATGCCTGGTGACCGTATCAAGATGGTTGTTGAGCTTATCCAGCCCGTGGCTTGTGAGCAGGGGATGAGATTTGCCATCCGTGAGGGTGGCAAGACCGTCGGTGCCGGAGTCATCAATTCGATCATTCAGTAAACTGGATGGAGTATATCCACCATGAGAATTTTCCTCATTTACTCTTTTGTGAAATGCTCTGTAGTTGTTATTATTCGTTGAGTTTTAGGGGTTGCTCATGTGAAATTGTAGTATGGCCCTTTTCTTTTCAAGTGAATTTGTGTGCTTTGTGGTATTCACGACAAAGATACATCTGTTTGCGATTGATTTGGCTAAGAGGTGCTGTCTACTGTTATGCGTTTATTGTTCATCTTTTGCATTTTCTTAATGTTGATGTGGTTAGGATGAATCTTCTTTTGAGCTTGATGCCGCTGGTACTTGTTGAGTTACAGGCGTACAATTGTAGCTTGTTTTCTAAGTGGAATGCAATTTGCTTGCTATGCTTTGCTTGGCAGACCAATTTTCTGCTGGTTAATAACTTAACTTGCAGCAATCATGTCTCTGATTATTCTTCCTTCTTTTTTATGGGTCAATGTGATTGTTTCCATGGAAAATTTGTTAATGAACTTGCCTAATTGTCTGTTCGAAGTTAGTGTATATTAACTATTTTAGCTGTCCAGCTGGTTATCTCAATCTATGCATGCCCAAGTGCCCAACCATGGTAATCAGTTGTTCGTTGTGTTCTTTTGGATGCTTCAATTCTCATGTTGGGCTAGAGTGTTGCTCACTAGCTCCCTGTTCTGTTTTAATGCCTTCACCTCTCCTGGCATTTGCATCAGGAACATGAACTCCATTAGCCTCACCCAATGTTTATAACAAGCTGTGTGGCCCTGAAGCTGGTCTTACATTATGGAGAAGATCACTGGTTCAATAGGCGGTTGCTGGGACTTTGTGTCAGAAATGCTCAGCTCAACAACGGGGAAATGACAACTTCTCCTTTGAGCAGCAAACCGGTACGAGTATGGACTGGAGTTGACATTCTTGTACAGTAACTGGGGATGTCCATGGAGTCGCTGCTTCTCTTCATTGCAGTTAAGGGAAAATCAGTTCAGGATGCTGCAAAGGGTTAGTTTGTGTGCATTCCAAATAAGACCATTTTGATGTGCATATGCATAATAATATACTGTTTTTCACGTGAGGTTTAGCCTTGATTTGAGCTATTTAGGGTGTGTTTGGTTGGGCGTACGAGGATGAATGAGATAGGATGATACAGGATGGATATAATGATTCCGGATGAGATTGTACAGGAAAGATGTTTGGTTGCCTGAATGGAATGATATAAGATTTTGTTTGGTTGCTTGGATGAAATGATACAGGATGGTACGAGATGATGTTTGGTTGAAGGGATGAGATTGGATTGAGGGATAAGGTTTGTTTGAGGGATGGTGCGAGTGAACGATCCGGTCCTGGACCGATTGGTTCGGCCAAAATGGTCCGTATAGGATGGTGCAGCATCTTTTTAGAATATTCCAAGAATCTGTACCATCTAATCCTATATCAAATGGTTCCGTTCAGCCAACCAAACGTAAAGATAGAACTAAATTCTGTACAGGACGGTTTGGTTCATCCTCGTACGCCCAACCAAATGCACCCTTACTCTAGTCAGCAGCTTTCTGAAAACATGTAATGTCGGTATTTGTTATAGCAAGCCTCGTTAACTGACAAGTACCTGAGAACAGGGTTAACAATACCAATCTGTGATGGAAATTCCAGCTCTCTTTGGCACTGATTTTTTTGTCGAAAATCGATAGAAACCAAACGGTTTGTATCGGTAGTCAACCAGCGGCCAAAAACAAAAAAACAAAAACGGATCGGTTTGACTGATTTTCAAACAATTTTGTTCGATTTTTGACCTAGATCGGCACATTCAAGGACCGGTTTTTGTTTTCGATTTTTCACCAATTTTGTTCGATTTTTGACTGGTTTATAAAATAGCAATTAATGAAAAAACATAGATACTGTCAGATTTTTATAAAAATTACAAGCTTGATCATACTCTTAAACTTTAATAGTATTGCCCAAGGATAATGTATTAAAATTTTCAGAAATTTAAATGTCCCTAGAAAATCAAAAACAAAAGAGCATATACAAAGACAGTAACACTGTCAGAATTTTACAAAAATCCACATGCCTGATCATCATATGAAAATTTTACAACATCGTTAGTATAGTCTCATAACCTCACACAAAAATTTATAACATGATTTGACAGCCTAATTAAATCAGGAATTGTTGACTGCTTTATTCCTTTTTTCTTTTTTTTTCTATTTTGTATATTCGGATCAACTCAAAAACGTTTCCCTAATTTTTTTTAAAAAATTCAACCCAAAAGTTAAAAAAAAACTATTAATACTAATTTTACAGAACTTTTGGATAACTTTTCCTAAATTTTTTAATTTAAATTTAAATTAAACCGATTTACCAATCAGTTTCCCGATTATTGTACCGGCTCCATACGATCCTAGTTCATCCATCTGAGTTTGGCTATTCACTCTGCTGATCACCTGCTCGGCATTGCTGAGCACTGCTGCTTTGGCACGCCGTCTTCCCTTTTTTTTTCACCTCATGTCTGAAGTTACGTGTTCACGAACTGAAAACTTTACTTGGAAGTTGATCAAAACCTATCATCCACGTCCGTATCCTGTTCTCGTTTAACGATACACACTTAGGGTATATGTATAATGAGATCAATTCAACTTATTTTAGCACATTTACATCAGATTTGTTCTATATAGAAGAGTGAGAAAAAATAAAGAAGAAAAAAGTTAGCTCTTATTTGGTAGTAAGTATTGCACAGAAACATAAGTAGGTTAGTTATGACAAAAGAGAAGAGATTGTTAATGCACATCATCTAGAATTAACTTTTAAAGATAGCTATTATCTCTACTACTTCTAATTTTGAGTTGGTGGAGATGCGTCCGTTCTTCACCTTCACCGCCTCTGAAATGGGCCGTCTCCAAGCCCCGGCCCATTACTTTCTCGTTTTCCTCGAGCCACTTGCATCCTCCCTACCCGCCGCCGCCTCTGTCCCTGGCGTGGGGTTTAGGGTTTAGCGTCGACGCCACCATTCCCAACTCCTACCACCCAACGTTCACCGCCGGGGAAACAAGTTGCCGGCGATGGCTTCACTCGGTCTCCCCCACTCCTTCTTCCTGGCGATTCACTCGGTCTCCCCCACTTCTTCTTCCTGGCGCCGACTGGATCCCTCTCCTCTTTGGCGCGTGCTGCTTTGCTCCTCCCTCTCTCTCTCTGGCGCGTGGCCTTGCTCCTCCCCCTCCTGCCGTGCCCTCGGCACCATACCGACGTCGCCATAGCTTGAGCCGCCAGCCACTGGCGCCAAGACTGGCACCGCACCCAGCGGCCGTCCGGCGGCCTCCCGGCTAACCTCACCTCCCTCGCCGCCTGACCTGGCGTCGCCAAGCTCGTGGCGCCCTCCTCTCTCCTCATGCGGTGTGCGCCTCGAGCCGGCAGCTATAGGGTCGAGGATGCGCCTAGAGGGGGGGTGAATAGGCTTATTTACAAAATTCGATCGCTCACTAATCAATTCGCTCTAATCGACCCCTATGTCAAAACCTACACAATTTTAATGCGGAAGCGATAAACTCGGTTTTGACAATTTAGGCTTAAATCAACTAGGCTCACTATGTACACTATCTAAATTATGTCTCTAAACTTGAATTGCTAAATTGAACAACTAATTAATGCTAAGCAATTCTAGATACTATCAAGCAATTGATAATATGCAAAAGGTGAATACTTGAAAGTAAAGAGACAAGGGACAATCGATGTTTTTCCGTGGTGTTCGGAGACTTGCGGTCTCCCTAGTCCACGTTGAGGCTAGCCCGACCACTCGGACCGGCTCCCGCCGAGCACCGCCTCTTTCCACTAGTCGTGGTTTTTCACGCTCGCGTAGGCTCAACCCGAACCTTCACAAACTTGCGGGGCTTCTCACACTCGAGAGCTCCACAAGACGACGCCCACGCTGCCTAGGAGTCGGCAACCTCCAAGAGAATAGGCCGCTCCTTCGCTTGACCTTCACCGAGCACAACACATGCGCTCCGGCGATCACCAAGTGCAACACATGCACAAGGACCTCACTCAAGTGCAACACATGCACAAGAGCCTCTCAAACCCACTCCTAATTGCAACACATGCAATTAGTTCACTCTTTAGCTCAAGAACCAATTGAGAGTGTGCAACACATGCAACACCTCTCCCAAATACTCACACAAGAGCCAACTCCCTTCACAATAACACCAGCACCCTGCCCTTGCCCCCCAAGGTCCCCTTTTATAGCCCACAAAAGAAAACTAGCCGTTGGGTCGAAATGGGCAGAATCAGCATTTTCCGGTCCGACCGGCCCTCACATGCCAACGGTCGAAAAAACGACCGTTACAATGGCCGGTCCGACCGCTTGCACCCCGGTCCAACCGGACGGCCGGTCCAACCGACCTCCGGGCGGTCCGACCGCCTTCACAAATCAGCAAAACACCGAAAATCAACTCTACTGGAAAAAACATACCGGGGTGCGGCCGGTTGCACCGCCCGCCGGCCGGTCGCACCGATCACGGCCGGCCGACCGCCAAGACACACACACCATGCGCCACCACGCCTGGAAAAATCACGCCGGCCGAAGCCCGGTCCGACCGCACGCCCGGTGTGACCGCACCAGGGCCGGTCACACCGCCCGCACAAAACCGAAAACAGCGCTCTGGAAAATACACACTGAAATCCTAAGGTCGGTTGCACCTCTCCATGGCCAGTTGCACCACACAACGGTTGGTCACACCACACGACAATTGGTCGCACCACCCCTATGGTTGGTCGCACCACATGACGATTGGTCGCACCACACAACAATTGGTCGCACCACCCCTATGGTTGGTCGCACCACATGACGATTGGTCGCACCACCCCTATGGTTGGTCGCACCACACGACGATTGGTCGCACCACCCCTATGGATTTTTCACAAACTTTTTCTCCAAAGATCCAAATGCAATTCTTTGAGCCTCAAGATGATCAACACATGATCATACACCCGTGCAAAACACATTTGCACCAATTTAGCTCATGCTCAAAGAATTCAACCGAATTGCGAAAAACACATTTCGCAAATCAACACCGAACTTATGCGATCAATCCTCTAGCCATGTAAGGATCAACACATGACCCCGACACTTTGCAAAACACATTTGCAAATGCCAACACATGCTCTAGGATCGAAACACATAATTCCAACGTTCATCTGCAAAACACATTTGCGCCAATTAACCAACTCCAAATGGCGAAAACACATTTCACCAAAAGCCAACTCAAGAACTAAACCAAATCAACCGTATGAGCTCTCTACTTGCAACACATGCAAGCCTCTAGCCTCATACAACCACACAAACACTAAATCATGCTTGAGCCCTCTCCTTTTGCAACACATGCAAGACTTAGCTCCAAGCAACGCCACGGTTTTAGAAAGATGTTTTGCGAAACCAAAACGTGAAGCTTCAACTAATGCAACACATGCAAAAGTGAACTCCACATAAAAGCCAACGCATTGGCTTATCCCATTTGCAACACATGCAAATCAAAGCACTTTGCGAAAACCAAATGCATATACTCTTTCATCTTTGCAACACATGCAAATCAGAGCATAATGCAAAACAACCAAGCATAGGCTTAACACATTTGCAACACATGCCAAATGGTTAACCCATATGCAAAAACCAAATCAAATAAGATTTGAGCTTGAGTGAACGCGGATTGAGATCACCAACACATGATGAAGCTCAAGTTAGGGAACAACCCCTCTTAATAGTACGGCGATTAAAACCTTAGACTCAAAGACTACAAAAGTCCTTAGCCTATCTAGTTATACCTTCGCCGCCGCGCATAAGCAATCCCCTTTGGGGTCTTTATGATCTTCACTTTGATACTCCCCCAGGATCATCACTCGACTCCTCTTCTTTATCATCTCATTCATCTTTGAACCTAACTCAATCACAACTCATAAAATAGTTAGTCCAAGATGCATGGTTGTCTCAATTATCTCTTGCACTCCATTAACACATAATGGATGCCTTTAGATCAATTGAGCACAACCTAAATCAATTGAAATGATTGTAAATGTGTCTTAAGTATAATAATGCAACACATGCTTAATTATACTTAAGAACTATCCATTTGTCCTTAATTAATCACAAAACACCATCAACACATGATGAAGTGTTCTTTAATGATTAACAAGACAAATGAACTCAATTTAAACTATCATTTAAATTGACTCTTCAAGTTAGAGTGTGAACTCCCCCTAAATATGTGCATCCATGTAATATATGAATTGGGAAACATGATGCACACTTTGTGGTTAATATAATGGGGACATTCATACTTTAACTTGACTCCAAAGTATGCAACTAATACTATAATGAATATGCATACATACCTCGGGTTTTCCATTTTTCAATGCGATGAGACTAATCAAAGATATTCTAAATAAACAAGTTAGTCTCGATATAAGATTTGTCATTAATAACAATATCGCATTAGGGGTTTAACTCAATATTGGATTTGTCATTAGCACAGGATTAGATTTGTCATTAACACCAAAACCATAACTAATGAAGGTTGAACTTACAATCTCCCCCTTTTTGGTGATTAATGACAAATCCAAGCTTAATGAGCACATTTGGGTTAAAACTAACATGTTGAGAGAATTTAAGCTAATTGAACACATATGCATATTAATTCTCCCTCTTAATCATATTAAGCTTACTTTTTAAACCAAATGATATTAAGCTTCCTAATTCTCCCCCTTTTGGCATTAAACACCAAAAATGGAAAAACTAAAAGATTAACTTGAAATACATTCTTCCCCTTTTTGGCAAACAATTTTTAAATATTCTCCCCCTTTTGATTATTCAATTATTCTCCCCTTGTTGGCATGAACAAAATCTAATGAAGGTCATACAAGAATTTAAAAGGATACTAATGACCTTGGCAATGAATTAGATTTTAGATACCAATGGAAAGAGATAGGCAATAAAATCACAAATGAAAAAGGATATACAAGGAATAAAACAAGTTTTCATTTGAAATATGGCCTGATACCAAAAGAAGAAAAACTCGAAAAGAGACCATATTCGGGATTTTGGATACCACTTTTAAAGATAAACATGAAAAATGAAGTATGGGATATGCAAGACAAAAGAAACCATGTGATACCCTTTTTCAAATAACTAAAGACTAAGGAGTGAGTTATTTGAATTTTCCTCATTTTATTAGGCTTTGTAAATTTTCCTCATGAATAGGATTAGAGTAATGACCTTTGAGAACTCAGTAACTGTAGAAATGCTAGAGTGCTAATTTCAGTTGTTTTTAAGGTTTCTTTGTAACAAAGTCTGGTTCAACTATATTTGGTTTAAGTCACTTATTTTTGCTTACAAAATGGAAGTGGTTTTCCTTTTGTAGGTTCATCCCTGTGGCCAATACCGCAAGAATATTGTAGAGGGCATTCTGCAGTCGAGCATGGATTGACGCCTTATTCCATATCCTTAGCTTCAACTATGCCATCATTGGATAGTGACTTTCACTATCTTTTAATCTGCTCCCTCTATTTTTGAATTTTTACCTCAATTTATAGACATGCTAGAATTCCTTGACCATCATTATTATTTTGGCAGCAGATGCATCGGTTAGATCGGTTAGTTTCGCCTCCTTATTTTTGCCAAAAATGCCGATAGAGTTGAACGTTTGAGCAACAGTGATATTAGACACCATGATGGTATTCACCTTTTTTATCGTCCTGTTCATCATGCGATTCGCATTCAAAGATATCATTCTGTTCATTATGTGTCTCTGCGATGCACTCAACAGATATCGTTGTTCATTGACATTTTTTACACGTTTCTTATTTGAGTACTATTCTGCAGATTGAAGTGGTTTGCTGCAGAAAGAATATGTAGCCAAGGTTGTTGGGGTATTTCCGATGGTGAGGTATGTCATTTATTTAGTGTCAATAGCTCAAAGATGTCGTGATTTCGTTGGATCGAGAGCAAAAGTTGTTTCATTGTAACATAGCTTGAATAGACTTTTGTGTTCTATCTACTTTAAAAATATTTTTTTGCATTGTCATCCCGAGGTTTATGTTATTCCACATGTTCCAATTCTTAAGATTCCAAATTTGCACAAACATTTAGAACATCTCGAGATCTTTAGTGTCTGAATTGAGTAACTTAGTTTTGGATTAAATCACTCAAACATCCAACAAAAATTCAGTCATTCTCGAGTGGAGCCTTTAGCTTCATAACCGAACAACTAAATCCCATGTGTTGGGCTCATGATGAGACATTTAGATTGTTCTGAATGCTAGCAACTGCAATTACTTGGAGAGGAACTTCTATTTTTTAGCAAATACTAATCATGTAGAAACTATGGGACTCGGACATGTCTGAACCAACGATGGATGCCAAGATTCCATTGAACTATTGAATCCATCGGAAATTTTGCAAGCACTCTGTTATGAGAATTAAGTACTATTTCTACCAGGTAGGGTATGTCTCAGTGGAAATTTCTTGCCAACAAAAGAAGCATCTCAGATTAATTTGCTTGATTTTTCATACATAAATGCTGATACGCCATGAATATCTAAAAGAATTTGTTTTCAGCAAATTGTTGATGCTAATGTAAACTTCAATGCACGGGAAGGAAGGAGCACTGTGAAGGTCTGCGATCAATTTCTAAATCTGTTGTGCAATGTTTTAGTGCAAAAGCACATATGCTTGAAATTGCTGACTCTCTCTCTCTCTCTCTCACACACACACACACATTTGATATGGTCCCTATAGAGAAATTTCATTTCCTCTGGTTTCTCCTAGCAATGGGTCGAACAATATATTTATTTATGCATGAACTAAATGCCAAGATTTGACAACACCGGTTTGAAGAACAGATCTGGGTTCAATTTCAAATGCAGTGTCTGTGATGGTTCTCGTAAAGCCCTAAGTGGAAAACAAGCATGCACCAAGTTTCAGAGAATTTGCAATCGATTGGGCCCACAAGATTGTCTTGTGCAAACTCAGGATCGGCCGGACTCACCGGTGAGGGTGAGGTGTGTTTACTCACCGGTGGTCGCATCTACACCATTGTCTTGCCATCCGAGGGTGTGTTTTGCAGTTGTAATGTGTTGTACGTCATTGTGTAGTTTACAAATTGCCGTTGGATGTGTGATTGATTATTTAAGGATCTGCTAGAATGTCTTCTTTTGGTTTGATAGATTGATATATATATTATTACTGTAAATGTTTTTTTGTCTGCTGAGTGGATGTCCTATTTACTAGAGTGGTCATGCCGAAATTTTGTATATTTCGGTGACTTAGTTTTAAGCCGGTTTTAAAGAGTTAAAAGGTTGGTTTCAATCTTTTAGTAGAGGTAATATTGCGATGTGTTGAATAAGATTGAATGTGAAGATGGTTGTGTTGAATGAGATGCATATCGATATATAGCGATCCATTTCAGCTTATTCATTTGTTTAGGTGGTGTAGCATAGTAGGCATTTCAATAAGGATGGACTCGCAAACTCCTTAGTCATTTGGCATATATGTTGATCAATGGACTTCTTATTCACCACAGCCATGAAAATTGAAAAGTTGCATATATCCACTGTTGCTAGCTAGCTGCTCTTTTTATTGTGACGAAAGAAACAACAAATATCTTAACGCTTTGGTATCAAAATTAAATGTATTTTTTTTACCAAAACCTCACCTATTCATGCAAATAAACTTTTGGCGCCTAAATAACCTTGCATCTTTTAGGCGAATCTTCGTCTTCTGCAAAGATAATTTTCCCAACGTAGGCCTTTACTGCACAATCCGGGTTTCCTAAATCCATGTCTCAAGATCTTTGGAGCACGTTAGGTGCAGATAATGAATATTGTTAAGTCCGTTTCTGAAAGAACACCTATTCACCAATGCTTGCGAGGGTAAATTTTGATGCGATATTGGAATACTATATTGTTAGGTCCATGGCTTTGTAACTCCATTTCTAGGAAGAAAGAACCTTATATGGCTTTTGGAGTGTACCCAAAAAAATGAGGTTCCACTTGATTGGGCAATGTCTAGATTATGCATCATGTGTATGATTTATTTTCTCTCTCTACTTGGTTGTTTATCTTTGTTTTGTGAGGATCGCAGATTGAATGTGCTCCTTTTGGCCAAAATAAAAAAAGATTTATTCAAGCGCAAGTTTTTTAGTAATATCACAATAGTTCTTTCAATATTTGTCTTGCATCCACTGTACTCTTGAAATACCTCAGTTCACTGAACAAGACATAAGTTCAAGCATTCATACTGAATTCTAAAGTAGTTGCAAGATATTGTTAATGTTTAAGTGCAAACTCTCAAGAAATAAGTTCAAGCATTCATATTGAATTCTAAAGTAGTTGCAACATATTGTTAATGTTTAAGTGCAAACTCTCATTGTAGTCACAAACTGCAATGTCAAGAACTTTCTTTTCCTTTTCTTTTTGACTCGTGTAAAGCCCTCTTTATGAAAAGGAGTGGTAATATTGTTGGTAGAGCAATAGAAACTGTGAACTTCCTATTTTTTCTGCATTTGAACAAATCCAAATGCTTAAATTGCAAATTGTGAGTTGCATTACATCATAAAGTGGATGCAGATGCAAAATTTTTAGAGTAAAGTTTGTGAACATGACATTCTTTCGAATAAGTATAGGAATTTGTTTGCACTATCATCTATATTTCCTTCGAGCACTTGTTCTCATCTCACCAAATCGTGGCAAGTAATGGGCTTCTAACGTGTTTAGTTCTTCAAAGTCTAAAGTAAATGCTATGCGTTTTGCGCCTCTATATTCTCTCTTGTCCTTAGTATCAATCGATTATAAGAAAATGGAATGCGGGGGTATCACTTTATTATAGACTTTCCATTTTCATCATCAAACTCCAATCTGCAATACATTTTATCTTTGCATTAATTTGTTTTCTCGCTCTAAGTGCCTAAGTGGTTGTTATTGTGCCTTTCCTACAAATCTTAGTGAGGTATTTGAAGCTATGGATATAATAACTGGGGAAAGAGCAGCACTTAATAAAATCAAGCTAGATGATGGCAAAGAAGGGGTAAGCTTTACGATCTCAATAAGGCTATTGTTACTCTTTTATGTTGAGCAAACACATTCTTTGATGGACATTGTATACACCCCTCTCGAACTGCTCAAGACCTCAGTAGTTTCCACGCCAAATCTTGCGTGAGATTAAACTCATTTGGTAGAAGTTCGACGACTCATTGAGAATTTGAGATGTACTAGAAAGAGGCCACCGATCCTCAGATCTGCTCTCTTAGGTTGTATTGTCTTGATCTTTTATCTCTTTCTTGTGTGGTATGCTTCATTTATTTTAAGGATAATCATAGTAATAGAGTAGCGAGATTATGCATCATTTCCCATGTATAATCATAGTAATGGAAAGGGGCTATTTAGCCTTTGTTTCACACTAACGCTCTACTGTGTTAACCATAGGACCGGGAAGAGAAGTCTGGCCGAGGAGATCTTGGGAAGACCAAATTGCGGAGCTCAAGGATAGGAGCATGAGGAAGAATTCAAAAGATAACCTATCTCGGGAGCTCGAATGCGAAGAAGAAGGCCGAATCATCATCACCAATAAGCGTGATAGTAATCCTTCCAAGTGCAATACTAATCCTATTTAGCATCCTAGTCGATTATATTTTTGGGTAGGCATGATTAGGAGGGTGTGTTTTGCGATTGTAATGTGTTGTACGTCATTGTGTAGTTTACAAATTGCCATTGGATGTGTGATTGATTATTTAAGGATCTGCTAGAATGTCTTCTTTTGGTTTGAGAGATTGATATATATATATTATAACTGCAAATATTTTTTTGTCTGCTGAGTGGATGTCCTATTTACTAGAGAGGTCATGCCGAAATTTTGTATATTTCGGTGACTTAGTTTTAAGCCTGTTTTAAAGAGTTAAAAGGTTGGTTTCAATCTTTTAGTAGAGGTAATATTGCGATGTGTTGAATAAGATTGAATGTGAAGATGGTTGGTTTCAATCTTGTAGTATGAGTATGGTTTAATTATTTTGATTTCTGTCATTAGGAGTTATTGCTCTGTGCCAGACTAATATATGTTATAAAATGGTTGATTTGCATCAATAATAATACTCTGATATAATGCAAGGCACTCCTTCTAAAGACTATCTTGTGTCACTTAGGAGGTATATTTGTGCATATATAATGGTTGTACATAACTTTATTTCTTAAGCACTGACCGGAAGATGCATGCATTGCAGAAAAAGCAATGCCTTTTCTAGGGGATTACCAAAATGTCGTGGGCTTCCTAGGTATGTGTGAGTGATGGAGAAATATATCTCCTCATCACTGAAATTACCTCTATCTTCAGTTGTTTTACTCACATAGCCAAATATACTTTTGTGATGAAACCCCGTAAAGGGGTTCCGTGTCCAAATTATTTATTTCCATCTTGCTCAAACCGCCCATGTTTTGCTTAGGATGGTGGTGTTGTGCTTCGTTTCTAGAAATATTTCGGCAAACCAACTATGTAAAGCTTTGTTGAATTTGGTGGCTCATCGATATATTAATTAGTAACCTTTTTTTTGTGCTTTGTGCTTTTACGCGAAATCTTGAAGCTAGAAAAAGCTGTATAAAACTACTAAGTAAACGTTAGTAACCTGTTTGGTAAACAAAACAAAATTTCAATTTAGCTTCTTTATCCCATGTGTGGTTTTGCATTCATGATAGCTTAGCAGATTTTTTTTAGAGGAAGATAGCTTACATGCCGATTTATCTCTTTAGTTAGAGTTTATTAACTACAAAACTAACAGCTTGGTAACTTTGAAAAAATATTATGAAATTTAGGCAAAAATGGGCTTAGTCTGGAAAATAAATATTTTAGCTTAGCCAAGACTGCCAACATAATTGCAACGTGTACTAAACATAAATTCCTTCCTGTAATCACTTATCACTCAATTGTACATACACTGGATCATATGGTGATAAATTTGCATTGTTAACAATTTATTTCTTCTCGCTGAGTACTGTATTTAACGAAAATTTGGTATGACCTTCATTCTTTATGGGGTCACATATATCCTCTTATCATGGGAAAACATCACCATGTTGTAGAAACAACCAAAACATAATATTCTCTGCAAAAAATATTCCACGGAGAGAAAATAGATTACATGTAAAAAATCTATGCAAAACTCACTACGTGGTAGGATAAGAAAGGTTTGTTATAGGATTTTGAGTAGCTATTTATAAAATATTTTGTACCATGAATCGGGCGGATGCATTGGCAATTCTGGGCCAATCCATGCCACAGTAGACATTTAATTTAGGAAAAATGTTATTACTTAGACACAAGTGATACAACAGTATTTTTATTTAGTTCCAACAGTCAACTATCCACCAAATGTCTGATATCGATATATATATTGTATAAATGTCTGATAAATTCGTGGGCCATTTAAAACCCACGAATTTAACAGTTAAATTCGTAGGTACCCATGAATTTAAGTTAAATTCGTGGGTTTTTTCAGCACACGAATTTAACAGTTAAATTCGTGGGTTTTTTCAGTAACCCACGAATTTAATTGATTAATTTCATCGAGTTAAATTTGTGAACTAAATTCGACGGTTTGCCCAAGAATTTAACTTAAATTCGTGGGTTTTGGCCTAAATTCGTGGGTTTTTGGCCCACGAATTTTTCCCTGTTTTTTGTAGTGTGAAGTCAGTATTATCGATGCCCATAGAATGAATTGAATTTACTGTAACCCTTGGTTCAGTAGTTGAGTTGTTTCCAGATCTGCTGAACCATTTCCTGAGCAGTTGAGTTGTTATGCTTCTGTACTATTTAGTTTCCATCGTCAAATATTTGGTGGATTCGTCTGAACCATGTAGTAAGGCATATAATCCAAATTGTTGGTGAAGTCAGCATTATCGAATGCCCATATAATGAATTGACTTCACCGTAATCCTTGCTCTCACAATTTCGCTGACCAATTATATGTTAGTCTTATTGACTGTCTGATGCACACCAATTTGCAAAAGAAACATTATCGTTTGATTCTTGGATGTTTTCTTATTTAATTCTTCACCTACTTGAGCTGTGCCTATAGTTGAGATTTGATCAACACGTTCAATGTTTTATTAATCTTCTGTTGACCCTTTCCTTTGGTTAGGCATGGTAATACATAGTAGTACATCAAAATTATTCACTCAAAGAACTATTGAAATTCTATCACAGTCCTAACTAGAGCTTCCTGTTCATGCAGATGCACAAGTCGGTGTCTGCTGAAGAGCTGGCTAACATGTCAGCTATGCAGAATCAGAACAGCTGACCATGATTCATGACATAGTGATTCCGTAATTTCACATGGTATCTTGGCGTCCTTGCTTTGTGCCTTCTGAGTATTGGTCTGGCGAGTCTTAGATTTGATTGAAAGAGAGCTGATCCTTGTAGATGCAAAAAAGGGTAAAAATGATTGATTGATTTTTGAGATTGGTAATATACATTGCTACGTATAATATATTTGGTTTTAATTCATACCGGAAGAGAAACCATAAAAACTTTTGTAATGGGGAGAAATAGATGTTTGATCTTGTAGCGCAATTTTCTTTTATTGCTTGACATTTATGTTTCGTTACCAATTTTATTTTTCGTAGCAACGCAAGGGCATTGAACTAGTATAAATTGATTTTAATGTTTAGTTGATTTTATTATTGTACTAACTGTAGCGACTTCCTATGCTCAGCTCAGATTCTTAGAAAGTTTACTTCTCGTCTTCACCACGGTAAGAAAGTTCACTCCCAACTTTTGCAGCTAGTGCTGTCTTTTCCATTGCCTGAGGGCATGTGCAATTGTACTAGCTATAAGAAATGTCTATATCATCTATAGATAGCATATCAACAACCTCTTCAATAGATTAGCTATAGCATTATCTATAAAATTAAATATTGACCCACATGTAATAGATAATAAGTGCCTTGGAATCAGTTATAGCCTGACTATACATTAGTAGCTGGTCTATATATCTCTCCTCATTTTCTCTCTTCCACCTAAGTAAAATGTTGAGATAGCATCCTTATAACTAGCTGAAGTAGCACCATTGCATATGCTCTGAGAAGCCTTGTTCGTTCTCCTGTAATTTTTTTTTGAAACTTGGTCTCATGTAATTTTGGTATAATGTTGATGGCTATATTTTACTTGTATTTCTGTAGAAGTTACGTGACTTGCTGAGAGGGTATATTCCTCCCTGCTGTCGTGTATCATCGTATGTATGTAGAGGTCACCAAGGTTTTCTTAAGAGAGAGGGGGGGTAGGGCTGTGCACAATACCACCGAACCGAACAAACCGAACCGGAAGAACCGAACCGAACCGGTCAAATCGGTTTGACCGGTTTTTCGGTTTTCGGTACGGTTTCTTGCAATATGTGGATTCGGTGATACGGTTTTTGCGGTAAAAAACCGAAGAAAAACCGAAAACCGAGCCGCATCCCCCGTGAGTCTGTGACGACTACCCCATGGCCCCCATTGACCGCTCCAGCCTCCAGGCCATCCGGCGCCATTCTGCATTCCATTTCCCCTAAAAAATTGCAACCCTAGTCCAGCCTCCAGCCATCCGTGCCGGTCGGTGCTTCCGTTCGGCGCCGGCCGCCTCCTTCCCGCTTAGCCGCTTGGCCGCCCGGCCCCCGCCACCGCCTCCCACTGCCACCTCCGCCCCTGCTCCCACCTCCGGCCCGACGGCGGCGGCCCTACTCCCACCTCCCGCCGACCGGCCCGATCAGTGATCGGCCGATCACGCCCCTGAGTTCTTGACCTCAGACAGTATCATGACTATCATCATCCTTTAAATGTTCGAATCACTGGCCTCATTATTCTTCTTTTCCTGAAAATTCTGCCCCTGGACAGCTCCCAAGAACTGTGGATGTTATTGTAGAAGATGATCTTGTAGATTCTTGCAAGCCAGGTGACCGTGTTTCAATTGTTGGTGTGTACAAGGCTCTTCCAGGGAAAAGCAAGGGCAGTGTTAGTGGTGTGTTCAGGTTAGTTCAGCTTATGAGCCTGCGACCTTCACCTAAGCTGACTTAAATTTTCATTTTTTTTTGGAAATCTGATGTGGTTTAGTATTATTACGCTTATAGGACCGTCCTTATCGCAATTCTTAAATAATGTTTCCCTTCTGAACAAAGAGGCAAATGCACCTGTCTATACCCGTGAAGATCTGAAGAGGATGAAAGAAATATCAAGGAGAAATGACACATTTGACTTGCTGGGAAATTCACTTGCTCTATCTATATATGGCCATCTGTGGATAAAGAAGGCAGTGGTACTATTAATGCTTGGTGGTGTTGAGAAGAATCTGAAAAATGGAACTCACTTGAGAGGGTTAGTACTACTTCTTTAGATAATTCCTGCTGATTTCATTGATTGCAATGTATATATATCTATGCTTCTCGGTATGCAGAGATATAAACATGATGATGGTGGGAGATCCTTGATCGCTAAGTCCCAGCTCCTAAGAGTCATCATGAACATAGCCCTTTGGCTATCTCAACAACTGGAAGGGGCTCATCTGGTGTTGGTTTGACTGCTGCTGTCACTTCTGATCAAGAGACTGGTAAATTATTGAAAACTGTTTCATACACTTTTGTTTGGTTTCTGTAGTTCTGACCAAATGCCTGTGGATCTGATCCGTGTGGCGACTGGCGATGTAGTATTAGTTGGACTCTTGTGTCTTACTCTGTCTGTTTGATTCTTGACTCTTTCTAGTTTCTACTAAACTTTACTGGTGATTTGCAAGTATCAGTCACTGGTTTTCGTACGTCTCTTTGGTAGGGGAAACGGTTCGGATAAATTCCAACTGATGTGATCACTGATCAGTGTGGACGTCATTCAGTCTCATTCGCCATTCAGGAACTATCCTTCGAGTGAGTTCGATTCTCACATCACCTGCTTGATCCTATGCTAGATCTTGCTAAATCTGCTTGACAACAACATAGTCTGTGAGGAGGTTAACTACATCTTTAAAAATTCGCGTCAAGTTTGGTAAATATGGTATTTACCGACACCGTACCGATATACATTAGGATTTACCGATACCGAACCGTATTTACAACAAATACCGTATTTACCGAACTAGTAATACCGTATTAACCGAATATACCGTACAAACCGAACCGAATAAACCGATAAAACCGATTGAACAGTCCTAGGGGGGGTTCAAGGTTGGCAAAAAGTTAAAACAACCAAAAACAATTTTGCTGCACGTCTAGATGGAGAATTTTCCAAGCATAAATTATTCTACTAAATCAGCAAGCTAATCGACAAATACGGTCCTTGAAAGATTATTCTACGAGGAAGCCTTTATTCCAAAATCCCCCGAAGGCTGAAATTTCTCCAGACTTGAAAAGCGAAGGGCTAAAAGAATGAAGTGATAATTTTTTCTAGCCTCCATTACCTCTTTTTTTAAACCTTAAATCTAGTCTCTTCTTGAGCGGAATTACAAATTTACCCCTCTCTTAAGCGAAATTGTAAATATAGCCCCCTCCTTCACCTCAGAAGGCACTGCAGGCGTCGCTTGCCATGTCTGGACAACGTGGAAGCTGAGTTGCCGTGCCTGGGGAGCACGGCAGGCGACGAGGAGTATGGGAGCAGCGTTGAGGCAGCACGAGTGGGGCCTGCTGTGGACGGCGATTGTTGGAGGAAGTCTGGAGTGCTGAGGCACGTTCCATAGTGAAGAGGAGGCTAAATTTACAATTCTACTTAGAGAAAGTTAAAATTTGAAAAAAAAAAGGTAAGAAAGGCTAAGAAAGTGATCACTTTTAAAAGACATCCTTGAGAAACAGGGAAAGGATAAGGGGCGCATATACTCCATATAATGGCGCATGGGATAGCCAGATGCTCAGGCCATCCAGGTGTCACCTTTGGCTTTTTTGCGAAAAACCTCCTGCGTTTCTTGAAATTGCGGATAGGTCCCTGTGGATTACGAATAGGTCCTCTGCGATTTTTTGTGAGGGGGAGATTTTTATTTTTTCGCGTTTGGGTCCCTGGTGCGGTATTTTACGAAAAAAAACTCCCGTTAAATTCAAATCGCAAATAAGCCCTTTTCTAATTTTTTAGGACAGCGGATAGGTTCAAAAATGTAACAAACAGGCCCTCGCTATTTACGTCTAGGTCCTTTCTCCGTTTTTCACGGAAAAAATGTTTTCGGCACCAGAAATATGTGTGCATCTCTAAGAAGGTTGTCATCACGTCTAGGTCCTTCCTCCGTTTTTCTTGGAAAAAATGTTTTCGTCACCAGAAATATGTGTGCAACTCTAAAAATGTTGTCATCACTAATAATTTTTCGCCCTTTTCCCTCTAGACTCTTTTCCCACCTCGGTCTCCGATATTTCCCAAATAATTCGTCGAAAGAGATATTTCTACAACTCTAACTCTCTATTTTTTTCCCCCGTAACTCGATTTCTGCTGTTTTCCGGAGTGAGAAATATGTTGAAGATCGCGTTTACGTCCTTTCGTCGATTTTTTTTCCACGCCCACACAGCACGGCGTGCAATAGCACGCTACCATGTCTAGTAGTATTGAGTTGGAGATGAGATGGTTGCTCACAGCACCTCCATGCGTCGCAATGCGATTTATTTTCTGAAACTGTATTGTTACAAATCTTCTTTTCAAGTTTGTTCATTTAATTTTTTAGTTTATGGTACGTGTAAACTTTTTATTTACATGCTTTTCAGGTTGTTGATAGGGCAGAGATGCTGAAGCCCTGATTTTGGGCACTTCTCTTCTTGGATGGAATTTTCTTTTCTGTTTTTAAACAATGGACAAATAAGTTGATATGTTCTTGTTGCTGCTTGACTCCCATTTTGGCCCTGGCCCCTGTTTGGAAGCATAATTTTTTAAAACTATAGTTTACAATTATTTTGTCATGAATACCATGGTTTTACCAAACCCCTTTGAAACTATGGTATTTCTTGAAACTACCAACTGTTTGGATGCAACATCACAAACCATGGTATTTGAGTGGAAATAGACAAGAAGTTAGCTAAAACCATGAAAACTTTAGGTTGGAGTGGAGTTTTAAATATTCTAAAAATACCATGGTATCTACCAAACCATAGTTTTTAATACAGAATTTTTGATATGGTAACTAAACACCTTATAATATAAAATACTATGGTATTCTTAGAAACAATGAAATTACCTAAAACTATGAAAATATATTGCTTCCAAACGAGGCCAAGAGTGGAGAGGCCGATGGACAAAAAAAAAAAGGTCCAAGCTATTTATTACCACCTGTACGGTGGTGCCTTTGTTTCTTTTTCTTTTTAATCCCCACCCCCCATGTCAGAACAAGTGCTACCAACCTTTGATACACTAACTATTTGGTTTTGCTTCATGCATAACTACGATTCAGCATTCCCATTCTGGCATGGATGTCTTGTATTATATTGACCTTTGTATTTGTTTCCGTCAATTAAGGGGGGCGCACCCTATATATATGTGCATTATTTTGAGAGCTGGACTGATCTCATTGCTTAGTTCCTTGTGTTGTTTGACAGACAATGGTCATTTATAGAAATAATGGAAGAGAAGTACTCCATACCATACCCCTTGGGTTACCTCATGTGCATCATTGAACATAGAAGGATCTCTTGCTGTTGCTGGTCATAATTGTTTTTGCATGTGAAGCAAGGAAGTGCGGTTCCTTCCATCCTGGAAACATCGTGAAATGGAAACCTAAGCTTATTCGCAGGGTTTGAAAATCCGACAAAAACTACTTAAAAACTGCGGTTTTCAACCGTACTGCTATGGTTTGAGATTCAAAATCGGTTGGTAAACTGATCTAGTTAAAAAAAATTGAAAACATTTATACGACGTAAACCGGTCGAAAATCGGTGAAAACCGCTCGATTTTCGAAGAAATTGAGCGAAAATCACTCAAAACCGCTCTAAAGAACATTCCATTGGTCGGATCGGTAGCCATCACGTCATAAGGGCATGCTTGTTTTTGTTGTGTATTCTAGATTTTGGCCTCAAAAGTTGAATCAAACACAAATAGCCCAATTCTAGAAATTGATTCTCATAATCCATTCCATCTATATACACTAAAATCCACAGTCCATCTATATACAATAGAATCCACAGTCCACTTCATATGTACTTATGTGGATTTTGAGGAATACAAATATGAAAATGCCAGTAAAAAGTTCCAAATAATTATCCACCAAATACCATCTTAGAATCCAAAATCAGCTTCTCTATAGCCATAATCTAGAATCAGTTTTTGAAGAATCTACAGCAAAGTCAAACAGACCCTAAGTCTGGATGATATATCTGTTAGCATCTTTGGTCATCTTAATCAACCAGCATTAATTTTTTTATGCTGCATTGACATTGTTAATTTGCCCTTCAAACTTCATATGAAGCTGAATAATTTAGTGGTTGGTTAGCTCATTGTTCTCCCTACTAAATACCAGAAAAACAATGTCATTTAGTCATATTGGCCTTTTCATTATGCTTGAAGGAGTATCATCAGATGCATACACTTCACGGTTTACGCAGTTGACTGAGGTGCAATCGGTGGCAATGTGCTAGCCATCCTGCATGGTGTAAACTAAACCTTAATAATCACTAGGGTAAATTTCATAAAGCTGTAATTTTAGTAGTGAAATCTCCCTCTTGCAGCAACATTTATTTTTGGTTTTATGGACCTGCAACATTAGCATACCGAGTTTTCACGGAACTTCATGAATTGGATGTGCTGACAACCCACACCAACCTGTCATACGCTCATGCCTAGCCTAGGCTGTTACAAGGTGCTGATTGGGTAGGCCACATCATACTACCCTCTCCCTTTTCTCCCCACCTTTGTTTCTCTATCCGTCTCCCCACCGTGCAACTGAACTAAAAAAGTTTCAAAAATTCTGAAAAAATCATGGATGTACATCTCAACTTACCCCACCTCATGATCAAATTCATCCTATCCTAGCGGGTACAAAAAAAACAAGCAGCAAAATGAATAGTGATGAACAGTAAAAATCACTGTTCATGCGAAATTTGTCTTTTTGTAGCTGCTAGTATAAGATGAATTTGATCATGAAATTTTATATGTAGGTGGGTAAGTTGAGATGTACATCCATGATTTTTTTCAGAGGAGGCCAGATATTTTTCCTTGTTTCTCTTCCTCTCCCTCCCTTACAAATTCTGAGGAGGCCATCGCTACTTCTGTCCGCCTCCGTGACCCCAACGCTACCCGGTGCCACCGCTTTCACCTCTACTTGCGCACCGCCCCTTGGCCCCTAGTTCCAGGAGTAACTACTATATTAAATATGGGAGGTTTTGTTTTCCTCGTCGGCCACGTCGATTCGGGCGGCGTGGCGGCGTCGTCGTCGTCGCGTCGGTGCTTTGCTAACGTAGTTATCTAGCTTATATATTTTGACGTTATTTGGCAAAACGCGCAGCATGGCGCGGTAACGCACCTCGCCCGCCACCCATAGCCATAGGTCGTGCGTTCGATTCCTTGTTACCCCCTCGCGCACGAGTCGCCCTGCGTATTTTTTGCCGCTCGACGCGTGTGCGCCCTCTTATTTCGATCCAGCGCTGCCTCGCTTTCTCCGTCCTCATCCAGTCCTCCCGTTCCTCGCTCTTCCCTTTTCCCCATCGCCATCGCGTCCCCTTCACCCTCGCCATCTCCGCCACTGCGTCCTCGCCTCCGACGCTCGGCCGTCTCACCATCGCGATCCCTACTCCCCGGCCGCGCGCCCATCGTCGCTCTCCGTCACCACTCGCTTCGCGCAGCCCGCCCCCGTCGCCGTCATCTCCAGTCTTCGGTCTTCGCCATCCCCTTCGTACGCGCGGCCCTCGCTATCTCCTCCATCGTCATCACTCCTCGCCCGTGCGACGGTGGTGGCCTCCTCGCCTCCGATTCTCGGCTCGTGCGCGCACATGCCGCGCCCTTCTCAGAACCCATTCGCTTTTCTCCGCATCGTGCTTTTCCGTTCTTTTTGTCTTGGTTTTCTTCGCTCTCGCTACTCCGGTAGTACATCGTCTCGCTTTTGCACTCCTGCCGTCCCTTCGAGATGCCGCCACGACAAGGTCCGAAAGGCACGGCGGCAAAATAAATGAGCTACGCAAAAGGCCGAACCTTGTCAAGATCCAAAGGTGCGGCCTTTCTGGAGGTTTGTTGATCTGATCCGATGGAGGCTATGACGGGCGACAAGTTCCTTCAGAAGTTTCGCCTCTACGAGACCAGATCGGTAGGCATCTTTTGCCAATTTTTCTTGCTAAGTCGCTTCATCTGGCCTGGTTTGAACCGGATTGTAGGTTCCTTAAACATGGGGATCTGTCAGTAAACCACCTGTGTTTGACTTTCTTGCAATGTGTGTGTGTGTTTGTTTGTTTGTTTGTGATTAATTGGATTCTTGAGTGATTAGTGCTTGACCGAAATCGGCGTGGTTTGGTTGAATTTTGTTTATTATAGGAAAGGATGATAGGTGCAAAAGGTGAGGAAAGATCCTTCTTTTGTTTCTTGTGCGAGGAAGGAAGAGAGTAAAAAAAGGTTATTCCTTTTAATACTGCTTTCCTCATAGCTTGTTTCTGTGAAGATAAAATATTTCTGGATGATCGTGTTTAATGGTCTTTGTCTGATTGTGTTGTTTGGCTTCTATCTAAGAATTTAATATTTCGCTATTGGTTGGTACAATAGATAATAGATTCTGTTTAATTGTTGATCCTTTTACTGCTTTCTCGATTTCTTGAAAATGATATTTAATGTCAAAATTTCTTTTACAATTTCTTGTTACATTTTCGTTAATATGCGCATGCTTTTTGGTGTAGAAATTTTATCTTATTGGGAGAGAAGGCAGATTCTCTGGAAGGTGCTAAAGATTGACCGGTTGGAGTCTACTGAGCTGGGCATCAAGGAAGATCCTGCTAATTATACGGAGAATGAATGCCATGAGTTCCTTTGGCGGATAGTAGTACACGTAAGTAACATGATCAATTTTACTTGATGGCATTGAGTCCTTGTTGTTAATCAATTTAATAGTACGTATATGATACATTCTAGCTTACGTGTACTAGATCAATTTTTCCATGTGATATGTTACTTACGTGTACTACTATTGGTTTTCCATCAAACAATATCGCATTTGCTGTTTTCCCAAACAATAATAAGACAGTCCTTAGCTTTTATCCTTGTTGTTAATCAATTTAATAGTACGTATATGATACATGGGAGCCAGAGGCACTGGGCACTTTCCTACTGCAATCGCAAGCCACTACCCTACTACATTCAAATAACACCAAGCCTATCTTTCGATTTTCTCCATGCATGTCCAAATGAAGAATTCAATGAGCTGCGATGTTCGAGTTTGCACCTACCACGACTACAATTTTTTGGTAAATATGGATGCAACAAATGACATTTTTGTGGTTTGTTCAATGCATTGAGATTCATCATACATTGTTTTCAAATTCTACACATACACTATATGTGTTGACATGTTTTATTTAAAACCGCGAGCATTTTTACATAATTGAGATGGATTCACGACATTGTTGGAACAATTGATGCGTGTCGATTTGTTCAATGCAGATTAATCCACTATATTTCTAAAGTCTTAAACCTAAAACATATGTACTTTTCCTGTAGGCGATGGCGGGGTCATGCGTGTAGGCTCGACTTGCGCGCTTTTCCTCATTGCCTATCTATTTTGATGCTTCAAAGTGCGTAAGATGATCGTCAATCCAAAAGATGATGCGAAAAGGAGATCATGATCTCGAAAGAAATAATGAAGTCCAACCGATACTACACCACCGGTCCTATCAAAACTCGGACCAAAGATTTTTCGAAACGCAGCAGTATACTGCTGTTTGTAAATAATTAGTAGGAAAATATAACGCAAGCAATTATCTATTAGTTGTGTTCTGCTTGATCAAAAATAGCAATTCTTTAGGAGTTTAATCTTGTTAGTATGCTCGCTATGCCTCTGAATTTTACTCCGCCTTTAAGCCTCTCAATGTGAATTTAGAGATGGAGTAAGAGGGATGGTGATGCTACTTGTACTCGCTAATAATTTCGGCTTGTGTAGTCTTCGATTCTAAATTTGTTCTTTATGCAGAATTGCAGATTGCATTAGTAGTTTAGTGCATTGTGTGAAGGCACTGACAGCCTAAGGGCTGAGATTGCAAAATTGGCTGGCCCTGATCAAGAGATAGACAGAAGGGACAAAGAAAGGGTTGTCAAACTTAGAATGCTTGGTAATATCCATCTAATTGGTGAGCTACTCAAGCAAAAGATGGTGCTTGAGAAGATAGTTCATCGCATTGTTAAGGTACTCATCACGAAATTAGTAATACGATTATTATTCTGTGAAAAACTTGTAACTCGCTTGTGCATCTAATAAATCTTATAAAGTCAAAAAGATTTTTTGATATATGTTTCCTTATCTTTTCTTATTTTTAACCAATAGTGCCCACCTTTTTTCTTTCATATCATACTATGTGAGACCATGTGCTTAATTCCTACTTCCACCTTTTTGCTCACAAATGCTGTTGTGGAATGTGAAAAAAAATGAGGAGTGCTTCCTTGCATTTCCGCTCAATACAAACTGCACAAATCTTGAACCAAACCAAAGGTTAGTAACCATTGTCTACCCTTTATTCATATTTTAATATTTATGTATCTTTTTAAAAAAGATGCATAGAAGCATATCTCGATACATTGTTTTAACACCTTTTAAGAAGACTCCGTGTTTCATCGAATATGTAGTGTTTGAATTGCACTGCATTGTATAATCTTGCTACAACAACAACAACAACAAAGCCTTTTAGTCCCAAGCAATTTGGGGTAGGCTAGAGTTGAAACCCAAAATGACTCGCCAACAAAGGGAGAAAGAGAGAGATGAGGAAGTAGAACAAAGTCTAAAACTATACTAATACGTGGCATAAAGCCTAATCAAGGATCAGTCACGTGGATAGCTGCTTTCCACGCACTTCTATCCAAAGCCAACTCTTTCGTTATATTCCATCTTTTAAAATCCCTTTTGATTGTATAATCTGGCTAATTTGGAAAATACATTAGAAGATAGGCACATTAGACTAATATTTTGTTTGCAATTTTAGTTTTGCACTTAGCTATAGTTATAAATAATCAAAATATTCAGAAATGGTATTGGAGAAGGTTCTACTTGGCAATGGTTCATTGCTCTGTTTACTTGTCTTTATGAAAGAGAATTCAGAATAATGTAGCATTGACATTTTGTCTAAATTGCATTTTGTTATAGGACCACATAAAGGAAATTAAGTTAGAGCATGGAAAGGTCCTAGCTTGGAAACATAACTATGGATATGGTAATGGTAAGATGCTTATTTCCTTCCATTTATTTTATATTTCAATTTGATGATTTATCATTGAAATACTTGTGTTGGTTGTTTTTACAATTGCCTTTTGTTGCATTTTTAACTAAATTATGGACAAGTCTGACATCCCTTTTGTAGAGTCAAATTGTTGGTGGGGTGTGTGTGTTAGGGCGGGGGTTCTTTGGTTTTCAGTACATTACCGTGTCTCTTGGTATTGGTTGTTTAAGACTTTGAGGAGATGATGTTCGTGCATATGGAGCAGAAAAGGGCCATACTCTCAAGGTATCTATAAATAGATGGTCTTTGAATTCACTAAAAATCGATCGCGGTGGACATATTTTCTTTCGGTGAGAAGTATTATGATGTAGCTTCCTTAGGTGAGACTCTCTACGACAAAAGATATGGAGAAAAGTGCCTTTTATGATTTCTATCATGCTATTCTTTATTGTGCTATATATAATTTTTTTGGTTCTCTGGCGAAATATACTTGGTGGTCGGTGTACCATTATCCATTATTCTAAGCACTACTCATTGGGAGAAACTTAAACATGAGCTTAGCAGAGACCTTACGTGAGAGACCTTGGGAATCTGTTATGCTATTAGATGTGGAAAAGGTTCTGGCTTATTTCAGCTTTTGACTGTGATAAAGCTTTTGTGATGCAATGCAACTTTCTCTGGAGGAGACCCTGATAACCACCTAGATCCAAAAAAAAAACATCTAGATCCATTTCTAGAATGACAAAACCCTCAAAACTTTCAGACTTTGTTTCAATCGTGCGCAAATTGTTTTCCCGAATTTGTTGCTATCTTACATAATTTTTTCCTCGTTACATTTTGCCTATGAAATACATAAAAACACATTTAGATAGGTTTTTTTCGAATAAGTCCTTCAAACCTCTTGTATTTTTCTTGCGGTTCTTTTCTTCGATCCTAAAATCCCATGGAATACCTCAAAAATTACCTCTAATTAAGTTTTTTTTACGAAATTGCCCTCCAAAAAACCTTAGACTCTTATTACCTTTTTCTTCGATCAGAAAATCATCTATGCGTGTCGCCACGACTGTACACAAGGCGTGCCAGCATAAACGTGCCTAGTAGCCAAAAAAGGAGGGTTGGGGCAATGCGCGTAGGTGGAGGCAAAGGCGGTAGCACCAGGTACGAATGGAGGTGCTCGGATTGCTTGCAGTGGTACAAGGCGGCCAGAGGCAAGGTAGGAAGGGGGCAACGCCGACGATGGGGAGTGGAAGAACTAGCGTGCGCATGGGCATCGTGGTGGTGGGGGGAGCTCACCGAAGCAGTTGATGAAGGCGGGAAAGAACCGTGGCGGCTTGGTGACAGCAACCAAGGGGCAGCGCTAGGGAGAAAGAGAGCAAAAATTAGAAATCATTACTTTTCCCGTCCCATGTGTAATTTTTTTTTGCTAATTTAACTCTCTCTTAACACAGTTACAAAAATAGCCTCATCCCTGACTATGGATGTGCTGAAAGGTGACACATGTCACCTTCCTTGCTCCACTATCGCGGTAGCTTCGATGGTTTGCCGCGATAGAGGAGCACAGAAGATGACGTGTGTCACCTTCCGGTCTTATGGTCGAGGGATGAAATTTATTTTTGCTATCAAGGGAGGGGCCATAATTTTTCGAAAAAATCAGAGGAGTAGAAAAGTGATGATTTCTACAAATTAGGAGTTGAGGAAGATAAAGGATGATGTAGAAATATTCCAGGTGGGAGGAATCAAATTGGAGCTCATCGGTTGAGGAATGGAGGCGAGTACCGACCGGAACCAAAGAAGATGATGTCATGGGCATGCTCCTGTGATGAAGACCAAAATTGATTGAGAGGAAAAGGAGTTGGAGGTGTGGACAACATTTCGATGTGAGAGGATTGGGATGGAGCTCACCAAATTGATGAGGACAGTGAGGTTGATGCGGCGTGTACGCCAATGAGGTCACTGGAGTTGAGGATGAAGACTGTTGGGAAAATTGAAGTATGGAATATGCTTTTGGGCCAGCTTGTATTACAAGTGGGCTGAGGAGCTGGCCCATTAGGGCATGAGAAAAGGGATGTTGTGAGGAGACAGTCCTCCCTGGCTTCCAAAAAAACCTAGTTGATTGCTGGCGGCTGCAGAACTAAAAGAGTACTGCGCCTTGCGCAATGGCCGGCGAGTTGGTTGGATCGAGGCTGCGAGATTCGCGTTTGCGAGGGCTGGCTTCCTCTATTTCTCTGCTCTCAATCTCTTCTCCAGAAGCAAGTTTTTCCACTCTAATCTATCTGGTTCTTCACTCTCTGATTTCATTCTTTGTCTTGGCTCTGGACGGTCAGGTGGTGCATCAGATCATTGATTTGGTGTTTGTCTTTGAGTGGCTATACACTGGAGTTTTGAGTTGGAACTCACCTGTGCGGTTTGAGTACCAATCTGTGGAGCGTAGCTCCTATTGTGCCGAGTGGCTGTCCAGTGCTTGCTGTTCCGAATCCTGAACCTGCGTGCTGAGCCCTTGGGTGAAATTTTGGTGTGGGAGTTGATCTTGTGCAGCTGCTGTTTAAGGCTCGATTCCGTTCACGGTGTGTCCCGTGTGTGGAAAGGGCTTTGTATCTCCGTCATCCAGGCCGACTATACCGTGGCACAAGCGGCGGCAATTGGATTTCTGGGACAGCGAATTATATCGTGCCTAGTCCGTGCTTCTGAGCAGTTTCGGGTGCTATTCTGTTGTAAGTTCTTTGGTTCTGCACTTGTTTCTTGGTTCCTGCTGGCTGAAGAAGAGGTATTGCTCTGTGATGATTTTAGGGTTTTGATGATAGTGACAATTATTTTGTGAATAAGGCCTTAAATTGCTAGAGATACATGCTGTAGAAGTCTTGAAGTTATTCACTGTATGAAAGTCTTACTCTTTGAGTAGCATATTGTCTTTCTGTGATTTCACTCTAAGTCCTAATAGCTGAATAGATTGGATTAGCTTACTGCTTTGAATTGCTACTGGTAATAAACTGTTTGTGATATACCTGTCTGTTGGTTCAATAAATTATGCAGTAAGACTGTCTTATTCCCTGCCGTTTTCGGCTGAATTCATTGTCATAAGCTGATCTGATATTAAGCTGATCTGAACTTAGAGTGTCACTGTCATATGCTGTTTAGATAAATTTTCTGCTCAGAATTTATAATCTCAGTAAGAACTTAATAACAGTGAATCTCATTTTCAGTTCTTATTGTGCATGTTAAGGTGGTAAGGATTTAAGGCCTTATTCACTCAATCAATTGTTTTGCCCATTTGTGATTGAGGTGAAGATTCTAATCTTCATTTTAAACCCAATAATCTGAGAGCAATCATACTTAATTAACTTCACATTGCCAAAGTAGACATGATTCTTTTCTTATTTGCCATAGTCTACATAATTTACTTCTCCTCAATTATGTCTGAATGGCCTTCTTTGAATAATGTATATGGAATCAAATTGATATATGTATTAAGGAATAAATACTTGCTCTTATACTCGCATCTTTTCCAACAAAGACTTCACGTTTCCAACAATCCTATGTGGGAGAGAAGAAACGAAGGTAAGGAGGCCTGCGCATGTATGTAGCCCCCTTGCATACTATATGTTTGTTTTTGGTTTCTTCCTAAATGAAATTGCAAATCTAATCTATTCTCGATCATAGAAGCACCGTAGATGATGCATCACTTACCGTACTCCCCTACTAGAGCAGGTGGTCAGCACCACAGACGCCCTCTTGCCGAGCTTGGCAGGAGGGGGTATTGCCGAGCACGAGCAGTGCAGCAGGTCTTGATAAGCCAGACATGCTTGATAGGTCGGCTACCGTAGTCCTAGGCAGGCGACACGTGTCACATGCCGATGCTTCTTAGGTCAAGAAAAGAGCCATTTTTGCAATTTCATTCAAACGAGGACCAAATTTGTAAAAATAAAATGTATGATGGAGCCACCTAAGCCAAAGCTTCGGAGGTGAGGGGTGGAGAGAGGAAGGCGAGATGAGCCCCTGGAGTGGCGGCCGATGGCCAGGATGATGAGCCCGAGCTCCTGGAGCTCGTTTTCTCTACTCGAGGAGGAAGAAGATGGTGGACGCCAGGACATGGTGCTCAACTTGGCATCAATAAAAACACCTATACGCGCAAGAATCGGCAGCCAACCAGAGCGCCACCTGTTATCGCGCCGTTTTGCAAAAAAAACCCTCCGTTTCTTCGAAATTACGGATAGGTCCTCCGCGATTTTTTGTGAGACGAGAATATTTTTTTCCTTCGCGTTTAGGTCCCTGGCCCGGTAATTTACGGAAAAGCTTCCCGTTAATTTCAAATCGCGAACAAGCACTTTTCTAATTTTTCAGGATAACAACCAGGTCCCTGCTTCTTACGTTCAGGTCCTTTCTCCGTTTTTCCCGGAAAAAATGTTTTCGCCACCAGAAAAACCCGGAAAATTTTTTTTCGCCACCCAAAAAACCCGGAAAAAATGTTTTCGTCACCAAAAAAACGCAGATTCATCGAAGTTTTATAGCAACTTATGGATTTGCCAACGAGTCGAATCATGGGGTTTTTAAAAACATGTAGATTCGTCCGCAGATTTATAGCGACCCGTAGATTCGCCGATTGGGTCCTAACGACCCATTTTTTAGCAAACGCAACGAAAAAACCCGGAAAAAATATTTTCAACACCCAAAAAAACGCAAACAATGTTTTCGTCCCGACTCCCGCGGATTCGCCGGTGGGTCCTAACGACCTGTTTTTTTAGCAAACGCAACAAAAAAACCGAAAAAAATATTTTCAGCACAAAAAAAAAACAAAAACAATGTTTTCGTCACCAAAAAAACACGGATTCATCGAAGGTTTATATCAACTTATGGATTTGCCAACGGGTCATAACCGCGGGTCTTTTTTAAAAAAGATGTAGATTCGTCCGAAGATTTATAGCGACCCGTGGATTCACCGACGCGTCCTAACGACCCTTTTTTTAACAAACGCAACAAAAAAACTCGGAAAAATTGTTTTCGTCACCTAAAAAACCCGGAAAACATGTTTTGGTTGAAAAAAAAACAGATTCATCGAAGATTTTTCGCCCTTTTTCCTCTAGGCTATTTTTCATCGGTGGGTGGTTTTGCGAACATGTATTATTACTCAGTGAACACGTAGAGATTAGGCTCGACAAAAGAATGTTGTCATCTCTGATAATTTTTTCCCCTTTTTTCTCTGGACTATTTTTGACCGGTTGGTAGTTTTGCGAAAATAAAAAAAGTTTATTTTTCCGAGCACATGCTATCAAAATTCAACCGGCGCAGTGTAGCGCGCTTTTCTACTAGTTGGTTTTTATGGGCCGAAAGAGGTGTGCGTTCTAGTGTGTATGTAGCACTGAGATGGACGTGACGCGGCTGTGCTGGGTGATGGAATGGAGACGCAACGCATGTGAGAACCGGAGTGGAGCACTGGAGAGAGAGAGAGAGCAATAGTGCTTGCATCATTGCATGGCGCTCTTGCGGGGCTTGCCTAGTGGAAAAAAATTTCCTGCATCCGGTCTCCAAATGACACGCGTGCGTACCATCTCCGGATGGACGACGCGTGGAACCGCACCGCCGGATCAAGCTTGCTCGCGACTCAGCCCGTGAGCCACGCATTCGCCTCGGCTTGGACCAATTCCTCGCGAGCTGCCTTCCTCCTCGAGCCAGCGCCCCAATTCCCCCCGTCTCCCCTATCGCGAGGGTTCACAAGCTCGGTCCTCCCATGAAGCTCCGGTTCTGAAGCTCGGTGCACGAGACCTAGGCAGGATGCGCTCCTCGGGCGATGATGAGCTCGCCGTCTTGCGCCGCCGCCGATTGCAAGCACACAGTACTGGTGATGAGTCAGCCTTCTCCGCCGCCGACTGGGCCGCCACGATTCGCGATCTGCGACCTACTGAGAGAGCGACTGCGCTGGCGTCAGCCACCGATTGCAATCTGTGTTTGAGTTGATGTTGTTGTATTTAGTTCATCCAACAGTCTGCTAGTATTTAGTTCCAGGCATTAAGTTCAGATCAGTACTAAGAGACAAACTAACCGAACCAGCAAAATAGCATTCAAATCAGCAATAGATCAGTATACCAACCGAATCAGTAGACACAATTCAGATCAGCAGCAGATCAATACACTAATCGAACCAATAGGAAATATTCAGATCAGGAGGCTAATCAAATTGGTATATTATATTCAGATCAGTGATAGATCAAATGCTAAACGAATCAGCCAAGGAAAAAAGAGCAATAACTAGCATATGAACTAATCCAATCAACTAAACTTAGAACAAGCAATAAGACAGCTACCGACAGACAAGATATCAGATGGCTATTGCGAGACAGTAATGCAAATTTAGCATGCAAACTAACAGTCTAAGGCCTAACTCACAGATTAATCATCATACTCATTAACCAACCCATAATCATCATAGAGCAATCCCTTTCTCAGACCCACAGGCAACAAGAGAAGTAATCTGAAATACTCACATAAACAAACAGCAAACTAATACTCCGAGTAAACACCAACTGAAGCAGACACACATTGAACAACAACATCAACTCAAACACAGATTGCAATCGGAGGCGACGCGGCGCAGGTCGTCTCCAGGTACCCACAGGGTCGCAGATCGGCGGCGAGGCGGCCCAGGTCGGCGGCGAGGCGGCGCAGCTCATCACCAGGTACCAGGTGCTTGCAATCGGCGGCGGCGCGGCACGGCGTAGCTCATCATCAGTCTGGAGGGAGCGCATCCTGGCCTAGGTCTCAGGCACCGGAGCTTCAGGAACCGGAGCTTCATGGGAGGACCGGAGCTTCAGGAACCCTCGCGATAGGGGAGACGGGGGGAATTGGGGCGCTGGCTCGAGGAGGAAGGCAGCTCGCGAGGAATTGGTCCAAGCCGAGGCGAATGCGTGGCTCACGGGCTGAGTCGCGAGCAAGCTTGATCCGGCGGTGCGGTTCCACGCGTCGTCCATCCGGAGATGGTACGCACGCGCGTCATTTGGAGACCGGATGCAGGAAATTTTTTTCCTGCCTGGTTAGCCTCAGTCAGCACCCACTATGATGTGGCATGCATGCGAGGCATTCTACTTGGCACTCCGTTACTATCGGACCTCACGTCATGCGTATGACGGATGGGTCCGGATTGTCACCATATCCAATTCATGACAAAGTTGTAGTCCGGTGAAAAAATGACTTGCTAATATTGTAGCTCCGTAAAATGTAAAATAGATATTACAATAAATTGAGGGTTTCACCACAGAAATAAGTGCTGTGAAATTTACTCTAATATTTTAAATATCTCTGCCAGGAGTGCATTTGATCTTGGCCAGATCTCTCTTGGATTTAAAGCGAAAAAATAGAATAAACAGGTGTAAAGGCATTTCTTGTTCTTGATCGGTCCTGCTCACCTGAATAAATGCACACGATCGACACGCCCATTCTGACCAAACTTATCGTAACGAGTTATTTCGTATTTCCACGCACACGAAAAAAAAACATACACCAAAATAGTTGCACCCATGTATATCCATCATCGGTGCAACACTAACAATTAAGCCTACAATTTTGCGTACTATACTACTGTTACATATATGGAGGCATGGAGCAAAGGAAGAGGAAAACTCACACACGCACGAACACCTGACACGTATGTACGGGCTCTACTTGTTCTTCTTGCGGTTCTCCACGACGAAGAAGAAGGCGAGCGCGACGACGGAGAACGCCGAGAACACGCTGGCGGCGATCTTGATGGACGTGTGGATGCCGGTGATGCCGGCCACCTCGAAGGCGGAGGCCAGCGATATCTGTCCGTAGGCCACCTGCGTGCCAGACGCGTCCAGCGCGTAGGCGCGCACGTAATAGGATCCTGTCGGGATGTCACGGGCGACGCGGTACTCGAACCTGCTGGGGACGGCGCCGCCGGCGTACGGCTGCTGGGTGACCTTGAACTGGCACGCCTTGTCCTTGCTGAGGTCGTCGTTGGACTTGCGCCACCCGCGGTCCTTCTGGCTCACCGGCGCGTAGCAGAGGCTGACCTTGACGGACTTGTAACCGGAGTCGGCGCCGGCCGGCTCCGTCGCGTTCAGGGACCACGTCACCGTGATCGTGTCCTCGCCGACGTGCAGAACTGGTCATGGAATTTGCTTAGTACTCCATAAACGAGTACAAGTTGTACATATATACAAACATAAAAGAACCCAAAATTATAACGTACCTAATTAAGCAAACTAAAGAACACGTTCTACTCATTTTGATCATCTTGCGGACATTCTTAATGAAACCTAACGCGCACTTAAATATCACATAGTAGTAGTACAGCTATTCATATGTAATCATTACAGAATTTTTTTTCACGCAAATAATGGAGTAGGTAACAACGATAGCGTGGTTAAAAAAATTAACTTCGATAATGGCGATCGATTAGGAAGAAGATCAACATGGTGCAAAAGCTTGTGTCTGTACTCTTCTCCAAAAGCATTGCAGTATTGGCCGGCCTAGCTTAGGATATATGCTTCTCTCATCCCGTTGGTTCTACTCCGGACGTATCGATCGCAAGGGACAAAATAACATCCGGACTTGCACCAATTCCTGTCCCGTAGTCGCCTAGCTGCCTAAGCAAGAAAGGTGCTGGAACATATTCTCGATCTCATCAGTACGTTCGCGCTAATGCCACCGATTTGCTTTCCATCGAACTTTAAGCGCCGCCCAACCCCCCCCCACCAAAAAATAACTCTTTTACAGTGAACTAAAATCAATATAAACTGTCCATTCCTTTGAATCTAATGGTTGAAATCAATTTAGATCTAGTTATACTACCACTTATAGTATTAGTAGTAAAATTTAGAAAGAGGTAAAAGGGTAAAAATTCTGTTATACTATATGTCCTTTACAGTAAAATAAGTTTTGTGATCATGATGAATGGCAGATAGATGGATAAGAAGCCTCTGAAGATCATCAAATATTCGATGAATCTAAAATTGTGAACAAATTAGGAAAAAACTAAAATACCACTGATAAATAGATAGAAAAAGTCTGAAATACTTTTGAGGAGTGGATGGTTAGATTTGATTTTTATTACCACTGCTTACTACCTATGTTATCCACAGTAAAATTTCTTTAAAAAAAAAAGACTAAACGAGAGTCATGCGTATAACCCCTATCGTGCATGATATTGGCTTCTTCGTGGTATAACTCAAATCTGTGAATGCCTCCGTGCAAAAAAAAGAAGCAAATAACATGAGCAATCTTGCACATTTGATGCAAGCAAGAAATGGTGGAACACAGGCAGGCCGGTGCAGGTGCAGGGCTGTGCAGTCCAACGTTCTTAACATGTCAAGAACTTTAATTAGTAGCTAGTGCAGGGTGCAGCTGTGCAGGTGCAGAACACTACGAGTGCAATTCGCAACCAAGCAGATGCTTGCTTACCTTGGCCGGGCTTGGGGGACGCGGCGACGTCGAGGGCTTTGGGCAGCGCGGAGAGGTGCACCGCCGCGGCCGGCCTCGGCAAGCAACCTCCGATGAGAAGAACCACCGCCAGCAACGAGAGCGCTGCGACCTCTAGGCTCGCCATTATTGGTCTCCTCTTCCTCTTCTGATGGTTAGTTTAACTTGGGAGTGGCTTGATTCACGTGCGAGCGCTCGTCGGAGACGGAGGCGAGGACGCTGAGCTTGGGAGGAGATGGCGGCAGTACGGACGGGTTAATATATAGGCGCGATCGACGGTGCAGGTGTTGAGTTGACCTCGCTCCTCGTGGACGCGCGATCGAGGAGAGGAGGAGCTGCTTCGTGGAGACGAGTTGGTAGCTAGAAATCTAATTAAGTAATTATTAAGAGCTGTGAGGCTATTCTAATTAGGCTGTACAAAGTCAGATCTTGACAAGAACAAAATTATGTTCGGTTTTTAATTTGGCCCCTGATTTGCTTTAGAGGAGCCCCAAAGGTTCGGGCCACTGGTGAGAAGCGGCAACCGCAAATCAGCAACCGGAATTTGAGTTTTGTTTGGCATTAATTCAGAGGTGACAGGTGACTAGGCATTGAGATTCGCATAGGCGCTGGGCCTACATGTCAACTGGGGTTACACATTTTTCACCCATAAGTTTTTTCTCTACGCTTTTTTCTTTTTTTGTTACTATAATTTCATCGATCACAAACTCACAAGTTTTATGTTATTTTAAATCCCACCAGAGCCAGTTAACTAGCTGACTGTCCGATGTGGTGTTTGCGTGGCATCCAAGTATGAACCCCTCTACAACAACACACTCTAATGGGCCATCTCCCCCACCCAAACCCGAAGCATGTGTGACCATCACCTCGAACTTTATCTGCATCGCCCACAAGTCATCGAGTCGAGGAGGAAATGGCGCTTCGGGTCTAGCTAGGTTGTTGAGATGATCCATTATTGTGTGCTGTTATGACCAAGTCTACGCTGGAACCCATGCAAGCTCCACGAGGGAAACATAAAAATATGGTATGTGAGCTTCAAATTGTTCATTCAGTTGTACGCCGATTCATAGCTAATATTTTTGTATTATGTTTCATTTGCAAGTGATGATTTTCCATCATCGAGTGGACGAGATATAGATAGAAAATATTTATACACTAATGAAGCAGACATAAAGGAGAAAATATTTATACACTAATGAAGCAGACATGAAGCAGACATAAAGCAGATATAGATAATGAAGCATGTGTGACCATCACCTCAAACTTTATCTGCATCGCCCACAAGTCATCGAGTCGAGGAGGAAATGGCGCTTCGGGTCTAGCTAGGTTGTTGAGATGATCCATTATTGTGTGCTGTTATGACTAGGTCTACACTGGAACTCATGCAAGCTCCATGAGGGAAACATAAAAATATGGTATGTGAGCTTCAAATTGTTCATTCAGTTGTACGCCGATTCATAGCTAATATTTTTGTACTATGTTTCATTTGCAAGTGATGGTTTCCCATCCTCGAGTGGGCGAGATATAGATAGAAAATATTTATACACTAATGAAGCAGATATAAAGGAGAAAATATTTATACTTCGATTCATAGCTAATATTTTTGTACTATGTTTCATTTGCAAGTGATGGTTTCCCATCCTCGAGTGGGCGAGATATAGATAGAAAATATTTATACACTAATGAAGCAGACATAAAGGAGAAAATATTTATACACTAATGAAGCAGATATAGATAATGAAGCATGTGTGACCATCACCTCGAACTTTATCTGCATCGCCCACAAGTCATTGAGTCGAGGAGGAAATGGCGCTTCGGGTCTAGCTAGGTTGTTGAGATGATCCATTATTATGTGTTGTTATGACCAAGTCTACGCTGGAACCCATGCAAGCTCCATGGTGGACAATCAGCTTATCTACTAGTGATGCGTGCATGGTGATTTGCAACTACATAAAAATTGAGGATGTGTGACCGATGAAATTCACGATGTGAATAGGATTTTGATAAACTCTCTGACTTGCGAGGAGGTTTTTTATTAAAAAAATCCCCTTAACTTCAATACTGTTGCAAGATGCAGCGGCATAATCTATAACATAAAGTCATGAACTTGAGATCTAGTTCATACCATGGTTATACCTGTGGAATTGATAATATATTCTATTGAACTTATATGTTATGTTTGATAGTAATACATATTTGGAGTAATATTATGAGTGAAATTTGGTATACATATAATTAAACATGTATATACTTATAAATATATATTGTTAGGGATAGATGCACGGTATAAAAGCGAAGACAAGATAAGATTTAACGTGGAAAATCCCATCTTTACAAGGAAAATACCAAAATATAAACAAAATGAAAAACAATGTACTATATCAAATTTACGGAGTTAGCTGCTCCAAGATTAAACACCCCAATGTACTATATTGCTTCAAGATTACAAGTACAGTGGTGGCTTATATAACCAAAGAGTTCTAGTTGTAGAAGACTTGACTCGTAATAAACTATGGATAGAACCAATAGATATGGCAGTTAGAGATATTGAGTTATCTCCAACAAACCTTCCCTTAACTCAAAATCTATAACAAAGTTGTTTCCGGAAAACCTTGAAAGGTAATTAAGCACGAAGAATACCAGTGCGTTAAAAGTCCAAAGGACTACTGAACGAGGAAGACTGGAACAGTCAAGCCAAACATTGTAGTGCAAAAACCACCAAGGGTATAAAAGACTGGAACAATCTTGTCTAAATGCTTCCAATGAAGCGAGATTGAGCAAACCATCAGTAGGTCGAGAGAAAGACTGGAACAGTTAATCCAACACAGATATAATGAAGCAGACAAAGAATCTAGGTCTTTAATGATTCATAACCCCAGTAAAGTCTGAGTCTGTGCAACTGACCTTCTGAAACAAACGCTCAATCATAAAACGGCATAAGTCAAGACATTACCTGAGGTGTTGAGTAGATAGTGAAGAACACATATCATGGACTTTTGGTATGCTCCACGTGGAGCATGCCTACTGAAAATCCATAATACGGTTGTAGCTGCTCAAAAAATGTCAATATGAAGAAAACTCTTGTGCCATCAATGGAGTATAAATTGCAGTAGACCCCTCATATCAAGCAAAGATAACAAAAAACAACGTTGTAGTATCCACGCAGAAACAACTCATTGCACTTCAAACCTTCATCTCAAACTGATATTGGAGCAAAACCTTCACTAGAAAAACTCCGAAGAGTATAATGCTACATCATGGTGTCGTCAAATTCCAAATAAACGGTGAATAAAACACAAGAATAACAGTGACGAAACACAAAATTCCAATAAACGGTGATGAAACACCAAAACTAGTTTCTCCTCAACTGACATTAATTTTTTTAATCTACAAAGAAGATGATGAAACGTCGAATAAAATCTGTCCTTGATTAATTGCCAAGAATCCATCAATGATAAATCGACGATGAAAACGTCGAAGGAAATCTCCAGTGATAAATTCCGATGAATTCGTGCATGAATGTCTGATCTGCAGCTGCACGGCTTTGGAACCTGAGCCGCACGGTTTTTTGAAGCTGAAGCCATAAGGGAAACAAGTGCTGGAGCTGAATTTTGACTGAAGCCGCACGCAGGGGCGGAGAGAAGAGGGGGCGCGCAGGGGCCTGGCCCCCCCCATCCTCCCGTAAATCCATTAGTATCCATCCAAAATTCTAATTCTTGGATGCCCTAGGCTACGGTTAATTAAATTGAGACATTGATTCATTGCCAATTAACATGTGTTTTGTTACATAAATAGATTATTAAATAATATAATCCCTTTATTGTTTGATCCTTTAGCCGATGTTACTGCTTATAGGAAATATGAAGAGGATAAGAACACTTGATAGTTGGTATAAGCCGGTTGTTTCTGCTGAAAATTCTAATGCGAATAATGATCAAGATGCCGAGCTAGTAAATGATCAAGCTACTGAGCCAGTTGAAATGCAAGCTCCACTCTGTAACAAAATACATCTCGCACCTCGTCTTGAACAAGCTAGAATTTTAACTACACCATTTGAGACCCGTTTGAGGAATAAAATGGGAGATGATTTTCTGCGAGGTTATATGATCATCTATATTGAGAAGGAATTGGCAGCAAAGATTACCTCTCCTGAGCTAATCAAAGCTTTTGATCTAGCTGGTCCTCGTCGAGGTAAATTCAAGCTAATAGATATGTGATCATGTAAGTCTCTTGATCTCCAAATATATCATGTATGCTACATCATTTTGATATCTGTAGAAGTTAATTAGTAGATGATTTTATGGTGCAGCTCATGTTGATTTTCTTATTATTTATGCTCTATGGAAGTTAGTATGTGCATGCGTATATATATCATGCCGTAGTATTGTATGATTTATCATTGGTGGATTGACCTCCTATGTTGAACTCCTGGCTCCGCCACTGGCCGCACGGTCTTTGAAATTTAGAGCTGGACGTGAGTACGTGACTCAAAAATCGATTGAACCGAGCTCTGGATCTAAATCAAGTCCGGCCAGCTCGATTACTCGAAAAGAAATGGAGCCAAACTGATCTGGAGCCTCTTCGCGTGTTCGCGAGCAAAAAGATGAAGACTCCGAGGAGCTGGTAGAGTCAGGGGTGGCAATGGGGACCTGTTCCCCGATCCCTAGCGGGGAATTCCTCTATTAGGGGACAGGTATGGGAAGAAATCGTCCCCCGCGGGGATGAAAACGGGGAAAATTATTCCCCCATCGGGGATGGCGGGGACGGGGATGGAGAATTTTTTTCCCCGCGGGGACCCGGTTGGGGATCCAAATTTAATTTAGTTCAATTTAGTTATTAGATTGCAAACATATTCTCTAGCCCATCATATTCACATTTTCATAAACGGGACAACATAATCTTCAATGAATGCATGCATTCTTTTTTTCCTTGTCTGTTGATATGATTTTAGAGTTAAAATGGCTATAGGAGCTCTTCTCTTGTGTGAAATTTTCTCAAGGATGGGTCCCCGACGGGGCCCCGATACCCGAACGGGGATGGGGACGGGGGGATTTTCTTCCCCGAGACGAGGAACGGGGACGGGGAAAATTTTGGATCGCGGGGACGGGGATGGGGAGGCACTCCCCGGCGGGGAATGGCCCCGTTGCCACCCCTAGGTAGAGTTGCCGGCGCAGAGGCGCGAATGGCGGGACCAGTCGAGGTGGCTGTCGGGGACGTCGAGGCGGGCGGCAAGATGGGCCATGTAGAAGCGTTGATCTGGTGGAGAGCAGCTCACAAGGAGCAGCGCTGCGGCACAGGCGCGCGTAGATCCCAAGGATCTGGAAGCAGCGGGCGACACCGAAGGAAGGCCGAAGGACGGCCGGCAGGAAGCCGATGGCGCAGTCTTGGTGGGCGCAACTCCTTCGCAAGATCCTCTCGGACCTCGGTCACGCCGACCAGGCCGGCGAAAGGCGGCCAGAAAAGCCAAGGCTGACATTGTGGCCAACAGCGAGTGAACCGAAGGGAGGTGCGGGGCTGCTACGGGCGTGGCCGGCGCACCTGATGGCTACGGGGTGCCAGAGGACCGGTGCGGCCGACGCGCAAGCGCGGATCTGGAGGAGTGGTCGGCGCTGGAACGGCGCGCGGATCGGGAATACCGCGCGGATGCCGAGACGTGGACACGGAGCTAAGGTAGCCGAAGGCGAGAGCAACAGATCGGAGCGGTCGGGCGGACGGTCGCGTCGTACGATGAAGGCCGGCGATGATGTAGATCGGGAACAGCCGAATCGTAGATCTGATACCACTTGTTAGAGATAAATGTACGGTATAAAACTAGAGACAAGATTTAACGTGAAAAAACTTTTGCGAGAAAAAACCACGGGAAACAACGTACTATATCGCTTCAAGATTACAAGTATGGGTGACTTATATAACCAAAGAGTTCTAGTTATAGAAGACTTGACTCCTAACAAACTATGTATATAACCAATTGATATGACGGTTAGAGATATTAAGTTATCTTTAACATATATTATTATATTAATCTAAAATGGTAAGTCGATATGAATCGGTACCAAATGTACTATTCTAAAAACTAAATCGGTATAGTTTCTGGTATAGTATTACCAGGCGTGGTTCATGCCCCTCATTTTCCAAGGTAACTATGATAACGATCGATCCAATGTCCCAAACAGATCCTCGTCAGTTGTTAGTACCGCCGGCCGCTTGGAGCTGTCACCACCTACAGTGCGGCCGTCTGTGAGGGAGCATATCACTGTTCACTGTGTTACTCAGCATAGTGGGCGCTGTCAGTCTGCATGTATGGTGCAGACTCCCAAGAGAGATGATGTACATTTAGACATGATACAGCCATCGATCGAACACGACCGATTGTATATGTCCGGTTCTTATCTGATATTCTGATCAACCGGTTCCATGTCTTGATTGTTTCGCGTTGCAAGTATTCATAGAGTACTCTTGCTGCTCTTATCCAGACACTGCCACGAGAAACTCGAACACAGCAAATCAAACAGAGCCACTAGTTTCACCATCACGACGCAAATTTCCAGTCATTTCGAGTTGCTTTGATTTCGGTGCATCTGGTTTGATTCTTCTTCATGTGTTGGCAGCAACAGCATGCCGTTAATGACATGGTAAAACCGTTGCCAATGCCCTAAAATAGGATATTCTGTGGGTCATGTGGCCCTTAGAATTTGGTAAGGGCTACAAGGTACATAGTTTGTTTGACTTGCCACCATCGGAGTGGAAATAAGAGGGAAGGCATGCATCTTATCAATATCAACCTGTAGATGTCATGAGAGTGATAGGAGGAGCAACAGGTGCGGATGAATGATCAACAACTGAGCAGATCAGGATTATATATTGTAAACAGAGAAGAACAGAATTATTGAGGGAATGATGCGTTTTTTAGGCCTTGTTTGGAGTAAATTGCTAGCTGCTGGACTTAGGGCCTGCTTGCTTTAGCTTTTGATTCTGAATTTTTGTCCCAAAAGTAGAATAAAAAAATAAACAGGTTAATTCTAGAATCCGATTCTCACAATCCAGCTCACTCATATACACTAGAATCCACAATTCACTTCATATGTGCTTTTGGATTCTACTTTTTAGAGAATCAGCTTCTCTACAACTACAATTCAGAATTCGTTTTTAGAGAATCCAAAACTGGAACAAACAGACCCTTAATTGGGTATGATTTTTAAATGATATTGTTGTGCTCGCCAGTCAATAATGATGCGAGTTGTTTGTACAAACCCTCCTGGCTCTCTTCTGGTTGTCTTTTCGGTGTTTTGCTGATCTCCTTGGCTTTTGTTCTTTTTTGGGGTGGTATTTGGATACATTATTATTCTAACTTGGTTCTTTTTTTTCTCTCAAGTATATGGGCAGATTTCAGGTGGTTCAAAGTATATCCAAGGAAATATTGGCAGGTTTACAAATGGTCAACAAGTTTTTAGGCATTAACTAATTAATTCACAAGAGACAGATGATTAGGCTTGTGCAACGAACGTGCAAGTTCTTGAGCGACCGACCGATCGAATAGCAAACAGCCGACTTCTCATGAGTAGCCTCGTGAGTCGTGAGCAACTGAAACGACGTCCCCTCAGTCGGGCCATGACATGCAATGCATGCTCATCCTAGGTTTATTAGGGCAATTACAATAGCAAAACCACTTCTGGCTAACAGTAAGTTAAAAATTAGCTTGCGTAATCTCTTCTTTCTTGTACATAAATGATACCTATATTCTCGTGCAAAACTGGCTACTAAATAAGAGCCAGCCCTCTTCTCTCTCCTCTTTTCTCACTCTTCCATATAGACCAAAACTGATGTGTACAATCTAAGAGCCAATTGAGATGATCTTATTGTACATGCCTATTGTCACATCTGTGACGATACTAGCACAGACAGCAAGCGACAGGCGTGTCGCGCGCTAACGCGGCACACGCACACACGTACAGGGTAAAAAAAAAACTACCTGGCTGGGATTGGGCCGGACGCAGCACGCGCCCATGGGGCGGCAGTAGCAGCGCGCGGCCACCCCGCCCTGCCCCGCTGTGAATTAGTAGCCGTGGGAACCCACCACTCGCCGTCGTGCCACAAGGGCTGTGGCACGTGCTCCTCCGCCTCATGACCTTACGGTGCGCTTCTGCGCCGCCTCCTCCGTTCGGGCGCCGACCCTGCCGCGAACCAACAAAAACACCACATTTTTTTTTTGCATTGTATTTCTTTTTCAACAAGAACTATATATAAAAAAGAATATATGGACATCGATGGTTTACAAGTGGATCATGCAGCATCCGCCAGGAAGCCATTTAACGTGTGCCCGCTTTTAAGCCACTTCTAAATCCTAATATTCATCAAAGAAAATTTCTTTTTTGGGCAGTTAGGTCCTAAGGGTTCTAGGCTTCGGTTTCGTTGTAGAAAAATTAGAGTACACAGGAAGGAGATATTGAAAATGACTAGATTATCTCTAATTATTGTCACTAAGCACTATATTCACATGTAGATAATATGAAGTAAAGATTGATATTTATTAAGGATATATAGGAAATATCATACTAATTTTTCATTGGAATGTGAAATACGTCATATATTTGTTAAAAATAATCTTGACTAAGTTGTGTCATGTGTGAGTTAAAAAATATTTATTAACAAGACTATTAAAAATACATCTTATAAATTTCGACGATAGAGAATCCAACAGTTTATATCAAGGGCTTTTCAAGAAATAAAATTTGCATCGAAAGTCCCTAGAATCATACAGATTAGAGCAAAGCACTTTTAGGGGAAGGTGGAGGTCAAACACCCGGCATTGTTGGGCGGCTTCATCAATTAGCAGAGACAACCACCACACCGCTGGCGGGTTCATATCAAGGCAAAGAAGCACTGTAAATTGCCTTCGAGCAAAACCTGAACCATGGATGGTGAGAGAAGGGACGAAATCAAATGCTACAATGTGCACCTCTATTAAATCCATGCTGCAATAGAAAAAGTACTTTGCCATACTATCATGTCATTTTGTGTCTGATCTACAGTTCCCTAAGACAGAGGATACGTTTTCGCCGCTGGCACATTATCCCTTAGGGAGCCCCTCTCTACTACTCCTAATGCAAGAATGAAGCCAGAGGTCAGAAGTGTGTCTGTAGTGGTGGTTCACCGATGACCACCTCAAGACCTTGCCGGGTAGCCAATATATCATTGCTGCCTTCGCTTGGCCTATTGTGGTGAGATCAGGGTTTCAAAAACTATTAAAAACCGCTTGGTTTTCACGAAAATTGCATGTACTGTGCCAATTTGAAAATCGGCACTGCTCGGTTTACCAATAAAGTTTAAATTCAAAAAATAAAAAAATCAAAAATTCCCTAAAATTAGTATTAATAGCTTTATGACCTATGGTGTGATTTTTTTTAAAAAAACGAAGTTTGAAGATATTTTTGAGTCATTCAAAATATAGATAATGGAAAAGCCACAAAAAAGCCTAGCCTGCAGGATTTCAGCCCACAGGCCAAGCCGCCTCTAGGCCTTCAGCCCACCCTAACAGCCATTGACACATTGATTGCACTCAAAAATTCCCTATCCAACGTTCGTACCGACAACATCACCTCTGCTCAAATCCGGTCGTTGCTCGTCGTCGTTCTGCCGACCACCCCGCGATTTTTTAGGTGGTAAGCACAGGAAATCAAAAGCTTTGAGCAAAAATCGAAGGCTACATCAAATTTCGAGCATCCGAACAAATTTCGCAAAATGAGCTTAGTTTTCACTCGGTTTGGCTTGATTTTTGCTCAGTTTTGCTCGATTTTCGCTCGGTATTTGGAGTTATCTCTTGTTTATGCATCTATTTGCATTTTAATTGGTTGAAAAATGGTCATGCAATGCTTCATGTTGTCATGCCGAAATGGTACTGTCGGGGATTGGATGCACTGTACCAAGGCGACCATCGAAGGCCGGCGCCAACCGACCATACCCTTGATCGGGCGGCGACGCAGACCGACCAGACACCCCGCCCGAAAGCAAAGCCGACGGGTGTCCACGACAAGGCGACGTGGCATTTAATGCCGGCGCAGGTATCAGCAGCTACGCCGGGATATCTTGTTGCCACGGTCCATATTGCTCGGTCTGCGCTCACTATTCCCACGTCGCCGACGGTTCGTGGTGGCGCGACCCTATCAAAGCAGTGTTAGCCACGAAAGCGCCCCTTGTAGGATCGAGGATGCGCCTAGAGGGGGGGTGAATAGGCGTTTTACAAAATTCGATCGCTCACTAAAATAATTCGCTCTAATACACCCCTAAGTCAAAACCTAATCAAAGATATATGCGGAAGCGATAAACTCGGTTTTGACAATTAAAACATAAATCAACTAGGCTTACTAGTGCACTAACTAAATTATGTCTCTATACTAGAATTGCTAAATTGAGCAAACAATCAATACTAAGCAATTCTAATTATAATCAAGCAATTGATAAATATACAATAAAGTAAATGCTTGAAGGTAAAAGAGACAACCGATATTTTTTCGTGGTGTTCGGAGACTTGCCGGTCTCCCTAGTCCACGTTGAGGCAAGCCCAACCACTTGGACCGACTCGCTCGAGCACCGCCTCGTTTCCACTAGTCGTGGTTTTTCACGCTTGCGCGTAGGCTCAACCCGAACCTTCACAAACTTGCCGGGGCTTCTCACACCTTGAGAGCTCCCACGTACGACGCCTCTCGCCGTCTAGGAGTCGGCAACCTCCAAGAGTAACAAGTCGCTCCTTCGCTTGAACTTCACCGAGCACAACGAATCGCTCCGGTGATCACCAAGTGCAACACATGCACAAGGACCTCCCTCAAGTGCAACACATGCACAAGAGACTCTCAACCCACTTCTAATTGCAACACATGCAATTAGTCTCACTCTTGTTCAAGAACAACTTGCGGAAATGCAATACATGCAAATCACCTCTCAAATACTCACACAAGAGCCAATACACAAATGAGAGCTTCAATACATGAACCACCTCACCCAATATACTCTAGCAACCAGCAAATGCCCCCCATGACTTCCTTTTATAGCCTCACAAAGAAAACTAGCCGTTGGGGGCAAACGGGCATTAAACGAGCTAAAACTAGCCGTTGCTACAGATTTCTTGGTACTACCGCCCCTACGAGGTAGTACCGCCTAGGGATCAAAAACCTTCTCTGCCAAAAAGCTACAGCAAGGGCGGTACTACTGCCCCTACGGGCGGTAGTACCGCTTTTGCGGTAGTACCGCTGACTTCTGATTGCTAAAACGCTCATAACTTTTTACTCTGAACTCCGATTTGGGTGATTTTTGATTCTATGCGAAGCTTATCATGAGGGCTACAATCTCCACCCATTTTCATGATTTAATCACCCATAGATATTTTTAAATATCACCAAAACTAAACTCTAATGTAGTCATTCAAGTCTAAAATCTGATTTTCTCGAAATACTTCACATAGACTTGATCAAAAACATGACTACAAGCTAGCAAGGGTCAACAACCTTGAACCATGTGATGATCAACTCATGATCAAAATAATTTGCAAAACACATTTGCAAATACTATTCACATGCTTCAAAGAACCGACGTAAATTCCAAATCCAACTAGCTTGAGCATTCTCGTTTTGCAACACATGCAAAACCTAGCTCCAAGCAACCACTTTGATTTTGAAAGATTTGTTTTGTAAAGAGAAAACAAAACATGAGGCTTCAACATTTGCAACACATGCAAAAGTGAATTTCACGCAAAAAGCCAACGATATTGCTTATCCTATTTGCAACACATGCAAATCAAAGCATTATCTGAAAACCAAATGCATATGCTCTTCCTCTTTGCAACATATGCAAATCGAGCATAAACCAATAACAACCGAGCATAAACTTAACCCATTCGCAACACATGCCAAATGGTTAACTCTTATGCAAAAACCAAATCCAAATGATTTGAGCTTGAGTGAACAGCGATTGAGATCATCAACACATGATGAAGCTCAAGTTAGAGACAACCCCTCTTAATAGTGCGGCGATAAAACTAGACTCAAAGACTACAAAAGTCCTTAGCCTATCTAGTTATACCTTCCATGCCACAAGAAGCAATCCCTTTGGGGTCTTTATGATCTTCACTTGATACTCCTTGAGATCATCACTCGACTCCTCTTCTTTATCATCTCATCCATCTTTGGACCTAACTCAATCACAACTCATAAAACTTATTAGTCCAAGATGCATGGTTGTCTCAATTATCTCTTGCACTCCATTAACACATAATGGATGCATTTAGATCAATTGAGCACAACCTAAATCAATTTGAATGATTTAAGTGTGTCTTAAGTACAATAGTGCAACTCATGCTTTATTATACTTAAGAGCTATTCATTTGTCCTTAATTAATCAAGGAACACCATCAACACATGATGAAATGTTCTTTAATGATTAACAAGACAAATGAACTCAATTTAAATTATCTTTTAAATTGATATGAGTATATATTAACTACTCAAGTTTTCATATACTCATGTATTTAGTTTCTTTGTCTTGATCCTTATATGTGTCAATAAGAATTAGATCAATACAAAGAGACTTTCAAGTTAAACTATAAACTCCCCCTAAGTGTGTGCATCCATGTAATATATGGATTGGGAAACATGATGCACATTTTGTGGTTGATATAATGAGGACATTCATATTTTAACTTGACTCCAAAGTATGCAACTAATACTAGAATGGATACGCAAACATACCTTGGGTTTTCCATTCTTTTAATGCGATGAGACTAATCAAAGATATTCTAAATAAACAAGTTAGTCTCGATGTAAGATTTGTCATTAATAATAAAATCACATTAAGGGATATTAGATTTGTCATTAACACCAAAACCATAACTAATGAAGGTTGAACTTACACCCCTGTAATAAATGATTTGTCTCCTGTAATTCCCTATAAATACCCCCCTCCCACGGTGGAAAGGGGGTTGGTCATTTTTGTACTTCACATGCATACACATCCAGAGCTTGTTCACGGGCATCCTTAGGAGCATTCAGGGTCCCGAGCAAGCACATTGTAACACACATCCCCTCACTAGTGAAACACTCTGGACGTAGGGTTATTATCTCCATCGCGAGAGGCCCGAACCAGCTAAAAAATGACCCCCGTGCCTTCCGATTGTCTTGTGCGCCCCGTTCGGTTGCTCGGTAGGCCCTCGGGCGCTAAACCCTTTGCGAAAGGGCCTTAGGTTGATCCCTCATTCAACAAGTAAGCTCGGCGAGGGACCCCTGTCCCGAATCATCGACAGCTGGCGCCGTCCGTGGGGATCGACTGAGTCCTTTCGCGAGGAATCCCTAAGGATGCCGAACTCGCAGGACAACCAGGACCTCTGCGTCTTCGACGACGTAGAGGAGGCGATGAATACTACGCCAGCGACAGCGTAGGCGGTGCGACCGACCCCGAAGGCCACACCGAGACCGGGAGTCTTTCCCCGGTAGCCGCGGCGCGAGAGCGTTTCCTCCGCCCGCAATCGAATACCCTCATTCGCGAGGAAGAAGACGGCGACCTCCGCGGCGATCGAGCCGCTCCCGATCGCCTCGAGCTCAGCCAAGGGAGCACGGCGTACGACACCACCCCGGTGTCGTCCCCGCAGCCCTGGTATTCCCGCAGCGTCAACGTGGCGGGGCGGGGGGACGACCAGGGCGAGCATCAGTCCCTTGAAGTTTCCCCACACCACCAGCGCGATGCTAGCGAAGACCGCCCGGAGTTGTCCCCGGGCGGGAACCCGGTAATCGCCCACCGACAACCTAGCGGGGGGGCGGGCGCCGGGGCTGGGGATCGGCCTAGCAAAGATCCCAGCGAGTACCGCTCCCCGGAGCACGTACGCGGGCGCTGCCCAAGATCGCCTCCCGTCGCTCCCCAGAGCGCCGAGCGTCTTCGCGCCATCGCGACGGTCGTACGCGGCCTCCAGAACTTCTCCAGTCAGGCGGACCTGGCAGCCATGGGGGCACTTGTGGCTGAGAACCTGGAAAATCTTGCCGCCGATATAGGGCTCCCCGGGCCGTCTGGCGCCCAAGAGCCCCGGAATGTTTCCCGGGACCACCGACACCCCTCCCCTGTTCGCTCCTGTCACGATGCCCCCCGAAGTCCTCCTCGGGAGGGCCGTGGGAAGCAAGAGCGTTCGTGAGGATGCCCGAGCGATTCACGGCGGACTCATGAGCTCGGCGTGCTTCTAACCGCTATGAGCCTTCCGAGTGCTCTTCCTAAAGGCATCCGCCGGGCTTTTCTCCCTTCGGTAGAAAGCACAAAGGACCGGTTGACTCGACCATCGTGGTCCCCACTCCCGCGAGGCCGCCATGACAGCCTGGCTTTGGTTGCGGGCCTTTTAACGTCCCTTCAGGGTGGTGTGGCCGAAACAAGTTCAAGCCCGGCCACATAGAGCGGTTAACGGGACCCGTAACCGGACGAGTTCCTCTCAATCTACTCCACGCCATCGTGGCGGCGGGAAACGAGAGGTCATAATGATTACCTCCCCACGGTTCTCGATGGCTCGGCTAGGGCGTGGCTCTTCAACCGAAGGAGGGCTCGATCCGCTCGTGGGGCAGCTCTGCGGCGCCCTCGCTGAATTTCAGAGCTGCTACACTCGCCCGGGCAACGCGCGAGATCTGCAGCGGCTGATCCCGACGGACAAAGAGACTCTGCGCCACTTTGTCCAGAGGTTCATCAAAGTAAGGAACTCCATCCCGAGCATCTCGGACGAGGCGGTCGTTCGGGCCTTCAGATTTGGGGTCCGCGACGTTTGCTTCACACAGGATTTGGAGATCCACCCCGACTTGACGGCCAACGAGCTTTCCGTATGGCCGATCGGTACGCGAACGCCGACGAGGCCGTACAATGGAAAAGGATGATCGACGAAGGCAAGCTACCGCCTCAGCCGGGCCTGGAAGGCTCCTCGGGCAAGAAGCGCTCGGGCTCGGTTGAGAAGAAGGCCAAAAAGAAGAAGAGGCCGGGTGTACCGGGCACGGTCGCCGCTATCGATCGCCGCCCCGCGTGCCCGTGTCGAAGCCCGATGGCGACCAAGCCCGGCCGCGGCCGCGGCGGAACGACCAAGACCGCGATGATCAAGGTCGCGACGACCAAGGCCGTGGCGGCCAGGAACGCGAGCAAAGGGGCGCCCCCTCGGGCGCCCGGTTCTGCCCATACCATCAAGCGGCAGGTCCCGATCTCCGCAACTGCCGAACCTAGGCGTACCGCCTGGAAAGGTTCTACGACGGCGAGGGCCCCATGCCCACGCTCCCGGGCAAGGCAGAGGATAGCAAGGGCAAAGGTCCAGCGGAGGACCACGACGACAACACGGGATACCAGGAGCCCCAAAACCACATCGCAGTCATATTCGGGGGCTCCTCGGCCTACCAATCCCGCAGGGACCTCAAGGAGGCAACACGGGAGGTCTGCCATATCACCCACGGCAAACCGCCCGTTCAACAGCTCAGGTGGTCCGAGCTGCCCCTCACTTTCTCCAAGGAGGACTGCCCCCTCGGAATGACCAAGCCCCAGAGGCTCCCGTTGGTCGTAAGCCCGACCATCTGCAACGCCAAGGTCGGTCGGGTCCTCGTCGACGGCGGAAGCTCTCTGGACCTCATATCTGCCTCGGTCCTGGACGAGATGCAGGTTCCTCGTTCCAAGATCAGGAGCATCGCTATCCCATTCTTCGGGATCGTCCCAGGCACTTCGATCAAGCCCCTTGGCCAGATCGTTTTGCCCGTAACGCTCGGGGGTCCGACCAACTTTCGGACCGAGCAGATCAACTTTGAAGTCGTCGACTTCAAGTCGGCTTACAACGCCATCTTTGGCAGGCCGGCCCTGTCCAAGTTCATGGCCGCCACGCATCACGCCTACCAATGCCTAAAGGTCCCCGGACCAAAAGGCGTCATCACCATCAAAGGCGACCACAGGGCGGCCTTGAGCTGTGACGAAAAGGCGCTCGACATGGTCGGGCAGCTTCCCCAGCGCGGCCCCGACCAAGCGCCGCCACATTCCCGACCAAAAGTTACCCTCCAGCCCGGGGGAGAAACCAAGGCGGTCCCTCTCATCGAGGCTGACCCGACCAAGGTCCTCCATCTGGGGTCTTCATTAGACCCCAAATAGGAGCTCGAGCTCATCATTTTCCTCCGGAGGAGCGCGGACGTGTTCGCTTGGGAACCGTCCGACATGCCCGGGGTCCCAAGGGAAGTGATTGAGCACAGGCTAGCAGTTCGGCCTGACAAAAAAACCGTGCGCCAGAAACTCAGGCGCTTTTCCCCGGAGAAGCAAGCGATCATCCGGGATGAACTCGACAAGCTCCTCAAAGCCGGCTTCGTCAGAGAAGTCGAGCATTCGGAGTGGCTGGCAAATCCCGTCATTGTGAAGAAAAAGGGGGCAAGTGGGCGTATAAATGCGACCACACCGGGCTAAATCTTTTGCCGCCCAAAGGACAACTTCCCACCGCCGCATTGATCAAGCGAGTCGGCCTTAGGCGGAATCCTGTAATGAGTTTTTTGGATGCCTACTCAGGTTATCACCAGATTAGCTTATTTCACGGGGAGAGGAAGACTTCCTTCATCACCCGTTCGGCATGTTACGCTACGACCATGTCCTTCGGTCTGAGCAGCCGGCGACCTTCCAGTAACGATGCGAAAACTTTCCAGACCGGATAGGTAAACCACGGAGGTATCGTGGATGATATAGTAGTTAAGAGTAAGCTCCCTCGGGTCATGTATTCGACCTCGAGGAAACCTTTTGTAATCTCGTAGACATAAAATAATACTCAATCCCGAGAAATGTGTTTTTGGGGTAAAAGCGGCAAAGTGCTTGGGTACCTCATCGGGCGCAAGGCATCGGTGCTAACCGAAGAAAATCGAGGCCATCGAAGGATCGCGCCTCGGTCCGTAAAAGTCAGACCCTTCTGGGACGTATGGCGACTCGAGCCGCTTCATTTCCCGGTCCAGTGAACGCGGCCTGCCTTTCTTTAAGGCGCTCCGCAGGCACGAGGGCTTCGTCTGGACAGAGGAAGCTAACCGCTCCTTTGAGGAGCTAAAGCAATACCTGTCCAGCCCCCCGGTCTTGGCCACGCCAAGGTCGGGGGAGCCGCTCCTACTCTACCTCGCGGCGACACCCCATGCCGTAAGCGCGGTGTTGGTGGTAGAGCGGGTAGGGACACAGCGTCCGGTATACTACGCCAAATCTTGCCGGACCAAAGGAGCGTTACCGAGGTCGAAAACTCAGACGCATTGCTCATGGCTTCCAGGAAGTTGCGCCACTACTTCCAAGCCCACAAGGTCGTCGTCCCGACCAATTTCCCGCTTAGGGACATCCTAAGGAACCCAGACGCCAGCGGCCGGACAGCGAAGTGGGCCATGGAACTCGCAGAGTTCGACATACACTTCTCTGCCCGCACGGCAGTTAAGTCCCAGGTCTTGGCAGACTTCGTAGTGGAATGGACGAACCCCGCCCAGCCCACCACCGAATCTCAAGAACCTCGGGACAACCATTGACCATGTGCCGACGGGTCCCGAGCTTCTGGCGCTTCGGTGGCGTTATCTTGAATGTGTCCTCAAGGGACCGGCCGCATCGTCATCCAACTACGCTTCGCCGCAACCAATAACGCGGCGGAGTATGAAGGCCTCTTGGCCAGGCTACGAGCGTGCAAGGCGCTTGGCGTCCAGCGACTCACTGTGAAGGGCGATTCATAGTTGGTCGTCAACCAAGTAAACAAGGAGTATCAGTGTTCCGATCACTCAATGGCGCTTTACTTGGTCGAGGTGAGGAAGATGGAGCGGTACTTTAGAAATTTCGAAGTACTCTACATCCCCAGGAAGGACAATTCCCTGGCCGACCAACTCTCCAAGGTCGGTTCCTCGCAGTTGCCCGCCCCACCAGGGGCGCTCGTTGAGCATCTGCGCAAGCCCTCCATTCCCTCTGTAGAGGAGGCACCACCCCAGATGCCCGCCCAGCCCGGGGCACCAGCCGAGCATCTGAAAAAGCCCTCCATTCCCTCTGTAGAGGAGGCACAAGAGACGTGCGGTAACGTCTCCTTCCTCGAGCAAGGTGCAGATTGGATGGCGCCATTCATCCAGTATCTCGCCCATGGGACATTGCCCGAGGAAGAAGCCGAGTGTTCTCGGCTGCAAAGGCGGTCATCCGTTTACAAGCTCGTAGATGGCGCCCTATACCGCAAAGGCACACTCGGAGTCCTCTCCAAGTGCATATCTCAAGAAGAGGGCGAATTCCTTCTCAGAGATATCCATGAGGGAATGTGCGGAGCTCACTCGTCCTTCCGGACGTTCGTGAGCAAGGCATTCTGGTTGGGATACTATTGGCCCACAGCACTAGACGACGCTAGGGCGATCGTGGCGACTTGCCAGGCGTGCCAATTCCACGCCCGTAAGTCCCACCAAATGGCCAGCGTCTGTGGCAGCAACCATCCCTCTCGTGGCCATTCTCGACACAGGGTGACATTCTCGGGTCTTTCCCCCGTGGTCGAAAGGGTTGCAAATTTTTGCTCGTTGCCATCGACACTTTCTCTAAGTGGATCGAGGCCGAGCCAGTTTCTACCATCTCGCCCAAGCAGCCAAGAGATTTTTTCGCGAAACGAACGTAGTGACGCTTTGGGGTTCCCAATCGCCTCATCACGGACAATGGCACTCGGTTCTGGCGAAGTCAAGCTTGTGCCCTCTGCGAAGACATCGGCACAAAGATCTGCCGCCTCAGTAGCCCATCCAAAAGCAATGGAAGCGGTAGAAAGAGCAAACGGCCAAATACTCCAAGGGATCAAGAAAAGGGTCTTCAAAGACCTCTCCCGGCAAGGCGGGTCGTGGGTGGACGAGCTTCCTTCCGTCCTTTGGGCCGTACGCACCACTGCAAGCCGAGCTACGGGCGAAACGCCATTCCAGCTCGTGTATGGCGCAGAGGCTGCCCCGCCTCACGAATCGTGCTCGGGTCCCCAAGAGTACACTTGGCCGAGGATATCCACCATGGTCGTGAGCGTCGCCTTGACCTCGATCTCACCGAAGAAACCCGGGTAAAGGCATAGCTCCGATCAGCCGTCTACCAGCAAACCCTTCGCAAGCATGCGGCCAAGTCAATTCGGCCCCGCGCCTTGCAGGTTGGCGACCTTGTCCTGCGCCGCATTCAGGACACATCGAAGACCAACAAACTATCCCCAAGTGGGAGGGACCATTCACGGTCGTTTCAGCAACACGCCCGGGGGCTGTCCGCCTTGCAATAGAAGATGGCCGCGTGCTCCCCAGCTCATGGAACATCGACCAGCTGCGCAAGTTCCATGTCTAAACTCATTTTGATGTTTTACATTATGTTGTAAATTCACGACCTTACTTTTGGAAGCAATACAACTTCCATCCGTTTAAAATCTTTTTACCCCGCTAAAATCGGATCACGCATGCGCAATAACACAGCGCGCCCCGAGAAACACCCGGCCACTAAAACGCTCACCGCCAAAGGCCTCAGTCTCGATAAGCCGACCTTGGTCCGCAGTAGCTGCCCGCTGCGCGACACAAGTCGCAAACAGACACCCTTTCGGTCGGTCCGACATTTTGTAACATTCCGTTTTTCAATTTCCCAGAACTTGAATTTCAAAACCCGAACCCGGAAAAATTTTCTCGAAGTAAATACAGCTTAAATGGAATTTTTAAAGTCAACAAGAATTTAATATGAATAATTTATATCTCAAATTAATTATTTCTTATTTTATTTGGGTTCCTTGTGCTTCATTTGATTTTTTTGTATTTTTGGGGATTTTTCCCGTTTTATTTGCTATTTATTGGACTTATTTGAAGGTTATTCGGATTTTGTGGATTTTATTAATTCAGAAATTCTTTTCTTCGTTTTGGGCCGGCTTTACTGTTCATGCTGCTCGGCCCATTTCTATTTCATCCGCCCGGCCCAATTCCCTTACTCAGCCCGACTCAACCAAACCCTAAACCGCCGCCCGTATCCACCGTTGATCATCGATCTAACGGTCCGCAATCGCGCCGTCACTCAACAGTGAACCCTAACCCTAGTCTTCTTTGATTTCCGCCGTTAATCCTCCATCCAACAGCTCGCGTGCATGCACGTCACCTGAATAAGCCGCCGCCGCCTGCACAACACAGCCGCCCGACCAACCTTGGCATGTGTGCCGTTTTCCGTTGCCCTAGACTATAAAAACCCGCTCCGGTTCGCGTGCCGCACTCTCCACCTCGCGCCGCATCTTTCTCCTCCTCTCTCTTCGGCGGAGACGCCGTGTAGTGGCTGCAAAACCTCACCGGAGTTCGTATCCGTTGCTGTGGACTTCTCCGCCGTATAACTCCTTCTCCGGTGAGTCTCCGGCGACACCGATTACATCCTTGAGTTCCTCGCGTCCTGCTCTCTCTAATGCGTGCTCGCTTTTTCCCGATCCGTTGCTCGTTCGTCGGTTGGTGTGTCATCTTCTTCAGCGCCGGCGGGACAGCGCTGCGGCCTCGCCGTCGACTCCCTCCTTCAACGCCGTCCGTCCGATCGGTCTTCAACGGTCGGATCTGCATCACATATTCGTTGGTAAGCCTCTGAGCCAAGATTGCCAAGTCATCTTCCACGTGTGTGCCACGTCACGCCACATCATTGCCACATCACCGTCACCATGTACTTTAGATCCATGTGGCCGCCCCGTCATTGCCATGTCGTAGCCACGTCACCGACACATCAGCCCTAATACCTACGTGGCTGCCTCGTCAGCATGATTAGTCACGTACCCGTGAGCTCTTCTGTGAACTTGGTTCACGTAGACCTAGCCGATGACAAGTAGCCCCCACACGTCAGTGGGCATTATTTCCTTTTTATTTCCGAAAATCCGAAATCTTAGCGAATCACAGCGCGACACGTGTCAACCCTGTCCAATTTTCCTGATTTTCTTCCATTTAAACTTCGGAAGGCCCGTTCTCCTCCGTTCGAACTCCGTTTCGAACGATTCAAATTTCTAAATTCATATAAAATTAAGATATATCTGTTGGTGTCATTTTTATGAATTTTTGAATTTTATGTATTTCTGGTTTTATTTATTTTTGCCTCGATTTGCGTGTTTCGCGTGTAGACGACGCATCGGTTGAGCGAGCGGAGCATTCGACAGAGGTAGCAGCAGCGGGAGAGGTTGAAGGCAAGTCTCCTTGACCATATTGAACCCAAGTTTATGAAATGCTATTTTGTTTTAAATTATTGCATGCTTAATATTTGCGTACTGTACTTTAATGTCATTTTAAATGCTTAGTTAATTGCCAAATTGTTATGCCCACATTGATATTCATCTTGACAACCATTGACACCCTAGGAAAACTAATTACTGTAATTAATGGTAAACATTTTATTATGGGAACGGTAGAAAATGCTTAGCCGTGCTTAATCACGTCGGTACCTTACCATTATGGAAATGATTTCATTCTTGATTCAAAATGAATTGTGGAAATTATGGCAATTGGTGTTGCCGGTGTTAATTTGAAATTAAAAGTGAAAAATGATTTAGACCGGGGCGGAGTGGTTGAATGGCGGGTGCGGGATGCACAAAATTTTTGGAATGTGATTGTCCGCCCTAGTCAATTAAGGACCGGTCGTGTGTTACCTTGGGCCATGCTATACAGTACAACCACATGTCTATATGGGTACGACCTGGCTAAGTAATTTGCATGTATCGTTATTTGACTTCGCCAGTGGGCTGTGCGAGTTTGTCGGGATGACACTTGCAAGGCGCAAGGGGGGGCTGTGAGAGCGAAACCTTAGCGGGTGAAGTCGGTAGCGGTATATGCATTGTAAAGGCCTTGTCATGATCTCCCTGCCGGCACACCAAAGGAAGTGTGTCAATAGCTTGGCGCAAAGGGTTGATCATGTCGTGTGGGTAAAGTGTACCAGCTCTGCAGAGTCTTAAAAACTACTTGAGTAGCCGTGCCCACGGATAAGGGCAAGCGTGGAACGCTTTCACATAGTAGATTTTCTGGTTTTTGGTTTTAAATGGAAAAATGATGATTTGGTTTAAAATGGAAATGTGGTTGGTAATCCGCGAGCGGCTGGAGCTCCGGATATTAGTTTGGCGGCTAGAGCCAACCAGGTAGATGGAACCTGGAAAATTGTTATACTTCAAAAGTTAATTAATTATGCTATTTACATTTTGTTAAATGCTGCTTTATGAAATTATTATTTGTATTTAAATTTCAATTTCGCTTTATGCAAATGAACCCTATATGCTTCCTTTGTTCAAGCCATGCATTTAGTTACTTGCATTAAGTTTCCGAGACTTGCGAGTATGTTGCATACTCACCCTCGCGTTTCAATGCGAGTCGCTTATTCCATAAAGCGATGAAGAGATCGGTGGCATTCCATCGTTCGACATCCGTGGTGAAGACTTTGATGAGGAGGACGACTCGATCTTCTAGGGAGCGCATCTACACTTCGGTTGCTGTGGGCATCTTGATTGGCTCTTTTTGTTCTACATTTCATTGCTACATTTTCACTTAAGCCGTAAGGCTCCATACTTGTAATAATGTGATGATGGATGTTTATGTTGTTACACTCTTTTGCTTATTCTTTGTTATTTACTTTTGATATGTCCGTGTTATCATCATCAGACGATCTGTTGTGTGTGCTAGCTGTTCCTGGACTAGCACGGTGGAAACACAGAGGGGTTCGGATTTGGTTAATCCGGGTCCCCACACATTTAGATCGGCTTACGCGTGTTGGTCGCTCCGCACTGCGACTACTAGCCATGCGCCCTCCCTTCATATGGCCACACTCGCAAATTAAGGGTGTGCACCCTAAGTGTCAACAAGTTTTGTCGCACGCTCGTTTTCCCTCCACCGACCTATCCACGCTTGTCGCTCGCACAGGCCGGTGTTTTGGTCGGAGGGGCCGCACGCTTTTCTTTCATCTCTCCTGCGAACAAGCCCTTGCTCGAATCTTAGGTGCACGAGCATTATTCGCAGCGGGGGCTGGATAGGAGCGGATCACCGGGCTTGCGTACTTGTATCACTGGGTCACAACTCGCCGTAAAATTGCTGCTCCCTTCCGAGCATTTTCCACCTACGCGAAGTCGTTCCTTCTACAACTTACTTCGGGCCTATATCGCCCATGCATCGCTCTGACCCACATTACGTCTACCTCGCAGTCATCTTTCGCGGGGAAACAAAAAGGTATCATCACAGACAGCAAATACTCAAACAAGAAAGAGCTTACGCCCCAGGTTGTCATCGCCGAAAAAGTTTTCCAAAGCAAAAAGAAAAACGTACAATACTACGAGCTGGGCTTCGCCCCTCTAAGCGCCGCGGAGAGCTTCTAACGATACTCAGCGATTTTGGCCTGAAGGTCGATCACCTTTCGCCGGGCTTCACGACCTTCGCTGGCCTCTTCACGGAGCTGCTCGACCTCTTCTTTGTCTTGGTCGGCGAGGGCGGCAGCCGCCCGCGCTGCCCGCTCAAATTCGGCCACCTTGTCTTCAAGGCCTCGAGCACGCTGTTTCTCCTGTTCAAGACCCTGCTCGAGCTCAAGAGCCTTAGCTTGGCTAAGGGCCAGATCTGTCTCCAGCCGGCCAGCGTTCTGTTTCCATTGCTCTAGCTCTTCTTTGGCCTGGCTGGACTCCTCAAGCTCAGCGACCCTGGTCTCGAGGGTCCGGGCGTGCTCCTTCCCCTGTTGAAGCTCCCGCTCGAGACCAAGGACCTTGTCCCGGCTTTGGGCAAGACCTCCTCCAAAGAAGCGGTCCGCTTCAACTGCTCCAGCTCTTGCTCGACCGCGAGTAATTTCTTCTCAGCAGCGGCAGTGTCTTCCTTAGATTGGCGGGAGCCCGACCTTTCTTGCTCGAGCTCTTGCTCGAGCTCGGCGACCTGCCCCGTTGATGCGACGACACTTCGTTCCGCTTCTTTGCACCTTTGCGTGAGCAAGGCTTCCGCCTGCCTGAAGTCACTCAGCTTCTCCTCCAGCCTCTCGACCCGGGCTTCACTTTCTTCGTAATAGCGATTCACGGCTTCGGGGACGTACAACACCTCTTCAAAGTCGGCCAAAGTCTTTTGAAGAAGCTGCGGGCAGAAAAAGCTCTAAATAAAGTTCTTCCCACGAGATCCAAAGGAGAAATGTCACCAAAGCGGCGGAGCATCCGTACCTGAGCAACGTTGGTACGCACGTTCTCCCGGAATTGCTCGAATATTGCCGCCGCCTGAATGTCTCCAGATTTCGGCAAGGGGCTGTGCACGAGCCCGGAGTCCTTGAAGCACGGCGGGTCACTCGAGGCGACGAAGCCTCCCCCCGGGCATGAGAGTCGCCGCGAAGCGCTGCGCTATCTTCCTGAGCAAGTTCCTTGCTCAGGGTCTTCTCGCTGTCCACCGCGGCGTGTTGCTCGCCCGGCGGCGGCGAAGAGTCGTCCCGAGCATGCTGTTCGCTCGGGGGCTTCAAGCCTCCTTGGGTAGATTCTTCGCCCGAATCTTGAAGCACGACCACCTCTTGCGCGTCCACCGTGCTCGGGAGGGCCGGAGGCCCTGCCCCGCCTAGGTCGTCGGCGACGAACTTCTCCGCTGCCTCCACGCCCTCGGCCATCACGATGTCGGCGGCGTCAGAGCATATCCCCGCTAGGGCAATGTCAACGAGCTCATAAGCCATTTTTCGATAGTCCGGGATGAACCTACGAGCTATGTCGCCCACGTCAGTTGGGTGGGGCTAGCTCGGGTCGAAGCATACAAAAACAAAAACCAAGGCAAAGTGAATATCGAGGCTCACCTTTGGCCGAGTTCGCGTCGACTGCCGTGGTAGGGTTCGCCGCCACCGCCGCGAGCACCAGCTCGGCCCTTTTCTCAGAAGCCCTGGTGATCCTCGCCAGCTGGGGATCGACATCCTCCATGTCGACCCCCGCCAGCGTCTTTCCCGACTGACCCGGTTCCGCCGCAGGGGGCTGCGCCCGGCCGATGATCCCGAACTCCCGAGCTTTGGCGGCTCGAGTGCGTTGATCCCTCACATCCTCGAGCTCCCTCGCCAGCGCGTCCTACTCGGCCTGCACCATCCCCTCGATCAATCTCCCTTCCGCCTCGATTTGCTCGATTTGAACTGCCAGGCTATAATTCTCCAGCCAGAGCTTCAGGCGTCTTACCTCCTTCCGATCGGCATACTCCAAGTGCCGCCTCGGGGGGTTCCTGGGCGCCGCCGCTTGCCTCTTCGACGCCGGTGTTCATGGCGGCGTAACTTTTGCCCTTCCCTTTCTTGGCCTTGGCCACGGGAAGGAGCACGCCGCTACTGCCCGCCTTGGATTTGAGCTCGGCCACACCCAGCTCGAGGGCAAGCTTTTCCTGCCAAAGGGAAACAGAGTGCCGTCAGAAAAGCTAGGATGTTGTTCCCGCGCGCGAGTACTCTGCGAAGCCCGAATGTACTTCCCGAGCATAAATGGCCGAGGAGGCTTACCTCTTCGCACCGATCATGCACGTTCTTCGGTACTTGGCGGTCGCGCAGAAGCTCCTTGCCCTTCGGGGTCCCGAACATCTCGGCAACCCTCCTCTCCACCCAGTCGAAGCCCGGGGCTGTCGCCATGTTGCACGAGGGGTCAGCACGGGCTCAAACGGTGTATGCATCGCGAAATTACCACAAGTCGTGAGAAGCTTACCGGATTCGCCTTCGCGGGTGAGGTCCCCCCACCCGCCGATCTTGAAGAAGGGGCGCTCTCTCTGCCTCAGCGGTGATATTCGGTTCCGGAGGAAGTCGCGGACGATGTCCCACTCGGTGAGCCCCATGTTCGTGAGTTCATGGATCGTCATCAGGATCTGCTCCTCTTCAGGGCCAACCGGCGGGCGCGGCGTCTCGGTGCTGGGCACCGCCGCTTCGGTAAAGCGCAGAGCTCCCCTAGACCTCCGCAAGTAGAACCGAAGGGTCGGCCCACCATGACGGAGTCCTTGAGGGTGAAGACGGGGAACTCGTACGGGCGAACGGGTCTCAAACGGAAATACAGAGCACCGGTGGGGGAGGCACTGCCGGTGCGGAAGAGATTGTAGAAATGGAAGAAAAGGCTTGGCGTAGGGAGAGTGCCCACGAAACCTTCGCAAAGATGGGCAAAGATGTTCAAGACGAGGATGGAGTTGGGATTCAAGTGAGTGACCTCGCACTGACATTGCTCAAGCACGTCCCCCAGGAATTCGCTCTCGGGCATCCGGAGCCCGTTGATGGTGTAGAGCTCGCACGAGATTATCTCGTCGCCGTGCGGCACCGGGGCTCCTTCGCCGGCCGGGACCCTCCAAGAATAAGGGTCCAGGTACCCATGATCCTGCAGCACCCTGAGCCTCTCCGTCGTAATCTTGCTCGCACCAAACCGCGCCATGGGAAGACTCGGACGGATGGGCGTCGCGGCGAAAAAAGGGGGCTTGGAGGTTGGGAGGTTTGTGGCGTGGCGCTTTTTCGCGGAAGAAGATGAAGAAGTAAAGGGCTTTCGAAGCGTTCCGGTCGGTTATTTGTAGGCGGAGAAGTCGAGTAGCCAAGGGAAGACGGTCGATTGCCAACACCTGGCGGTTCGGTCCTCGAGGCAGGCCTGGCGTGGCGCGGTTCCCGAAAAAGCTGTCAGAACCGCGCCGCGACGCTTCATGAGGAAGGAACCGCCGCGATTTTTCCTACGCTCCGCTCGCGGGTGTTATTTGGCCCGGGCTTCGGCCAAGTATGCTCGGGCTCGCTGGAGCGCGCCTATCCCCGGGCCTGGTCGCCCAGATGCCGTGACAAGTTTCCCCTCGTTGCGAGATCCCCTTCTTCCCGAGCGTAGCAGCTCGGATACTGCGGCAATTCTTCGCCGCAAGGTTTTCACCCCGAGCATAGTTGCTCGGGCGCCGTAGCAGTTTTTCGCTACGAGATCCCCCGCTCCTGAGCTAAAGAAGCTCGGGCGCTGCGGCAGTTCTTCGCCGCACCACTCCAATCCCCCCTCTGAGAAGTCTAGAGGCTTAAGACGGAGGCCCCTTCAAGACCTTTTCCCCCTTTAGCCTCGGGGGCTAGCTGTCGGGGATTGGATGCACTGTACCAAGGCGACCATCGAAGGCCGGCGCCAACCGACCATACCCTTGCTCGGGCAACGCACGCAGGACCGACCTTCGTACACCCCGGCCCCGAGCAGGCCAGCTCGGGGTGTCCACGACAAGGCGACGTGGCATTTAATGCCAGCGGCGCAGGGTATCGCGCGCCCGGGATATGCGCTGCCACGGTCCGCGCTGCCCTGGTCTGCGCTCACTATTCCCACGTCGCACGGTTCCCGGCGGGTGGCGCGGCCCCTATGCGTGAGTGTTCCCCTGAGAAAGCTACCCTGTAATAAATGATTTGTCTCCTGTAATTCCCTATAAATACCCCCCTCCCACGGTGGAAAGGGGGTTGGTCATTTTTGTACTTCACATGCATACACATCCAGAGCTTGTTCACGGGCATCCTTAGGAGCATTCAGGGTCCCGAACAAGCACAATGTAACACACATCCCCTCACTAGTGAAACACTCTGGACGTAGGGTTATTATCTCCATCGCGAGAGGCCCGAACCAGCTAAAAAACGACCCCCGTGCCTTCCGATTGTCTTGTGCGCCCCGTTCCGTTGCTCGGTAGGCCCTCAGACGCTAAACCCTTTGCGAGAAAGGGGTCTTAGGTTGATCCCTCATTCAACAAGTAAGCTCGGCGATGGACCCCTGTCCCGAATCGTCGACAGGTACCATATGTTGACCTAACAATTTGTTCAAGTATTTTTAGTAGAATATTCATTCAAGCATGTCAAGTAGCAATATTTTGTAGTAATATTTACTTCAACATATTTTGAGTACTAATATGTGTTCAATTATATTTAGTATCAATATTTGTTCAAGTATATCAAGTAGCAATATTTGTTGAAGTATGTCAAGTAACAATAGTTGTTGAAGTATATTTAGTAGCAATATTGTTCAATTATATTTAGTAGCAATATTTGTTCAATTATATTTAGAAGCAATATTAATTGAAGTATATTTAGTACCAATATTTATTCAATTATATTTAATAGCAATATTTGTTGAAGTATATTTAGTAGTAATGGACGACACGCAAAAATGGTACTATTTGTACAAGTAGCTATATTTGTATGCACATAAATTATCATGCTATGATATATTTTAATATGTTAATGTTATCCGATATTGAAAAGCTTACTTCTCGTTGTATGCATGCATAAACTACCAAAACTTTAGTATGAAAGTTATACTTTGTACCACTAGTTATATTATGTAATTATTTTGTTGTACAACTTGAAATTTACAAGCAATTTCTTGCAAAAATTTTATACAAGCAATTTCTGTATGTAAATTGCATGTAAGCTTACTTCTTATTATTTTCTATTAGCAGATGGCAGACCATATCAGCATGGTGTGAGAGCATGACGTGAAGTTGGGTGCTAGATTTCGATGCAAGCATTGTCTCAAAAAGAAGAAAGGAGGCAATGCAACCTGACTGAAGCAGCACTTGATAGGGCGCGGTACAAGTGTCGTCTATTATAGTAAAGTTCCTATAGAAGTTCGCGAGTACTTTGGGCGTAAACTAGAGAAGATGGAGGATAAGAAAAAGGACAAGAAAGGAGAGGCTGAGGAAAGAAGAAGCAGCTGGAGATTTCCTGCTGAGGAAAAGTGTATATTTAGAGTATATGGGTGATGCTGATAAGGAGGACCAACTCCAGCATGCTATGGCTACCTGTAGAGCGAAGGCAGAATTTAGGTGCCTAGCAGGTGGTAGGTGTGAGCATGGTGGTGGTAGTGGCTCCTCTAGGGGGCTGGAGGAGATCGCGGTGATCTGTTGTTGAAGATGTTTTAGAGTTCCTCGCAACAAGAAAAACCACAGGCGATGGGGGATTACGACGTTGGTATGGCCCATAGCCCCGTGCAACCAATGATTGACATCCATCAGTGAACACAAAAGGGGAAGAGTGCGAAGCAGACCATTAGCTCGACATGGGCTAAATTTTTCTACACTGCTGGTATCACAGGGTAGAAAGTAGATAATCCATACTTTGTTAACATCATAAGGGAAACATAAAAATATGGTAAGTGAGCTTCAAATTGTTCATTCAGTTGTACGCCGATTCATAGCTAATATTTTTGTACTATGTTTCATTTGCAGGTGATGGTTTCCCATCCTCGAGTGGGCGAGATATAGATAGAAAATATTTATACACTAATGAAGCAGACATAAAGGAGAAGTTCGCAAAGTTCAAGCATTAATGGCCTACGTACAGAGTAATAATCATGTGTGATTCTTGGACAAGTCGATACGCATGAGCATAATTAACTTTATAATTTACTCCAATGGTACCATGCACTTCCACAAGTCCGTCGATGCTACGATCCTAAGTTTTATGCCATATTATACCAACAATAGCAAACGACAAGTGTATAGATGAAGCAAAACTGGCACAATTTCGAGTTGCTAACTACACAAGGATTGGCGTTGATGTCCACCGAGGAATACAACATGGCTGTAGGGATTCGGATTTCCAAATCCGACCCCCCTGCGTATAACCGTGCTAGTCCAGGAAAAGCTAGCACACACAGAGAACACAGTGATGATAACATAGTCATATCACAAAGCAAATAACAGTAATTAAGCAAAAAGGAGATAGCGTTGTAACCATATTATTACAAGTAAACAAGCCTTATGGCTTAAGTTGATAAGTAGCAGTGGAAATAAAACAAAAACATCAAAGTGAGCCAAGCCATATGCCCAACAGGCAATCGACTGGAGTACGCGCCCTAGTAGTCCGGATCGCCTTCATCGAATCCACACGTATAGAAATCATAATCACCTTCAGCTTTAGCAAATTCCTTTGGGAAAATTTGGATGTTGCAAGGGTGAGTACACACCGTACTCCGCAAGTCTTGGAAATATAATGCATGATAACTACATGCAAGGCTAAACAATTGAAGGCATAATATGGTTCATTTGCATAAAGCATAATTTAACTTGAAATAGCAATAGTAATTTCATAAAGCAATATTTGACAAAATGTATATAAATAATATTTGAATTTAGATGTATAACAATTCCATAGGTTCCAACCACCCAATTGGCTCCAACCGCCAAACCAAAACCCGAGAGTTCCATCCACTCACGGTTTTTCCAAAACATTGTTTTCATTTAAAACCAAAACCATAAAATCTACAATGTGCTAGCGTACCTCGCCTGCCCTTGACCGTGGGCACGGCTACTCAAGTAGTTTTAACTCTGCAGAGAATGTACACTTTACCCACAAGACATGATCGACTCTTTTTGCTTAACACACTTCTTTTGGTATGCCGGTAGAGAGATCATGACAAGGCCTTTACAATGTACGACACCGCTACCAACTTCGCCTACTAAGGTTTCACCGCTGTTAGGGTTAAATCCACCCAGTACAGAAGCCCCCTCTTGCGCCTTGCAAGTGTCTCCATCCAACACCCACATTCAGCCCAATGGCGAAGCCAATAACGACGCGCACAAATTAATTAGCCAGGTCGTACCCATATAGACTTGTGGTTGTACGGTAAAGCTCGGTCCAAGGTAACACACGCCTCGGTCCTTAATTGACTAGGGCGGAACAAACACTGTACAAGATCTCGTACATCCCGCACCCACCAAACAACCATCCGCCCCGGTCTAAACTATTTTCATTTTATTTCAATTAAATAATACCAGCAATAGCAATTGCCATAATTTCACAATTAATTTTGAACAATGATTGAAAGAATTTCCATAATGGTAAGATACCGAGGTATTTAAGCAAGACTAAGCCATTCTACTGTTCCATACCACATTATTAATTATCATCAATTACAGTACTTAATATTATCTAGGCTGTCAAGGTTGTCACGATTAATGTCAATGAGGGCATAACAAAGTTGAAATTTAGCTAAGCATTAAAACTGCATTTAAAGTATATTACACAAAATAATAAGCATGCATAATTTAAAACAACATAATATTTTCATAAAATTGGGATCAATATGTTCAATAAAGACTTGCCTTCAACACCTCCCGCTGGTTCTACCTTCGTCGGATGATCCGCTTGCGCTTCAACTGCATTGTCTACACGTAAAACGAGAACAAAATAAATAAAACAAATTCAAATAAAATCCAAAAATCACAAGAAAGGCACTGGAAGATAGAGCATGAATTTAGACGAATTTAGAAATTTGAATCATTCGAATCGGAGTTCGGACGGAGGAGAACGGGCCTTTGGAAGTTTCTCGGGAGAGAAAATCAGGAAAATCACAGAGGGTGACACGTGTCAAGCACTGATTGGCTAGAATTTCGGGTTTTCGGGAAAAAAAAACAGGAAAAGAAAATAAATACCGACTGACATGTGGTCCCCACCTATCAGTGGCTCGATCTATGGTGAACCGAGTTCACTGAGGGGCTCACGGGTACGGTGGCTAGTCACTCTGACGTGGCAGCCACACGGAGGGTTAGGGTTGCGGTGGCGCTGACGTGGCAGCCACGGGGCGGCCACGCGGAGGGTGACGAGGTGGCTCACTCGGAGGCTTACCGGCGAGACACGCGGCACAGATCTGGGCGACTCGGTGCAGATCAACGGCGGAGAAGCGACGAGGCAGCGGCGATGACGCGGCGAGATCCGAGACGCTGGAAGACGATCAGACGGCGATGGAGGAGGGCGCGGCCGATGGCGACGTGGAACGATCCGGGGCGTCAGTGAGGGATCGGACGGCTGGGAAATAGCGATGCAGGTCGACAGCGAAGCGGCGGCACAATCCCACCGGAGTTGGAGAAGAAGACATAGCAACCGGCGAGGAAGTGACGGATCGGGCATGAGTTTGAGTGGGTTAGAGAGAGAAAGACGAAACTAACTCAACGGTGCCAAAAACTACGGTGGAGACTCACTGGAGAGGGGGTAATCGGCGGCGAAAGGTCTCGGGAGGCGGTGGAACTTCGGCGAGGGCGTGGGAGCCAACGGCGGCGTCCCAGCCGGCGAGGAGTGGGGGAAAAGAGGCGGCGCGGGGTGGCAAACCTCGGGACGGGGTCGGCGGCGGCTTAAATAGCCTCGGGACGCGTGGAAAGGCGCGGAAGCCAAGAACGGCGCGCGGCTAGGGTTTGCACGGGCGGCGGCGCAGCTCGGGGTGACGTGGCGCCATCGGAGCCGTCCACGTGGCGATGATCGATCAGTACAAATCGCGGGACGTGGCTCGCCCGTCAGATCGAGATCCAACGACGGGGATTCTAGGGTTAGGGTTCGGCTGAGATATGGCGTGGCTAGATCCATGCCGTCGGTAGAGCGGTGATCAAGCGGCCAGATAAACTCGGCGACGCGGCGAGGGATGACCGTTGGATCGGGATCCAATGGTCGAGTTTGGTAGGAGCTAGGGTTTGGGGCGGGGATGACGGGTTGGGCCGGGAAGTGGGCCGGGCGGTGAGGTGAATAGGAGCGGGCCGAGCGAGGAACAGTGATGGGCCGGCCCGTGCGGAGGAGAGAGAAAAAGAAAAGGGTTTTCCGAATTAAGAAAATGCCAGAAAATCCAAATAAAATCCAATAAATTCAAATAAATAGCAAATAAATTCCTAAAAATCTCCAAAAATACAAAAAAAAATTCATGAAGCACAAGGAACCTAATAAAAATAGAAAAAAAATTTGATTTGAGGTATAGATTAGCCAAATTAAATCCTTTTGTTTTTAGAAAATTCAATTTAAGCTGGAATTAAATCGAATAAAATGCAACTGGTTCAAATTTTGAAATTCAAACACAAGAAACTCAAAAACCTCAAATTTGGAATGTTACAATGGTCAACCAAGTGTACACGCAACAATACTACCCGTAACTTCGAAGGTAATATTTCATTTCATTGTAACTTGATTTTTTATTAACATAGCGTCCATGTAAGCCCAACATGGTATTTGTGTAGAAAGAACAATAAAAATATACCTACTTTACAATTTCAAATGAAAGGTATTGAAATGTGAATGGTATTGATATATAAATGCCTATTTTTTGCATTTATTAGATTGATATGTGAATGGTATTGAAATGAAAGTTTATTTGTTGATATAGTATTTCTAAATGCTTACTTTACAACTTTAAATTGTCTAAAATATAGCAAAAATCATACCAAAATTTTGTTTCATTTCTATGATTCATTTCATTGCAACTCAATTTTTTACTAACATTCCGTTCATGTAGGTCGAAAATGGCATACATATGACAATGAAAGAACAACGAAACTTTGCCTACTTCGCAACTTCAAATGAAAGGTATTGAAATATAAATAGTGTTGATATGTGAAGGGTATTGGTATGTGATTATGTGGATGCCTATTTTTGCACTTGTTGGATTGATATGTGAGCAGTATTAAAATGAAAGATTATTTATTGATATATTATTGCTAAATGTCTACTTTACAACTTGCGATTGTCTAAAAGATAGCAAAGGTCATGTTGAAATTTTTCATATTTAGGAAAGATCATGCTAATTTTTTTGTTTGTGTTTTTTCATACTTTTTTATATATTTATTAAAAAAAATTTCTATTTTTGGGCCTTCAATGGTTTTTTTATAAATTTTACAGCATTTTTTTGCAATTTTTCATGATTTTTTTACATTTTCCCCATTTTTCAACTGCCAGCGATTTTCGCAAAAAATCGCTCAAAATTCAAGCCTTTTTGAGCGGTTTTCGTACATTTCGTTCGAAATTCGCTCGACGATTTGACCAAATTTCATATTTATTTGACTTTCCAAACCGTTTGGTTTTGAGCAAATTTCGTTCGATTTTTCGTGATTTTCAGTATCACCGACTCGTCAAAATCCAAGTTCAAAGTGATATTGTTAACCCTAAGTGGGACAAAAGTGTATCTCGTCATCCGGTCCTAGTGTAACTGGGTAACAGGGGAGAACACCCAGGCATCATCAACATATCGGCCATCCCAATTGGTAGGCAACGAGGAAAAGGGGGGAAATCACAGACATCAAAGGCAACTTATTTAGCTTACCAGCAGTTATGCCACCAATGGTTGCATCTCGTGCATTTTTCAGTCTGCTGTCATAGAATTTAGAATTAGATCATTCACAAAGTTACAAAAAATTCACATATATCCAAAATACTAAAGTTTGAATAGCATAGTAATTCTCAATGCTAGTGATCCATCGGTGTAAAGCTATAATTTGCCACAGAATTTATTTCATCCATCGAACATTCTTTGGATAACTTCGTTTGTTTTGGACTATCATGGCTTATTACCACGGTTAAGTGGTTAATATCTGGATTTATGATTACCTCTTATATTAGGACGAATTACTAACAACGGATTTCCATCTTTATTTGTTGAGGATTTCTAAGCTTCCACTGGCCAATGAACAAAAGGCACTTCACTTGATTTGTGTTTCAAAACAAAGATCAACTACTTCGGATTACATACATGTTGTCCAATATATACATGTGCTCTGGTCAAGTTACAAACAGAAAACAACGGATTTCAAGAGCTCATGACACCATACAAATTTGGCGACAAGAGTTAATCGACATTTGGCGAAGGCAGTATAGGCACATCATCATCTTCGGTCACTCCGCTCTATCAAGAATGAATGCCTAAGCGTCTCTTGGGATGTAGGCCTTGCAAAAGATCGATGAAATCACCAGCAGAATGATCTACATTTTGCATGACCAGATTCTGCTTGCACAAAAGGGCAATCAGTTCCATACGCCACAGATTAAGATGGTTATTTCAGCTTAAAACAAGTGAGACATACCTAAAGCCGGGGTAGCTTCATGACAGCTTTCATGCTCTCTCGTGAGGCGCAGCCTTCAGGACAGTTTAAACGACCTTTTCTGACATATTTCTCAGCATGTCGACTACAAACAAAGAACAAATGAGTACATAACACCGAGGAACACTCACAAGGCTGAATGCTTACTACACTGAGATGGATCGAGGACAGCTGCAACATACTCTGCCCTTTTAAGCATGTGGTATGTCAAAGGACCAAACACCCTATCCATCAGAGCCAGATGCTCCAAGTTTTCATGAGTCTGAAACAATGCCTCTCCCAGTAGTACCTTGGTAACTCAAACCACCAGTTGTTGTGATACATGACAAGTCAAAATAAGCCCCAATGACATACCGTGCAAAGTTCAACCAAAATACAACCAACACTCCAGATGTCACATGGGTAACTCCATCCAAGTCCTGAATATAAGAATGATCGTGCTATTGTAATTGACACACATCAAAAGCAGGCTGAACAAGGGAACCTTTGCGCAAGAAAAAATGGATGCCCAAGATAACTTCCGGAGCCCGATAATGCCTAGTAGATATCACATAGGTCTGGTCCTGTTGATCATATGTAGTGCTACCAAAATCGATCACATTGATAGCACTAGACTTCAGCAGCCGTTTATAATAGGAACCCTCCATGGGGGAACGGGATGAAACCTAGCAGTTGTTATCAAAGGATTAACAACATCATATACGTTTTTAAAACTTCAACAGCTCCAACATCAGAAACAACTAAGCACAAGAAAAACAAAGATAATGGCTAGAATATCAAATAAGTAAAAGAACAAAGTATACTTTGTAATCGGGCACTTTAATGCACTCCAAAGAAACAAGAAGAATGTTCTCAGGCTTTAAATCAGTGTGAATAAGGCGCAATTCAAGCATAACTGCAACACACATTACAGAGAAGATAAATATGTAAACAGCCAAAAACACATTAGATATTCCTAAAAGAACCATGAAGCTAAGAATAAACAACAGTCATCAACTGATGACAGCTTGCAACTTATCAAAGAATGATCTACACTTGCATACTAGTGAAGATAATAAGGGTAACAGAAGGAACTGTGCACACATGCTATACATTCCAACAGTTGTTTGGCAACCTACCGAACAAGGGCAATTGGGAATGAGCGGTAATTGTTTTTCCGCAGAAAATCATATAATCTTGGTCCAAGCTTCTCAAACGGATTGTGAGAATCTGATTATAGAATTAGTCTATTTATTTTTTATTCTGCTTTTGGGGCCAGAATCCAAAATCAAAAACTAAAACAAACCATTCTTTTATTAGTGAAGATAAGAGAAGAAATATTCAGCACCAAAATCCTCGAGAAGGATAGTATCCGATTCTCAAATTCAGCCCGAACAGTAAGCACGAAAGGAACCAAGAATCCACTAGAGCTAGAAATATCCTAAAAACATTAAGATCACAACCCGTTTGAAATACAAGAATTTTATAGTTTGGAATTTCTATGTTCCAAACTGAGCCCAAACTTAGACACGTAAATGGGGAATGTGCAAGTTGCGTCGGAGCTCTTTGTTGATGACCACGTACATCTACAACCATGAAAAAAAATTGCAGCCTACATACGATTACATCGAAGGCTTGGATTGCATCTTAGTACATGTGCAATGTGATTGGGATCTCTCACGACACAGGATCGCAACAGCTCGAGACGATCGGTCGAATGCCACTCCAAGTTACCCTTGAACACCACAAGAACTGTTTGCTCAGATATTCAAGAGTTAGCGGGACTGCAATTCTTGAAGTAGGGGGCCAATCCTTTGAGCGCCGAGAAATAAAGCATCTAGTAGCATTGCTCCCACCTGTAGTTCCAACGAGAAACTGTAAATGTGCTTCCTTTGCAAAACAATTAGTAACTATCTCCTCAAAATTGAATTACCAAACGGCCTGTGAAGAGCAGCCGATAGCCCAACCCTTCCTTCGCAGCCTGTGCACGTTGCTGATCCGTCCAGCTGAAATGAGGAGGTCGTAAAGAAAAAAAAGGTTTAGGATTTGTATCCTCACGGAATGCTATGAAACTATGGAAGAACAGATGGCGGATGCTTTTACGGAATATCGGTGAAGTTTTAGGTTGGTGGCAAGCTCATAGCTTGTATCTCACTATCTTGTTCTTGTACCACCCAAAAAAAAAACGCTTTGATCTCATAAGAAGAGCTTGGGTAGGCATTTTGGTCAGAAAATAACAGGGATCATGGACTACAATAGGTGAAATGGTTGAGGTCATGGAACTTACCCAAAAAATTCAGAAACCCCACCAATACCAGCAAGCTTGAAAGGCTGGGGACCTTCCCGCTCAAAGTCCTAAACGGAAAAAGGAGGTATGACATTAATGTAAGTCCAAAAACAGAAAATCATATGATTTCCAGAGTCCTACCTCATCTTCAGCAGCTTCTAGTCCTCCTTGTACCCAGAATAAATTTTGGAAACCAGCATTGTAAAGTTTTTCACAAGCGGCGAGTGATCTGCCCAAATTTTTGGGAAAATTAAAACAATCAACAAAAAATGGCAGAAGAAGCTCATTTATTCAACACCAGATCTTAAATTGCACATCTTCCATGATAGACGCTAGAATATGCAGCATCAATAGAATTTGGCACATGTAACCTTAAATTAGTGGCACTGCAAGAACTAGCTTTTCAGTGGAATGACAGGAAGAAATTTGTCCAAGATTTAGGATGTAGAAATAGCATATTGTGAATATGAACAGCGTGCTATCAATACACACTCCTCAAGTTTTAAGATGTGGTATTGATGTCCATGAAAAAGGTAGATAACTTTCTATTCACATTGTGTCTCAAAAGATGTGTGATCCAAAGACATTGGAACACCAAAATAGTACTCCATAAAGGACAACATAAGAATGGATTTAACTGTCCCAGAAGGCAAGCAAGGTGAGAAAGTACGGATATGTGTTAGCATGGCAACGTGTCATGCATTACAGGTCCAGCATCAGTAAGATGGACTGATGGAGTAAGAAATTACCTCAGTCCCTTCTGGCACACTAGTATGATATCTGTATCTTTTGAAAATTTCTCCTCAACCTGCTGTACAAAGTTCCTAGCAATTTGATCTAGGACCAGTCAATCTAATTGGTTCTGAAAATAGAAGATCAAGAAAGGCCTAAATTCAGTTGATGACATGCATACTTATTGAATGACATTGTTGAGCTGCCACTCCACCAGCCACCTAAGCACAAGTCATGAGAGAGTTCAGTCACTTAAAATTTCCAAATTACAAAAGAGGGTGATCTAAGAGTTGAAAAGTAAAATTCACAACAGAGAATACCCACATAGAGTAGGGGAAAATTGATATAATGCCACTCCCAAGAGTGGTGCGAGCCAAAATGTCACTCTCAACGTTGCCTTTGTTAAAATGCCACTCTTCTTGTGCCCCTCCTCGCCAAAATACCATTTTTGATTTTCTGAATTGAATTTCACTTTTCTGTGCAGTTCCCGCCACTGGAAATGACCATCTTGCCCCCGAGCTAAATGCCTTTACTCCTTCTCTGCCATCTTTTAAAATTAATTAAAATAAACAAACATTATTCTAAATTTTGTTGTAAAATAACTATTCTCTACCATCTTTTAGTATACTATTTTTTACTTCTGAATGTATGGCAATATTACTACATATTCAAACCTTAAAACCATTCCTTAAAGAAATTTTTGTTTCCTGTAGTAGATGACTTTAGACAATGACAATAATTTTTATGTGATCCGGAGTAGTAAATTGCTAATTTTTCTTTTGTCTTTATGCTCTACTTGATTTTATAAATCACGTCATTATTTGGTTGGATATCTTGTAACATACCCCATTTAATCAATGTAAAGGCATTTAGCTCGGGCACAACGGTCATTTCTAATGGGTAGAGATGCATGAAAGCGAAATTCATTTCAGAAAATCGAAAATGGCATTTTTGCAGGAGGACACGAGAAGAGTGGCATTTAACAAAGGCAACGTCGAGAGTGGCATTTTGGCTCGCACCACTCTTGGGAGTGGCATTATATCAATCCCCATAGAGTAGAAAACAAAGCATTTTTGCATCAAGTAATTTTGTTACATGATCCTCTAAAAGATTGTAGTATATATGGCTATCAAAAAAGAGATCATAGAATCATAGTATATATGTAAAATGGTCAAAGAGTAATTAAAAAAAAAAGCTATCACTGCAGTCTCCAGTCTGGAGTGTCTATACTGAAAAACATTTGAATGTTATAATCTTTTGTACTAACTTAAATGATGAAAAATGAGAACAAAGCTTGTACAGAATATGCAAGAACAAGAGTCAAGACATGATGGTCTGCAGATGGTGACTAGAACTTTGTTTAGCATACCCATCACAAAGTTGGTGACTTTCTTGCCGAGACCACCCAAATACAACAATGTATCCACATCAAATACAGGGATCCAGGTAGAGCCTTTCACCCAGGCCTGCAACATGACCAAGGGCAAAGAAAAGATGACCATCACAATTACCACACACTACAAGTGTCTTTTCGTTTTACTGGCAAAAAAAGAACCTTTTGACGCTCATTTGAGGGCCTAACATCCAGAAGCGCTTTGTCTGTCAGTTTGAATGTATAGCCAGCTTCCCTGGGTGTAAGGGTCTTAATTTTCTGCTCCCTAATCTTCAGGCAGAGCATTCCACAGTCATACAAATAACAGCAGTTCAGCATTTACAACTTCATAAAAGACTCAACATTATGTAATTTCATGATGCTGAATTCAAGCAACAAAAACTTAAGCCAACAGCGCTGCAATTTCGAGATGATAGTAACTTTAGAAGACACCCGCACCACAGGGGTAGAGCAAACAAAACGATGAGAGAGGTGAAGAAACCTCACCAGGGTCTCCCACCTTCTCCTGGCGGCGGTCATCTCCTTGGCCTGCCTCACCTCCTCCTCCTCACCCTCCAGTCCCCCTCCCACCGCCGCCCCCATCCTCACCACCCCAGTCCACCTCTGCACACACACACACACACACACACACACACACACACACACACACACACCACTAGCAGCTCAGGGCAAAGAAAAAGAAAAACGGGGAGAAAGCTAAATAAAAACCCAGCACCTTTGAAGGGAGCAGACGAAGACGGAAGTGCCGGGAACGGAAGGAGGAATGCGCCACGGCCGGGGAGAAGGCGCCGGCGCCGGCGGCACGGCGTGCGAGGCCGAGAGGTGGCGCTGCCATTTTTTCTCCTTTCAGACAGGAGGTTTTTAGGCTTTTAGCCGTAGCTTTATCCCCATCTCGTTCTTGGCTCTGCAATTGGCTAAGGAGAGTGCAACTGCGGACTTGGTGGGGACTGTTGTACTGTACTGATGCTGAAGTCCCTGCAAGACACAACAAAAATTGGGACACAGAGGGCTTGCACTTAACAACGATTCAAAAGATACCACATTATTACAACAGTCATCTATGAAACTTTTAATGCTACAAACATTAGTTTTTGAGCAATGAGCTGCCAGCAAACCCTACAAGGCAACATAAGTCGAATGGTCACACAGATGAATTACATCCAGAACAACGTTTACTTGAAACAGATTGTACACTTGCCCTCACAATACTACATACAACAGATCGCATGACCTCCACCTGCCCTAATTGTGTTCAAGGCCACATATATGCCAAATAAAAATATCAGGAATCCGTGTGGAAAAAAGGACACCTGGAGAACTATCAAAAAATAATCTTCACGACAATTTTTGGTTTCTGTATAAGTTACAGCCGTGCAGCTTACTTCCTCGACAAAATATGAATGCCTGTCTGAACACATGGAGCCCCCAGCTGGCAACTGCTGCGGCTGATGTCTGACGTCCATACGCCACAGCTCCATGCCGATCTGGTGTTGATCTTCACATGAACAACTCTTTAGATAGCAGCTGCTGGGCGAGGTACTGCCCTTCTGGCTCCTCAAGATAAGTTTTGTCGTTCAGGTAATTCTGGAGATTATTGGCAGCCTCTGCCTGAACTTTCGAGCCTTGTTCTTTCAAAGCTGGTAAAAAGCACCGTGATATTACATCCAGAATTTTCATGAACTGTGATCCATATTTCTTGTGAAGCGCAAAACCAGCCATCTGAAAAGAACATAATCCTGATTAGCAGCGCGCATGCACACATGAGGAAAGTCTTGAAGCAGATTTCTACCTTGAGGAAAGCATGAAGGGCACAAGCAGTGGCTGTGGTGGCTGGGAGAGCATTGAGGAACATAGCGAGCCATTTCCATCCCTCGGCTAAGCCATGAGGATGTCGCACACCCTTGATTTCTGTCTGTAGACAAAGCTACACAGTCATATTTCTGTTCTATTGCAAAACAGCAGTTTGTTGAACAGAAGCCTTCTATTTAAATAGTGTGACATGCTGACAGCATAAAACATGGTAAGTCTTAATTTGCAAAGGTTATCATATGCTATTGCTCCAAAAAAACATGGTAAGTCATAACTTGTATTCTATAATGTAATCTTCTCTATATGCTACATATTGTGTACATTGTTGTGCTTACGTTAAAACTAATGGATTGCAATTAACGGGAAAATAGCCTATATTATTCAAGACCATTAAATGCGTACCCACCAACAACGATTAATCAGCCTTAGTGGCTGTTTTTACCACACTGATAATGTTTAGGCAAGGACAGTACACACCTGAATCATTGCAGCATACAGTTTAACGTATGCGATGACATATGTCAAATAACTTTCAGTGCTCTCGAGTTGTCCATTTTCTTCCTGGTAGCCAATTAGTTTGTAATAATCTTTGTTTCGCGCTTGTGCCTAAACAATTACAGATTATATGAGATAATCCAAATAAATGAGCTAAACATAATATCAGAATTCAAAATAGTACATAACATACATTTTCAACCATAAAATAAATTGCACTCAACAGTTAAAAAAAAGAAACAATTCTGCGGATCGAAAATGTATTTAACTTCTGGGCACATCCTCTAAAAAAATGGCAATACCAAAACAGAAGCCATTCTCCCTTTTTTTTATCACTGCTCATATATAAGCAATAAGATGAAAAGTGCAAAGATATTGTGAAGTTCAGTGACATGAAGACTTACATTTATAGCATGCAGATGCTTTGGAACTGTGTATATGCAAACTTTGTGGAACTCGGCTAGAAGATAATCCATTGCATCTGGTACCTGAGCATACACAGGCATACCATATGATCAAAAAATGAATGTATTTAATTTGGTAATTATTATTAAAAGTGCATTAAAAGATAGAGTGAAATGTGAAATATGGAACTGATAATCATCATGTTAGTCTTGCAAAGATTGCACGAGTCCTAAGCCATAGGAAATAGGAAAATTCGCATCTTCCTAGCACTACAAGGATGCAAATTTCAGATGGCAAATTGGCAGCATACGTTTGACAGAATGTCTACAGTGGCCCTGTGTTCATCAGCATTAAGTGACACATAGAGGTTAAACCTTCCACTGTTCATCATTATCATATTTAAGGACACATAACACCCTTTCTCCTGCTGTGAGGTTACATGTTATCATGATTGCATATAAGCAGTATGTGATCTGAACATTTCATGTTTAAGTGAGATGGTAGGAACAGTTTCAACTTTTAAAATTAACATAAAATAAACATAAAACAATTGTTGTCTGACTTCCGTTTCACACAATTCAAGCTGAGCTGTAATGTAAGCAATAAATTTTAAGGCCAACTAATTTTAAGAATCAAAATAACTTCTGCTAACCAAGACAGCAACATGCAAACTTGTGCCTCCAGAAATATCGAAGGTATGTACCAAACTTACATGAAAGAACTGTGAATGAAGTATTTGTTCAGAAAGTTAATAGAATTTTGGTCAACTACAATACAATGTTGGCTATTAACAGCAACAAACTAGCAATTGAAGGAATTCATTCATTCAATAATGAGTAGTGACTAATAACACCCTATGTAAAACAAATACCTGGTTAGAAACTAGTAGCATGACATATCCACAAGCAAAAGCCAAATTTCCAAAGGTTTTGTCCTTTGTATTTCTACTCTTGACAATTGAAATAATCTGCAAAGCAATATCAGGTCCATATTTAAGTAGATAAATACTAAGTAGACTTTCAATATGTGAGAAAATGAAGGACAAAGCATAGGCTTATATAGTCAACTAGATAAGAAGGCCAAGAAATCCTAATCAGGTATGATACAGCACCCTTAAGATCATATTCGTGGTTATATAGCAAGTAATCTCAATAGTAAAATACCATTTAAAATAATTGAAAATTATTATGCTCAGTTGTTTGTATAAACGCATAGGCCCACAGCCCCACACTATTCAAAATGCTATCCTTTTATAATTTGTGTCATAAGCAATACAAATACCCGTTACTACAAAATACAGAATTTGAGTTCATGGAGAAATCTGCTCCATTCTGCATTTTTGATGGTACTACTTACAACCAAATGCTACTACAAATCTACAATACACCTTGCTACTCCAGATGTCGTCCTATAATATGTTCTGGTTAAAAAAAAAAGGTTCGTCCTTTGATACATGAAAGGTATCTACATTGAACACATGAAATTGGTATTATGACTAGGTTGTAGGTTCATAATGAAATATACTCACAAGTCACAATATATGAAATTTGTCATTTGTAATAGCATATTCTGATAGAAATTGGCAGCTGAAGTACGAAATGACTTCGATTTGGAATCGGAGATATAAATTTTACAAAGCAACAACAGATGTTTCATTGGAAACAAAATTGAAAATAAGGATAGCAGAGTTGTATCAATTTCTTTTATCCTTGGATATGCTAGTTTCACGTTAACACAAAACAATAAATTAGTTGCTTATTAAGTTAGTACTCCCTCCGTTCAGAAATATAAGACCTATAGTTTGAATGGTCTTGTTCAAAAATATAGAGCTTGCATGTAGATTTAATGAGGTTTTTCCTACTATACCCCAGTATCTAAGTCATTTTTATTCATACCTTTCTTAATTTCACCAACCTTAATCCTTGTACAAAATCAAAATACGCATTATATTTCTGAACGGAGGGAGTAATTCATAACACCCTAGTCCCTACCAGACCTCTCACAATTGTAGTGTAGAATGTACAGCTTTGTGAAAAATAAAATGGAAACAGCCAACAATTTCAGTAACTAAGGGGCACTGCCTCCGGTAGCAAGAATTTGCTGATGCTGTAAACGGTAAACCACGCATCTCCTGATGCTGATGTAAAAATAATTCTGCTGATGATATTCCAGGACCCAGAAGCTCCAGAACTGATCCATGAGATACTGAAAAGTTAATTATGCAAAAACGAAATAATGTGTGATTATCTGGTTTAAACAGTGCCAGGGTTTGGGAAACTAGAACCGGGCCTAAAACTGGAGCCAGCCTGTTTATATTTTAGACTAAAATATAAACTTAGTTCACTATTTTAGCCTACAAGTTTCAGATCTCGGCCTACAAACCACCTTCCGGCCCACAGTTTTTTGGTGCGTGTTTTCTTGAAAATTCTCAAATTAAAATGACTGGAGCATATGTATTAGGCACTAATATACACACTCCATCTGAAATTTTATTTGTCTAATAAATTAAATAATGTGTACATTTACTAGCTATATATTCCGTCAGGGAGAAATGAATACACGATTAATGAAAAAAAACTTCAGTAAGCTTAGCCTTTACATCAAGGGGTAGAGTGCCACCATTACTAGTGTCACTTCATACACCGGTGTGTGTGTTCAGAAAAGAAAATAGCAGCTCCGATAAAACACACCATCTAGAATATAATAGAAAACTATGTAAATACAGCAAATCAAGTAGTAATACCATGTTTCCCCCCAAAATAAGGTACTAGTGTCATTTTGCCAGCTAAAATACATATGACCCAAACTACAGAAAAGGTATTTCCTGATGATTTTCATGTTTCATAAAGCAAGTGAGCTTAAATTTATATTTGCAACTCTCCATACTTATGTAGCACCAATCCTGAAAATAGTCATTATGATCATGCTAGACCCCTGGACTTGTTTGATATTCAAGACATATATTATGCTATTCTTTTGAAAAAGAAGATAGAACAGTTAAAAAAGTAGCTACCTTGTTTGCAAATAAACGGCAAGCAATTGGGCGGGGACAATCCTGTCCATCTAAAGCTTTAGTAAGCTCACTAGCCCTTGCTCTGAAAGGAATGATTTAGAAGTAAGAATCCAAGTTAAATAAATGGTCAGATGAAATATTCACCTACAAAAAACAACAGATATGAACAAAACATAACTAGTATCTTCTAGGGAGCGTATCAAATGGAGGAAAAAAGAGGATGAGTGAACAATAAATCATAACTATAAACATCGTCGGTATGGTCATGAAATCGACAGCAGTAGTAGCATGCATCCACAACTTTGAGTTGCCTATCTGGAATTGAATAGTACATTCTAATGGGCCATGTCAGATAAACATGAACTTGCATTGGGAAAGTGATGATAAACAATGCTAAGTCATTCTGGTGGCATCTTGATCCCATGATGGAGTCTTATGTAGTCATAACAAGCAATGATGTAACATGCTTTCCAAACCATATCGGAAGTGCTACAATCTATAGTGATCTTCTTGCCACTGGAAAAAAAACACAACCTAGACCCTCAACTTTCTATAAAAAATAAAGTAGAGCTTTCGCTTTTGAGGAGAGTATTGAAGGGCTTCCCTTCCCTTCAGCGAGGAGATCTACCACTTGTTTTAACTATGAATAACAGCCTATCTAGTATCTACCACATTTGACATTTCTGTTACTGTCAACCAACAATCAACAATAGAGACAAGCATTTTTCTTGGAAGAAACAAATTCTTGGTAGTAAACAGTATAGAGCCAAGGCAGCCAAAACATAAGCTAGTTCACTATTCTAAGAGACTAAGACACAACTGTTTCCACTATTCTTGTCCAAAGTGATTCAAAAACATTTGCGATGAGGACCCCGCATCGTCACCTCTGATGGCAAAAGGTGCACATAACACAAAGCCATGATGTCTATCAGGCTTATTTTAACAACTTAAACATGACAGCACAATGCAGGATGATTAGGAGGGAACAATATGTAACACCCAAAACATTGAAAATTACTTCAACCTGGATGACTTACAAACATGCATTCTTAAACGGTTGTCATATCTTGAAAATATGGCATTTAACTGGATGATTCTTCAAGTTTATATGTGCCCTTATCAACTCAGTTCACAGTGGTCACAGTAGTGTAGCTTTCTTGTATTTTACATGTCCTTATTCGCATTGAGGTATATAGTATGTAAGAAGTAGATAAAAATATGTAGGTCACAAATTCACCTGACACTGTCAGTAGTTGGCATAAGTTTACTAATGGATTTTGCGATTTGCCGGTCATATTTGCTAAACTCCTGCACGATATAACATGATATAAGTCAAATACAGGTTAGCAGCATGCTCTTATATAGGACAGAGGCTAACATATGGCAGAATAATGGCAACCAGGAAACGATCTGACGAGGTCATCACTCATCAGAATTATCAAATAAACCAAATTGCAGCAAGTTGTTCAAAATTGCAATTGAAGATATAGATGTTTCAACAGAAAATAAGACCTTGCTGAGATTAATGTTTGCTGGCACTTGATCATGTAAGGCAAGCCTCCGTGATTCTGCTGCTAATGCAGAATTATTGGCAAAAACTTTGATCCCTGGTATAAATAAGTCAATTAATTATAATATTACAATCCCTATAAATCAAGCTACAAGCTTACAATAGATAGCCAATGTAGTTTGGAAATTAACAACAAGCATAGATAGTAATACTTAATACAAAGATAAGAAATGGAATAATTGATGTAGTAAACATGTATGAATGTGCAACACAGTGCCAGAATTTTCTTTTCCTTTTATTCTGGGTGTGTGCTTTGAGCACACAATGTGTGTTTCACACAAGCTCTGCTCAATCCTTAGCATAGTTCTTAGATCCCAATAAACTAGATTTTAATAATACAAGCTCACACCATAGTTACCAGAAATGTGGTTCGTTCAAGTCGCGGTACAGGATTCAGGTTCACGGGTCACCACTTTTTCTTCCAATTTCCACTACGAACACAAATCGTGTATCATAAACCAGTTTGGGTTCGATGAATCCAGTTCATGATTTGGAGTTTACAGCGACTATGGCTAGTACATTGCAATTTTCGTATCTTGGGTCAGACCAATATAACTTGTGATAGTAGTGTACACCACTATCTTCATTTTAAGTAAACAAAACACAATCAATTTTGGTTAGTTCAGGGGCTGAAGATGGGCTTTGCATAGTTGAAAATCAGTTATGGAACATGGATGAGAATCCATCTGACAAGTTTTAAAATACAAACTGATGTACCAAGATCATTAGCATTTCCATGTAAAAATTTTGGAACAGCCATAATGTTTTCATATGACATTTATGGCTGTAAATGAGCCATAGCCCATAAGTCCCATAAACTAAAATATATATAGGAAAAATCAGAAGCTTAGTCCTTCAATTTATTTCTTGAAATTAATGTGCAGCATTTGATGTTCATAAGCTTTGCATTATCAGATGTTCATAGGCTTTGCACCATCTGATGTGCATACTCATTTATACACAATTCCAGTCCAATTTATATAAACAAAGTGCCAACCCAACTGGTACTTTTTTATGAAAAGCACAACTAATATTACTAATTTTCTATGAAATGAATTTAACAGGACAAACTGACTACAGTATAGAAGGAGCCACATGATCCTACTAAGTGCATCAATCACCAGAACTTCAGAACAGCTCCATCAATAACTGTACAAATATTAACTTTGCAAATCAGTTCTGTAGAAGCGAGCAATACCTTGTAATCCTGATTTAATTTCGTTCTTGTTTACCATTGTTGCTCCTGCAACACTATTCTGAGAAATCTGGCCAGATGTGGAAGCCGCTCCTTCCCTCAATTTAGCAGCTTCCTTTTGAGCAGCCTCATATGCTGCTTTCTGTGCTTCAGCTGCTAATTTTGCAGCTGCCTTCTGCCTGGCCTGCATCATAGTTCATGAACTTTCAGGTTAACAGCAAAGGCATTGAAGTGATACCAGTGAAGTAAAGAAAAATCGTTGTCTGGAAAAAAATGGTAGTAAAAATATTCTCACAACAGGCATAACTGAAGGAAAAAGCAAAACAATCAACAAAATTTTAGATGCAATCAAACCCAATGAAACTCGATAGTCAACTTTGATCCATACCAACCCCACAGTCCCATATCAACATTACAACAATGAACTATGCCCCCAAAATATCAAATCATGTGTAGAAACAGATCAAGTGAGCAACAAATCTGGGCAAGCTAACCTCTGCTTCTTGTCTGGCTCTTTCCTGCCTTATTTTCTCTTCCTTGATGGCTTGCTCCTTTCTTTTAGCTTCTTCAAGAGCTGCATCATCTCTTATTCTACGTTCTACAATCTGGGATTTCTGCTCATGATCCCTTTGGACAATAGACAAGTGTTTATCGAGTTCTTCTGCACTACAAGAAGGCAATAAGATAACATGACACTGGATCCAACAAAAGATTATCAGAAATTAAAAGTATTACAAAGCTGTACAACATAGATCCTGTGAGGTCGTGACATGCAAAGGAGAGCAATCTATCTACAAACCCTAACAAGCAAAGTCTATGAAATATTTTTTTATTTAGGAATCTGAAAAATGAATTGAAATGTAAAGCTTTAAACCAGTGTTGTGAAAAAAGGTATGCGCTCGACGGACGGACATGGTATTGCTAAGCAATTAATCGCAATACGGGCAATTAATCAGAATTTAACGGACGATTATGCATTCTAATTAATATATTTATTTACATTTCAAATTAATTATAAATATTTTAGTTACCTAAAGTTATTGTAAATTATCACTCCACAAAACATGTTTTACATTTCATTGTTTATACTTCATTCAAAAGGTACATACTATGAACACTATGATACAATATTATAAACTAATTTATCATACTTAGTGAATAAAAATAAGCTATTTTCGTGATTAAACGGAAAAACGAATGATTAATCGGATTATGCAGTTGATTAATGAGATTTGACGGCTGATTAAAACGGTAAACAGTTGATTTGTCGGTGTAATCGGCTGAGTACATGTTCACACCCGTTAACTAGCCTCCGTACATGCTAATTGTGACGAAGTGGTCGCCGTCACTGACTTAACGGGCGTTTAAACGGCCGTTAAGAGCATTTTTCACTACACTGCTTTAAACAATGCAATAGGCAGATATTCTAATATCAATACACAGAGCTGCAAAATTAGTATAATCATATCACAGATAGTTTAACAGAACACATTCATAAAACAAGAACACAAATGGCATAGTTGAAAAAAATGACATGTGTTAGTTGTTATAAAATGACATCAAGACATCAATAGAAGATTCCTTAGGATGCTAAGGTAGATATGGTACCAAAGTGAACAGATTAGATAATCAAACATTGTTGTGGACAGTCAAGCACCTTAGGTCTCATACTCTCATCATTTGGCCAAACACCGCACTACAAGCACTGAATACTTGTATATTATATATCACACAATTCAACCAGTCGTAAGCAAGAAACAGCAAACTCATTTCATAAATTATTACGATATGTACTTGAATGACGATGTTAAGGAAGTTGTGTAATATGTCAAGGGTGCTATGGGTAGTTAAGGAATTGCAGTCTAGTCTAGGGTTTCAATATGTCAAGGGTGCTATGGGTAGTTAAGGAATTGCAGTCTAGTCTAGGGTTTCACTCATGTACACTATATATTAGCCCCTTGGGCTTTTGCAATAACTAACTATTCAGCCCCAATTTCTCTCTTCTCCACTGAACTTAACAGATGACACATCAGACATGAATTTTCTCCTTGCTCGTATAAGTAGCACTTGAACAAATTATGATGAGGGCTATAGTAAATGGTGGAAGCAATACCAAGTAGTGTACGGAACTAATAAACTTAGCACCATATTGAAGGAAGAGAAATAATTAATAACTACATACATTTTTCTCTGGAAGCGGACATCTAGCCTTCTGTCTATCTCTTTTCTTGATTCTGCGTATTTCTGAAGTCCAGCAAATGCAGAAATTGTTCTCTGGATTTCATTTTGGTGGCATGCCTCCAATGCAGCTAGCTTGCTTCTAACTTCCTCCTGAAGAGCACATATTATATGTGAAGAAAACGAACAATTTAAAAATATTAAAAGAAGGGTTGTACCACAGTCATCAAAGCAAGACAAAACCACAATTGAGAATGTTTAAACTCGCTAAAAGCACATAATGAACGTTGTTCCATCAGCAAAGAAAAATGTCATCACAGAAATATATGTCTAGTACACTGCATTTTTATACTTTCTGTAGTAGTATCACATAAAACTTTTAATAGCTTGACAATATTGTTAAAATCCTGGAGAAATTCTGTACTCTGTAAGCAAGCTATAATCCAGTATGGGAGTTTTTTTACCCAAAAGAAATGCCAAGAAATGTATGGATTATGTAGAATAAGCATATCAGCATCTGCTAGAATAATATTTTAGTGCCAGGATGCAATAGTTAGCAATTTAATTCTTTTGCATCCCTGTTATTTTGCTTTTTGGATCTCAATCTTCAATTTGATGCAAAATTAGTCCTGTATTTGAAGATTCTGCTTCAAGTAGCACATTAACAAAAGTGTGCTCTTCTTTTTCTTGCAATCTCATTATCCAAATTATGTTCAAAATCTAGGGGCACGTTACTATCCATCAATATCAGTATGGCATCTTCGGTAAGCATAAAGGTTGAGGAACCAACGGGCTCCATTCAGGAATTCATACAGCATAAGTGTATAACATTAGCCAGATAAAATGATAGTGATCACCTAAAAGGTCATTGCAATACACAAAGCTTTGCAGAAATAATAAGGTTGATTCGCACAGCACAACTAATGATAACCCTAAACTGCAATGAGGACAAACGACAAAGATTCAATGGTCTATTACTAACACATCAAAGCAAAATTATCACATAAGTAATGTGTTTATTTGAGAAAGGAATAACCGGGTAGAATACCCAGTACACACCTGAACTTTGAGATGATGCTTGCGTTCCAACTCAAGCAGAATGCTCTTCTCTAGGCAACTTTTCTCCATCAGGTGGTATGGTGCAACCCTGCCATCTAATTCATCCTCTGAATCTCCAAAATCACTAGGAAGCAACAATAGGTAGAAAGCTTACAAAAATATACCAAAACTCAATAGGCAGACTTCTACAGTTTGCAAAAAAAAAAAAAAAAGCTTGGACTCCATAGCTAATGGCTCAATGGTACCCTTATGCTTCACAAATTTTCCTAAGATTAAAGGCAGTACAAGCATATGCCCTGTCGCCCAAAGCTTAACAAATGTTTGAAGTCCAATTCTTCATATAGGGCAGCAATTGATCCGATGAGATTGACAAACCGTGACACACAAATTTCATGAAAATGGAACTACAGGGACCCAAATTACAGTATCACATTCTCACCTGGACTCGAGATCATTACATGAGAACCTAGCTCCGTTGGCCACAAGACCTCGGGCCTCCTCATAACTATTATCGTCGTCTTCCTCTTCCGTATCGTCTTCCTCCTCAACCCGCATCACAAAGGCCTTCTCCCTCGCGCTGCCACCGCTAGCCCTAAATTAACCAAACAAAACATGTCGAATCAATTGTGGCGACAAATCACTAAGGCTCAGCAGCAACAACATAAGCGAACGAGCGAAACTGCAAGAGAGATGAGAGATACCACTCCGGCGGCTGCTTGAGAGGCGTGGGCGGCGCGGCGCGGCGGTTGGCCTCGAGTGCGTCGAGCTCAGCGAGGACGTCACCGAGGGTGCTCGGGCGGGGGTCGAGAGCCCTGGGGCACTGCAGTTCCACGCGCGCGAAGCCCCTGCGAGGAGAAAGGCAGCGTGCCGGCATCGAGAGGAGACTAAGCCGGGAGAGAGAGGCGGCGTCGAGGGCGTCGAGAGGAGAGGGGAGGCAGCGGCGTCGCGTCGAGAGGAGACTGAGCCGAGAGACCTTCGCGTGAGCGTTGAAGCGATGCGCGCTATACACGGACGCGTCCTTCGTGGGCTGTAGTTTGGGCCAGATAATTTATTAAATGCGATGTGGCTGTTTGCGTAATATTTTTATGAGAAAATGTAATCTTTGTCATTCTAAACATTGCATCTTTAATTTTTACCACTCTAAACATCATAATACAATATTTACCACTCTAAACAATTACCACTCTCACATTTGCCATTTTACCTAGCTAATCTCATTTTCTCCTTTTCTAAATTAATTTGGGCACTGGAAATGACGGTTCTACCCTCGCTTCGCTAATTAATCAGATTGCACTGAAAATAATTAATTGATGCCTCTTAAAACAATTAATAATACATAGATAAAAGAGGAGTGTCTTTGTCAGTACAAAAAGGCTGATAGCTAGTGATTCTGTTCTCTTTATAAGGTAGCATCATCAAATTGAAAAATCAAGGAATAATTGGCATTTTTTGTATGGACCATCGAATTTCTAAATTGAGGAGTGGCAAATATCCAAGTGCCCCAAAAATTAAAGGGCATGGATTTATCTAGATAATTACAAGGAACATGGATCCTATACTTTTTGTTTACAGGGTTGAGAAATCTCAGCTTCTCTTAGGCATACGGCATGCTACTAGGCCCCAACCAGCTTTGTCTTCTTCAGTTTTATCGAGTGACAGCATGCACATTGGGATTCTAGCTGCAGCAGCCCGTTTACTATTTTCTACAATCCAAGGTATTGCAGTTGTTACTTGATATCCCATATGCACTCTCTGCTGCCATTCAGGACGATGAATTCATGTATTCTTTGGATAGGGTGAGCCCATCAGAATTTGTCATTCCTTTAGCAAAATATAACAAGGCTCTACAGTGGATGGTTATGCAGCAGGATCCTCAGATGCTAACAGCTACTGCCCGAGCTATGCAGTCGCTGTACTTGACCTCCAACACATTGGCTTTGCAGGATGGGATGGACAGTAGCAATGAAGACCTAGCAAAAAGATTGAATATACAGGCCCAAAATATTACTTTACCTAACTTACAGGTTGGTTCAAAAGTGGATCACCCTGTAATGGTTCAACATCAACAGCAGCCTCACCAACTATCACAACAGCAGCAGCTTTAGCCATTGCAGCAAAGTTCTGTGGTTCTACAGCAACAGCAAGCCCATTTGCTTCAGCAGAACGCCATTCACTTGCAGCAGCAACAAGAACATCTCCAACGACAGCAGTTATAGCCACAACAACAGATGAAGGCTGCTGCAAGTCTGCAGTCAATACCATTGTTGCGAACGGTTTGGAAGGACAATTCAAGCCTTTGCGTCAGATCAGAAATAAGAGGATACTCCAAAACCACAAAGATTTGATTAATTAGCGAAGCGAGGGTAGAATCATCATTTCCAGTGTCCCAAATTAATTTAGAAAAAGAGAAAATGAGATTAGTTAGGCAAAATGGCAAATGTGAGAGTGATAATTGTTTAGAGTGGCAAATATTGTATAATGATGTTTAGAGTGGCAAAAATTGAAGAGGCAATGTTAGGAGTGGCAAAGATTGCATTTTCTCTATTTTATTGGGTTAATAATGGGTTTACGGACAACTCGTGACTAATTTTATTCTTAGCGTGGGTCCTAATCGTCCGTTGAAAAGGCAAAGCTTCTTGCGTGTGCATATTAGAGCAAGTCCAACCCACCCCCCTAAACTTCTCCCTATCTTAAATTATAAGGAGAATTAGAAAATGTGAGTTAGAGCATATTAGAGCAAGTCCAATCCACCCCTAAACTTCTCCCTATCTTAAATTATAAGGAGAATTAGAAAAATGTGAGCTTCAACCCAACCCTTATAAAGAACCTCTATTCTAAGGAAATCTCTTCTCACCCCTATATCTATGGGTTTTCTCCTTCCCCTACTATTTTCTTCAACATTTTTTTATTTGTTATTTCTATTTTTAGTAAATAATTCATGGGTGCAAAGTAATAATAATGTTTAGATAAATAATAGGGGTGAATAATAGGGAGTGTGGGTTGGAGACAAATTTGATATAGGGTGTCCCTAATTTTTACACCACCCCTAAATAAGTGATTTAGAAGAAAAATATAGGGGTTTAGGTTGAAGTTGCTCTTAGCATTTGCCCCTCTATATTCGTGGCTTCATGCCCCCTCGCAAGCATCATCCCGCTTTGAAAACAAAGGCCAGATGTAATGTCTGAACTCTCAAGCACATGGCTTAACAAAAGGTGTGTGGGATTTTTTTTTTGTCTTATTTTGATCCATTTCTAACCTAGATCTATGTCGATGGATCAAAATTTTAGCCGAAAATATCGGTCTGGAATGGACACACCAAACAAGGCTGAGAGATGATACTGAATTCTCCGCGTTATTAATATTCACATAATTTGTTACTAACGTAATCGTCCGTACGTAAGAGTTTCTTTGAAAAAACAAACTATTGTTGTTCCTAATGCATCAGCCTAATCAATACCATCCAATGTGTGGTATTTGCACCCCGCAGATGAACAGGAACTTTCTCAACTTATGTCTCAACGCGTCACGGAAGCCGCCACCGCAGAAGGCCAATAACCAAACACGCCCTAACCTCTGTACTCTCAACGCAGCCCAGCTAACAGTAGCGAAACTTTTATTCAGTGGAACTGCCAACTTTTGGACGAGTTCCTTGTGCCGCTGCGCACTGTGCATGCACATGGCGCGCTCAGCTGCTTCCCAGAAAGTTTAGGCAAACCGGACCAGCGCAAGGCTTCTAGTTAGCCAACATCGGTGATGTTCTTCAGCCCCCACTCCAAAATATTACCAACTTCAGTTGGTACGTGGTCGATCGGCGAGGTCGTCGTGATTCTATATTTCTGTCGTCGTGCTCCAACTTAATTGTCACCAACCTCCTCCGGTTTCTTTTTACCCCGGGAATAATCCAGATGCGAAGTAGGAGCGCAGCACTGATCTCATTACCACGCATCACCTCCTCGCGTAGCAGCACGGCAGAAACTTCTCCGCATAGCTGTCGATCGATCTCCATGGCAATGCGCCACACCATGGGGTCTTCTCTTCGGTTCGTTGTGTGCCTTGTGGCTGTGTTTGCCGGCTGGTACCGCGAGCAGGCGACGGCCGTGACGCTTTCCACGTCGTCGCGGTGGATCGTCGACGAGGCCGGGCACCGGGTGAAGCTGGCGTGCGTCAACTGGCCGTCGCACCTCGAGCCGGTGGTCACGGAGGGGCTCGGGAGGCAGCCCGTGGACGCCATCTCCAAGAAGGTGGCCTCCCTGGGGTTCAACTGCGTCAGGTTCACCTACCCCATCGCGCTGGCTACCAACGCGTCGCTGTCGTCGCTCACCGTGCGGCAGTCGCTCCTCGCTCACGGCCTCGTCGAGACGATAGGCGCCGTCGAGGTCAACAACCCCGGCTTCCTCGGCCTCACGCTGATCGACTCGTTCAAGGCAAACCATTATTAAATTCTCTGAGTTGCTCCTGTTGCGCTCTTTGAAAAGAAAAAAAGAAAATTGCACAAATTCTAAAGCACGGGTGTGCGCGATGTAGGCTGTGGTGGACAACCTTGGGGAGAACAACATCATGGTGATACTTGACAACCACGTGAGCAAGCCGGGGTGGTGCTGCGGCGACGACGACGGCAACGGCTTCTTCGGCGACAGGTACTTCGACCCTGACGTCTGGGTCGAGGGGCTGAGCAATATGTCCGCGCTGTTCGCCGACGCCCCCAACGTTGTCGGCATGAGCTTGCGGAACGAGCTTCGGGGCCCTAGGCAAAACCCTGCAGATTGGTACAAGTAAGTTTCTTAATTTCACCCTTACACATTTACACCGTAGCAACATGCAATGCCAATCGCCCCATGCAAGCAGATGCAACTCACAGCGGAGTTTGCAACGTTACTGCACCGGCAGGTACATGCAGAGGGGCGCGGAGGCGGTGCACGCGGCGAACCCGAGGGCGCTCGTGATCATGGGCGGCCTGGGCTACGACACCGACCTGTCCTTCCTCGGCGCGAGGCAGGTGGACGTCAGCTTCGTGGGGGAGAACAAGCTGGTGTTCGAGCTGCACTGGTACAGCTTCTCGGACGCTCGCGCGTGGGAGGCGGGGAACGCGAACGAGGTGTGCGGCCGCGTCGCGCGCGACCTGGTGCGTCGGGGCGGGTTTCTGCTCGACCGGGGCTTCCCGCTCTTCCTCAGCGAGTTCGGCGTCGACTTCCGCGGCGGCGCGCTCAAGGACGACCGATACTACCCGTGCGCGGCCGCCGTGGCCGTGGAGCTCGACCTGGACTGGGCGCTCTGGGCGCTGCAGGGGAGCTACGCGCTGCGGCAGGGCGTGCCGGGATGGATGAGGTGTACGGCGCTCTCGACTGGTCCTGGAGCAAGGCTCGTAACGAGACCGCGCTCGCGAGGATTCAGTCGCTGCAGAGGCCACTCCGAGGTCAGTGCAACCGCTCTGCTCTCAATGCTAGCTCCTCCAATGGCGTTCTCGCATCATCGCACTTTGCATGTAGTCGTCGTGCGTTTCTGACACGTATTGGTGCATGTAGGGCCTGGCTACGACAACGCGCGGTCGTACAGCGTGCTGTTCCATCCGCTCACGGGGCGCTGCGTGGTGAGGGGCGCCGCAGCGGCGCCGCTGGAGCTGGGTCCGTGCGACGAGACAGAGGCGTGGGCGTACGAGCAGCCGGCGTCGACGCTGGCGCTGAGGGACGCAGGGCTGCCGTGCCTGAGGGCCGAGGGGGCCGGCCAGCTCGCGCTGCTCGGCGGCGGCTGCGGCGACGCGCTGTCGACGTGGCGCCTCGTGTCGGACTCGAAGATGCACGTGGCCGTCAACGCGACGTCGTCAGCGACGAGTGCGGCGGGCGGCGAGGACGGCTTGCTGTGCCTGGACGTGGGCGCGGACGGCAGGAGCATCGTGACCAACCCGTGCCGGTGCTTGCGCGCGGACGGCGGGTGTGACCCGGAGGGCCAGTGGTTTAAGCTGGTCACGAGCACGAGGAGCGTCGTGCGCAGGGTCACGCATGCTTAGACGGCTAGACCACCAGGCCACGTGGTTAGCTGGTCGGGTCGGGCCGGGTCAGAGTCGAACTAGGCTATTATGATGGGTGGGATTGGTTTATCGTCTAGAAGTAGATGGTCGTACGATGAGAGTTGGCTTCTGCTGAAGCGTGCTTAATTAGTTAGTAATTGCCAAGTTTGCATAGGATACAGGTCCTCTAGGATTATCGGTAGAAATTGGTTATTGAGCTACAAAATAACGTGTTGCTTGCTATATACTGCTCCCTAAATCGTTGTTGTCAAGCGGTAACATGAATAGTATTTAACATCTTACTCCCCGAATCCTGGATTCGAGATGTATAGACACACCAACTAAGGCCTCATTTAGAATACGGAAATTTGCACGAAATAATTTCTAAGCAAAAGGGAATATATACTCTAATTGTTTGGGGTTAATTATCTACGAAATTAGAAGGATACACCATGTGTTGTCGCGGAAATTTGTAAAAATCAATTTATTGGCTTTAATGTTTGAACAATTCAAGATGAAACATGATGGCCATAAAAGAATTAGAAGATAATGTAAATAAGGGAACTGTCGACGATTCGGAAACCGGTCCTCCGCCAAGTTTACTTGTTGAATGAGGGATTAACTTAGGGCCCCTTTTTCGCGGGGGGTATAGCGTCCGAGGTCTTACCGAGCTACGGATCGAAGTGGCCAAGACAAACGTAACGAGCAAGGGATCTCCTTTTTTATCTGGTTCAGGCCTCTCGCAAGGGAGATAAACAACTCTACGTCCAGTAGTTGCACTGATGTGTGAAGATGGACTACAGGTGCTACGTACAAGTGGAGATGGGAGATGAAATTGAACTCAACCCCAATCCTTCGCACAGGGAGGTATTTATAGGGGATTACAGGCGACAAAGCATTCATTACAGGGGGCGTTCTACTATTCGGACGTGGGCTGTTTCAAGCGCCTCACGGTGCAACGCGACGTAAGTGCGATGGCGCGATGGCGACGCGAGACCATCAGGCGTCCTCGATTCTGTCTAAAACCTTCGAGCCGTCACGATTAATGCGCCGCCTCGTGAGCCGTGCGGCTTTTAGGCGGCTCGAGGTCCTCTCGGTCGGACAGTCGCTAGGTCGAGGACTCCCGAGCGAGTATGCTCGGGGGTGAGCATGGCGGTTGACGGGGGACAGCCTGAAGGTCGGGCGGCCCGAAGACTTTTCTTGGGGGACGAGGCCCGAGCAAGGACATGTCCGGGACCGTCGGGGTGCGATGGTCGTCTATAGGGAATATCTAACCCCCGACAGGAACATTTATGACACTCAGGCCTTATTTGGGAGGCCTATTTTCAGCCAAAATTTATGTAGATGGGTCAGAATTTCAGGCTAAAATCCCGGCCCATCCATAGGGATTCTAACCGGGAATAGTCTCCCAAACAAAAACCTCAATTTTCATCCAAAAATTGTGAACAATAAGAATGATATGGCTACATAAGAAAATAAATAAATGACATTAATTGTAGTCAGTGAGATTACTTGCCTAGTATATATAGATTTATATAGGAATCATGACTTCTAGACAGGGCCTAAACGACGAGCATCTGAAATTAATATTGTTAAGTGATTCGTTTGTAAAGATATTGTTTGGTGATACGTTGTAAACCTTGGATGTCACATGTAACGTACATCCAAACTTGCTGTTTTCCTTCTGTTCGATGCAAGCTGCCACTAGGGCTGGCTATCGAGCCAGCTCGGTTCGGATTGTGCAAGCTCGTTTAAAAAGTGGTTTGGCACAACTTGGCTCTTTTAAGCTAACGAGCTCAAAACTCAACTCGACTCATCTCGACGAAAAACTTGAGCTGCTCGTGAGCAGCTCACAAACCACGTCAATTTAGATGAGATGAGTTGAACTAAACCAAGTTATATGAGTTATGGTAATTAATAAGAAGCAAATTACATAGATATACATTAATTTAAATATTTTGCTAATCAATTTTAAGTGGTGAAAGAACATATCAAAATGAACAACAATCATAAGCAAAAGAAAAGGGGTTTACTAGTTACTTCCTGCTCCGGAATTAGCTAGAAAAATATGTTTGAAATTTTTTCTCTTGTAACTCCTCAAATTTTTTTCAGAATTGGCCCTTAGGCCCGCAAAAACTGCACCCGGGAAGCGGGTCACGACATGCAATGGACTAGGGGTGCTATAATGTCACGACACAACAAGTGGCACTGCAGCACCCCACACATCGGTTCTTGGCAAAAAAAAAAGAAAATAGCGTGCAGTGGACTAGAAGTGCTGCATGCTACACTAAATTTCTTTTTTTTGTCCGAAGGCTAGTTATGGGAAAAAATACATTTTAATTTTATTAGGTTTTATAAATGCATTATATTAGAAAAAATTACACAACGGTTAGTTCTGGAAAAAATAATTTTGTGGGTAGTTTTGAAAAAATTGCACGTCGTACCACAAATATTTTAAGGATCCATATTCTACGGAGGGGTATAATACAACACAATATATTTGAGGGAGGCTAGTTCTTGAAAAAACATATTATAATTTTATTAGGTTTTATAAATATATTTGATGGAGGCTCGTTGCATGCCGTGAGCTGCACTTTCCAGGTGCGGTTTTTGCAGGGCAGGGGCCAATTCTAAAAAATAATCCGGTGAGGGCTAATTTTTTTTAAAAAAATTAAGGTGCTACATTCATGTAGCAAAAATTTCAATATATTCAACATGAAACTCATCTTCTACTTCATGTAAACAAGTACAATAAAAAATGCGATAGATTTAGATAACTAACAAGAATAAAAATGAAATAAAACTATTAGTATGTACCACAGCAAAGAACTTCTCATAATATTGAAGAATTTTTTATCTTGCTAGAAGCACATACTAGTACCTCAACCATTGGTGAAAGCAAAGAACTCCTATAATCATCTAGGACTTTACCTCTAACACTAAAAGTTGGCTTCGAAGATAAAGTGCTAATCGATATAGTCAAGAAATCCTTTGACATGCTTGAAACAACTAGAAATCTACGGGAATTTACACTCCACCATTCAAGTAACTTAAATTTTGGGTTAGATAAATTTAGTCACCAAGCCTTAACGAGTGGCTCCTGAGTTGGCTTGAGCTCGGCTTGTTAAGGTACTGAGCTAAGGCGACTAGGCTTATTTATTTTACGAATTGAGCTCATAATGAGTTAAGTTCGAGCATGTCGCGAGCTTCGAGCTTTTCTACTGGCCCTAGTTGCCACACCACACGTAATAATGTCTGTAACTGCAGGCACGTTGACGCTGCTCATACTAACACGTTGACGTTCAGTTGTTCACCGTGAGATCAATGTGCCGGAATTCAGCGTAAACCGGCCGGTGGTACTGAAGAACCGAACACTGCATCTGAACTGAACTGATCAGCTGAACACCATACCAGAAGAATGCTTATTGATCCCCGTTCCGTGCGTATCCATCATGATTATCATTGGGGGTTTAAAGAACCCTGGTTCGTACGTACACACAATAACATCAGGATAGATGGAGTCATTGCGTGATGGGTACAGGCAACAAAGTAACAGCCCGCTCGATCCATCGACGCGTCACCCGGAAATTAGGCTTTGCTTAAAGTATTCTCCCGCCGCATTTTAGATGGACATGCATACATGCACCAGATTTCTCGGAGTATTTTTTTTTCCTGTCGAGGGAAGTAATAGTAGTACACGGAGTATATTACAGTGTTCAACACAGCAAATACATTTGATATTTTAGTCTTTGACATGCAGATGAGATCAAGTGTGGGAAAGCACAACAAACACACACAGAGAAATTCAAAGTACAGAGAGAATATGTGTATGAAGGTAATTATGTCTTATCTTATTTGGACGGCTTTCATTCGACCTTCAGAGATTTGTGTCGTATTCATTGACTGTGTAGTTCAGCTCACAGGGCGGAGCTTTCCGAGACTCTTCAGCTGTTCGGTCAGAAACCAACGTATAAGATCAAGTCTTACTTAAAATAGATATAAGAAGTTAACACCTTGATCCTAGACAGTTAGTTTTGATAGATATTATTGAAACTTGGTGCATTGTTATGTTACCGACCGGCCAAGGTGGCGTGGACCTGGTGCGGCTGCGCCCCTCCTGATCCTGAAGTTCACCATGAGGCCGTTCTTCATGTACAGCGTGGTGTTGAGCTTCGGTTTCACCTCCTGACCGGGCACCACCTCCACGGCGAACGCCTCCAGCACCGCTGCCGCCAGCGTCTTCATCTGCGTGTACGCGAACCGCTTGCCGGTGCACAGCCTAGGCCCGGCGTTGAACACCACGTACTTGAAAGGGCTCTCGCCACCGGCGAAGGCCCCGCCCCTCATCCACCGCTCGGGGCGGAACTCCATGCAGTCCTCGCCCCACGAAGCCGGGTCCCGCCCCATGGCGTACGTGTTGTAGATCACCCGCTGGCAAGCGCGGACCACCGTGCCGTCTGGGAGCACGTCGTCCTCGATGGCCTCCTTGAAGTCGACGGGCACCGGCGGGTAGAGGCGCATTGCCTCCGTGAGCGCCGCATGGAGGTAGTCCATCTTCTTGACGTCGCCGCGGGCGGCGCGGATGTCCTCGAGGACGCGCGCCTCAACGTCCGGGTGGCCCGCGAGGAGCCAGAAGAACCAGGTGAGCCCCACGGAGCTCGTGTCGCGCCCCGCGAGGATGAAGCTGATGCAGAAGTCACGGAGGAACTCGTCGGAGTAGTCGGCGCCCGGCATCGACATGAGCCGCGAGAGGAGGTCGCAGCGGCCGTGCAGGCTCCCGATCTTGCGCAGCTCGGTTCGGCGCTCGCAGACGGTCCGCTCGGCGAACTCCCGCACGGAGTGCACGGCCTCCACGAGGCGGCGCTCGCTGCCGACGCGGAGGAACCGCTTGGCCTTCCAGACGAAGGGCGGCGTGACGAAGCGGGAGAGAGAGAGCTCCGTGGCGCGCTCGAACGCGCGCGCGAACGGCACGTCGGGGAGGCCATCAGCGAGGCAGCCGGCGTTCACCCCGAACGCCGCGGCGCAGATGTTGTCGAACGTGAACCGGAGGAGCACCTCCTGGAGGTCGACGGCGCCGCCCCCCCGCTGCAGCCGCTCGAGCAGCGGCATGAGCCGGCCGTACACCAGCTGCTCGATGGTCCTCGCCGAGAACTCGAGGAACTGCGCCGAGTGCATCTCGGCCGTGGCCGCGCGGCGCTGCGCGCGCCACGCCTCCCCGTCGGCGTTGAAGATCCCTGCCCCGAGCAGCTCCGCGAACCGCTCGCGGTAATAAGGCCCCTTGGGGTAGTTTGCGAAGTTGGCCTTGAGCACGTGCTCGACGTTTGCCGGCACGGTGGTGATGACGCCCGAGGAGCCCCCGCCCCACATGCCGCGGTACGGGAACGTGCCGCCGGCTCGCGCCAGCGCGGCGGCGCTCCAGTCGTAGATGTCGTCGAGGTGCGCGAAGAGCGTGGGGATGATGCCGAACACGGGCCACAGCATGGGCCCGCCCCGCGACGTCAGCCGGCGCACGGCCGCGCTGCAGGCGAAGAGCACTGCGGCGGCCACGGTCAGGTCGGACGCCCGCACGTACTCCTGCATGGCGCGCACCGCGACGTTCAGGAACCTACGCGCCATTACCCACGTATCGTGCACACTGCTCAGTGAGATCGCGCTCGTTGACGATGATGTGTTAGGTAGGGAGTTGTGCTTAGCACCAGTACAAGTAGTTTGTTGCGTGCAAGTGTGCTGCTAGCGAGGTGAACTGCGTGTGTTCAATTTGTGCCCGTGCTTCGTCTTGTACAAATTTGGTAAGGGGTTGCGAGGAGTGTGGCCGCTATTTATAGGGGAGTGCATGCAGCATGTCAGCGACGCGCGCGGCGCTTGACATGGACCAGTCGCGCGCGGTCTATTCGAGCCGTTGGAGAATTGAATTCGGTTTTGCCTCGGTACACCACTTTGGTGGAGAAGTTTAGGGTGCGTTTGGTTGGATATACGAGGATGAATGGGATATGATAGTACAGGATGGATGAGATGATTCTGGATGAGATGATACAGAGAAGGTATTTGGTTGCCTGAATGAAATGATACAAGATTTTGTTTGGTTATTTGGATGAAATGATACAGGATGGTACGAGATAATGTTTGGTTGGATGGATGAGATTGGATTGAGGAATGAGATTGGTTTGATGGATGGTGCGAGTGAACAATCCTGTCTAACTTGGACCGATTGGTTCGGCTAAATTTCTCGTACGGGATGGTGCAGCATCTTTTTGAAATATTCTAATAATTTGTATCACCTCATCCTGTACCCAATGGTACCATTCAACCAATCAAACGTAAAAACAGAATCAAATCCTATATAAAACGGTTCGGTTCACCCTTGTACACCTAACCAAACGCACCCTTAAGGAATCTTCCAGCCACCAGATAAGGGCAAAATTATAGTCACGATATATAGCTGATTAAAATGTGACTTGATATATGTACGCAAGAGGTAAGATTTGATCATGTGTAGCCCAATCAAGTCCGTCCAAACCCAAATCCTCGGTTTTTTTTTTTTGGATTGGTAGCTGTTTCTCTTCCTTTTTCTTGTTTGTCATGGCGCATCCGGGCGTCTGCTCAGTGCTCAGTCCCCATTTCCGTAGTAGGCTCGATCGATCGAACGCATCAAAACAAGCCACACGCACCATGGACAAAAACATAGGCCTAACTCAAATCCAAACGGACCCTTTGGAACGAGCTTTGTCGCATATTTCAAGGGAAAGGAAGGATTCCGCACGTGATCCTGAGTTGACACACACACGCAAATTTTTCAGACGGCGGTTGGCTAATCTTAATCAGAGATTGTTGTCTCCAAACAAAGAGATTGACCGTACTCTCTCCGGTCATAAATAATTGTCGTTTTTAATATCGATATAGTCTCTAAAACTCATTTTTAATCACTAATATCTATTGTAATATATTTAAAAATTTAATATCACAAAAGTACGTTTCGAGACGTACCCACACATATAATTTTTATGCATCCAATCTAAATATTTAAAAATATATCAATAGCTAAAGAATCAAAAGTTTGACTGCACGTATCTTAAAATGACAACTATTTATGACAGGAGGGAGTAGATGATATTACTCATTAGCTTTAATCCATGTCGTTACTCCTTCCGTCCAAGTCTATAAAGCTTATTTCTTCTTGTCACATAGACCAAGAAGATATTAATAACTAGATTACCCTTAATTATTATCACTAAACAATATATTCAATGCATGTGAAGAATATGATGTAAAGATGGATATTTATTTAGGTATATAGGGAACATCAAACTAATTTTATATTGAAATATAAAATATACACTGTATACATGGACAAATTCATTCAAAAAATATACCTTATAAATTTAGATGGAGGGAGCATTATGCTTTTTAGTTTCAGCTCAGGAGGGGTACAAATTATGCCTGTTTTGGATGTGAGGTCACAGGTCAGGTTAGGACTGCAATCCCCGAACGTAGTGTTACTAGTGTATTAACGTACCATGTGCTAGTGTATTAACGACCTTGATCCAACAGTCGTCACTTTTTTTTAATTAAAACAATTGTCACTTGGTAGACTGAAAAGTAACCTGTCACGCGTTTTGGCAGTTTCCCCTGCTTTCACAGACTATTTGTTTTTTAATTAAAACAATTGTCACTTGGTAGACTGAAAAGTAATTCTAACTTGGACTTACGGTCGATCTGGAACATTTTATTTGTTTATTTGTTTTGTCATTCGTTGGTGTGTAGTCTGTGAAAGCAAGGGAAACTGCCAAAACGCGTGACAGGTTTTGGAACGAAACCGGTGCCTCCCTCGTCCCGCCGGAAACAGATGACAGAGAGATCTCACATAATCTTGCCACTGATCCGGCATGTTCATGGCAGGTTTCTACAAATAGCTCGATAAGCATCCAATGGCGTCGAAAGAATTTGTGCCACCGTTCCAGAACGAAAGGAAGGGAAACCGTGGGCGGTGTTGTGTGCATGCATGCTCCTCGCTCAACGCCTTTGGCGTGTTGGGACCCCTAGCTACGCGTGTATGTAGCGTGTACACATTTACCAGAATACACACTATATATATCGGCTGGTACCTAACTGCCTATCCTTCGTTTCTAAATTGATGTTATCTATGTATATAAAAATAACCAGTAATATTTAAGGTACCTTATTCATTTTAAGGGTAAAAAATCTCATAATAATTCTAAATTCTAGAAATTCTCACATTAATCGGAAGAAAAAAAAGTATCTCCACCACTTATTTTGGTGAGACCAGTTATAACGGTGCAGATTAATCATATGTAATAAATATAATTGTATTTCAACTATTGAAAGGATCCCCACCACTTATTTTGGTGAGGCCAGATTATAACGGTGCAGATTAATTATATATAAATAGAGTTATATAACAAATACAATTCAATAATTAGAAGTAGAGTTGTATATCAAAGATAATTATATTATAATATCTAGACGCACAGTTGAGCGGGTAAGTCTGCTAGTTTTATAATACGTGTGGTTATCATTTTAGAACTTAATTTGACCGTAAATGTACACAAGAGCATCTAGACTAATTGTCACACGAAAATAACATTGGTAAATTTGTCATCGAAAGTAGTTACCACATAATTACATAATTGTCAAGTTTACTAACGAATAAAGCTACAATTAGAAATGATAGTTAAAAGTTGTGCATCAGAGACCCGGTGCTGTACGTATGCCTGTATCCAGAACCACACTAGCTGGAACTACTGTACACATGTTTATCGGAGAAGATCGATCACACAGATACATCGCCAAAATAGCAGCGTTCCGGAACGTCTGAATCGTCTACCTAGGATTTATAGGGCACTGACACTGAGCTGCATGCCAAAGATGGTCTGGGTCTGGGAGTTGCTATAGGAAAGAGAGGGTGCGTGGCGGCTGGGCAGTCCAGATAAAAATTATAGAGATATTACAGGCATATTTTTCGCTACGTCGATCAGTGCTACGCTATGAAAGACATGAAAATATAATTGAGAACACTAGAATGACTACCGGGGACGCCACGCGGTCATAGCCAATGCGCTAGCCTCGGCGCATCCACACGGTATGTCCGCCACCGGTGGCGCTGAACTGGATGGTCCAATTTACTAGAAGCTACCAGATTAAGGGGTTGTTTTGGGGTTGTGCTTTAATTGCGCTTCAGTTTTGGGCCAAAAACCCCATCAAACAGTATAATTGCAAAACAGTGGGAAACTAAGTCACAGCAAAAGCACCACACCTCTCACCTCACTCGCTCCACCTCTCCGCCTGCCTCCCTCCTCGCCTTGTCACTCAGTATAGGCGATGGCGGAGCTGTCTGGCGTGGGGCACTGGCCCCAGCTCAAAGAAAATGTTGAGTGTATATATATATATAATGAAAACAGTGTGTATATATATATATAAAACTTTGAATTTTTGACAAGTTATAAGTGTTACATATTGTACTTATTATATATTAAACTTTAAATATTAAACATTAGTAGAGATTTACTTCATTCTGAGCATGTACAATGGTATAGACAACTACTGTCTATAACAAACTAACATGTCATTTATAGACAGCGTTAGAGACAACCGATGCAATGGTATAGACAGCTTCTTCCCAGACACAACCTATCTTGATTCTCGTGCTAGAGTCGACTCTAGATTAAGAGACGACTCAATTCTCTAGATGTACCCTCTCTCATCCACATCATTTTTTATCCTACATACCATAGCTTAGAGACTTCTGATATGGACCATTGTACATGCTTTTAGGCCCCCTCCTTTAGAAATTTCTGGCTCCGCCACTGTGTATAGGTCGGCCACTGCCTCCTCGTCATCTCCGCGGCCCCGTCTCATCGTCTCCGTCCAAAAAGTTATAGATGCAGCAACCAATTTGCCAAACGACATATATAACAAGAAAAACTACAGTCGCCAGCTACAGCTACTTTATAGCCTAACAAATTAAAAACAGTTTTTCAGTCCAGCTGCGTGCATAGCGAGGCGATCTAGGGGAAGGAACGAACGTCAATGCGTGGCAGCAAATGGTAACCGGCATTCATCAGCGGTCAAGGAGCTTGGTTGCGCGGTTTCTATCGCGCCTGCCGCGTCGGTCTGCTCGTTTCGGCGGCGTTTTCCCGTGCCCGCCCCGGCTCGGCGTTGCCGTCCCGAGCGCTGAGACTGTCGCGCTGCCAGGAGAGGAAAAATAGGGGCACTGATTCGTTGAGTCCGCAACGAATGGATAGTAGCAGCGGTGCTACGCATTAACGTAGTGTCTGGTTCTTATGTGGAGTGGTTCTGGTTCAAGCCACGTTTGCCGCGTACGTCAGTCGTCACCCGCAACCGAAACTATGACTAATGACGCCAATTAGTGCAGTACACATAAATATTTGGACTTTATGTATGGATTCTATATTTGAGTATGACACCCCTTAATTAGAAGATTGAGTGATCTCTTTTTAAGGCGCCGATAATAATAGATAAGTACCTTCAGTTCAGTCTATTGTTATCTCATAAAATCTGGTGACAGGTAGTTCACAGCTACCATAAAATTGTGAGGGCCCTCCTTAGAAAAAAATTAGAAATCTTCCAACCCTTGATTTGATGGGCTATAATTAAGAGTAACCCCTCAACCATTAGATGTTACCCAATGGAGTATCAAAATCAGACTCAAAACACGACACTAGATCATTTCACACTCAGGAGATTAAAAAAATTAATGTTGAACCGTATAAACAACTATCATTAGGATGTACTCGTTTTGTTTTTTTTGTTTTTTTTTTTGCGCGAGGAAAGATGTACTCTAAATTGACCATGAGTTACTAGGAGTCTTAAGATTGATCTGTCATCAAGAGTAACTAGCAATAATAGCGCGCTACGCTGCGTCGTTCTGCAAAGGCGATAGGACCCATCGGCGAATCTATGGGCTGCTATAAACCTTCGATGAAATATGTGTTTTTTTTAGAAAACGGAAAATTTGGTCGAATTTTCGATCTTCGTATTTTTTAAATAAAATGGGTCGGTAGGACCCGTTGGTGAATCCATGGGCTGCTATAAACCTTCGATGAATCCGCGTTTTTTTTAGAAAACCACGGCTAGAACCCGTCGGCAAATCGATAAGTTGCTATAAACCTTCGACGTATCTGTGTTTTTTTGGTGATGAAAACATTTTTTCCGGGTTTTTTTTGTGGCGAAAATATTTTTTCCGGGAAAAACGGAGAAATGACTTAGACGTAAGAAGCAGGGGCATGTTTGTTATTTTTTTGGACCTATTCGTTATCCTGAAAAATTAGAAAATAGCTTGTTCGCGATTTGAACTTAACGAGAGGTTTTTCCGTAAAATACCGCGCTAGGGACCTAAACGCGATGAAAAAAATATCTTCGTCTCACAAAAAATCGCGAAGGACCTATTCGTAATGTGCAGAGACCTATCCATAATTTGAAGAAACGGATGGGTTTTTTCGCAAATGTCGCAAAGTGACAGGTGGATCGGCTGGGAGCTCTCCAATTCCTTCGGCTATAAAGGGTGCAACCATACCAAAATATAACGTTTTTTATATTTTCACCAATATATTAGTGTCAATGTCTAAAATCCCATTCTGTTAGCCCTAGCACAATCTAATTTTTTTGCTATTTCTAGTAAGTTCATCTCATAGCTCCAAAAAATAATTTATTGCCCCCAACTCCCAGGAGACAAATCATTAAACAATAGGTACAGTATAACTGTATAACACGATTTAACAGACCGCCGTTGGGTAGCTTGTCGTTCTAATCGCGAAGCACATTCCACTCAAATCGATCGATTACAACAAGATTACAGCTCAAACAGCCGCGCGACGGCGACCGCGTACGTACACGAGAGAGAGAAGAGAGAGAGAGAAGAGAAGAGATAGGGGTTGTGGCTGTGATTTGAGATGTGAGGTTTAGCTGTAAGGATGTGCTGTGATCTGAAACACTGTCCGTGCAGTTGCAGCAGTGGCGTCCTCGCGCACGCGGCGGCGTCGATCCGCAACCGCAGCCACCACAGCATGTGGCGTCGTCACACGAGTCGATCGGACACACGGGCTGGTTCGTCATGAGGAGCAGCAAGGTGAGCCACAGACAGAGTTCAGGGTAACCGCTGTACTGTACAGAAGGCGGAGCTGAAGTGGAGTGGACACGGTAACCTGCTCAGAACAAGGCAACCATGAGCTTTTAAACACTGGACTGGAGAATATTTTTGTTACTTTTGGATTTTTTTTATTGAATTTATGTTTCACTTTTAGTATTTGTTGCTAATGACCCACTGATGCGCTCGGTCGGCTAACAGGTAGTAACTTAGCTCTAGCTAGCTATAAACTAAAACACCTGTGATATGTTTCTTCTACAATATGTCAATATACCTCGTCGCCATGCATGCTAGTGTCGGTCGAAAAGAGTTACACACATGGATTCGTTTTACTTGTAACAAATTGATGGAGTTAGTGGAGGGTTTCCGATTTAAGAAAATGGGTTTTTGCACTGACATTTCTTGAAGATGATAGTACGGAACTAATTGCTTTTTGCTCACATCAAATCATAGCAAACACTCAGCCTTGAAGTTACCTTTTGCTTTAATGAATGGAAGAATGCCTTGCATAAGAGTACATTTCAAAGAATGAATTTGAAAAAAAAATGCTTATCACAGATACAGGAGAAAGTAGAAACACAAATCATAGCTCAACAGTAACAAACCATGACTCACAAAAAACAAACGTGCACAACCAAGAGAGGTAATGTTGATGGGTAACACGAGCTACCTAGTTGTCGTTAAGATGAAAGACGATAGATATCAGTAATTGGGGATGTGCTTTGCAATTTCCTTGACGTCACGATCCTTTTATTATTAGGGGGTAACCACCTAATTGAGGATCGTTTTTTTTCCCTGAGAATTTCTCTCTCTCTCTCTCTCTTTATCTTTTTCTTCGCAATTTTAAACCTGCGACATTGGTTTTTTTCCCACGTAACAGTTTTATTTTTGTTGCCGATACTAAATCCAAACTGGCATTGTTTGTACAGTGGCTCCAAATTCTTTTTCTGATCAATTGCTAGTGTTTTGCGAATGTTTTTAGCCAAAAAAAAACTTGCATATTCATTGACAAATTTTACAAGGGATTTTTCTAAAAAAACCACAAGGTAATTCACATCCCTGCTTTAGGGGGGGAAAAAGTAAAATACACAGGAAGAACCGTGCGACTTTTGTTTATAAGGAGCATGGGAGTTGAACCCTTGTGCTCTACCAGTTTCACTAAGCTACACGGGCCTTCCTACATCACCGCTTTAATGAAGCGCAAATAAAACTTTTTTTTTTACTATTATAAGACATACACGCGTATACACATCATCAAGCACACACGAGTGCACTCTCTTAGCACACGCCTAAAAGGATAGAGACCGAAAATAAATCTGCGATCTCACATAATACTTACTGAAAATGCACTTACATGTGTATAAAGGTTGCCATCAGGATTTAAAACTGGTACACCCATAATTCCACCACACCATCAAGATGGTTCCCAGATAAAACTTTCCTGGCCTCATTAGTTCAACTATCTGAACACACTATAGCCTAGACTAATTAACATACCTGCAACATGAAAAGAAAGGGATCCACTACTTTGATAACGCCGCTGCAGGACTTCTGTAGACATTTTCAACACAAGTTGCATTTACTTCAGGAATATGTTCGATCACATATCGTTCTGCTCCAACCATCTTGGCAGAAGTGGACACAGTATGATAAAATGACAGGGGTTGAAGAGTTCTGAAAGTTGCACAGTTAAGGAATTGTTAAGGCACACAGCTCAAATTGTTGAACCCTGAATTCCTGATACATCAGGATACGCTGCTGTATTTGAGTCTTCATTTATTTAACACAATACGATACAGGGAACAACTTGACAAAATAGTGTCTCCATGGGATGGAGTTTCTGACCTTGACTGGCATACGCAAGACGAACTGGGAACCAAATTGCAATTGCCTGTACACAGCAAATTGCTGATGCTATAACGAAACACTCTTCTGTCAGGTTTTCATGAAGGTACTCAAAACTCAGCAGCACAGGATTGACTTGTACGGTTGTACCAGATCAGATCCCAGTCTACAAAAAACAATTGCTACAAAACTCCAACAACTTGTTTGTTTTGAGTTTTGACCTCAAATTGTGCACCCTTAAAACTAATTATAGGATTTTAGGTTGTGTTTGGTTTGCTTCTAATGATTACCAATGTTTGGCTTACCAAATTTTGGTAACGTTGATCAAATTTGGCAAGCATTTGATTTGTTGCTAAATTTTGGTAAAATTCTCTTCTCCCTTAGTTCTCTTGTTTATTTTTTTGCTAATCTTTGGCCAAAACATTAACAGTCAATTTGGTGACCAAATTTTAGTAATACCAGATTTTGGTAACGTTTAGTAAAGCAAATTTGTCGTCGAACCAAATAGACCCCTAATTTTTTTATCTATACAAAATACCGGTAAGTATGGATAATTTGCATAGAGGGAAGTCAGAGATCTAGTCGCCTAGAGGTCAATGAAGGATTTATCAAAACTACAGAGATGTCTAGCACTGTACAATTCCCTGTTTGATCTTTACTGAAGAATCTCCATGCAAAAACTGTTCATCCCAACACGGTACCAGGAATAATTACATTTGCAGCAAAAAAGTGTTGCAAGAACTGCTTAACAGACTAGACTAAACTACTATAGACTAATTGCATGGTGATCCCACAAGCAATCTGAAATGTTCTCAATGGAAAAATATGATCCGTTTGGTATCTATTGACTATTTCTCCCTCAGCATAAATAAGGTGTATAGCTGCTGCTGTAACTTCCAAAACATGTTTATAATTCAAAGTTGAACGCCATCAACAGGACCAAAGAATCGACACAAGATAAGAGTTCACAGCCCAATGTATAGGTCAAGGCAAGCAGTAGCTAAAACAGAAGATTTTTTCTTCTAATCGTCAGGCTACTGGCTACCTGTCCTTGTTTATGCTACAGATCGAGATGAATCACTTGCATGCACTTGAGGGAGTTATTTTAATGAAGTTTCACTCTCAAACGCAACTGCTCAAGATTGTCGATTGGCGGCAGGGATCAAAATGGTGATCCCTGGATCTATATTACACAATGCGCATATGGATTCGATTTTTATCAGGAAGATAAGCACATAGTCATCAACAGGGAAATCAAAGGTGACGCTGTATATACGAATTAAACATAAAATCTTAAAGCTAAATCACCAAAAATTTCCAACATGGTGTGAGTAGATGGTCAGAAAGAATGGCATGGGCATTTGGGACTGATTGAAAGTGTGAATAGCCGGCGCAGGCAATTATTGATTCACAACTGATTGATCCGATGCATGAACGCAACAACCGAAAAAGTAAATGGTGAAGCTAGGATCTCTTGAAGCAGCCACAACTCATCTTGTTCGATGTAATGGAGGAGCAAGCGGATGGAGTCTTGAACCAACAAAAGGTAGCAAGGCGAAGGCATGTACCAGCCGCGCGAGGTGGACCGGGATGCAGCGTCGAGGTCGAGGAGCCACCCTTCTTCCTCCTCCCAGACCTACATCGCAATCAGGCGGTGGCCGCGGCATACAGGGCAACACTCCACCCCTGGTTGGGTCGACACGTCGCATCAACGAGGTGGGGGGAGGTTGCACTGAAATCTGGAAGAAGCTGGGCACCGCGGTTGGCACTTGCCGCTGGCCGGGTGTTTCCTGGTCTCGTGGTGGCCCCGTGGCAAGAGACGCGCCCAGGTGACTTCGTAAACAAGAACAATAATGCATTGCAATGAAGAAATGCAAAAATCTCAAAAAGAAAAAAAAATCATAGATGTACATGCCAGAATATATGCACTTGCAAAAATTTGTACAAAAAACATGGTCATTTGTGTGCTGTGCAAAAAACTGTCATTTTGACACCACAATCCAAGCTCTGAGTTTAGACTATTAAATGGACAACATAGATAATCCAACTTTGCATGAATTATTAATTGAGACTAACATATTTAGATTCTGTACACATTAAAATTATGAAACGACAAGAGGAATGTAGTGGTACAATGAAATGGCAGATATTTTACAACTTCTGCAGACTGCATGGCCTAGAGTGCTCTATTCAGCTCAGCTCCACCCAACTATGCAGGCAGACGCAGTGGCTCTTCCAAAACTGTCAATTCATAATGCATCATAAAAATATACAAGGCTAATGATATGGACAAAACAAAACTTTGAAAGTGAAGGAGCATAAGATCAACACCTTTTGTTTTTTCTGGAGCTTCCGGCCTCTCTGGCACTTTAGTAGGTACATCAGGAAGCTCAATAACATCGCCAATGTCTTCAGCTGCAGCTTCAATGTCAGTTGGTTCTTTTGTTTTTTTTTTCTTCAGGTTGTACTTCAGTAACTGGAGCGTCTGGCAGAGACTCAAGGGCAAGCTGCAAAAAATGGCGATGATTAGGATTAAGAGAGAAACAAATCTTGCTTCATTTTATGTTCAGAATTCGAAGCTAATCATGTTGGTAGTTTTCTCAAAATGGACAATAGACAAAAACTCTTGAAGCTTTTGCAGGAAACCTGAGCTTCCAAGTTTTCAAATTCAGCCATAACAGCTTCCTCATCCTCAGCAGACAGCTGCTCACCCAGAGCAGCATTTATTTCCTGCAGTCAGTATCAGTTCATAAGTGAGATAAGAAGATAAGCAGGTATGTGTAATTGTAGTAGGGCAACACCGCCATAAAAGGTAAGATTTTTAATGGAGAGATCCCAAAAAGAAAATGAGAAAAATTGGAAGCAAGTATAAATAGCTTCCAGCTGCTCACCCAGAGCAGCATTTATTTCCTGCAATCAGTATCAGTTCATAAGTGAGATAAGAAGATAAGCAGGTACGTGTAATTGTAGTAGGGCAACACCGCAATAAAAGGTAAGATTTTTAATGGAGAGATCCCAAAAAGAAAATGAGAAAAATTGGAAGCAAGTATAAATAACTTCCCCAAGAGAAATGCTAGTGCATTATCAAAATAAGATGGAAGAAATTTTACGGATGTTGATTAACAAAGAAGTCAATAGCACAAGACAATAGATATGGAAATATGGAATTGCTTCTTGTATTAAACGACTAGTATAGGTCAAAATTTCACAAGGGCTATACATCGTAGGTCTGTTCATGTTTAAGCTATTTACTATAGAGATCATTATTCTTATATATCATGCCCATTCCCCCGAAAAAATATATGTATAATGCCCAAATAGTTTTGATGAAATCCAACAATAGGCACAAACAGAGCTACATCTAAAGATTGAATAAAATAAGGGCAGTACGTATATTCAAACAGCGTATGGATGTAATTGGTAATGTCTCCTTTCTAGGTTGTTATCACAATCCACAACACCTACAGACTCCAAATAGTTCCACACAAGTGGAGATCAAAGCAGCAACTATAGAGATCTGAGGTGCCACTGTAGGTATTAACTACGGATGTCTTAAAAGAATTTGAGACAATACTTCCAAAAAGATAGAAAAAGAAGAACCCCACATGGATAGCACTATTGTAAATGTAGTAACCAGTGCACAGGTAAAGTTTACTAAACTTACATCCTGATAAGCCTTAGCCTCAGTTGTGTCATCCATCAACTTTTGGACATCAGCAATGTTTATCTCACTCTGTATAGACTTAAGGGCAGCATTTCCAGCCTTTAGGCTTTGAAATACAACCTTTTGCTTACTTGCTAGTTCAATGTCTGCCAACTACAGCAAGCAAACAAAAAGTAAACTGTCAAATTATACATCAAAACTAAAAAAACTCGATGCTGATCAGTTCCAATGATTTCAAGCCAAAAAGCAAACCTTGTGTGCTATACAATACATTCATTCATTCAATTCATTTGGAGCCAGAATTTATCCAATGAAATACAAACCTGCTGTTCAACATTCATTTGCCATGTGTCAACTTGTTTTAGCAGCCCTTCCTGAGCTTTCTTCTTCTTCAGTGCAATCAAAGCTCTATCCCTCTTATTATTTTGAACCAACTGCCGTGCAGCTTCCTTTTCTGCTTCAATCACCTTCTCAAGCTGGAGGAGGAAAGAAAAAATAAACCATACATAAACAAAACTCATCAGGAGCTTCTTAATTGTTAGTAGAAAAGGCATTCAAGTAATTTAAGTCGAGACAGGTCCATTACTGCAGTCAAAATAACCGAACACTTCATTACAACACCACAAGTTGAAGTAATGCCTTGCTTGTAAGATAAATCGAATGTGTGGTTCTTACTGACATCCACCTGGATCCATTACATGTCGATCCTCAACTCCTGATTACACCGCCAAATATTCTAAACCTGGATCGCTGCTGTGAATCCAAAGAGACAATCAACAAATTAACATTAGAAAAACAGGAGACAGCACAACTGGGTCATGACAAACTAATCGACAAGGTGGCACGAATTACTCTCCCGATCAGCTCCAAAACCACTTTGGAAAACCTAATTCCAACCACACCCGCACTCGAGCGATAATTAAATCTGATATGATCTTATGGGGGCAAAAATTTGGAGGTCGACAAACTACTAGAACTCAACGCGTATAACAGGAGCAGGGGTGGGAGAGATATCATCATAGGGCAGGGTAGACGGGAGCAAATCAAGGAACGGAGACCTACTGCTGGAACTGGGCGAGCTTGCGGCGGCGCTGCGTCTTGAGGGTGAGGATGGCCCTGTCAACCTCCGTGATATTGGGCTTCTTCACGACTATGTTCCCCATCTTGTGGATTTCCCCCGTCTGCCTCTTCCTCCGCACCACGATTTCGCCGGCAGCGAGGCGACGGCCGCCGGAGAGGAAGGAAGGGGAACTCTGGAAAAGGTGAACTGGAGGAGGAGCGGATTGCCCCGGCCCACGGCATCGCAGTTCACGTCACGGGATCGGGGAGATTTGGAGCCGCTGGATCTGGGTCCGGCCAATTCTCAGGCTAGGATTCAAGCCGGCCTGCGAAGAGAGCCCAAAATCCAACTACGGCCGGCCTAAAGTCAAGAGCCCAAACTCGAAGCCCGGCCCGGTGTAAATTGCTGGGCCTGATTGCATCAAGCCAGGGAAGCTTGTTTTTGTGTAAAAATATATATGAGAGCCCTCTGAAAACAAAAGTCTGTCTAGTAGAGTTTCAGATTCTAACTTTACCTGAAACTTGAAAGCTAAAATAAAGTGAATTAAGTTTATATTTTTAGTCTAAATATAAACAGAATGATCCATCTAAACACTCTTAATATACTCACAGCTTCAATTTCATGAATCTAGTAAAACTAGAATGTTTAGTTTCACCAGATTTACGAATCTGATAAAACTAAATCTCTACCAAATAGACCTCAAATCTAATCAATCGTCAGCGGCTGACTCCCAACGCGAACGAACACAGCAGCATTTTTCAAATGGATCCACTGGATCTGGTCACACTCCACCCGCGTTGCCCACGCGAATGGTTAGTATTCATATAATAATACTATATCAGGAATCTCACGCCTCGCTACAAAGTGCACACCGTACGCATACACCCATATTATATATTCCTTCCAGAAAGAAAATCCAAGCCGTTGCTGTCCCACGACATTCGATACGTGGCGAGATACGAACGACGAGCGCGCCACGATTTCCACGCATCATCAGTTCACCACATCGTTAAGAGCGTGCGGTCGCGCTCTCTCGTCCAGCACGACCCGACGTACGTACTCCCCACCGACCACAGGCCGTATGGGCGGTGCCAAGTTAAAAGGTAAAGGGAAAAAAAAGGCTCACTATTGGTCCCTTAATTTTTTTTGCATGTTTAATTTTCATCCTTTACCTGCAAAAGTGGATAAAGACATATCTTCTAACTCTCAAAACCATTTAATAAAAAAATAGTTTTGAGCAAGTTCGACCTACATGACATACCATATTAGTCCGAGCTAACCAAATGAAGCAGGGCCAACATGTCCATGGATAGCTCACCGAGTAGATTGGATCCACATGGCATTGAAAAATTAACGATTTTTTGTTTTTAATGTAAAAAATAAAGATTGCGTGTCATGTGAGTCGGACTCGATCAATTTCACCTTTTGTTAGCGGGAGAAATAAATTATAAATGGTTTTAAGAGTTCGATGATATATTTTGCATGATTTTGCATGCAAAAGATAAAAATTAAACTACGAAGGGTTAAATAGGCTAAAAATATGCTTTTTCCCTGCAGGAAACGATCTCTCGTTCGTTTCCCAGGAGCCCATGGGGTGCTCACGTACCCGTTCGTCTCTGCATGTCCATCGGCACGTGTACACGTACCTCTCGATCTCAACAGAAAGTCCTGACGATACGTACGCTGGTACGCATGGCATGCACGCCTTCGTCTTCCTGCAACGTCCGCATGTACGTCGTCAGTGAGTGATCCCTAGCTTGTACCTAGCTAGCTTGCTGGGCAGAAAGGCCTGAGCCCCATGCATGATTGATTTGGTGGTTGCCGCGTCGCGGTGTCATCTGAATTAAGTCACGTTTTCCGCTCCTCTCTTTCACGTCTCACTCCTCTTCCCCCTTTCGCTTTTCTCTGCTTCCATGCGATCCTCGACGTATTTAGCTCGGTTTGTCGCTGCAAGATTTCTGCCTTTTAGTGGCACGAACACCGTCGCTGTGTCGTACATGTCCGCGGTTACTGAACTAGAGCGTATATAGAGATGGAACTCCATGTAGTGTTCGTGGAGTATTTGGTTCATGGTTGTCCAACTGAATTGGAGTGTGAAAATCAATGGAATTACATGTAGCACTTATGGTATTTACCTTTTCTTACTATCTCCGGGGATGGATTCGCCTCAAATCTCACAAGAAGAGCATACACCAGGTGGACTGGTGGTGGCTGATACGAAGGAAGGCGCGGCGGATTTGGGGGAAATCTCACCTTCTCCATCATGCCTGATGCCGAAGAGCACCCGGTGCATCCAGATGACCAAGAGTCAAGCCCAAGATGGAGTAATGACAGATCAACAGACCTTGGCGACAGTGGAAGCAAAGTCAGGACAGAACAACCTTCAGCCGGCACGAGAAGACGGCATTGATACCACCAACTCAGAGCAACATTCAAGAGCAGTGCCCGAAGAGAAGATTCTCGAATCCAGACTACCAGCGGCTGATAAAGAGAAATCGATTCAAGAAGAGGAACGTGGAGCTAGCGTACCCTACTCGTCTCACAGCAGATCCAGCAGATACAACAGGCTACAGACGGAAGTCCAGCAGATCTTGAAGAAAACCCCCTCGACGGAAACATCCGTAAATCACAGCTCGCGTCTGCGTTCTCAGGGCGCTTTGAAGACAAGTTTCCCAACTGAGGAAGCTGGCGGATGGGTGAGGGTTAAACCGCAGTATTGGTGGCGCAAGGCTCAGGCCCATTCAATTCCTCAAAGCATACTGGAACAACCAATGCCGAGACTCAGCGGCACGGACTTCTTCAAACAGAAAATGAAGGGAAGATGCTATAACTGCTTTTCACCTGATCATGTCGCTAGTTTCTGTGTGGATCCGGCTAAATGTTGGTGTTGCCTCCACTTTGGACACAAGGCCATTGAATGCCCAAGCAGAATTCAAGATTCAAAGCAAGTTCCAGGCAGAACAAGCTCCATCCATGCGTTAGATAAAACCAGGCCGAGGCCAAACATCACCAACATACAAACCGCAAGCTTCCTCCACACGAAGCCACTCAATATCCACCGCAAAACCTTATGTGAAGTTGTGCGCGAAGGAGGTCAAATGGAGGCGAGATACCCCGGTGATCCCAGGGCCAGACCGGCTAGGGCATATTGGCCATCTCGGCTACTGGGGCAATCAAGCGCCGGTGGGATGAACTCATCGACCGGGCAGCAGTGTGCTGGTTTGAAGGAAACAACCATGACGTGGAGACGTTCATTGTGAGCGACATGCTACGGGACCACTTCAATCTCGGACACGGCGATTTCCAGCTACTCAAGCACTATCTGGAGCAGTTCTTCATCATCTTCTTCGAGTCTACAATGAGGAGGCGAGTGGTGAATGCTGCTGTTCTGCCGTATCGAGGCCGGGAATTCAAGTTTGCTGCATGGATAGAGCAACGCTATGCAATTAACACCAACTTTGAGTACCATGTCAAGGTCCGTGTGGAAGGAGTCCCTGTGCACTGCTGGAGTGAAGAGGTGGCAGCAAGAGCCTTGGGGAGGAGCTGTGCGATCCATTATGTGCAGGAGAGCACCAGGCGTAGGGAGCGCACAAGATCCTACGATCTATGGGCATGGTGCGCGGACCCTTCTGAGATTCCGAAAGAGGTTAGTCTGACAGTGATGGAACCCGACAGAGAACTACCTCCCACCAACATCCCTCTACCTCAAGTGGCGCTGCACTACGACGACCCAACCGACCTGAAGCGAGGGCAGGTGTTCAATCTCCGCATTCACTTGGAGACCATCGAGGACCTCTCATTCCTCCGCGGGCACGGGGGCTTGCACGGTCCTCCGAACCGCAAGCATCGACGCGAGTTTGTCTGGGCCTATGGGGCTCCGGATGAGGTGGGTGAGAGGCGTGACCGGACCGAGCTAAATAGAGGGAGAGACAACGGTCACCACCGGCGCTACGATGATCACGACGACGACAACAACCAAAGAGATCGTCACCGCAACACTTGCAGACACCGCAGTGTGTCGAGCTGGGTACGTAACTCTAGATGCAGGGGGGTGCAGAGGACTGCCACAGCTCCTCTTGGCGCGGACTCGCTGGATCATCGTCACGCCGCTACAGGAATTTCTCCCCACCACATCAACAGATGCAGAAGCTGGTCACAATCACTGGTGGGGAGCCAAAGAAGCCTGCGCAGAAAGGGGGCAAGAAGAAGGTGACCTTTGCCGAGCCACCCGTAGCAGTCCAGAAGAGGAACCAGAAGGGTACTTGGAATCCAGAAGAAGAACTGGAAGAGATCGACTGCTTGAAGACCAGTTTACAGAAGAGAAACCAGAAAGGGTCTGGGACACCAATCGACTACCTGGAGACCAACATACAGCTGGGCATGAAGGTATGTCAAAATAAAATACCTCTTGAATACTCTCAGCTACAACAGCAAACACATTCTATTTCACTAGCACAAGAGAGACCAACCGCAGTTTCAGTTGCGGAGCCAAACAATCCTTTGCATGAAACTAGTGATAGCCAAGAAACCGCAGTGATAGCCAACAATCCTTTGCATGAAACCGCAATTTCGGTAGGCCAAGACAGACCAGATGCAATACCAGTTAAGAGTCCAAATGATCTCTTGCATGAAACAAATGACATCGCATTCCCCAGCCAACCCACAGATCAACCTAATCTGGACACACTCAACACACAAACTGAAACAAGTACTGAACCGGTCCGATACATAGGACAGGAATCCCAAGCAATACAGAAAACACATCCAAGATTGCTAGCCCAAGTTGGAGTATCCGGGGTGACAATTGCGAACCCAAATACTCCTTTGCAGGAACCAAATGATAGCCATTCCCTGTCACTAGGCCAGGATTATGTATACACAATACCAGTTATAAGTCCAAATACACCCTTGCACGAGCCAAGTGAAAAGGAGCTCCCCGGTCGTTCCACAGAACTAATACAGCAATGTGACTTCAGCTCCCAAGAGGAAACAAACAAAGAACCAGACCAGTTAGTTGAACGACACCCAAATGCACAATATTCACTACCCTCTGGGTCTAGAATAATGAACAAAGACACATTGAATGCAGAACGCAGTGTACCAAACAACCAATGGGGATTAGAAGATTTTGTCATTGCAGTCTCACATAGCCCTGGAAAAGCACTTATACATACACTTCCCTGTCTCAATGGTCTGCAAACTTCCAGTTACAAAAACAAAACCGCAAACCATGGCATCTCCATTCAAAGAAAAAGTGTGAGACTAGCTGCAAAAACTAAAGCCAGACTAGGAGCCAACAGGGGGACAATCCAATTAGCCCAAGAATTACTAGCAACAAAACTCGGGGATCTCTCCCCACCAAAGCAACCTAAACACTCACATGATGATTTATTTGAGCAGTTTGCTAGGCATTTTGAAAGACCACTCAGCAAGGAAAAGGTGGACGCAATACTGGAACTGGTGAATCAAGGTATGACCAAGAACAAGGGTACCAAGAAATCGAACAAAGGAAGCATGCTGGAAAATGGAGAACATCGCTTAAAGGCATGAAGTCAGGATTGTTTCCAGAAGTGGAGTCTGGAATGTTTTCCTAATGTCCCAAGTAAGATTAGTTAACTATTATGGATGTAGTCAAGTGGGGGGGGGGGGAGACCGTTTTCCCTGCAACTCTCCCCCAGACGTCACCTATTGTGCTACTGAAGAAGCATTAGTTATCAACTCTTTGTATCGTAGGGTTCCCTTCCCTTGTCAGTTGATGATTAAATCGACAGAATTTGGTATGATGTTTAGGTTATGTGTTGGGTTGTATTCGGAATATGTCTTGTCCAGGTGGTGTAATGGACTGTATTCGGGTCATGTTGTATTCTGGGTATGTAATAGACTGTGTTCCACAATTGTTGCATGCTTAACGTTCTCTGAAGAATCGCACTCTATAGCTTCTCTCTGTATTAGAGTAGGAGTAACGGCCTCCAGACTGAGGTATCGTCGAACCGATCCTTGCTGTCGATCGGGACTAAGAAAAGTCATGTCAGGGGTTGTGCTATATTATTCGTATTTGTACGCATGCTGGACTAAACATTGTTGGGTTAATCATATCATGTGCTGTGTTATTTGCCAAAGTGGAATCAACAGCTTCTAATGTCAGCAAATTGCACCGTTCCTTCATGGAACGTTAGAGGATTAAACAATCAAGCAAAGAGAAATAGCATTAAGCGATTTATCTTGTCAACTGGTGCTACTATCGTGTGTCTCTAGGAAACGAAAATAGACAACTGGACAACAGGCTTGCTAATTGAGACACTGGGAGCGAGACTGGCCACTCAAACAACCTATATTCCCTCCAATGGTACCTCTGGGGGAATTCTTCTTGCAGCCTCACATGATCTTTATGACCTACAGAATACTAGAATCACTTCATTCACGATCGCTGCAACATTAACTTCTCGTTATGATGCGTCGGCTTGGGACATTACTGGTGTGTATGGTCCACAATCAGACGTAGAGAAAAGAAAATTTCTCGCCGAACTAGAAACAATGCAGGGATCAGTTCTACCCAGTTGGCTGATCTTGGGGGATTTCAATCTCATCAGAAAAGCCAGAGAGAAAAACAAAGGCCCGTTAAATAGGAGAATGATGCAACGATTCAATCAAACTATAAATAGACTTCAACTCTTGGAACTTGACTTACATAGTCGCAGATTCACATGGACAAATGAGCACGCACAACCTACCATGACACGAATTGATAGATTCTTGGCAACTATTGAATGGCACGAGGCATTTCCAAATGCGGATCTATGTGCAATGCCAACGATGACATCTGACCACTGCCCACTACTCATGCAAGGGAACTCAACCTTCGAACAATTTAAAGGGTTTCGTTTTGAAGCCTGCTGGGTTAAGATGCCGGGGTTCCAAGAAACGGTGATCCAATCCTGGGCACAACCGGTCTGCACATCGGATTCAATGCTAAAGTTACATGTCAAAATGAATAGAACTGCTAAGGCTTTAAAGATATGGAGGAGGAAAACCTTTGCAAATATAGCGATACAAACGACGTTGATACAAGTCACTATCGCTATCCTAGAAAACTCTCAGGAAAGATGTTTGCTTTCGCAACATGAGCTAGAACTACGGAAAGTCCTAAAGACCAAACTACTTGGTCTAGCTGCCATACAGAAATCCAGGGCTAGACAGCACTCAAGGCTAACAAAAATCCATCTGGGAGACTCAAATACGCGTTTTTTCCACCTCATGGCCAGCTCAAGAAGACGAAGAAATCTGATTCAGATCCTACAAAGAGAAGACAATGTCATGTTCAAACAACAAGATAAACTGGAGGAAGCTTACTGGTATTTCAAAAAAAACCTAGGACAACACGGAGTTAGGGACAAAGCACTACACTGGAATGCATTGGGCTACACGGCAAGGGATCTCAGCGAACTTGAGACTCCCATCACTGATTCTGAAGTGACTAGCACCATACAGGAACTCCCAAATCAAAAAGCTCCAGGACCTGACAGATATATTGGGTTATTCTACAAATCATGCCTTCACATCATCAAAAACGACCTAGTGCAAGCAATAAGGGATTTCTTCAATATCCGTCATGAAAAGTTGCATAAACTCAATAAGACAAATATTGTTCTTTTTCCGAAAATAGACAATGCAGACAGAATGGAAGGTTTCAGACCAATCAGCCTAATAAATAGCTTCATGAAGATTATCACCAAAATCTTGGCAAACAGGCTTGCGCCCAAATTACAAGAATTGGTCTCAACATCGCAGAACGCTTTCATAAAGAAGAGATGCATCCATGATAATTTCTTATATGTTCAAAGAGTAATCCGACAACTACATAGAGACAAGATGCCTGCGCTTTTCATAAAATTAGATATTTCAAAAGCCTTTGATACACTTAACTGGACTTATCTTCTTGAAGTCCTCCAGGCCTTAGGTTTTGGCAATAAATGGAGGGAATGGGTGGTTGCAATTCTTAGAACCTCCTCTTCAAACATTTTAATCAACGGTCAACTAACAGCGACAATAAGGCATACGCGGGGGGTAAGACAGGGCGATCCTTTATCCCCTCTCCTTTTTATCCTGGCAATTGATCCCCTACAAAATTTGCTCGAGCTAGCGGAGAGCCAGGGTATTCTCAAACCAGTTCTACCGGCGACAGCAAGGTTACGCTGCTCTCTTTATGCAGACGATGCCGGCATTTTTCTAAAGGCCAATGCAGAAGAGCTAATGGCCCTTAGTAGAATCCTGGATATTTTCGGAAGGTCCTCGGGTTTGAAAATAAACATCTCCAAAACTAAAATTTACCCGATTAGATGCCAAGAGGACCTCTTACAGGACTTGCTGAATATTTTCCCCGGAAAACTCTCAACTTTCCCAGGGAAATACCTCGGTCTCCCTTTACACATCAGGCAATTAAGACGAATCGAAATTCAGCCCTTGATTGATAAAATTGGCAGTAGGCTAGCGGGATGGAAGGGTAAACTTCTTTCTAAGGCCGGGAGAGAGACCCTTGTCAAATCAGTGTTAACATCACAACCGATATATCACCTGACTATCTTCCGGGCAGAAAAATGGCTGATCCGATGCATTGATAAACTTAGACGAAGCTTTCTATGGAGTGGGAAAGAACCTGAAAACTATAGTGGGGAACACTGCTTGATCAATTGGCCAATGACATGTCGGCCAAAAGACAAAGGGGGACTAGGGATCTTGGACCTGGAGCGCTTTGCTAGAGCTCTAAGACTTCGGTGGCTCTGGTACAGGTGGAAAAACAATGAAAGGGCATGGACGGGTCTCGATCTACCATGCGATAAAACAGATGTAGCCCTCTTCAACGCTTCAACGGTAGTTACAGTGGGAAACAGTAAGCTAGCGGATTTTTGGCGATCTAGTTGGATTGAAGGACAAGCACCAAAAAATATTGCTTCGAATCTTTTCCAAATAGCAAGAAAAAAGAACATCTCTGTTCATCAGGCCTTGACAAACAACTACTGGATCCGTTTTTGTACACCGATCAGCTCACAAAATGCAATCTGGGAGTTTGTAACACTTCATGAAGCGATACAAAGAATCAATAGAGATGAAGAGAGAGAGGATCAAATAATTTGGCGCTGGACATCCGATGGACAATATACAACAAGGAGTGCCTACATAGTGCAATTCGACACGGAGTACTGTAAGATGAAACTATGCCCGATCTGGAAGGCAAAAGCAGAACCTAAATGTCGTTTCTTCGCATGGACTTTGCTGCACAACAAAATTTTAACAGCAGATAACATGCACAAAAGGGGATGGCCATGTAATGCAATCTGCAGTCTTTGCAATGTATCACCAGAAACACCGAATCACCTTTGTAAAGATTGCTCTTTCGCTCGGCAAGTTTGGGGTCTCCTCCTTTGCTGGGGAAAATTGGATCGGTGGTAAAACCTGAGTCACAGCGGCTCGGTATATAAATGGTGGAGAAGGTTAAGAACCCAATATGACAAATAAAGACGAAGGGACTTGGATGGCCTAATCATTTACTTCAGGTGGAATATTTGGCTAGAGAGAAACCAACACATTTTTCAAGGGGTGGCTAGAACGCCAGAACAAGTAGCTTCTTCAATCAAAGATACGGTCCTAAACCGAGTGTTCGCCTGGTCGCTCAACGCTACGGATTAGTTTCAATCGTGACTTCTGGTTTTTTCTTTTATTAATAGTTGCCTTTTTCTGTTCTAGTGGTGTGAAAGATGTTTTGTTCTTTTGATAGGAGGGTGTGTGCTGTGAGTGGTGGCTAATTGTGAGGTTTTTTCGGGTCCGATTTTTTCCTAAAAAACAGGCCAAACCATCTTTTTTTCTTCTTCTTAATATAATTGGCGGCAATTCTCTTGCTGCTCTTAAAAAAAAAACTTATGGTATTTGAGTGGTCGCCACTTTTCTTCATCGTGAACAACCCACTTAGCCTGGAATTACATGCGCCATGGAGAGCTGGTTCTAGCTGTCCATTTCATTTTTCAAAAAAAAAGTAAAGGCAAAGTATTCGAATACGCGAGACACGACGATATGTATAGTGGAAGACAAATATTGCTTAGGCAGCGTTTCTCAACTTTCTTTTGCTTTTCCCTCACCGACAAATTCCCAAGAAAGGACGTGGATCCGACAGCAATTTCCGCGAAAAGAAGGGGTCAGAAATCCCTTCTAAAAAAGAGCAAGTTGTGCTAAGATATGATAGGATTTTGCTCCTAGTTTTCAAATATATTTGAACTTATCTCATTATGGGTAAATCCGAATCTCTTGTAGGTGAATCTGAATCTCTCTTAGGACAAGTACAATAACAAAGCCAGCTGCTTACTTTCTATATCATCTAGAGTAAACACTAAAATCAGCTTGTTCAATAGCTATCTCTAAAAGTTGACTGTAGATACTATGTATTAACTATCTCTTCTCTCTTGTATATAACTAATCTATCTATGTTTCCGTACAATGTTTACTATAAAATAAGGGCCAACTCTCTTCTCTCTCATCTTTTCTTGCTCTTCCACATAAGACAAAATTAATGTGGACATACTAATAGTAAGCTGAGGTGGTCTTATTGTATACGTCCTTACTACTATAAATAGAGCACATTAATATACAAAAGAATCAATCTAATAAAAAAAAATTCTAACTCCCTGTATCCCTCGGTCGCCATCATTTTATAACAAGTTGTTCTTCCCGCTGCCGTCATCATTTTATAACAAATTGTTCTTCCCGCTGCTTACTGATCTGTTGCTGACGCGGCAACCTATTCCTAGTCCCACACCTGCCAATTTTAAGCACGATTAAATAATTAAATCCTAAGCTAATCCGTCCGGTCACATTCAAATGACGCTTCAAAATCTTCCCGTAGCTTTCCGACCCGCGTGTATGTGTATTATAATTCGATGGATTGCCGCCATCCCTCCTATATAAAACCTACCCTCTTAGCTGTTCTTGGTCTCTCTCTGCCATTTCCCCCGCATATTGTTTCGTTCTTTCGGATTTTTTACTCATTTTTTCTAGAAAATTTTCTTTAATTAGTCTTTCAGATCTTGTTAGGATCGCCGCGTTCTTGATATCCCAAGAAGTGAGGGACGAGGAATTCAGGGCGGTTGTTTGAGAAATATAGAGCAGGTTCTCGGCGAGAGTTCAGAGTTGATCGGAAATGACGTTCAGCCGCACGCATTTCGATGCGCTTCGGCCGTCGCCAGCCGACGTGCGGGTCATCACCTCCGACGGAAGCAGCATCTCCGCGCACTCTTCGGTTCTTGTAAGCGATTATTCTTGTTATTTTCTTTGTTGAGCTTCGGACACGATAGATTCTGATTTTTGTTTTCCCTTTTGTGGTTATCTGACGGTGAAGGCCTCGGCGTCGCCGGTGCTGGAGCGGATGATAGGGCGGGCGCAGCGCGGGTGGGACCAGGATTGCGCCGTCCGCATCCTGGGCGCCTCCCCCGACGCCGTCGCCGCCTTCCTCCGCTTCCTCTATTCCCCGAGGTAGCAGCAACAGCACATACAAGGCGCGGTCTTTTCACTTTCCTCGTAACTCCTCGTATAGCTAACTAAGGTGCGTACGTGGCGTGCGTAATGCAGGGAGACGGCGGAGGAGTGGGAGGCAGCGGCGATGAGCTCGCACGCGGTGGCGCTGCTTGCGCTGGGGCACGCGTACCGAGTGGCGTGGCTGAAGCGGCGGGCGGAGGAGGCGGTGGCGGCGCGGCTGACCGCGGAGAGCGCGGTGGACGCCCTGAAGCTGGCCGCGCTCTGCGACGCGCCGCGGCTGCGCCTGCGGTGCGGGCGCCTCGCCGGTAAGGACCTCGCCGCCGTCGAGTGGTCCGAGGGCTGGCGCTTCGCGGCCCGCCACGACGCCGCGCTCCAGCTCGATCTGCTCCAGCTCCTCCACGACGCCGACCAGGTGCGCGCCCTCGCCCCCTTCGACCGGTTAGCTGTCACATTGGTTTCAAAAAAATATTGTTCTCTCTCCCGATAAATAATGGAAGCAAAAAGTAGCTTTAGCTTAGTCACCACTCACCATACATTGTTTTTTCTGATGAGCTGACAGAGGAAGGAGAGATGGGAGAGGGAGAGGGCGTCCCAGGACGTGTACCGTCAGCTCAGCGACGCCATGGCCTCTCTGGAGCACATCTTCGCCGAAGGATCGTCGTGCGCGGGCGAAGGATGCACGGGAGCTTCGTGTGCTGACGGCGGGATCCGCATGCGCCATGGTCTCCTGCAGCTCATGAGGCACTTCGCCGGGTGCGGCAAGAAGGGAGGAGGCGGCGGCGGCTGCCCGCACTGCAGTCGCATCCTCCAGCTCCTCCGGCTCCACTCGTCCGTCTGTGGCCGCGCCGACGGCGAACCTTGCAGAGTTCCCTTGTGCAGGTAACGCAGATGAACCAGTGTCGGCATAGAGCAATGCCAATCGTACCGAAATTTAACATTTTTTGTGTGTGAACGAACAACGACTGTACTTGCTAGCAACCGGCAAAATGCTCAGCTTTGTGTTCGCGAGTGTTTTGCTTCTACTGAAGACGACGTAGTTTTCGGTCACGTTTGGCTTTGTTGCAAGACAATAATGACATGATGAATGCACATGCAAATCTGAAGCACCTTATTCATTCCTGAAAGTTCATAGTCCACTTTTTTTTAACATATTTTCCATGATATATAGTTTAGGGACCTGCTTTGTCCAGATCATTTGCTCAGAATCTAAAGTGCACTTGTTGTTCTCTGTTTTTCTTTTTCTTTCTTTGTTTTTTGCCCCAGCAATCTCAAGGCCAAGATGCAAGCAGAGAAAGTGGACAAGACATGGAGGCTCCTTGTGAAGAAGGTGACAAGGGCCAGAGTGGTGTCCACTCTGGCCAACAGGGAGATGCCGGAGATTGTGAAGAAGTCATGGGCAAAATACAGCACCAGGACCAGGAGTAGAGTAGCCAGATTCAGATAGAAAAATGGTAAATGATACAAATCCAAAACCAAAGCATATTTTTTTTTACAAAGACACCTCAATCTGGCTGTATTCCTTCTGCAAATTTTTGGAAGGAGGAATGCTGAAATTACACCATGCACGTAATTGTGTACCAGCTCTGTAATGTCAAAAACAGAACAATACGGAGGTCAAGTTGTACTAATACATTCGTCTTGCATTTTGCTAGAAAAAGGGTCGCATAGATAGAGAGATTTTGAAATTTGACACCCTTTAAAAATGAATTTTTCAATATTTGACACCCTGGCTCACTGTCATTGACTCAGATGGACCCACATGTCATACACAGAGCCCGAAAGGCATGCGAATTGGGTGTTAAATATCGAAATACCCCGCATAGATTACACTCTGATCACAGTTAAAAGTTCAGATCTTTGCTTATACGTTGCAGTTTTTCTTCTGAAGTCGTGAAAGACTTCGTAGTTTCTAAGTTCAGAGCGAGCTTCAAAAGCTCAGGCTCAAGTCATTGCAGGCTAGTAACCTCGTTTGACTTAGGTCATCTCCAACAGCATTCTCTATATTCCCATATACAGAATTTTCTAAAAAGATTTCTTCCCTATATCTCTTTCCTCTCCAACATCATTCCCCAAATCTCACTCTCTATTTTCTCACTCCTATATTATAATGATATTTCATAACCGCCATATGAGGCACGTTTATTTTTTAGCGGGAAAAAATTAACCGGCTATTTCTAATTGCAGGAATTTAAAATTTGAAATTTGTTCTAATGGTCAGCGTAACGGCTATATTTTTAGGCTATATATATATAGCCATTTGCACTTCTAAACCTTGCTCATTTCTGAATGTTCACTATCTAGTACATCTCAATGAGTCGTTAGAACTTAGTTCAGCATTTCCTCTCAGAGGACTCATCGTCGGATGACGACGATGAATATCTTCTTACAGTAGCATACCTAGCACAACAGCAAGATGAGTGTGTGAATGCTCGACGCCATGGGGGTTCTATTGTTGGCCATTAGTACGTACATCGCAATACAGAGGAAGAGCATGCCAGGCTATACCGAGACTATTGATTACTATACTATGAGAAATAACATATCAGGATTAAAGAGTCTGCAAAAGCACAAAGCAATACAACGATAGTAGTCATATAGCTTGGCACTGGTAAATATGAGACAAAAAAACAAACAAAACAGAAACAGAGGCTACAAGCTGAAACATAGGACTCAAATCTTTCTATAGAAAGAGCATGGAAGCAGATGGACAGAGAAGCTACTCTCAGTCCATAGTGAACCCAGCATCTTCGAATTTCTGAGTTTAAAACTGTAATCTCAGTGTAATGCTCTTTCAGATTCATCAATCTTAGTACAAGAGTAAGATTCATCATGTGCTGCTATTGTACTGTGAGCTAGAGTTTTGATGCATATAAACAACCGTGAATAGAAGCAGCATCAAGGCAAAGAGCAAACAAGTAGGATGAAGCTAAGCAGTTCTGCTAAAATCGAAGTACCATAGAGAATTCAAATTAAACTCCTAAAACTGAACTATATATAGTTTTACATGCCCAGGAATTTTGAACCTTGTGATTTCAGCATAGAACTAAAAGACTACATGTGTTCAAAGTGCATAAAAGACTAAATTAAATGTTCACCAATCAATAGGAAAACTTCCCTAATCTCTGACTATCAGGAGGCCTAAAGAATATTTCAACTCAACACATCATCAATCACAATTCAAGCAGCTTAGGTAACTAGGTAACCAAGTTTAATGCAACCGACATATTTAGTTTTATCATGCATACTAATCTCGGATGTGATTCACCTCACCAGAACGTCCTTAATTCAAGTTTCAAAGCATATCTAAACATACAAAAATTAGGCATTATGTTAACTGTAAATACAAATCATCTTACAGCGAGATACGACCGAAACGGAGGCACTGATATGCGAATCGACTACATCCAACAACAAACAAACATAAATACAAGAATCCCTACCTGAGGCGCGGAAAGAAGGGGAAGAACCGTCGGGAAACGAAACGATGAAGGGGAGCATCGGCGGACAGCGGGAGGCTGGATCCTGGGGGCAAGGGGGTAAAGCGAGGAGAGAAATACATGAATCTACTGAGCGCCAAGCCAGATCCAGAAGGGGACAAACCGAAACGAGCAAGATCAACACCGGCGGAGTGGCGCCACGGACGGAGCGACGCGGATGGGGTTGAGGACGAAGGTGATTTGGGAACGAGATGCACACTACTCACCTCTCTGTGGGATTTGGGAACAAGACGTTGCCACAGCTCCCTGCTCGGCACTCGTCGTGCCGTCACCTGCTTCCTCGTCCGTCGCAGGCCACCCTCGCCCCGCACACTCCTTGCCAGGGTTCCTCGCAGGCACGGGACGGAAGTCGCTCCAACGATTGCGAGATGGATAATGGAATGGGGAAGGGAGAGAGAATCCCAAGATTTAGGGTTTCTCTCTCCCTTCTCTAAAGATAGGGCACCGGATGCAGACTCTGTTGGAAACCGAAATTTCCTTACTGTGCTGCCCATGTTCCCCATTTCCTCCGATACAGAACAAAATGAGGCATCTGTTGGAGATGGCCTTACGACCGAGGGCAAAAAAACTTCTGCCAAAAGTCTCCAACTTTGCTATTTCACAAACATTTTTGTACTACACAAATGATGAGTACCACAAGTATAGAAAAGGCAGCATCTTTAAGGGATAGGCGACGGTTTGATGAGCATAAGCCTCATGCTGTGGACTTAGCCCTATTTGATAGAGCTCTAGATCTCAGCTTCATCTGAGATCTGAAACTTGTAGATGAAAATAAAATGAATTAAGTTTATATTTTTAGTCTAATATGTAAACAAGATGACCCATCTAAACACTCTTAGGGTGTGTTTGGTAGAGCTCCAGCTCCACTAGATCCGTGGATCTTGTGGAGCTGGGTATTCCTAACTCCACTAGATCCGTGAAGCTAGAGCTGTGAGTACATTAAGAATGTTTAGATGGATCATCTTGTTTACATTTTAGACCAAAAATATAAACTTAATTCACTTTATTTTAACCTACAAGTTTCAGATTTCAGGTGAAGCTGGGATCTGAAGCTCTACCAAATAGACTTATTGTATCAACAACTCCAGCTCTATAGATCTGATGGAGCTAGGGCTTAGGAATACCCAGCTCCACCAGATCTACGGATCTGATAGAGTTAGAGCTGTACCAAACATCCCCTTAAAAAGTGAAAACCAAACATCACTGACTTCCTCCGAAGTTGAGTTTGCTGAAGATTTGTGTTTAGACTGAATTGAGCTCCTCACCATCGTGACATACACGAAGTTCTTCAGATGCTTTCTCCTGCATACTATACAACATTACCAACGTATACAGTTATGGTGGTACTACGTGGGCGAATGACCTGTGAAATGGTCATACTAGACGCATGAAGGAACACCTCATTTTTTAACTAGCGCCTGACAAGAGAGCTGATAGCATACCTATGTACTAACAAACCAAGCCGTTCTGTACCATCCGAATAATTACCGGTAAAGTTTGCTTAAATCGGTGGTCAAAGGCCTAATTACTGCCTTGCTTGACTCCTAGTCTAATACGAAGCCCTAGATGAACCATGTGATTGTCACTATGAGCAATGTCACTTTTCACAGTGCAACAAGAGTAGCTAGGACCTATGTGAAGTTGTGAAATGTAGGAATCGGATAGAACCACACTGCGATTGCCACTTATCATCCTTCATCAAGATTGTTTAAAAGAAAGGAGGGCTATTGCGTCTATGCTATTCCAAATGAAAACAAGTGCACTTAAAGATTCTTTATTTTTAAAAAGAAGTCTTCAGATTTCACCAGTCAACAGTCAACACATCCTGCAGACGGCACTGGCTCCACCAGAAATGAGGAGCACAAACAGGCAAATGTAATCATCCAAAATGAGGAACGTGTTAATTGGATTACCGATTCTCTATGATATTGCAGTTTCATTCTTATCAGTATGTTCACTAATTAAGTTATATTACCAAATTTTAAACAACTCTGAACTTTCATTCTGTTGCTGTTTCACTTCAGAGTTCAGAGAGACACAACGTAGTAAAACGACTTTTTTTTTGAGCAGGCGGAGTACAACTGCTGCGTCAATTCAAAACTACAAGACCTTAATACTCCTTACAAAATCTAACAAAAAGAAAGCATTTATACTTCTATAACTGCATACTACTATACGATCATATCCTCATATGTCCAGGGGGCAAAATTTATGTGCAAAGGACTGCACACTAGAGACCAAAGATAAGCTAGCTAGCATCATTAGACCGTCCTCTCCTTTCTCAAGCTTCAAGCTAAGGATCCAGCCGATTGTTCCTCGGTGTGTGCCGCCGCTCGTGGGCGTAGTCCCTGGTCATGAACCACCTCATCTTCTTCCTCTCCTCGGCCCACTCCTTGGCGTGCTGCCTTCTGTCATGGAACCCACTCATTGCACCTTCTCCTTACACGGAAGACAAGAGTACCAGTCTTCAGTAATAACAAACTAACAGTGAATGATCCCAGCAAGATGGTAAGTTGGTAACTGGTAAACAAACAGCTAGCAATGGCTACTTACCAAGAGGCACTTGCTGATGAAACAATGACCTGGAGCTCAAGAGAAAGACCAAAGCAACCAAGCTCACAAGACCAAGGAGCCTCATTTTGCCTTGCTCACCTTGTGCTCTCACTTTGGGCAGGTGTTGTGTGTAGGGTATATATTGGCCAGACCTCATGTCAGAGCATTTCAGCACAGGGTTGACAAGTCAGAGGACATGAACTTTTGTTTTTTTAACCAAATTTTGGTTTGGTTTTCAGTAGGGCTCTGAGTACAGCACCTCTAGTCCGTTCACCTTTCTTGGCCTTCGGCTTAATTATTCAAGAACTACATGTCCAACGAGAAGAATCTCTTGTTTCTGGCGCTCATCGGTCTTTCTAGCGGCTGCTAGTTTGCTACCGTCTCCTTCTGGGGCCAAGAGCAGCTGCAGAAGTGCAGAGCTAGTTTACAAGTATCGGCAATGTCTTGTCGTGTAGTAAGCTCTACTCAACCAAGTGACCAACCAGGCGAAACCACACGGCATTTAACTTGCTCTAGGACACGCACTCGGAGGCTCATTGTAGATTTGTAGTGAGGAAGGCTGCGGTGTTTGGGCCTTTTGATTCGACCAATGGGTAATAAATAATTATTTGTTTAATTTACTATGTGGCCTAGCTGCTTCCAGTGAATGCAGTAGACTAGTAGTAGCTTCTTTTGAAGGGAAATCAATGTAACTTGGAAGTCAGCAAAGACTTGCATGCCAATGCAGTCTTGTATACACATCTAGATCAATCAGAACGGGGAAAAACACCTCCGATGCCAATCTAGCCAGCTAGCTTGGTTAGGCGGGTAGAACTTTTTTTTAGCTAAGCTTCTCGGTGCAAAGTGGGTTTAATTTTGTTTGAGAAGCGATATGCTACGAACTAATTAGTCAAGTACTCAAGTTTGATTTTCAGTCTAATGTTTGGTTTGTTCTCACGCTATATTTTTGTCATGCGTGCCACAAAATCTTAGCTGGATGTCTCACGTGTCATAGACTATACCTGTGGTGGATGAAATCTATGCCACAAAAATAGCACAACATATTTGGCACACTACGGCTTACAACCAAATATGCCCTAAGTTTCGAGCAGTGTAAGCTAAAGGATAAGTATTTGGGGAGCTATAGCTTTTTTGAAAAGTTACTTTTGATTTTCTGGTCTGAAAAATAGCTGTAGCTTTTTATAAGAGACTGTTTGACAAACAGCTAATTTCTCTCAACAATAAGATGTAAAACACGTCTTGTTCTACTTTTAGCTTTTAATAGTTATATATGATTTTCGACTCACACCTAAAGTAACTTAAAAACCGACTCATTTAGGTTTTTCGAAAGCTAAAGCTAGCTTTGAGCTCTAAAAAAGGGTATAAAGCCCTCCTAACATGACCTCATGAAATCTTTTTTCTACCCTTATTATCAAGACAATTATTATTTAGAAAAATATATAGTTGTTGAAGTATTTTATTTTTTAAAAGAAAAAACTCGCAGAAGCACTTTGACGCTCATTACAATACCATGTTAAGGCCCATTTGGAACTAAAAATATTGAAAAATGTAGGATTAGAAAAATACAGGAAATGCATATCATGTCTCTCGAAATACTACACAAATTGAAAACATATGAATTCTTCCAAAGAGGTGTTTGGATGCGACAAAGAAAAAATTATAGGAATTTTGGAGGAAAATTTCTCTTGGAACAAAGAGAGGGACTTCTCAAAAGCTTAAAAACGTAGAGGAAAGGAAAGTATCCTACAAAAAATATCAAGACCAACTCTACGTTCCGAAGAAGTACTACAAAGATTTTCTATAGCAATACAATCCTATGAAATTTCTCAAAAATCTTTGGCTGAAAATAAGGGAAACTACGGTATCCACGAGCGAAACCTGTGTCTTAAAAGGACCTGAAAAGTTATTTTGTGGCGTTTACCCCATAAGGCAAAACAGCTTGAAAATACCACCTTCAATTGTTAAACGGTTCCATTCTAAAAGAAAAGCTTAGGTCTATTTGTTTTTTTTATTTATCTAAAAGCTGATTCTAAATTATGGTGGTAGAAAAGCTGATTCTTTAAAATCTGAAATCTAAAAACATATATGAAATAAATTGTAGATTCTAATGCATATGAGTGAGTTAGATTGTGAGAATCGATTTCTAGAATTAAACTGTTTATTTTTCATTGGTCAGAATCCAGAATAAAAAAAAAAAATAAGCTCTTAGCCGGTTGGCATCAAAAGCCCAAAACAAAGCCCTCACCGCCACGGAGGGCCCACCTGTCAATGGGCAGCGCTCTGAACACGTCGCCGATGTCCAGTGTCCTCCTGTGCAGTGCAGTGCAGTACCGGAGAATGAGAAGAAAAGGGCACGGAGGCGTCGGTGACGGTGTCGCAATCATTCCGCACCCGACAAAGATGAGGCGAACACAGCAACACACTCCTCCCTCCCTCCCCTACAGGCTACAGCCTAGTGCACTACCCAGACAGTGATACAAGCCTACGCCCACGCGACCCCCGCACCGCACCCCGAGACAAATCCCAGCACCAAGCAAAAAGCAAAGCAAAGCAAAGCGAAGCACAGGCTAAGCTCGCTCCACTCCCCACTGACAACCGCGATACCCCTTCTTCTCGAAGCTTCTAGTCCCGAGTCGCCTCCTCAACCAAGCCAATCCAGGCCTCCCCCGTTGCCGGCGCGGCGCTGGTGCTGGTGGTTGCTGCTAGTGGCGGTGGGTGGTGGGATGCCCGCCGCGACGGCGACAGCCGCCCGCTCTCGCTTCCCGCCGCCGCCGCCTCTAAAAGCGGGGGAGACTCACCTCTCGCCCGGCGCGAGCCGGTGGTGCCGCCCCAATTGCCGCCGGTGACGTCGCCCGGCCGCTCCCCGCGCCGCGCCGCGCCATGGACGCCGCCTCCCGCCCCGCCGTCGTCATCGACAACGGCACCGGGTACCTGTTTCTCCCCCTCTCCCGACTAGATCTGTGCGCGGAAAGCGCAAGGGGTAACGCGCGATGCTGATCTAAGTAACCGTGGCAGGTACACGAAGATGGGATTCGCGGGGAACGTGGAGCCCTGCTTCATCACGCCCACCGTCGTCGCCGTCAACGACTCCTTCTCCCACCAGACGAGGGCCTCCACCAAGGGGAACTGGCTGGCGCAGCACTGCGCGGGCGTCATGGCCGATCTCGACTACTACATAGGGGAGGAGGCTTTGGCTCGCTCCCGCTCCAGCAGCACGTACAGCCTCAGCTATCCCATTCACAACGGCCAGGTGTGTGCGAATTGCCGAACTGTACATCAGTGCAAAATGTTACTGTTTTGACACCCCATTCGATTTATTTGAGCTGAAACGGACTGTTCAGGTTGAGAATTGGGACACCATGGAGAGGTTCTGGCAGCAATGCATTTTCAGTTACCTCCGGTGTGATCCAGAAGATCATTATTTTCTGCTGACCGAGAGCCCCCTGACTGCTCCCGAGACTCGGGAGTACACCGGGGAGATCATGTTTGAGACGTTCAATGTGCCTGGTTTGTACATAGCGGTTCAACCCGTCCTTGCCCTTGCCGCTGGATACACCACCACAAAGGTTAGTCGTCAGAGCTTAGTGTTGTGGTCATTGAGTGCAAAAATTTCTTAGTCTGATGCTGGATAGCATTGTGAAGACCATGTTTCAGTGTAATTTAACTGGCTTTAATGTGGCTGCGCTTCCAAGGGTTCTGTTTTCTTTCATGGATTGCTTCATTCTTTAGCTTCCTGATTATTCTGTTGTTTCTAAAATTCTCTAGTTTATGTCTTTTCTTGGATAATTTAACATTTGTTTTCTCCTGGGGGAAAACTGATTACAATCATTTGGAGAAAGTGTTAAACTGAGTGCCACTAAAGCTTCAGGTTGTGACACGAGTAACTCATTGGTTATGCGATTGCTAACTGGTAAGTGGTGATTGTTGTTATCACTAGCCCCAATTATCAATTTCTATAGTGTAATGTTGAGTGCCACTAAGAGGCAAATCCTATTGCTATGTAGTCCCTTTTTCACAATTTTCAACTTATATAATTTATTATTGAGTATCTGAAAACCCATTATGTGCTGCTGACAACATTGACACTTGAACTTAGTATATGTCGGCATGTGGCCCTAGGGCTATCTGCTAGTCAGCCATAAGCTCCACAATCAACATAGGGCAATCCCACTAAACCCACTAATTTGTTCTTTCAACCGGCTTGGAAGTAACATACACCGTATGTTTACATATTTAGAGTTTAGACCCAAACCCAACATTTTAACTCGTTCTACATGAGTGTGATGTCTAGATGCCTGGTCTGCCGTCACATACTCACATGCTTTTGTATTGATACCATATGTAGTGCCCTAGAGTCCAACAAAATCATTTCTTGAGCTTGCCAACATTGGTCTGAAAAGGTTAACCTGATCAACCTGTAGTCGCCCTAGATGGTATATATTAGCCAACCAAGATATCTACTGTCAAGATGGTAGTATCCCACTAGATTCACTTGCGCATGTGTGCTTGGGGTTATTTTAACCTGCCTTTTCTATTATTTCTACCCAAATATCCAAGAGCATCCTAATGTTCGTTTGCTAGAAGTCATAGTTTCCCCGTGTCCACTTTAGTGTAATACAACTATACAAGCATACAACATGTGCGAAATTATGCATTTCTAAGTTGCAGATTTTAGCATTTCTGGTTGTTTTGTGATGTCTATTGCTTGCAGTTTGCACTACATTCTTCATACTTGTTTTCCTTTCTTCCATGTTGACTATTGAGTGATCATCAAACTCTGGATATTTATGGGAACTTCATGCTTTGTTTTCAGTGTGAAATGACAGGTGTTGTAGTTGATGTGGGTGATGGAGCTACCCACATTGTTCCTGTTGCTGATGGTTATGTCATTGGAAGCAGTATCAGATCTATTCCAATTACAGGCAAGGATGTTACCCAGTTTATTCAGCAACTTTTAAAGGTAGCTTCTATTGCTTTCTTGTGGACTGTCATGAAATAGTACTCAACCTTTTATTTGTTAACAAATGCCATTGATCCTTTGTTATTTGTGGACCAATAGAGTTGAAAATCCAAAAGGCCAAATATGAGGAAATGCAAGATGTAGGAAAATAATAGTTGAACAAAGAATAAAACGGAGTGGAAATATGAAATAGAGGTGGAATTATAATAAAAGTGTTTATCGTGTTGTTCCTCATCTAATGATGTACGTTCCTCATCTAATGATGTACCAGACAACAAATTTCACTTGAAAATTTTAAAGACAGCTGCAGCATGCAATTTGGTCATAAAGGTATTACAAAGAAATGAGGAACTATGTCTGCTTATTTCTTCACAACACTTTGAGCACATAGTTATTCAAACCGGACCGTCTAGTGAACTGGTGAAGGCGCTGGTTCGGCGTCTCACCGGTTGAACCGCTAGTTTTAATATATTAATTTTTTTATTAATTTCTGAATTACATGTAATCATAAAATAGATTTGTAAGCACCTATATACAATATTTATTCATATGGCTCTTGAAGAAGGCAAAATGCAATATTGGAGGTATGTAAAACTCAGTAAGTACATCATAAAGATCAGCTCATAATGGAAAGAATTGTTTGATTCAATGAAGACTGAAGGTATTCTGACTCATACATGTATCCATGTTCACGATTTTCTAGATCCAATCGATGGGCTAACAAACAAAGCAAAGTAATCAGCAAGCAAAGCAATGATTTCTATATCCAATTGATGGGCTTAATAACAAAGTAAACAAATTGGTAAGCAAAGCAAGCCAACTTGTGTCTCCGCCGACGCCCATCTTGAGCCATGCGGCTGTGGAGGCCAATGGCAGAGGGATGCTCGGAAGTTGCGGCTGCTAGAGAGTTCTTGGTGAATGGTGATCTTTAATGATGCTGATGTACTGGGAGAGGGCATGAGGAACAATGCCAGAGGGGAGGAGCAAGGAGAGCCCTATGGCTCCCTTTTCATGCGAGTATGCAGGCCGCACGGGCCAGGTTGGCCCAAGTCTCCGCACACCATTTTTTTGACGTATCTGAAGCAAAGCCTGCCCGGTTCAGCCCGGTTCACCGGTTCTTCTAAAAAACCGTCCGATTTTTTCCAGTCCAGTTGTGTGGGCGGTCCTTGAGCTAAACCGAACTGTTGAGATAGCTGGTTCCATTTTTTTTCAGTCCGGTCCGGTTTTAGTAACTATGCTTGAGCAGTTGCATTAGCACTTGATCTAGGACCAGGATGTAATTTTGTAAACACCTTCTAGAATTTTGATTTGTTTAACCGTAGTTGTCAAATAAAGATCTCAGTTATGCCATTCTAAATAAATGAGCACACATGCTTAGATCAAAACAAGGACAAACTGAAGCTGATGTTTTCCACATGTAAAGAGAAAAAGAAGATCACTTAAGGATTTTTTTTTACTGGCATTGAACCTGCAGGGTGATTTGATTTATGGTTTGATGTATAGGAAGGGTGTAAAAGTTTGCTTGAATTTGGATATAGTTTGAAATCGGCATTGAACCTGCAGGGTATATTGTTTTAAGTCACATATAGTTTGAAATCGTCTTATATTGTTTTAAGTCACACCGAATAACCGCGGTATACTTGTAAGCCACTGAACTTCCAATTCTTGCGTGCAGGAAAGAGGTGAGCACATTCCACCAGAAGAATCTTTTGATGTAGCAAGGAGGGTGAAAGAAATGTACTGCTATACTTGTTCAGACATTGTGAAGGTATTAATTACATTAAGCACCTGTTATGCTATTGTTGAAAGTTGAACATCTATATTTGCTTTCAGGAAAAAGGTGTGTGTTTATTAAAAAATGTTTTCTTTTACCTTTTCATAGCAATGCAGTTGGCTGCCTGTACTAGTACAGCGGCCACTCCACTGAGGCATTGACATTTAACAAGTATGCTGTCTGAGATCTAATTATGTGAACACTGTTATAAACATGTTTTATGCCAATTAATGCATATGCATATTTATCATTCCATTTTTTCTGCCATTGGTGATTGTTTTCTTTTAAATATTATGTCTCAGTTGTCAGTTGTAAACCATGGAAGAGACCACCCAGAAGGAATATATTCATAATCCACCTCTATTCTTGTGATTTCAGGAATTTAATAAGCATGACAGGGAGCCCTCTAAGTACATAAAACACTGGACTGGCATCAAACCAAAAACAGGTGCTCCATACACCTGTGACATTGGATATGAGCGCTTCCTGGGGCCTGAGGTATTTGGTTTTACATAAATGTCTATACCACCAATAGTAACTTCTGCAACATCACTTTTGTTTTAGGCTAAAAAATTAATTTTCTTATTGGTTAATTCTTGATCATGATACCACCTCTTTTGTTAATTGAGTTTGCTTTATTTCACTTGATACTCAAAAACTATACTAAACTTCATTGATAGATAAAATGCAAACTAAACTTCATGAATGTAAATGTTCTCACTGCTCATTTATTTCAATCTTCTCACATTACCGCAAAATGCTTGCAGATCTTTTTCCACCCTGAGATTTACAACAATGACTTTACCAGTCCTTTGCAAGATGTTATTGACAAGTGCATCCAATCATCCCCAATCGACACAAGGAGGGCTCTTTATAAGGTTTGTATAATCAAAATGTTGCTTTATGATTCTAAGACATTACAAAGAGTTTTGTTGTCAATGGCACAGAATATTGTCTTGTCTGGGGGATCGACTATGTTTAAGGATTTCCACAGAAGATTACAAAGGGACCTGAAAAAGATAGTGGATGCACGGGTACGTGCATCTAATGCTCGACTTGGTGGGGATTCAAAGGTACAACTGCAATCTTCACATATTTGCTCCTGCTCTCTTTCTGAATGCCAAACTGATCAGACCAGAAACTTTGTTATGGTTCAGCACTTGGAAATTATATGTACATTCTATTGGTTTCAGGCTCAACCTGTAGAAGTGAACGTGGTTAGTCACCCTATTCAAAGATATGCAGTTTGGTTCGGGGGTTCAGTGCTTGCTTCTACTGCTGAATTCTACGAGGTATTCAAACTTTTGCTTCTACACAGTAGCAACAAACACTCGTATCACCTGAAATTTCGCAGTGTGAATATATTGTCTTTTGCAAGTGGATTCTACAACCAAAAAGAATTCTTCTGAAATGTCACTACCATTTTTGTAATTTTCATTTTCATTATCTGAGTTAAGCTAATTCTGGTAACCTTTTCCCCGACCAGGCATGCCACACAAAAGCAGAGTATGAAGAGTACGGCGCAAGCATCTGCCGATCAAACCCTGTTTTCAAAGGGATGTACTGAATCCGTCGATGAAATCCTGTTTTCAAGGGCATGTACTAAACAACAGAGAAAATCCTCGCACTGGACGTCACACACGGCATCCCCATGCAATCGACCTTCGCCTGCCAACATAGCAAAAAATCCACATTGTGGAGACAGGACTGCACTGCGAGGGGATTCTATAGGAGCCTCGCTGTACGATCGATTTTGTACAAAACCCGCGTGCACATGCATAGATCACGTTACTTTAAATCGTTAAATGCATTTTCTATGTTCATCAGCGAGAATGATGCTGGTAGCGTAGCAACGGGAACACTCCATGACCGGATGAGTCTGGGAGGCGCTGGTCAATAATCTAACTCCATCGGGGCATCGGTGTAACATTAACATTGGCTTTCTTTTTGTTGGCGGTTTGATATTGCTCCTTGTAGATAGATCTACATGCTGGCTTCATAATCACGATGTCCTTTTTCCCGTGAACTGTACTGCAGCTTTGCGCGTACCCTTATGGATCTTAGTTACCGGCAGAGTGCTTGGCGCACCTGGCCGCGGCCGAGCGCGGCCAGGTAGCCTGCACCGTACGTAGGATCTGCGATGCAAGTTAGCTATCACCGAATGGCAATGGCGACGCACCGAATCGACAGCCCATGGGTATGTTTGTCCACGCGCGGCGTGTCCAGCGTATGAATAACGCGCGGCTCGACGATCCTCCTCGTCGGCTGTAGCATCGGGACGCCAGCTCCGGCGTCTCTAGCGTCGTCGGCACAGGAGACGATCGACGGCATCACAGCCATCTACAACTTCGGTTCGATATCAGACACTGGGAATCTCCCCCGAGAGGGCGCCACTGGCATCATGCAGCGCATCACGGGCCTTCCCTACGGCGTCGCCATCGGCAGCGCCACCGGGCGGTGCTTGGATGGCCTCGTCACGATGGACTTCCTAGCTAAGTATCTCAAATTGCCATTACTCAAGCTGTACCTCGACAAGGATGCGGACTCCACCACGCACGGTGTTAATTTCGCGGCCGCGGGCGCCACTGCCCTCGACACGACGGCCTAAACTGGATGATAGAATTCTGAAGATAGAGTACGTCAAGTGAATAGTTGGCTGATTATTTTACTAAAGGTTAGATTCTAGTGAGGGTGATATAATATATAACAAGATAGACATGATTGATATTTTTAATCTATCTTAAAAAGAAGTGTTGGGATAAGAATTTGGCGTATCATCAAAAGCTCACGATTTTGGCGCCACCCCCCGTGTGCAATCTCCCAATTGTCCTTTCCATGCAACTCTTAGGCCAGTCACAGTGGGAGTTTCATTATCATTTAATGAAGTGACATATCAGCAATATTGTTAACATGGCAAGGAAATTATGAGGAAAAAGAGGAGATGAGTTTCATCTGGTTGAAATCGGGTGCACACTGTTTCCAACACATTGGAAACCAAATGAAACTGCACTGAGAGCGCATCGTTTCATCCCACCCCACGCATTCCCACGCACAGAAACCGAATGAAACTGCACCAAATGAAACATTTGATCACAACACTATGCAATAATTAAATGCTATGGCTAGCCTATGAAACTGCAAAATGAAACTATGCATTGGGAGGTCTTGTTTCATTTATCAACTCAAACCCTTTTAGATGATGTGACACTTCTGGAAACCGTGAAATGAAACTTGTCACTAGGAATAGCCTTAAAAACATCTCAAGATTGGCATTGTAGTAGTAATACAACATGGACATCTTTTGCTTCTCTTGGGTCCCACTTTAGACTTTGCAAAGATCGCATGCCTCCTGGTTGGCGTCTTTAAACAGACGCCCGCTTCTAAAGCCGGGTTCCTCCTCATCCTCTATATGTATACACACGCATAAGCCTTGGCACTCCGACTACTAGCCGCCTTAACTGTTGCTACAGTGTATAGACTAGAAGTAAATAAGACCATTGGGCCAACTAGCAACTACACTTTGCAACAATGATCAAGCTGAGGTACTCCAGGAGGCTGGCTATTCAAGAGAAGCTCCTCATCAAAGGCGAACGCTTGTGGTGGTGTTGGTGGCCATGGCAATGTCGCCGGCTTAGGTGTTGACGGCGGCGGCGCCAGGGAGATAGAGTGGGAGGTGAGGCCAGGGGGGATGCTGGTGCAGAAGAGGGAGAGGAGAGGGCGCGAGGAGGTGATCATGGTGAGGGTGTCCACTGGCTTCTCTTGGCATGATGCATTGGGGCTACTTGCACTTTTGGTGAGTACTACTATTTCCTTTGTTTTCTCTTTGGTGTTGTTAAAGCTGATGTGAGTAATTTTTCATGTTTGATTTCTTTTGATGATTATTAGAGTATGTTCTAGGAACTTGATTTGGTCATGGTCCTCTTTATGGGAATTCCATCACGTATACATACTCTTTTTGTATGAACAATAAAGATCTCGGGACTAGATTGCACCCCTTTTCATCAGCTGCTTTACAGCACATGCATTTTACTTCTATAGAGTAAGATTATGTGAGGTTTAATTCACACCTAAAACCTCAAAAGAAAAAAAAAAGGAAAGGGAAGGAAGAAAGAGAAGAAGAAAACGTCACCGCCTTTTTCCTTGGTATTACAGTGTAGTTGTTTGGTAGTCGTTGGCAGGTTAACGGTACCTTTTCGAACTCGGATTTCGACAACCTGGTGGTATTGAAAATTGCAAAAAACCGCTCAAAATTCGCTCAAAACTGAACGGTTTGGAAAGTCAAACGAACTTGAAATCTCATCAAACCGATGAGCTAATTTCGAATAAAATGGACGAAAACCGCTCGAAAAGGCTTCAATCTCGAGCGGTTTTTGGCAAAAATTGGTGACAGTTGAAACAATGGAAAAAAATCAGAAAAAATTGCAAAAAAAAATTGTAAAATTTGTAAAAGGCCATTAAATGCCCCCAAAATAGGAAAAAAAAGTAAGAAATGTATAAAAAGTATGAAAAACATGAAAAATTTCGGCATGATCTTTCCTAAATATGAAAAAAATTTGACATAACCTTTGCTATATTTTAGACAATTACAAGTTGTAAAGTAGACATTTAGCAATAATGTGTCAACAAATAGCCTTTCGTTTCAATACTACCCACATATCGATCTAACAATTGCAAAAATAGGCATTCACATATCAATACTATCTACATTTCAACACCTTCCATTGCTACTAAATATACTTCAACAAGTATTGCTACTAAATATAATTAAACAAATATTGCTACTAAATATACTTCAACAAATATTGCTACTCGAATAATTGAATAAATATTGCTAATTGACATACTTGAACAAATATTGCTACTAGATATAATTGAACAAATATTGTTACTAAAATATGTTTAAGTAAATATTGCTACTTGACATAGTTGAACAAATATTGCTACTAGATGTAATTGAACAAATATTGTTACTAAAATATGTCAAATTAAATATTGCTACTTGACATACTTGAACAAGTATTGTTACTAAAAAATACTTCTAATTTCTTCTTTTTTAGATTTTCTAATTTGTACATTTTGAATTGCTCAAAAAATGTCTCCAAACTTCATTTTTTTTAAAAATATTCACACCAGAGGTCATAAAGCTATTAACACTAATTTTAGGAATTTTTGGATAATTTTTTTTTCAAATTTTTGAATTTGAATTTGAACTTGACCGATAAATTGAGCAGCTTAAACATTTAAGTGCAGAGTCGGGAATGGAAGGTGCGACATCAAGGCGGCATGGCGGCAAGGCGAAGCAAGTGCTAAACAAGAGGGCAACAAATGAGCATTCGGTATGGACAATCACACAAGTGAATTTAATTCTTGATTTCCAAATCTGAAATCCTCAATTCATAACTCTATCAACATTGTGTTAATTTGTAACGATGAATTATGGTTTGTTAAATATAGTATGTAGAGCATTCAAAAATAGAGATGGTTTTTTAAATATAGTATGTAGAGCATTCAAAAATAGAGATGAAGTATATAGATTTGAAATCCCCAATTCACAAATCTTTAGATTATTTTATATATTGTCTCTATTAACAAAATTTGTACTTTTTATTTTTTTCTTTGCTATTTTGAATACTTATATTTTATATTAAACAATATTTTTATAATTTCAAACACTTATTCCGGAGAAATCTTAGATCCGCCACTGCATGTTGGAGTCTTCCTACTACATTTCTTTTTGTTTCCTAGCAAGCAAACGATGCGCGTGTGTGTGTGTGCAGACACCCGTTTGGATTTCACGTTGTGCTTTATGTAACGACAAACTTGTTTCTCAAATTGCAGGGGAACCGAAGGTGATTCTGTCCATGGTGACGGGGCTGGAGCCCAGGGAGCAGAGGCTGCTGTTCAGGGGCAAGGAAAGGGACGACACTGACCACCTGCACATGATTGGGGTGAGGCACAAGGTCCTGCTCCTTGAGAACCCTGCCCTCAACGACATGAGCTAGTACGGTGGTTGGTGCTCAAAGATTTCAGATGAAGTCCTTCGGACTGCAGTGACATGCAGCCATGCAGCCGGGAGTACAAGATGGGCCATTGATCTGTTCTCCATTTACGGACAGCAGCAACCCTCTCCAGCATAGGAATATGCTTGCACTGATCTCCTTTTATGCTTGAATTGTCAGCATCAATCGAACAGAAAACATAAAGGTTATTTTGCTTCACAAAGTAAGGAAGTACTAGTCGTGCTGCTTAGGGAGCTGGTTCATCCATAGGCTGTCGGCAGATCCAGTTTCGTTACACCCAAAACCAAGACATCGGCTAAATTGACGCCTGCAGATCAAAATGTAACACTGCAGTTTGGGAACGAAAGAAATGGCGATAGAATGATAGGTGACAGAAATGTGAAATAGATAAGCTTGAGTCTGAAAGCTTCTAAAAAAATGGGATAGTAGTAACTAAGGAATACAGTATCCATGAAACTACCACATTGTTTATTAAAAATAAACAAACTATCACATGCAAAAGCCAATCGCATCTCGAGTATCTGACAATCTGAAGAACTTGTTATTTTGACTCAACGGGTGTGCCTTTTTCAGTTATAGTCTAACAGTCGAACAACCAAGAAACAATCTTCAAAAAGAAGGGAAAAAAAAAGCCAAGAAACATTGCCATACTGGTACTGTACAATATTAGTAGTACATAAAAAGCAAGGGAAATTAGGTCGCATTGGCCTCCAAAATGTCGTGCTAGCTGCAGAATATCTATCATCTAGCTGACTGAAGCAATGTCTAGTCTAGTCTTGGTGCAAGGATGCAAGCGAGAGTTGACCTAGTAATGTTCTCTCTACGGGAAAAGTTTCATGCTTCTTAATCCATCAGCGAGAGAGAGCAACAAGCCAGCTAACAAGCTACTCATGATTCATGAATTCATGATCATGGAATCGTGCTGGCCCTTCGCGCGAGTGCGCGACGACGCATGCCGTGGAGTTTTGCCTGTGCGCGTCGCTGTCTGTGGATGCGTACGCGGTGGCCGGGAGAAACACTGACGTCAGTGTCTTCCGTCCGCCGCCGCCTCCTCGAACTTATCATCCGCCGCGTGAAAAAAAAAGAAGGTAAAGTGATGCTATGCAAGCCGGGCTCTTTTCCTGTGTCGCCGCGTGTTAGGCTTGGACCTAACAGGCACATTGCGGTTGGTCATCACCACGGATCCAAATTTCGTTTTCGGTTTAAATTTCACTTTTCTTTATAATCTAAAATTTCGATGAAATCTCGTTACTTTAGATGAAATTTGGATGGAATTTAAAAAGTAAAATTCAAATCCAGAATTTTTTGAACCAATTAGTGTTTTTTTTCCTTCCTATTTACTTCAATTTCTACGTGAATCGAGTTGGTTAGGACTTGGGAGTAAATATCTGGGATCAAATCATTCTATAGAAACTCTCCAAATTTTTTTGTGTACCCTAAAAAATATTTTTTTGTCTGAAAATAAATTCATGGAGGTATCGAGTAGGTTAATATATCTTTTGCTCATGTTAAGCAAATCCAGTGCCTTGCCAATAGGACTATAGCCAGCACTCGTTTTCAAGTTTCAACTAAACCCGAGTTTGTTCAAATCTACGTGTGAATCCCGAAATCCTAATCCAAATTCCAGATATTTTGAGACTTGAGAATCAAATCTAGAAAGTTTTGAATTCGGCACAAGCCACAAGGTTTGCTCATTTGACCATTGACCTCTCTCCCAGCTCGCCTTGGAGGGAATTGCGATGGCCCATGTGCTTACCAGTTTACCCCGGAACGACGCATCTGGGCATCTGGCCGCCGACCGTTCGTTCTTCCCGGAAAGAGATCAGCACCAGCCTCCACTCCACCGGCAAACTGCAAAGCTAACGCCTTTTCTTCTCCAAACCTCCTGGTATTAAACAATCACTCGGCCCCAAGAGCAAGAAATCTCTGCTCTGCTCTGCTCGAGTTGCCTCCCTCCCGTCGCCTCTCCTTAGCATCAGATTCTCAAGTCTCAGCCCACACAGCACAGCAGTGCCAGCACAGGGCAGTTGTGAAGTCAGTTCCGCTTTTTCTAGATTAGTTTTCTTTTCTTGCTTCCCTTTTGGTGTTGGTTTTTGTTTAGTAAACCGCCCATACCCACTGCCAGGTGGGCAATCCCCAGGCGCCGGTTCTTGCCAAACCCAACCACCACCAGTACCGCAGACCCCACACCTTTCTTGGCAGTTCCTGAGTTTTTCTTGGGTGCTGGTTTCAGGTTTCCTCCATTTGGTTTGGGTTTGATGAGGGATTGGTGAGTTCTTGGAAATCTTGCGGTTTGTGCTTCCAGGAAAGAAGCTTCAGTTTTCTCATTGTTTTCTTCTCATCTTTCCAAGTTTGGGTTTTTGATTTGACCAAGGTTGTCAATGGAGCCACCGACTGGGATTTGGGCATCTGTCTGGAGCTTCTTCAAGTTTCTGCCGTTCTTCTGTGGTCTCCTCCTCCTCGGGATCATCAAAGGTGAACGCAACACTTGCTCTATTGGTCCACCTTGCTTGGTTGCTTCTCTTAGCTGTCCTTGGAACTTATGGATTGGAATTGCGTTGGAGGAAGATTTTTTTTTTCATGGGAGGATTGGAGGACGATTTCACACAATAGTGTCTATGTTTGATGAACTCAAGCATTCAAGTATTCAACTGATGTGCTGTGATGCATTTGTTAGTTTGATGTGCAGAATGGAAGTATATTGAAGAGACATTTGTGTGACCTATTTACATTTCCTTGCATTGCATTATGCGGTTGCTTGCTTCTCTTTGGTTATTCTGTTCGGCTTTTACGGATGTTTTGTTCCTCTACTTTCTTGGACCATTTATCTAGACTTAGAATGAATAATTGTTGTACGATTCAAATTTTAGTAATGACGGAATAGGGTTGCTTTCACTAGGCTTGTATAGATGCTCATATCAACAATGGATTACTTTCAATTTCAATAATGATGCAACCAATGGAGTTCAGATTAGCTGGGTGTCGGTATAATTCATATGGCATTGCTGGATTCACTATTTCACGTAAGATAGCATGAGTTGGAAGCCAAATTTCAGAGGATGTCATCTATATTGTCTCTATTAACAAAATTTGTACTTTTTATTTTTTTCTTTGCTATTTTGAATACTTATATTTTATATTAAACAATATTTTTATAATTTCAAACACTTATTCCGGAGAAATCTTAGATCCGCCACTGCATGTTGGAGTCTTCCTACTACATTTCTTTTTGTTTCCTAGCAAGCAAACGATGCGCGTGTGTGTGTGCAGACACCCGTTTGGATTTCACGTTGTGCTTTATGTAACGACAAACTTGTTTCTCAAATTGCAGGGGAACCGAAGGTGATTCTGTCCATGGTGACGGGGCTGGAGCCCAGGGAGCAGAGGCTGCTGTTCAGGGCAAGGAAAGGGACGACACTGACCACCTGCACATGATTGGGGTGAGGCACAAGGTCCTGCTCCTTGAGAACCCTGCCCTCAACGACATGAGCTAGTACGGTGGTTGGTGCTCAAAGATTTCAGATGAAGTCCTTCGGACTGCAGTGACATGCAGCCATGCAGCCGGGAGTACAAGATGGGCCATTGATCTGTTCTCCATTTACGGACAGCAGCAACCCTCTCCAGCATACCGATGAGCTCTTGAATAATATGTTGATAATCAACTCGAAAAAGACTTCAATCTCGGCGGTTATTTTGCAATTCACTGACAGTTGAAGGAATGGAACTAATCAGCTTAACTTGTTAAAATAGTTGTAAGATTTGTAAAAGGCCATTACACCCCCAAAATAGGAACAAAGGTAATACCTGCAATAAGTATGTAAAACATGAAAAATTTGGGACAATGATCTTTCCTAAATATGGAAAAAATGTGAACATAACCTTTGCTATATTTTGACAATTACAAGTTGTAAAGTAGACATTGGCAATAATGTGTCAACTAATAGCCTTACGTTCCAAATACTACCCACATATTTATCTAACAATTAAAAAACTAGGAATTCACATATCAATACTATCTACATTTCAACACCTTCTATTGCTACTCAATATACTTCAACAAGTATTGCTACTAAGTTATAAGTTAAACAACATTGCTACTAAATATACTTCAACAAATATTGCTACTCGAATAAGTCAATAAATATGCCTAACTTGACATACTGTAACAAATATTAGTAGTAGATATAATTGAACAAATATTGGTCCTAAAATGTGTTTAAGTAAATATTGCTACTTGACATAGTTGACAAGATTGCTACTAGATGTAATTGAAGGAATATTGTTACTAAAGTTGTCAACCTTAAATAATTGCTACTTGACATACTTGAACAAGTTTTGTTACTAAACTACTTCTAATTTCTTCTTTTAGATTTTCTAATTTGTACATTTTGAATTGCTCAAAATTGTCTCCAAACTTCATCTTTCGAAGTAGTGCGCGACGACGTCATAAAGCTATTTTGCCTAATTTGTCGCTGTCTGTGGATGCGTTGCGTTTGGAATTTGAATTTGTCTTCCGTCCGCCGCCGCCTCCTCGAACTTATCATCCGCCGCGTGAAAAAGGAAGGTAAAGTGATGCTATGCAAGCCGGGCTCTTTTCCTGTGTCGCCGCGTGTTAGGCTTGGACCTAACAGGCACATTGCGGTTGGTCATCACCACGGATCCAAATTTCGTTTTCGGTTTCAAATTTAATTCCTCAATTAAATCATAACATTGTGTTAATTTTAGATAAATTATGGTTTGTTAAAATTATGTAGAGATTCAAAATCAGAAGTTTTTAACAATAGTAGTGTTTTTTTAAAATTTACTGAAGTTTTACGATGAAATCCCCATGACTAGGTAAATATTGGGTATAATCATTTAAGAAACTTCCAAATTTTTTGTGTCCTAAAAAATATTTTAATCTTAAAATTAAATTAAGGAGTATGTAGGTTAATATATTTATTGCATGTAAAAATCCACACTGCAATGGCTTATACCACATTCTTTTAGTTCCAGCACAAACCATTGTTCAAATCTACGTGTAATCCCCAATTCCGAATCCAAATTCCAGATATTTTGAGACTTAAATTTATCTAAAGTTTTAATTGGCAACCAAGGTTTGCATTTGACATGACCTCCCAAGCCTTCGGGGGAAAGCGAGGCCCACTGCTACTTACCTGGAACGACGCATCTGGGCATCTGCCCAGAACCTCCCTCACGAATGAGTAGACCGTGGCACTCCAAGTTTCAAACAAAGCAACGCCTTTTCTTCAAACCTCTGATTAACATACACTCGGCCCCAAGAGAAGAAATCTCTGTTCTGTGCTCGAGTTACCCCCCCTGATATCCTTACGATCATCTCAAGTCTCATGCACAACAACGACGAGAACAAAAGGTTGTAAGTCAGTTCACTTTTTCTAGATTAGTTTCTCTTGTCCTTTTCTGGTGTTAGCAACCTCTACCCAGCCAAGGAACCCGGCAGTTGTCCTGCCAAACCCAACCACCCCAGCACCAGCCCCACACCTTTTGCAGATCCTAGTTTTAGGTGTGATTCAGTTTCTTAGTTGGGTTATAAGGGATTAGGTGATATGGAATCGGTTGTGACTTCCAGGAAAGAAGCTTCAGTTTTCTCATTGTTTTCTTCTCATCTTTCCAAGTTTGGGTTTTGATTTGACCAAGGTTGTCAATGGAGCCACCGACTGGGATTTGGGCATCTGTCTGGAGCTTCTTCAAGTTTCTGCCGTTCTTCTGTGGTCTCCTCCTCCTCAGGATCATCAAAGGTGAACGCAACACTTGCTCTATTGGTCCACCTTGCTTGGTTGCTTCTCTTAGCTGTCCTTGGAACTTATGGATTGGAATTGCGTTGGAGGAAGATTTTTTTTTCATGGGAGGATTGGAGGACGATTTCACACAATAGTGTCTATGTTTGATGAACTCATCTCTCTCGCTCACTCTGACAGAATAATTAGCAGTTATGGACTTTAGACATTTTGCCTGGTTCAGTTTTTGCATTTATGGTTCTTTTCATTTCAGAGCTTTCAGTTGAACTATGTTATTTGTGCTTGATGTGGGATACAAACTGATTGCTACCGGTCATTGCAACCGGAATTTCGAGTGGTGTAAAAGGAAAGATATGGAAATGTGATTTTGGAAGTAAATGATGGCATGTGTGACACGGAATGTCTTTGTTAATTCTAGAATCCAAAGTTGTTACCTTGCTAAATTATAAGGCCTTTTCAGCATATGATCGATTATTTGGTAATTTCTGCTGGTCTATATTCCCTTTTCAGTCTTAAAAATCTGATTTGCAATCTTCCTTTCATGTTAATTTTCCCATCTAGCTGCTTTGTTCGGTCCATGGGCATGGCTTATTATGACGATTGGAATTTCTGCACTCATTCTAGGCTTATGGCATGAATCTATGTACATAGATATGCTGATCACCTTTTGTGAAGGCAGAACCAAGCTGGTGGGACCTGTTGTAAAGCTGTTGCTTCTTATTGCTGCATCTGTGACTTTAGTCTTATGGCTGGTAGTCGGCATCATGGGAAGCGTCCTTGCTGGTTTAGCATATGGTTTTCTAGCACCAGTAATGGCCACATTTGATTCGGTTGGGGAAGGAAAAGAAAGGCCACTCGTTCATTGTTTTGTGGTACATTCTACTATTTATGGTTTTTACTCTGATATTTGCCTTATTTGTGCTTTTGAAGTTTTGCATGGGTAGCTAACTTCAAATGCAGGGTGGAACATGGGGCACTATCACAGGAAGCTGTACAGTAGTCAGGGACCTGAAAGACATGCTGTTCCATTCATATTTTTCAATTATGGATGATATTCGTTTCCATTCACCATAAGAAGCAAGCTAAAAAAAGAGGGCAACAAATGAGCATTCGTATGGACAATCACACAAGTGAATTTAATTCTTGATTTCCAAATCAAATCCTCAATTCATAACTCTATCAACATTGTGTTAATTTGTAACGATGAATTATGGTTTGTTAAATATAGTATGTAGAGCATTCAAAAATAGAGATGGTTTTTAAATATAGTATGTAGAGCATTCAAAAATAGAGATGAAGTATATAGATTTGAAATCCCCAATTCACAAATCTTTAGATTATTTTATATATTGTCTCTATTAACAAAATTTGTACTTTTTATTTTTTTCTTTGCTATTTTGAATACTTATATTTTATATTAAACAATATTTTTATAATTTCAAACACTTATTCCGGAGAAATCTTAGATCCGCCACTGCATGTTGGAGTCTTCCTACTACATTTCTTTTTGTTTCCTAGCAAGCAAACGATGCGCGTGTGTGTGTGTGCAGACACCCGTTTGGATTTCACGTTGTGCTTTATGTAACGACAAACTTGTTTCTCAAATTGCAGGGGAACCGAAGGTGATTCTGTCCATGGTGACGGGCTGGAGCCCAGGGAGCAGAGGCTGCTGTTCAGGGGCAAGGAAAGGGACGACACTGACCACCTGCACATGATTGGGGTGAGGCACAAGGTCCTGCTCCTTGAGAACCCTGCCCTCAACGACATGAGCTAGTACGGTGGTTGGTGCTCAAAGATTTCAGATGAAGTCCTTCGGACTGCAGTGACATGCAGCCATGCAGCCGGGAGTACAAGATGGGCCATTGATCTGTTCTCCATTTACGGACAGCAGCAACCCTCTCCAGCATAGGAATATGCTTGCACTGATCTCCTTTTATGCTTGAATTGTCAGCATCAATCGAACAGAAAACATAAAGGTTATTTTGCTTCACAAAGTAAGGAAGTACTAGTCGTGCTGCTTAGGGAGCTGGTTCATCCATAGGCTGTCGGCAGATCCAGTTTCGTTACACCCAAAACCAAGACATCGGCTAAATTGACGCCTGCAGATCAAAATGTAACACTGCAGTTTGGGAACGAAAGAAATGGCGATAGAATGATAGGTGACAGAAATGTGAAATAGATAAGCTTGAGTCTGAAAGCTTCTAAAAAAATGGGATAGTAGTAACTAAGGAATACAGTATCCATGAAACTACCACATTGTTTATTAAAAATAAACAAACTATCACATGCAAAAGCCAATCGCATCTCGAGTATCTGACAATCTGAAGAACTTGTTATTTTGACTCAACGGGTGTGCCTTTTTCAGTTATAGTCTAACAGTCGAACAACCAAGAAACAATCTTCAAAAGAAGGAAAAAAAGCCAAGAAACATTGCCATACTGGTACTGTACAATATTAGTAGTACATAAAAAGCAAGGAAATTAGGTCGCATTGGCCTCCAAAATGTCGTGCTAGCTGCAGAATATCTATCATCTAGCTGACTGAAGCAATGTCTAGTCTAGTCTTGGTGCAAGGATGCAAGCGAGAGTTGACCTAGTAATGTTCTCTCTACGGGAAAAGTTTCATGCTTCTTAATCCATCAGCGAGAGAGAGCAACAAGCCAGCTAACAAGCTACTCATGATTCATGAATTCATGATCATGGAATCGTGCTGGCCCTTCGCGCGAGTGCGCGACGACGCATGCCGTGGAGTTTTGCCTGTGCGCGTCGCTGTCTGTGGATGCGTACGCGGTGGCCGGGAGAAACACTGACGTCAGTGTCTTCCGTCCGCCGCCGCCTCCTCGAACTTATCATCCGCCGCGTGAAAAAAAAGAAGGTAAAGTGATGCTATGCAAGCCGGGCTCTTTTCCTGTGTCGCCGCGTGTTAGGCTTGGACCTAACAGGCACATTGCGGTTGGTCATCACCACGGATCCAAATTTCGTTTTCGGTTTAAATTTCACTTTTCTTTATAATCTAAAATTTCGATGAAATCTCGTTACTTTAGATGAAATTTGGATGGAATTTAAAAAGTAAAATTCAAATCCAGAATTTTTGAACCAATTAGTGTTTTTTTCCTTCCTATTTACTTCAATTTCTACGTGAATCGAGTTGGTTAGGACTTGGGAGTAAATATCTGGGATCAAATCATTCTATAGAAACTCTCCAAATTTTTTGTGTACCCTAAAAATATTTTTTGTCTGAAAATAAATTCATGGAGGTATCGAGTAGGTTAATATATCTTTTGCTCATGTTAAGCAAATCCAGTGCCTTGCCAATAGGACTATAGCCAGCACTCGTTTTCAAGTTTCAACTAAACCCGAGTTTGTTCAAATCTACGTGTGAATCCCGAAATCCTAATCCAAATTCCAGATATTTTGAGACTTGAGAATCAAATCTAGAAAGTTTTGAATTCGGCACAAGCCACAAGGTTTGCTCATTTGACCATTGACCTCTCTCCCAGCTCGCCTTGGAGGGAATTGCGATGGCCCATGTGCTTACCAGTTTACCCCGGAACGACGCATCTGGGCATCTGGCCGCCGACCGTTCGTTCTTCCCGGAAAGAGATCAGCACCAGCCTCCACTCCACCGGCAAACTGCAAAGCTAACGCCTTTTCTTCTCCAAACCTCCTGGTATTAAACAATCACTCGGCCCCAAGAGCAAGAAATCTCTGCTCTGCTCTGCTCGAGTTGCCTCCCTCCTGTCGCCTCTCCTTAGCATCAGATTCTCAAGTCTCAGCCCACACAGCACAGCAGTGCCAGCACAGGGCAGTTGTGAAGTCAGTTCCGCTTTTTCTAGATTAGTTTTCTTTTCTTGCTTCCCTTTTGGTGTTGGTTTTTGTTTAGTAAACCGCCCATACCCACTGCCAGGTGGGCAATCCCCAGGCGCCGGTTCTTGCCAAACCCAACCACCACCAGTACCGCAGACCCCACACCTTTCTTGGCAGTTCCTGAGTTTTTCTTGGGTGCTGGTTTCAGGTTTCCTCCATTTGGTTTGGGTTTGATGAGGGATTGGTGAGTTCTTGGAAATCTTGCGGTTTGTGCTTCCAGGAAAGAAGCTTCAGTTTTCTCATTGTTTTCTTCTCATCTTTCCAAGTTTGGGTTTTTGATTTGACCAAGGTTGTCAATGGAGCCACCGACTGGGATTTGGGCATCTGTCTGGAGCTTCTTCAAGTTTCTGCCGTTCTTCTGTGGTCTCCTCCTCCTCGGATCATCAAAGGTGAACGCAACACTTGCTCTATTGGTCCACCTTGCTTGGTTGCTTCTCTTAGCTGTCCTTGGAACTTATGGATTGGAATTGCGTTGGAGGAAGATTTTTTTTTTCATGGGAGGATTGGAGGACGATTTCACACAATAGTGTCTATGTTTGATGAACTCAAGCATTCAAGTATTCAACTGATGTGCTGTGATGCATTTGTTAGTTTGATGTGCAGAATGGAAGTATATTGAAGAGACATTTGTGTGACCTATTTACATTTCCTTGCATTGCATTATGCGGTTGCTTGCTTCTCTTTGGTCATTCTGTTCTGCTTGTACATATGCTTGGTTCCTCTACTTTATTTGAGCATTTAGCCAGACTTAGAGCGAAGAGTTGTTGTACTATTCAAATTTTAGTTGTGATGGAACATGATTGCTTTCATTCGGCACAAATGCTCATATCACAATGGAATACTTTCTTCAATAAATGGCGGAACCAATGGAGTACAGATTAGCTGGGTGTAGGTATGGCGTTGCTAGATTCACTGTTTCATTTAAGATAGCATGAGTTGGAAGCCAAATTTCAGAACAGTAGCAGTTACGGATTTTAGCCATTTTTTGCCTGTTTTAGCTTTTGCGTTTATGGTTTTATTCATTTCAGAGCTTTCAGTTGAACTTTGTTATTTGTGCTTGATGTGTGATAAAGGCCATGTTTGGATCGCCTAGGATTAACTGTTAGTTGGCTAAAAATTAGCTCTACCATTAGTCAGCTAAAAATTAGCCTACCTATTAGTCTTCCTGTTTGGATGGGCTAATTGTTAGCTCACTCTCACTAGCTAATGAGCTAATTGTTAGCTCAGAGGTTGGCTAAAAATTAGTCTTTCCTTTTTGCGCCGCCGCCTGCTCGCCTCCCTTTTGCGCCACCATCCCAAAGCCACCCGCTCGCCTCCTTGCTCGTCGCCTCCCATAATTGCTCGATCCAATGGCTCCCACCAAGAAGACCGTCCTCTCCTACTACTACACCTCGTCGCCGCGATGGAGACGGCGACAATGGCTGCGATGGAGACGACAACATCAAGAGAGGTGCCGGAATCCTTCACTCCGCCATCCGCCTCTCCCTTCTCTATCTGTTTTGGGTTCGTGGCCCCCTCCGAGTCGGCGAGCTATCCTAACGTCCCCTTAGACCACCACACGACTAGGCGTCGCGACGCCTAGGTGACGCGGTGATAACTATGTGTCGGATTATTAAAAAAAAGGGCGAGATAGGCTCTTTCACTAGTTTTTTCTTATAGTCTAGGCTTATAAAAGATGCATTTGTGCCTTTTAGGAATATTGGATTTCAAAATAGACTTAATATTTTTGCCTATAGGTACCTATGTAGGATAACGAAGCTATCGCTAGCTACAAGTTACGTCAAATAGCTAGTGGAATTTCTGCACTCATTCTAGGCTTATGGCCTATGCATGTAATTTGGACATACTACTGCATCATCAGGTAATGTTGGCAGTTTTTGTACCAAATCCATTTTAAAAGAAAATTATCATGCAATTATGAATCTATGTACATAGATATGCTGATCACCTTTTTGTGAAGGCAGAACCAAGCTGGTGGGACCTGTTGTAAAGCTGTTGCTTCTTATTGCTGCATCTGTGACTTTAGTCTTATGGCTGGTAGTCGGCATCATGGGAAGCGTCCTTGCTGGTTTAGCATATGGTTTTCTAGCACCAGTAATGGCCACATTTGATTCGGTTGGGGAAGGAAAAGAAAGGCCACTCGTTCATTGTTTTGTGGTACATTCTACTATTTATGGTTTTTACTCTGATATTTGCCTTATTTGTGCTTTTGAAGTTTTGCATGGGTAGCTAACTTCAAATGCAGGGTGGAACATGGGGCACTATCACAGGAAGCTGTACAGTAGTCAGGGACCTGAAAGACATGCTGTTCCATTCATATTTTTCAATTATGGATGATATTCGTTTCCATTCACCATCTAATGGAAAGCCATATGAGATAAGGTTTGCTTTCTCATTTTGTTTTCAGCAATTTCCCTTCCATCCAATAAGATTGCAAATGTCTTTGTGTTAGTTTTTCTCTGGGATGCTCGGATACGTCAACACCGATATGGATACACGATATGCCATTTCCCCCAAAACACCGATACGGCGATACGTGTGTGTATATATGATAAACATAAAATAGTTGAGAAACATATATGAGATATGATATATCATACACAAAGTAGACAATAACAAAGAAAATAAAGATGCAAATGGGCTAGACCATCTCGAAAGCCCATCAACTCATAGCAAGCGGCTTAGGGCATCTAGTCTACTGTTGTCCCAAACGTCTTCACAATTGTGCGCTTCTATTCCTGCCAGCCGCAGCTGTAGGTCTTGCCTCCTAGCCACTGTTGCCCTCACCAGTTTCTAACTACCGCTAGCTACCTGAGAGTATACCACACTACCACAGTCAAGAAGAAAGAAGAGTATTAGTGGGATGACTCATCGTTCGTGAGGACCAATGGCACCGTGCCGCGTGCCACTGTCTACAGAGGGAGAGGAATGTTGGTGTGGGAGTGCGGGGGAAGAGAGGAGCAGGAGCGGTGGTGTAGGGAGCGTGATAAGAGCAAGAAGGGACTATGGGATGGGAATAAGCGATTCCAGCATCTGCTTCTGAGTTGGTAGAGGTTTTATGGTTGAGAGGTATTGGGGAAGTATCGGATAAGTATTGAGAATTATTTTATTTTTTTGAAAATAGGAAATTCACTAATATAGGCAGGGTACGGTATCTGACCATATCCGATGCGGATGAGTATTTGATTCGTATCCGATATCGATACACCAGTTTTCTGAAGTATCCGAATAACATAGGTTCCTCTCTCTGATGCTTGGACAAAACTCTATATGAGTTAATGGGACTTGCTTGAGCAGTGTAGCACATAATAGCCTATAGCCTCATTGTATTATATGTGTTATTGTAAATATGGAATCACGGAACTTTCATATAGGATGCTAACAGTACTATATTATTGTGGATGCAATTATTGTGTTTGTTTGCTATTTGGGGCATTTGTTCTTACATGCACAAACAGTTCAGGTTTTCAAACAGTACAAAATAATGTCTGACTTGAGGTCCTATTTTGAAAAAAAGGGTATGTGGAAGTTTGCCTCATAATTCCTGGTTTGATGCTATATGTTTTTAAATGCCCTATGTTGATCTTATTTTTCTTGAAGGATTTTGTATAACAAAATCAAATAATTAACACTACATCTCCCAGAGTGCTTGACATTCCTGGTGCAGTATTCGCCGCTGCTTGTGGACTCTTAGTGGATGGAATAATGTTCACACTAATTGCCTTCTACAAGTTCCCTGTGATGCTTTTCAAAGGATGGAAGCGGCTGATCGAAGACCTAGTTGGCAGAGAAGGACCTTTTCTTGAGACAGCTTGTGTGCCATTCGCTGGTCTTGCTATTCTTCTCTGGCCATTTGCTGTTTTAGGAGCCTTTCTAGCCTCCATCATCTCCAGTGTCCCTCTAGGTGCATATGCTGCTGTTGTGGTTTATCAGGTATCAACAGATATTATTGACTGGGAACAAAAAGTTTTTACTTCTACCATAAATACTTATCAAGTATTAGCCGATTTAACTTGTTAGCAGTGAAGTCATGAAGCTTACTCTTGCAGTCTTGTTGATCTGCCAGGAATCCTCACTTTTCATGGGACTATCTTTTGTAATATCATCAGTGTCCATCTTCGATGAATATACAAATGATGTACTTGACATGGCGCCAGGATCTTGCTTTCCTAGGTATAAATGATGTGTTCCATATTTCTGTAGCCTCCTTGTGTTGTTCCTTCTGAATAGTGCAAGTTAACTGAAAAATTATTTTACGTTCCTAGGTTTAAATATCGGAAAAGTGAAGCTTCCTCACAGAGTGTTTCGCTATCAAGGCCCACCTCATTCAAAGACAAGAACGATGGGAAGAAAGCTCCATCACGTGTTACATCATTTAAGAGTAGCTTTGATGAGTTCAATCCATTTAAGGTGATTTTTTCCTGGATAAAAATCTGCAGATTTTGTTGCACTGTGTTCCCTGTAGATAATAATTATTGGTACTGACATTTGATCAATACATACCTTCCATGTATTCTATTATGTTGGGAGAGATACCTGTTTAGACTTGACCATGCCATTTTCACCTTGCATTTTGCAAAAGGCGGGCTATGATTTATGGTTTAAAATTTTGTGCAGTGTAACTGATTTATAATGTTATGTAGTTGCTAGATCACCTATTTGCAGAGTGTAAGCACCATGGCGAGGCTCTGGTTGCTGAAGGAGTGATAACACCAAAAGATATTGAAGAGACGAAGTCAGGAAAAGTAGGCAGCGGAGTACTTAATGTCGGTTTGCCGGCATATGTTATTCTTAATGCACTCCTCCGATCTGCAGAAGCTAATTCTGATGGCCTAATTTTAAGTGAGTAAAAATGGTTTTCGTCACCCAAAAGAAGTGTTATGACTTAGCTTGACTTTCCTTGTGAAATATGCAGGTGATGGCTCTGAGATAACATCTGACAATAGGCCTAAAAATACATTCTTCGATTGGTTCTTTGACCCTCTGATGGTCATCAAAGAACAAATCAAAGCTGAGAATTTTTCAGAAGAGGAGGAAGCATACCTTAAAAGGCGAGTTCTGTTGATTAGTGATGCAAAGCGTCTCAAGGAGACTCTTCCTCATCTGGCATCCTTGAATGAGCGAAAACAAGCAGAAATAGACGCTTTTGCTCGGAGGTACTTCTGTTTGTCAGTCTTCCCATTCATAAAATGCAATTGCTCCTTTTCTAATTCTTTTTGATCCTATTCAAGATTACAAGGAATCACAAAGTCGATATCAAGGTACCCTACAGCCAAACGGCGTTTTGACGACCTTGTCAACACACTTTCAAAAGAGCTTGAGAGGACAATGGGTGGCAGTCAATCTTCTGCCAATGGATCTCAAATTCGAAAGATACGAAGCGGCATTGTTCGAATGCTTAGCCAGAGATCACTAGGGAGAACAACAAGCATCCGAGGTGATGATCAAGAGGCGCAATTGACAAGTGATGCTCACGCTGCATAATATTTTTGAAAAGCAGTAAAAAAAAGCTCTCTGTTGTCTTTCCCAAGCTATTTTCGTTAATTTTGTACAAAGAGTTGACGCTGATGTACGAGCTAACCCCAACCACTCTTGTATGAATTGTTGCGCTAAATGATTTGTGAAGAGACTTGTATGTTTGATAGCATGGCACGCCGCAGGGAAAGAGTTATGCATACATAAGAACAGCCTGGCCAATCACCAAGCTGAAATAGGTAGTTCAAAAGAAGTTTAGGATTACGGATTACCTAAAAGCAGCAATGTGGACCTACTGTATTATGATTATGGTCAGAAATCTTCAAGGATATGTCACGGATGAGGATCCAGAAGAAATCCACATGCCCCCAACAATTGTTACACGTGAAGCCTAGAATGAGTAGAATCTGAACATCCGTTGTCTAGATTAAAATTCTAAGAAAAATGTAATGCCAAGGAAATTATAAACGGTTAAACAGACAAGAAATTTTTTTTAATAAAAAGGCATTACATAACTTTTCAAGTTAATTTCATTTCCACATTCAGTGCGTCTGGTGCTACATTAAGAAATGAAGAATTACAGGTTTGTGCTTCATAATCGTGGAAGGAACAACAACAGTCCCGACCTAGCAATAGCAGACTGGGAAGGTAATGTAGCTAAAGAAAGTTGCTACAGCAAAGCTAGAGGTACTTGTCCGTTAAACATGCTGAAGAAACACTGAGAATCTGAACATGAACGAGCATCTGAAACATCACTGTTCTTTCTTCTTGGCATCTTTAGCTTGCCCCTTCTTGCGGATCTTGATGCACATGCCCAGACGTGCATTGTCTACGATGGACTCGGGAAGAATGGAGATCAAGAACCACATGACAGAGTGTGGCCAGTACGGTGTGCACCTCGGCTCATAGCCAATGTGGCGAACAGCAGCACGGGCATAGGTGTCAGCCGACGGGACAAGGAAGGAAGATTTCCTGATAGATGCCATTTTTGTTGCCACGTACAAGGGTACCTGAATATGTTGCAAAAGTCCAGAGCACAACAGTTCATACAGAAGATAAAAAAAAAATGTCCCTAACAGCAACGGGCAGGAGAAATAATACGGATGATCCGTTTTTGTTATACTTATGAGGACCCTTAAAGGACTTCAAATCTATATTACCATGTTTGTTTCTCATTTACATATGTTATCTATCTACTAGTCTCTTTGAGCAAGGATGGAGCAGTTTAGAGGACTGAACTCACGAATGATCAACAAGCAGAGGCAAAACGTAAAAGGTAGGTACAGCTCGTTAAAACAGATAAGCAAGTTTAAGTAATTCAGTTAAAGATGAGATAATGGTGATTTTATGGACAAAGCCTTAGTCTGCAAATTTTAGAACTTAATTTGTGAACACCATCACATTGGATTGTTTCTATCATAATATATATTATACACAGGAAGTTGATCAGAACAGCTGATGCATTCAGTTGTTTCATTTGAAATTTTCAATTGTTCACAGATATCGATGTTTTAAAAACAAGCAAAGAGGCAATTAGCTGGTTCATGGCCATAAAAATTTAAAGTCTATAGAAAGAGTAACTAGATAACTTAGCTAAAAAGCTTAACAACCAATAATTCATCTAAACATCACAAGAAATCTGTCAGTGAGTTCAAGAAAAGTGCATACAAGACAGATAATTAGAGAAAGGGAGACTAGTTGTTACCTGGCATTGCACATCAATGCCCTTGCTCTTGTACTCAACATAAAGGCATCTTGAGAATTGGTCAATGTACCTGAGAAACAAAAAAAAAAACCTCAGTAACCTATTTTTATGAACATCAGTAGATCAAAATGAAAAAAGACCAATGTTATCAGAAACATCCAAATAAAATTCCTCTGAAAATTGTAGAAATATCCAAAGCTAATACAGGACAAGCAGTTGCATTCACCAGGAAAGTGTAAATGGCCACTTTTAGCTTGCATTAAGCTGTAGTGTGTTCACATGATTATACTCATCTTTCCCAGCTAAGTATCTACTGTATAGCACCAAGAAATAAAATGAAACTCATAAAATAGAAGGGAGAAAAGTGTCAAAGTTCATATGCAAGGAGATACGATAATATGTTGCATGACTGTATTTCCATACTTTTGGGTCTTGATACAAGATAAACCACATCCCAGGAGAATAGATCCCCAGCTATTCCATAGCATCTGGTAATTGCAATAAACCTATGGAAACAGCCCCAAACAGTACACGAATGTCCAATTTTCATGGCATGTCAGAAAAATAAGCTGTGCTTAAGTAGGCATTACATAAGTGCAATTCTCTGCTATCAATCTAGTCACAATTTGTGAATGACACATCCTTCTAATTCACTAACTGACTGATTTCACACCAGATCTGGAACACACTGAAACATATATCAAGCCAACAATCCTAACTTTCATACAATTCCAGTCTCCAACCATTTCTATACTACACATCTAGCTCCTACTTCTAGACTGGCATCAGAATCTGATATGAGTATGACATGAGAACTAACAACACACACCGAAAGCGCTTCCTTTGATTCCCTATCCCAGTTTTCGCAGAATAGTTCCTGATCCTAACAAACACCTTAAAGTGCTAAATCAAGTGCAAGTAGGTATAAAAGGCGTGCTCTTTGTTCTCAAGGTTACTACCGCTGCCGCTGTCTATAAGATTATAAGCAAGAACATTTAACACCGACATGTCTTAGTATAGACCTAAGAACACAAAGCAGAGTAGTACATCAGAGAACAAGAAGGCGAGAACTCACGCTTTCGTGGCAGCGTAGACGGAATAGAGTGGATCAGACGGCACGACGGAGGCGGCGCCGGAGCCCATGTTGACGATGGCGCCGCGCTTCCTCTCCACCATGCCTGGGAGCACGGCTTGCGTGACCCGCGTGACGCCCTCAACGTTGACCCGGATCAGGCTCCGCATGAGCTCTTCGTCCACCTCGTGGAAGTAGCGGGCGTACGGGTAGGAGAGCCCGGCGTTGTTGACGAGCACGCCCACGTCGAGGCCCCGGATGACCTCCTTGAGCCCCTCCACCCCGGCGGCGAGCCCCTCGCCGGCGAAGTCGAGCACGAAGGTGCGGACCTCGGCCTTGGGTGCTTCGCCCTGACCTCGGACGACACAGCGGCGAGCTTGTCCGGGCTGCGGCCGACGAGCACGAGCCCGAGCCCGGAGGCCGCGAGGCGGAAGGCGATCGCGCGGCCGATGCCGTCGGTGGCGCCGGTGACGACGGCCCATGGCCCGTAGCGGCGGCGCAGTGGCTTGCCAGGGCGGAGGAACGCGGCGTAGACCCAGAGCGCGAGGCGCACGGCGGCGCGGGCCACGACGAGGAGGCCGACGGCGGCCAGGGCCAGCGCCCACGCCGGCTGCGCGCGGAGGAACTCGACGTGGGCGCACGTGCCGGCCATGGTGGCTGCTCTCGCGGCGATTTGGGCGGAAGCTGGCAGAGCTTGAGAGGCTGCTTCGTCGAGTGTTCGATGCGGGCCGGAGTGTTATAGCGGAGCGGAGGGGCGAGTCGCCTCGCCTGGATCTATGGGTTGGTGGAACCGGTGTACCAGCTTAAGACGCTCAGCCAGAAACCGAAAGGTATTTACACCCGTATAGGCGGCCAAATATATCTCCACCTTATTCACAGATATGGCAAAAAAATAATTTATACAATAGATTATTTATATAAGTTGTATGTAAAATGTTCGTACAATTAATAGATTATCAATAAAGTAAAAACAGTCAGAAACGAATTAGATATACTAGAAAGACTACTATTTCGTATGGGAAAATCTAAACAATTTTATATCCTAGTATCGGCTCGAGTTCTTCAACCACAAAACAGCCGCACATCTTGTTGGAGTGTTTCCTCTTAGCACTCTAGAAAATTGCTTATGTTAGGTTCAAACTTTGAAACAGTCGAATATCAGTTAACTTGTCTGATTCGCCTTGTTAATTATAATCCACCGATGTTTTTTTTGGCGTGCATAGTTTTCTAAAATCATCACTTTTCTAGATTCATGTATAATTTCTTTTGCAAATCTGACCTCTTGCGAGCTAATTGCAAAAGTAGCCCTATATTAGACCGCGGAAGCGCCGTAAAGTGACACGTGTTACCTTCCACGCTTGATTCGGTTTAAAATAATTCGGTTTTTAGAAACTAACTATCGAAATTCTCAAACCAAGATAAAAAAATCGAATCGATTTAGCTGAAAAAATTTGGTTGGTTAATTTTGTTTTTCGATTAACTGAAATATGAATAAATACTAGAAAGATTAGATTTGGTCATTCTCATGTTGCAACATAGAGCAAAAAAACACACACGATATTGATAAGTTATTACAGCATAAGCATAACAGAACATATGGACATAGCACATAGATGCACAAAGATGTTAGAATATAGGAATTATTTGGTGGCTTCGGGAAGAACATTATAAAAGTGGTATTATACATGTACTATTTGGTAATTTCGGTTTTTAGAAGTAAAAAACCGAACTGAAAACCAAATAATACTAAAATAAAAACCAAACCAAAAACAAAAAAACTAAAATATTTGATTAATTCGGTTTCGGTGAAAAAATTAATTTATGTGGCTAGAAAACAATGATTTCTAGTTTTCGTTCTCAAAGTGTGGAAGCGCCGCTTTCATGTTTTGTATCCTTTGACTGAAAAATTGTTTTCTTCTTGACTGTGCCTCTTCACATGTTAGTCTGTTAGTTGACTAGAATAAATTTTTTGATGAGGTTAGCCATACTATTTCTGGTACCGCAATTGTCTCACCCGTTTCTTTGAGAGATGTTGTTGCACTGGTTTGCACAAAACAAATTAAGCCATGGATGGATCCTGCTGAGACGAATTTTCGCGAGGGAGTATAATTAAGGGTTTGTTTGGAGAACTGTAGCTTTTCTGAATTTTTTCTTCTTCTAAACTGAAAAGCGGCTATATTTTTTTATAAGAGTCCGTTTAATAAATAGTCAATTTCCCTCAGCAATAAACTGTAAAAGTATGTTCAATCCAGATTTCAGCTTTTAACTTTTATCAATTATATATAGCTTTTGGCATAAGCTAAAAAGCGTTTAAAACCTGAGCTGTTTGGGGCCTCTAGTTTTTTAAAAACTGAAACTGGTTTTAAACCCACAAATAGAATTAAAAAAGCCATCTTTACATGAATTAGAAGTAGGACAACTCTATCACGAGACTAGCAACTCCACCATGCATTTTATATTAGACCACACTCCTTGGACACGATTAACAACACGACAGATATTACCTATATAGCGTATACTAAACCGTTTGCCTGTTTCATACGCTCGCATCGTAATGTGACGTGATTTTTTTGTTACTGTTATCCAGCGTCATTTCTTATGCAAAATTATTCTTGGCATCTAAATTATTCATCCCGCAATTTAACCAAAAAAAAAAGAACCCATAGTATACTTGGAAGGTGTTTCCACATAACAGGAGTATTGTGAACTAGATTTATTAGCCAAAAGAAAAAACTTTTCTTTCTTGAAGTCACAACCGGTTCTAAGTCAGATTCAAGGCAACGTCGAAAACCGCTTGGTTTTCACAAAAACCATCTGACCATGCCAGTTTGAAAAGCGATACTACTTGGTTTACTGGTCAAGTTCAAATTCAAATTAAAATATTCAGCAAATTTGAAAAAATATCCAAAAATTTCCTAAAATGCCCACATGACAGATTGGCTCTGGGCCTCTGGCCCACCCTGGCCTACAAAGAAAGGCAGCATATAGCACATGCTACCAATACTCAAACGGACACCTTCATTCCACCGAAAATTCCCCATCCTCTCCACTCTCAATCGGTGTCGCCTCCACTCATATCCGGCCACCACTCGCCGTCGTTTGTCGATCGCCAAGCGATTTTCAAGCGGTAAACACCAAAAACCAAAAAGTTTGAGCAAAAATTGAAGGCTACAGCAAATTTTGAGCTCTTCAACAAATTTTGTGAAATCAAGTCGTTTTTTGCTTGGTGTTTCTCGATTTTCACTCGGTTTTGTCGATTTTCGGTTGAGTAGTTTTGGAGCTATCTCTTGTTTATGCATATATTTGTGTTTTAATTGGTTGGAAAATGGTGATGCAATGCTCACTGTGATCGTGCCGAATTGGTACTATTTGTTGAAATAACAATATTTGTTCAAGTATTTTTTTAGTAGTAATATTTGTTCAAGTATATCAAGTAGCAATATTTAATTCAACATATTTTAGTAGCAATATTTGTTCAAGTATATCAAGTAGCAATATTTGTTCAAGTATATTTAGTAGCAATATGTTCAATTATATTTAGTAGCAGTGTTTGTTGAAGTATATTTAGTACCAATATTTGTGCAATTATATTTAGTAGCAATATATATTGAAGTATATTTAGTAGCAATGGACGACACTCGAAAATGGTATTATTTGTTCAAGTAGCGATATTTGTATGCACAGAAATTATCTTGCTAAGGTATATTTTAATGTGTTAATGTTATCCAATATTGACAAGCTTACTTCTCGTTGTATGCATGCATGAACTACCAAAACTTTAGTATGAAAATTGTACTTTGTACCATTAGTTATATTCTAGTACTTATTTTGTTGTACAGCCTGCAATTTGACATAAGCAATTTCTTGTAAATTATTTACACAAACAATTTATGTACGTAAACTACATGCATGCTTACTTTTTATTGTTTTCTGTTAGCAGATGGCAGACCATGTTGACGTGGTGTGGGAGCATAGTGAGAAGTTTTGTGGTAGATTTCGATGCAAGCACTATCTCAAAAAGAAGAAAGGAGGCGGTGCAACCCGACTGAGGCAGCACTTGGCAGGGCGTGGTACGAGTGTCATCCATTGTAGTAAAGGTCTTGTGGAAATTTGTGAGTACTTTCAGCGTGATGAAGGATTAGAAGAAGGACAAGAGAAAGGAGAGGCTGAGGAAGAAGAAGGACAAGAGAAAGGAGCAGCTAGAGATTCTTCGTCGTGAGAAGTGTTATCACGAGACTAGCAACTCCACCATGCATTTTATATTAGACCACACTCCTTGGACACGATTAACAACACGACAGATATTACCTATATAGCGTATACTAAACCGTTTGCCTGTTTCATACGCTCGCATCGTAATGTGACGTGATTTTTTTGTTACTGTTATCCAGCGTCATTTCTTATGCAAAATTATTCTCAACATACTGCCAGGTGCCAGCATCCAAATTATTCATCTCACAACTGGGAAAGAAAAACATAAAGTGGTAGCGTGCATCGGCAAAGTTCCCACAAAAACAGGAGCGTTCGAGCTCAGATTTATCAGTCATCAAAAATCTTTGGTTTCTGTGTCGTGGTTCACGGGGTACGTGCTATCCTGCCTTGGCTCGTGACGGGTACAGGGAACGGGAGCGTTGGGTCGTCGGGGACGTTGGGGGTTGATGAGCTGAAATGATGCTAAGGAAGCCTGGCTTAATTAGGGTCTGTTTGGGAGAGTTCTAGATTCCAGTTTCACCTGAGAAACTTGTAGGTTAAAATAAAGTGAATTAAGTTTATATTTTTTTATCTAAAATGTAAACAAGATGATCTATCTAAACACTTTTAATGTACTCACAGCTCCAGCTCCACGGATCTGGAGCTGGAGCCCTACCAAACACACCCTTAGTCCCTTCGTATCTTTTTTTTACGTAAATCTAATCTCTTTACGTGTATCTCTAGTTCCCTACTACTTCTAATTATGAGTTAGTAACGATCGTCTGTCTCCTCTAGACTACGTGATCTGTTAGATCTGATACGAACTACTGGGATGGAAGGAGATTTAACTCGATAGTACCCCCTCCTTCCTCTCGTTTTCTTACTTGCGCACTTACATAGTCCCAACCGCTCTAGCTACGATGACTTTCATCTCAAACCACTTTGATCTCACACCACCTCCTCCTCCTTCGATCCGACACACTCACCTTTCCCTCTAAAATATCTCAACTCTCCTTCTCAAATCTCTTTCAAGGAACAAATCTTTCCTACTATTGGAACATAACTAAAATTAGTGCTCTTTGCAAATATTTTTTTTGTTGCAAATTAAATTTCCGTTGCAAAGCACGAGTACATGACTAGTAATTACTAGATCAATGCCCGTGCGTTGCTACGAAAAATAAAATTGGTAACGAAACATAAAGGTCAAGCAATAAAAGAAAATTATGCTACAAGATCAAACATCTATTTCTCCCCATTACAAAAGTTTTTATGGTCTCTTCTCTGGTATGAATTAAAACCAAATATATTGTATGTAGCACTATATATTACCAATCTCAAAAATCAATCAATCATTTTTATCCCATTTTGCAATTTATATTACCAGCTCGCGTTCTTCTTTCTCTCGCCATACCCGTAGCGCGCGCTCCTCGGCGCCGTTGACCTCGTTTTTCTCGTTGCCTCGCTCATCCTCGTCATCCACCGCCTTCGCAGGGGTGACACGGGGCTTCCCCCGAGCACGAGGTGCTGCTGCCGAACCCACCGCTATTCTGGACCACTGGCCGCTACACGGTCGCAATCGGGGTGTCTGTCGTCTTCGACACGGCGTCCGCCGTCCTCCTCGCGCTTGCGTTCTTCATCCTACCAAGCATGCCATGGCGCGTTGTGGAGTCCGCCTTTCTCGCCGCCCACTTCGTCGCGCACGCTATGGCCACGTGGTCAGTCGCCTCGGAGAAAGGGGCCACCGCCGCTACCCAATCTTTGCATCTCCGCGTCTTCTAGATCGCCACCGCCCTCGACGCCACGCTCTTCTCCGCTTCAGCGGTGATCCGCTGCGCAAACGATTCGCTACTCTTCCCAGATAACCCGCTCGCCTTTACCGGCCTACTCATATCCATGCCACTAGCGTACCTAACCATCACTGGCTTCACCGGCCATGACGCCGGAGTCCATGAAGGTGAACCAGAAAACACCAGCGCTGAGGCGCCCACCATGCCGTGCACCACCGCGTCGTTCCTCTCTCTCGCGACGTTCAGCTGGATCAACCCGTTTATCTCCAAGAGGTATGCCAATGACTCTCTCACTGCCGACGATGTCCCACCGGTGTCGCCGGACAACCGCGCCGAAGCGTCGTACGCTTTGTTCACGTCCAACTGGCCGGCGTTGGGGTCACGGCGTCCGGTGGGCGTCGCACTTTGGCTGTCCTTTTGGCCGCAGTTACTACTGACCGCGGCGCTTGGCCTCCTGCGTCTCACGGCCATATACGTCGATTCGTCACTTATTGATCAGTTCGTCGAGTTCATTCACCGCAGCGGCACGACATGGGAGATCTTAAATGAATTCTCTTAATTGATTCTGTGAAAACTATATAGCATAAATAGAGTACAAAAGGAAAGATTGGCCGACTATTAATTACCAGTAATAATCAAGGATTTTGCTATAATAATCAGCCATATTTAGAGAGATATGACTGACTGTAAATTAGAAAAAAAAATAATTAGCTATAATGATCTACTATTACTGAAGATATGGCGAGGGGAGAGGGACTGAAAAAACGGATCGCTGCTACCAACTGCAAATTTATATTAGTAGAGATAAAAGATAGTTCTATCCGTATAAACATCGATATGTGTGTTACTTATTATACACCTGCGTCACGTCAGAGTCCTGGACCTATGAGAGAGTGGCCGACCACAGTAGCAAGCTTGATGCCGCATCACCTCGGCTCGACAGTAAGGTGTTGAGCATCTTAAGTGTGACAACAGACGATGGAGTGGTATTACCGCCGTGTCCGCCACCTGTAGCGATACACGGACGTGCCATGCGTTATTGAAGAAAGGCATTTTTACAAACACGATAGATGAGCGTGCTATGCGTGGTTGGAGAAAGCTTATTTTTGTAAGAAAAAAAAATAAAAACGTTAGGAGGCTTAAAAAATCTTCGGCTTCGTAAGAGGGGAACGTACGTGTCAACGTGGTCACAGTCTCACAGATAGCATGGGCGGCACAGGCCTCTATGGCTCCATCCAACCATATCCAACTAGCCCCACGGCGTCTCTTAATTCGCCGGCACGAGCGCCGCCCGGCCGGTGGCGTGGAGAATGGATTGGCCGTACCATACACTGATAAAAGGCGCCTTAATTCGGGCGGATGGGCAGGACGTAGCCGGCGCCGACGGAGACGCCGCCGAGAGGACGAGAGCTTTTGGTTGGGGGCTAGGAGCCCGGCCATACCGAGTATGACCCGTGACCATGCTTTTTCTTTTAAGAGATTGATGTGACGGTAATGCTCAGTGCTTGCTTCTTCTGTGCTCTGTTGCAGGGGAGGACTATGTCACCTTCGACCACCTTGTCAATGTAAGTACATGAATAAACTTCTGAAGAGGACCGCGAAAAGGCCTGTTCGCCTCCTAGGATGATTGGGATCGTAGGCTGGGGCTGATATCGGTCCCTTCTAAGGTTAAATCCTGTTTTACCTTAACAGAAAACGAAATTCTGGTCACGCCGTCAAAGGAGAGAAAAACTTTTGGATACAAAAAAACCGACGTCCAGGGAACAGAGAGGAAAAGTGAAAATGGCCAACAGAATTACTAATCCTTGCAGAGTATATGAGAGCATAACACATGGTCTGGTTGCAACTTCAGGATATAACAGGGCCAGTTGCTCACTTCTCTGCATGACTACTATAGTACATTACTAGGATGCCATTCTTCAGACGCCCACCAGTTCTCATCTTCTACAGTCATACTATGCACATATGCATGCAGCAAAATATCAAATCCATCTCCCAAAGTTACCATACTTGATGGACTCCGTATTGTGGTTGGACAGAAGCATGTTTCTTCATGCCTGTACAGCGTTTGGGGGCAGAAGTGCCAACTATTGCGTTGCTTGAGCAACAGAAACCGGAAAGCATGAAGATACTACCAAATATGGCATTTATAAAGGGACCATGCTTGTTTTACCGAAGATGGCGCACCCAGTCGCTTCCCTCATTTTTTTTTGGTGATCTGAACACGGTACACTGGCTCCTCTTCATCCAACTCTTTTAAAAGCTCGCAACGATCCCCAACCTGAAGGTTGTTCGCTTCAACAAAAGGTTTCCAGCCTGTCGTAAAGCCCACGAATACCGGGTTCTCATGGTAAAAGACCGGCCATAACCTCTTCGTGGGATCCTTGAGCATTATAACGTTCTGGTCTTGCCTTCCTTTGCATCGAACGGCGTTGCAAAGCGACTTGGGTAACTCCTAGAGGAAGATAACAAAGCAAAAGCTTAATAAATTGGCTGGTGAATGGGTGAATGAGGTAAACTAAGCTTAATAAATTGGCTGGTGAATGGGTGAATGAGGTAAACTAAGACTTAAAATCATAATAACCTAATAGCCTCAACAAACGAGGGAGGAGGTGTTTTTAATTTCACAAAACAACATTTAGAGAAATGCGATCTGACGTTGTACAATACTACTAATTTCTGGAGAGCATATTTTACCATACTTGTTATAGCTTAATTTGTTTGTCATATTCATCAACAATATCGCAAGCCTTATAAGCAAGCTTAAAACTTAAAGTTCCATACCGCATCAAGCGCATACTATGATCTTAGTAGATGGACATGTTTTACAACAACTTACTAAGGCATTTAAGAACAACTAGCTATGAACTTAGTGGATGGATGCCTTTTACAACAACCTACTAAGGCAATAAGCAACTAGAAAGCACATGAACTTCAGGCCTCAACATTAAAAGCATCACCAACAAGGAGCTATTCTACAGTTAAAACAGTTCAAGTGATGCTCGTAATGTGGAACTAATAATCGTATATTTCCACCTGCACCACTACCAGCAATCCTCACTGACCCTGGAGCATCAAAAATGGACTCAATAACTGCCATCCGTTGCTCACACGTCGTAAGCTCAAAACCTTAGAAATTGCATAAGGGCGAATTTAATGAATGTAGAGAGATATTCAACCTTCAGATCCCAATTTGTCAATGAAGAAGAATGAGATATACAACTAAGGAAGTGAGTTAGTGGGGTTTGGAGGTGTGTTAGACATGTTGAGGAATCTGACACAGCTTATTGATAATTACTTCCTCCTTTAAAAAATATAAGGCCTGGTTCCTGCAGACATGGCCACCAAGATTGAACTTTGGCCATTAATTCATTTATTAGTAAATTAGTATAACTATAATATTATGATTTATGGATGTAATGATAAGTAAACCTAGTAAATCTAAAGATGCACCTATAATAATGGTATGAAGTAGGGTGAATCAATCTTTGAAAGGGAATTCATATTTTTCCTTTTGCAAGGGTATTTTTATTCCGCAGAAAAGAAATAAATGCAATAACATGCAAGTATTAACCAATAATAGTGAAATCGCAAAAGAAGACTATTTACGGAGTCTAAACAACTTACAAGCCATGTCTGAGTGGCAGAAGGAATGGAGAATTGAAAGCTGATCTTCAGTAAGGAATGATAATCTAACTCCAGAACTTCAGCCTTGACAGGCAGCAAAGTTACCGGGGTCACACAATTACTAGACTTTCCATCTTCCAGTTGGGAGAATTGATGTTCTGCATGTGTAAATTTAGCCGCCCAATCAAAATGTGTTATCCAAGTTGTAATCCTCTCTAATTTCACATTGAAACAAAAACACGTAGAATCACTTCACCTGACTGACGTGGAATTGCATGGTTGGCATGCACAGCAATAACGCTTCCCACAGGTTCCAATTGTTCTTTTTTTGTTTGAATTTGAACAGTAGCACCTACAAAATAGACATTCAATACGCTATAAATAAAATTTATCTCCATAATAACCAATACTACAAAGAATTTTAGGAAAAAAATAGTTGCAGCAGTCAGAAAATTATGGCAGGTAACACCCTTCCACCTTTTCCATTGACAGAATGGTCGATCTCTGTCCTGCTATATCCAGATTTGGATATACTGTTAGGCATTGGTTGGACACAAGAATCAGTATTGTCAGACCCTAACCACTGTTCAACAGGGTTTAGTCCCATTGCACCACAGCTACCAACCAATTTCTTGTCAATTTTTTCTGGGTTTTCAGGTCTAATCAGTCCACAGCCATCAAGAGCTGATCGATCGCTCACAATACCCTTCTTCCACTTCTCCAAGCATCGAGAACCTCCTGGAGCTTCATATTTTCTGCAAACATTTCTGTTGGTATTCTTGTTGCTATTATTGGGCCATTTGTTCACAACTGTAGTACATTCTAATTGAATGGTATGTCTTTCTTGTTTCCTTCTTAAATCTTCATCTGAATCATGTATTTCTGTACATTTTGTTGGAGTAGCAACCTCCAGCTCAGATTCTCTCATCATGCTTCTATTTTCCTTGTGGTGAGAAAATGTTGTTAGCTTCACTGTATCACCATTTTCTTGTGTTAAAGGAGCTGCATCTGTAATTACAATTATTTCAGATCTTCTTGTTTTGACTTTGCTGTACATTGGTGAAATTCTCTTTGTTTTGCACTCTCCAATGGCCAAATTTCCCTCCTCGTTATCTAGGGCCACTGAGGATTCACACCAAGGCCCACTGGCAACTCCTTGAGGGTCGTCTTTTGTATTAACAGTCACATGATGTGTTTCTGAAGCTGCATTCGATGTTGTTAGCTTCACTGTATCATAATTTTCTTGTGTTAAAGGAGCTGCATCAGTAATTAGAATTATGTCAGACCTTCTAGTCTCTTTGATGCACGTTGGTGAAATACTCTTTGTTTTGCACTCTCCAGTGGCCAAATTCCCCTCCTCATTATCTAGTGCCACTGAGGGTCCATGCCCAACCCCAGTTACTACTCTGCTAGGATCTTTTGTTTTAGCAGTCATACGTTGTGTTTCTGAAGCTGCATAGATAGATTCAGCGACTAAACTACAGGAAGCTATCTTGCCATTATTCGTAATATAACCATCAACTATTGTTTTAGGCTCTGTGTTCCTAGGATATTCACCAGAATCATAATGATGATCATCTATGTCTTCAGAGTTCCGACCACTATGAGATGAAACCAAATAATCATGTGACGTATGGCTCTCTTTGTGATTCTTCCAACCACCTTGTCTTTCAACATTGAAATGTAGTTTTTCACAAGAATCCATACCAAACACCCGCACAGAAAATGTTGACATGCCAGCATACTCGAACAACAGAAAGTCACCCCACATAATGTAATGGTCTGAAACAAAATTGTCCCACCCATGATGAAAAGCCAAGGAACCATCCACCACCGATAGCTTGATTTTGGAAGACTTTCCCTCTGAGTCTTTAAGATATACAAGATGATTAGTCAAATTCTCCAATTTGGGTGCAATCATTGGTGGTATCAACTGCCAAAAAAAACATATTCATGCACACAAATGTTTAAGCATAATCATACAAAAAAGACCAAAAAAAAAAGAAGAGAGGAAAAAAGGTGCTAATATGAATAAGAACAAACACGCCTTAAAGTTAAGACAACACAACGAAGACAGCTAATGAGCAAAATTAATGAATAATGATATTACGACATGATCAGACATGGAATGTAATTAGAAACCTACACATACCAGGAATTCCTTGAAATTGTTGCATATGAACTTGAAGAATGCGAGGGGCGCCTTCCTCTTCTCTTCCTTGTCACCTTTTTGCATCTCCTCCTTGGTGGTATCACCCTGCATCTTCTTCCTCTTCCCTTTGTCATCACTCCTCACTTTCTTAGCCTTGTCATCAGCCCACATCTTCTTCTCCATCTTGAATGGTGTGGGTGGTTCCTTCCTCTTGTTTTCCTTCTTGTTATTGGTCAACTTCTGAATTTTGTTCTCCTTGGGGAGAACGGATGGTGCACTCCTCTTCTTCTCCTTCTTGTCACAATTATGCATCGTCATCTCCATGCTGTCACTGAGCCGCATTTTCTTCTTCTTCACAGGACATGTGATCGGCGCAGTCCTCTTCTTGTCTTCATTTTTCTGAATCTTACTCTTGATCAATGAGAGTGGCACGTTCCAACTCTTATCCTTGACATGATCACCACTCTGCATCTTCTTCTCACCTTTGTGACTGTGCGGCATTTTCTTTTTCTTCTCCTTCTCAAAGAATGTGGTGGACTCCTTCCTATTCTTCACCTTGTTGACACCGTTCCACAGCTTCTTCTCCTTATTCTTCACCTCATAGCCACCGTTCCACATCTTCTCCTCCTCCTTATTCTTCACCCTGTCACCGTTCCACATCTTCTTCTCCTCCTTATTCTTCACCCTGTCACCGTTCCACATCTTCAGCTCCTTATTCTTCACCTTGTTGTCACCATTCCACATCTTCTTCTTATTATTCTTCACTTTGTTGTCACCGTTCCACTTCTCCTCCTCATTCTTCACCTTGTCCTCCTCGTCAACACAGTGAATTTTCTTCTCCTCCCTCTTCTTGTAAAAGCTCCTGAGCCGGTTCCGTAATGCCAGCCGCGGAACAGCACCATTCGCTCTCTCAAACCCCATAAAAATCCTCTTTCTTCTCCTGCCCAAACAATAACAACACAAATCTCCTTAAATCACCTGGAACAGTGGAGAAAGCCTCAAAGCAATAACAGCAAAATGGCGGCTATGATCGAAACCCCTCCCAAAACCGTAATCTTTTTTTCTCTCGCGAAAACACAGAAAGGCCTCCCCCAAACTCAAATACGCCAAATTTGCAAACCCTCACACACATCCAAAACCCCAGAAGTTTACATTGCACAAAAAAAATCTCCAAGGAATCTCCCCCAAGTCGCAAGAGCACTACTGCGTTTGGTTCCAGGCATCACTCAAAGATCCTAGGAAATCCAGATAATTTACCCCAAGAAGCGCCCCCACCCAAACAACTGCTCAAACTAACCAAGAACGGAAGAACCCTTACCTCCCAGACCAACTCCAGGTCCCGTCAAGGAAGCAACAGGGGAGAAGCTAGCAAGGATCGCCCTCTCCTCCGTGCCGAGACACCATCAAAGTGCGCCTTTTCTCGAGCTAACACGAGCAGTTGGCCGCCGCCGAGGCCGCCGCTGGTTCTTCTCCTTCCCCACGAAGTGGAAATCACCACGCGAGGGGAGTGGTTTCCATAGGCGAGTGGAGGTGGGACCAGCATTTCAGCGAGGGGAAAATTACGGTCGAACGCAAGCTCGAATCGGGAGTGGGGCCCCGGCCGGCATCGGAAAAATGTTGCGCGCCATAAAAATGGTCTCACGGCATGGCTGGTAGCAGCCTGGTACTATTATGGTCCGACCGTACATATTGCGACCCGGCCTCGTCAGTCGTGATGCATCACCGTGTAACAACGAAGGTGAGGAACAAAGTATAACATGACCGGAAGTCCGGAACTTTGTCAGATGTATCTGTCGCCCCGCTTTTACATCAATCTCTTGGACGAAGTTATTTCCAGACTTCGTAGTGGTTTTCCTTTTTTAAAAAAAAAGTTATTTCCTGTTAAAGGATGAAAATATGATCAATTGTTTTAAGAGCCTTGTAATTTTTTTTCGCGTTTAGATCTTTTTAAAAATCCGTAATTACGTATAGATCATTTACACGGTTTTTTAGGAAGAGGACAAGATTCCAAACACCGACGGAATAAAAAATAAAAAAATTCAAAATGATACAACGATTTTAGAAATTTCATCGAAATTTCTGGTATTTTAACCGTAATTCATATTTTTTGGACCGATTTTTATTGTTTTTTACCGGATTTGGCACCAATTTTTTTTTTTTTGAGAATTACAATGCCATTTGCGAGAAATACATGTGAAATTTTTGCAACAAACACTTTAGTTGAGTTGGTAGAGCGGAGGGTCGAATCCTAGCTATCAATTTTTTTTTGCGTGCTCACCACTAGTGCTCACAAAAATGCCAAAGTTAATGGGATAACAAACACCACCGTGGGGCTTGAACCTAGAACCAGTGAGTCAAGAGACTTCCACTCTACCAACTAAAGGTCTGTTTGGCAGGGATTCAGCTTCTTTAGATTATGAGAATCTGGTGAAGCTGAAAATTTTAGTTTCACCAGATTCATGAAGCTGGAGCTGTGAGTACATTAAGAGAGTTTAGATGGATTATCTTGTTTACATTTTAAACTAAAAATATAAACTTAATTCACTTTATTTTAGCCTATAAGTTTCAGATTTTAGGTGAAGTTGGAATCTGGAGCTCTACCAAACAGACCCTAAGTTAGAGGGGCTAGTAAGTACCAATGATGAGTAATGATCTTATTTATGTATTGTTTTTAAAGAGATTGAAAATGGCCGAAATTTCGGTTATTTTGGCTGAAAATTTGGTTTCTTGGATTCAACTTTATTGATTTTATTTTTTTTTTGAATTTTATCTAGATTTTAACTAAAATTCCAAAATCTTATAAAAATTTCAAATAACCACCAAAACAAAATTTGAAAACTTTCGAGACTGTACAACCTTTCGCCCCCAACCTTCGCAGCTCTGTTCCACGCACCCCAGATTGGGCCCACACGCCATCGTCTCCACTCTTCACCCCGGACCAAACATTCCACCACTTCCCTCCCCCGAATTTCTTCTGTTCTTCGGCGATGGTTTGATCGGATCCCAATCCGACCCGGCCCAGATCTAGCGCCGCCGCGCCCGCCATGGCCGACCACTCCGACTCCGACTCTTCCCCCAAGTCCTCCTCCTCCTCCTCCAACTCCGCCACCGGCCGCCGAAGCTCGCCGCCGCGCTCCCGAGCCCACTCCGACGAGAGCGGCAGTAGCGACGGCGTCCTCGTCGAGCTCCCCTCCCAGGTACCAGCACCGCGTCCTCACCCGCTCTGCGACGTCACCTCCATTCCGATGCCTGGCTCCTCTCGAACGGAATGGCTTATAGAAGCTTCTCCCCCCTGGCCCCTGCTACATGTAGGAAACGAGGAGCCCCGGGGCCGACCCCGACGGCGGCGTCCTCGTCAACATGCCCGCCGACGACGCCACCAGCGGCGAGACCTTCGAGGACGCCCCCGACGATCTCGCCACCGCCGGCTCCCGCTCCGCCCGCTCCTCGACGAATCCATCGCTGTCATCGACTTCCCAGACGAGTCCAGCGCCGCCGCCGAGTGCCGCAAGTACAAGGTGCTGCTTCCTTTGCCTTCTATACCAGATTAGTTTCGTGTTATCTCGCACGTTATTTGCGCTGCGCCAGCTCTAATCTTCAATTCTAAAGTTGTAACGCGATGCGGGATGTTTTTTTGGGGTTCAGGAAGAGAGGGAGGTGTTTGCGCGGGAGGCAGTGGCACTCGAAGGATGCTACGGGAGTTGGTGGGGCAGGAATCATCGGGGTCGTTGCAGGCAGAGGATCCTGATGAGATGGTGCTGGCGTCACCAACACCGCTGCACTTGATGTTGGCTGATTGCTCGAGATTTGTACTCGAGCTTAATTCAGTGGCTCATGCCAGGGAGCAGGAGGTCGAGAGCCTACGTGCTAGGGCTGCAATGGCAGAGGTGTCAAGGGAGGTTGTGGATGCATATCTTGGTTCATGGAGGGAAGGGTCAGAGCTAGCGATTGGGCGGATCTTTGCATCAGTTGATGCCATGGTTGGGCAAGATGATGTCAATTTTGAGGGTGCTGATCAGGACAGGATATCTGCTGTTGAAAGGAAGACGTCGTTGCTAGCGGAGAAGTACAGGCAGGTCTTGTTGGGTATCGGACAACTTGAGCAGGTTTTAGCAGAGGTCAAGCCTGGTTTTGTGGCTATGAGGCAATGTGATCACGCTACCATCTTAGGTATCGCTTCAGAGGAATTGGTCAGTAGCAAGAGAAATGAAGCAGATTTCCTGCAGAAGGTGAGCACTTTCGGGGAAGAAAACAAGGCTCTTGCTGAAGAGCTTGAGCTAGTGAAAGCTGCTCAAGATGCAGCCAACACTGAAGCACGCAAAGCAAAGGCAGAGTTTGAACAATTGGAGCATAAATTATTAACAACTAAGGAGAAGCTCAGCATGGCTGTTACAAAGGGTAAGTCGTTAGTGCAGCATCGCGATTCGTTGAAGCAGGCGTTGGCTGAAAAGACAGGTGAGCTGGAGAGGTGCATGGCAGAGTTGCAACAGAAGTCTGATGCATTGCAAGCAGCTGAGGGCAGAGTCGAGGAGGTCAAGACGTTGTTGGATGAAAAGTTGAATGAGCATGATAAATGCTTGGATGAGCTTCATGAAACATACAGCGCATGGGAAGCTGCTAAGGCCAGCATTGAGCAACTGAATCAAGCAAACACTGCACTTACTTCTGTTCAAGCCTCCCTTTCACTAAAGGATGGGGTTCTTCAACACATTGAAGAGGTCATGTCAGAAGCATCATTTCCAGAGGATCTGCTTTCCTTGGAGATGACTGACAGGTTGGAATGGTTGGTTGAGCAAAAGAAAATTTCTGATATGATATTCTCAGAGCACCGCAAAGTTAAAGATATCCTAGGCTCAATTAACTTTCCACACTCAGTCTTAACTAGCGAACTTGATTCACAAATCACTTGGCTAGTCAACTCCTTAAGCCAGGCCAAAGACGATGCAGTCCGGATGCAGAATGGGTCTTCTGATATGCTGTGTAGACTGGCTGCACATGAATCAAAATTGGTCTCAATGCACGAGGAAATTGACCGTTTGACCATAGTTCTACTGGAAGAGAAGCAAGAAAAGGACATACTTGTAAATGAACATTCTGAATTGATGTCCCTATACAATGCTGCTGTTAATAAATTATCTGTTGTCTCTTCGCGGAATACTGAGCTTGTAAAGGCATTTGCAAAGGTTTCTGATGTCACATTGGAGGGCAATGAACCCCTGGAGACTACCAAGTTAGTTGAGCAGTGCCTAAGCAACATCCAGTTAAGAGCAAAATCCTCTCCTGTCGAGTGTGAAAGTTTCGAGAAATTACAAACACTAGCTTATACCCTAGATCAGGAATTAACACTATGTAAAATAATTCTTGAAGAAGACGTGATTGATAGATATGAGAGGTTGAGACTGTCCGGTGAACTACACAGAATGACACAGGAGATTTATGTCCTAAAAATGAAAAAGACTCATTACAGAAAGAGGTTGAACGGGTGGAGGAAAAATCATCTTTGCTTAGGGAGAAGCTGTCAATGGCCGTGAAAAAGGGGAAGGGTTTGGTACAGGAGCGTGAAGGACTCAAGCAAGTCCTGGATGAGAAGAATTCTGAGATAGAGAAGCTAAAACATGCTCTGGATGAAAAGAACTCTGAAACAGAGAATTTAAAACAAGCTTTGGATAGGAATAACTCTGAGATAGAGAAGTTAAAACATTCTCTGAATGAAAACAACTCTGAAACAAAGAATCTAAAACAAGCTTTGGATGAAAAGAACTCTGAAACAGCTAAGCTAAAACAAGATCTGGATTCAAGGAACACAGAAATGGAGAATCTAAAATACGAGATATTGTCAAGAGAATCTGCAATTACAGATCTCAAAGGACAAGTTGATCACCTATCTTCTCAGGTTACACATTTTGATAAGCTGCAATTGGACATTCTTGCCCTTAATGATGAAAAAGGTAAAGTAGAAAGCATGTTGGAAGAAGCCAAAGTTTCATGGGGCACTCTAGTTGATTCAATATCAAGCATCACTCTTCCGGTTGATCACCCTTTGAGGAGCCTTCGGAAAAAATAAGCCAGATCACCCAATACATCAAGGAATCACAAGCTGCTAAGAATTCTTTGGAGAATGAGCTACACAAAGCAAATGAGCAAGTTGCCTTGCAAGTTAGCAGGCTTTCTGATGCCCTTTCTGCCACAAAGATATTAGAAGATGAATTGAGTAAAGTAAAGGAGTATGTTTCTTTTAGTTCTGAAGAAAACACCAAATTCAATTGCATGTTGCTGCTGTAGAAGAGGAGTTGGAGAAGACAAATGAGGAACTTGTTCGTAATGCCAACAAACTAGAAGATGCCAACATAACTATTAACTCACTACAAGATGCACTGTCACAGGCTAGAGCAGATATTTCTATTCTTGATGCTGAAAACAATGAAGTTGAAGTGAAACATGAAATGGAAATTAGTGATCTTAATGCTAAGCTGGCCAAATGTTTGGAAGAATTGGATAAAACTGTTGGAAACTTACAAAGTCATTCAACTGAACATCATGGTTACCTTGAGAAACTTAGCACGTTTGTATTGGATGATAGTATCGTATTGTTGATGGCTGAGGATTTTGGAAAGAAGATAAGCCGCTTGAGAGATATGAGCCGTATAGTGAAGAGTATGCATGAACAACTTGCTGCAAGGGGTTTCAGATTGATCCAATTACGGAGGTAAAGTGTTTTTTTCATGATTATATGATTTTTTAGAAAACGTTTTTTTTTGGTTTGTTTTGTGTGTAGCATTGAATTTATTATTTTATCTAACTTACTGGCTTTCTAGCATTATTTATATAGTCAGAACCATACTATGAGCAATATTTTACTACCAATAGACTTAGTTGAATGCTTCCACTATCATTATAGTTGCTCCTCTGTACATGTTTGTAATGTAGTTCTTGTGTTACTGGACCTGTCAGCTTTGTAATGTAGTTACCAATGGACAAGATGATTGAATGACATCAAATTTGTAGCTGTCAACATGTGGTATCTGGTCGTGTTAGTGAGATAACTATGGGGAAAAAAGAATCCATATACATATGTTCTAGCTTTATGCTTGGGCAAGTTGGACATTGCCCATTTAGCTCCATATTATTTTTCATGCATGATCCACACATGATGAAAGAGGCGGATATCTCATATAATTTATATCTCTCTCTAAGCATATGCTTTTCAAGGTTTTGCGTTGCTTGGTTTTAGAATTCTTTGTCAAGTACAATTGTGCTGTCTTGAGTCTTGACCTCATCATGCTCAAATGTAACCTGACCATTTAATGTACTCATAAGCAGGATTCAGAGTTTGCCACGCTTTTCTCTCTTCCTGACTACGATAACTTTGTTACTGAAAGAATGGTCGTCAGCAAAACTAGAAAAGAAAAAATTGATGATGATTCATCCTTCCCTACTATTGTTGAACAGTTCAGCAACCAAGCTGAATATTTGTCTGGTTTTTTTAAAGATTTGTCAGGCTACTTGACTGACAATATTATGCTGGTGCTACGTGCTCTGCAATTGGCAAGTAATAACTTTGCCCGTACTTTAAAAGAGCATGACACCTTGAAGATTGAATTGGGGAACAAGGACACTCATAACAGAGCTCAAGAAGCTGAATTGGTTTCTCTACAAAAAGAGCTGAGAGCAATGTCATCAAAATGTATTTATTGCACCCAACAGATTCAAATTATTTTTGATGATGTGCTTGATCTAGGCTATGCAATAGAGTTGGCAACAGGCAACTCCAGCATTGTATCAAAAGTAGAAGGAATTTGTCTGTTTTGAAGGACGAGGATGCTGATGATTATACTAAGGCGGCGGATACTTTACTATCCACTGTGAACAAACTGAAGTCGGAGTCTGAAAAGTTATCTGATATTAAGGGGGTAGTTATAACTTCGTTAGATGAGTTGGAAATTAGGCTGAAACAAGCTGAGTCAACTGCTGAAACTGCTTCAAAAGACAATCAGTTGTATGTAGAAAGGGTATGTCAGCTGGAGAAAGATCTCAAAACATTGCAGGATGAGTGCAATGGAATGGAAATAAAGATCCTGGAATTCCAGGAAAGGGAGGATATGTTGAAGGCAAGAGAGTTAGAGTCGCTGTCACTTGAACACACCCAAACTACAGCAGACAAAGGTATTTTTTTTACGGAACTATTGATTAGACATTCTTATATTGACAATGTTTATTTCAGACTTATTTTGGTTGCTGTGTTAACTCTCTCTCTCTCTCTCTCTCTCTCTCTCAGGTATAACTGATGCTATTTCAAAGGATCAACTGGAAGCACTTATTGAGAAAATAAATAAGCTAAATATGTCATCAGGCGACTCACATTTGCAGAGAGAAGTGTCTATGTTCTCTAGTCCCATTGACAAATTATTTGTTGTTATTGATGAAGTTGATGCACTTCGATGTGAAATGGAGACCTTAAGATATGAAAATGAAGATTTACAGTTAAATCTTGAATCCCATGCTCGTGAAATTGAACAGCTAAAGGACGTCTGCAGAAATAGTGATTCAAATTGTAGGGATTTGGAGTCAAAAAGCAGTGAATTACTTGAGGTAACAGTTGGTATGGAGCGAATGATTCAGCAGTTAGGATATCTTGGAGGAAAAGATGCACGAGAGGATAACAAACCTACAAGTACACAAGCACTCTTATCAAAGCTGGAAAAACTAATAATTGCCTCATGTACCGAATCTAGGAATGCCAAGTCTGTAATTCAGGAGCTGGGAGCTAAGTTGCAGGCCAGGGAAAAGGCAGTTGATGAGTTGTCAACTAAAGTTAAGATGCTCGAGGACTTGTATCATGCTCGGCTTGTGCAGTCGGAGGCTAGTAAAGACTTGGCATTTGAAGCATCTTCCTCAGCAATTGGTTCAGAGATATCTGAGATTGAAGATTTGGTACACCCTTTTTTGTCTTGTTGTTTCATCATTGCTTTTCCTTCTCTATATTTTATCTTTTAAGTTATGTTACTGGAATTCCTAATATTTTTATATAGCAATATTAGTTTTCTTACATTGTGATTTGCCTGGCCACAAATCTTATGCTTGTGTTTGTGTTATGGTGTTTCTCATATTAATAGTTTACCCATATATTGCACAGAACTATACTTTGCATATCAGCACATCTCTTTGCAGATTTATGAAAATTGCATATATGCCTGGTTGTAATAATATAGTTCTTTCATACTAATATGCAGGGACCAATGGGGAAGGCATCAATTTCATCTGCCCCTACTGCCGCACATACTAGAATAATGCGAAAGGGGTCATCTGACCATCTTGTTCTGAATATTGGCACAGAATCAGAACGACTAATTGCTGCGCAGGATTCAGATGACAAAGGTAATGTAGACTATTTTTGAGTTATTTCTATTAATATTTTAAAACTGTCAATGACAGTGCTGTATTTCTTGTATTGAAGGGCGTATATTTAAATCACTGCATAAATCTGGCATGATTCCAGCGAAAGGAAAGCATATTGCTGATAGGGTTGATGGCATCTGGTAAGCTGTTTACAAATCTTGAAGTTACGCTGTTCAAACTCAGATGGCTTTAGGTGAAACAAAAAGTATATCTTAATTTTAAATTTTCTCTTTTTTTATTTACATCCAATTTATATTTTGTAAGTATTTTGGTCTTCTTTTTTGTTTCTCATAATACACTAAATCTGAATTTGGTGTTTTATTTGGACATAGCGTGAGCCAAAAGAACTTGCATAATTGCACCTAGCCATTAGTTTGCACTAGATATGCCCCTTAAAAATAGCGTGATTCTAGTTTTTTTTTTCGTTTATGACTGAACTCGCTGGAAAGAAGAGTTACGTTCAGAAATTATGCCTACTCAAATTAGTTTCGAAGAGAGGAAATGAAGAACTTTTTGCTATATACATTTTATTGGTTGATTGATTGTTTCATTGACGACTATGATTGTTGTGTGGAAGGAGAGTACTGCATGTTAGCAATTTTCTGGAAATGTTCGTTTTAGTCATTTGACTGTTTCATTGACGACTATGATTGTTGTGTGGACGGAGACTACTGCATATTAGCAATTTTGTAGAAATATTCGTTTTAGTCTAATTACCTTGTTGTATCTTTCTGTAGGGTCTCAGGGAGCCAAATTCTGATGAACCGGCCACGTGCAAGGCTAGGACTCATGGTGTATTGGCTCTTCTTGCACCTATGGTTGATAGGCAGCATCTTGTGACACTGCTTGTCAACAACCAAACCCGCTCATAGCATAATTGTAGATAGCACGCCTTCTCAGTTTATCCTTTTTTTTCTTCTATTTCTACTTTTTTACCATAGAAATGCCATTCTTTTTCATTTTCTGCCCTCTGCTCAAATTTGTACTCGAGCAGTATATGTTAAATTCCGCACACATAATGTAATATGTGCAGAAAATAACAGTACCATTCTTTGTTACGCTGAAGAAGCGAATGTTTTGGATGTGGCCATGATCAGGGTTAACAATACCGTTTTGACCTCGGTTTTCGATGAGTCGAAGGTATTGAAATTCACGAAAAACCGAATGGTTTCGAAAGTCAAATAAATTTAAAATCTGGTCAAACAACGGAGCGAAATTCAAACGAAAAGGTCGAAAACCGCTCGAAAAGCGGTGAATTTCGAGCGGTTTTCTTGAAAATAGGTAACATGTTGAAAAATTGAAAAAAATGTTGTAAAATTTTAAAATCTGTTTTTTCAAAAAATATTCACAACAGAGGTCATAAAGCTATTAATACTAATTTTAAGGGACTTTTAGATGAATTTTTTCAATTTGAATTTAAACTTGAGTGGTAAACCGAACGAAATCCTTTTCCAAACCGGGATGGTACAAGTGAATTTCGTAAAATTCGAGTGGTTTTCGATGAAAAGTGAAACCTGTTCATGTTTTTTTGGGAGGCATGATGACTTTGGTATGAAATATTTTTTTATCAAAGTGAAAGCATTTGAATACTTGAGCTTACTTTTGCTTATCATTGTGCATCAAGTGGTGTTTTGAAGCATCCAGAGAACTGGATGGTTAGCGAAGCATTTTGTCAAATCCGACGCATAGTGATCCTAAATAAGAAAAAAGAATAAATCTAACGCATTTTCAATTTGGGACATGGAAAATCGATTAATAATGCAGTGACAAAACGCGATCCACGCCGGTGAGGTGGTCCGCGCGATCCACACCGTCGTCGCCTCCTCTTCCCCGTCGACTCCGCCGCCGTCGCCGGTAAGCCCCCAATTTCTAACCCCGCCCACCCCTATCCCTATCTCTCATTCGCGTCATTTGGAGGTCTCTGACGTGCTTTCGTCCACGTGCGCTCTCCTGCAGGTACCGTGGACGAGCCCTTCAGCGGCCAGGTGAGGTGAGGCTCTGCGCTAGTTTGAAGCCTTTATTTCATGCATTTGAGCAAACTTACGAGCTTATTATATATATTTTTTTACTTGTACTGGCATGGCAAATATGATTTGGCGCTAATAATTATGATGGAAGGGGTTCGTGGAAAACTGGGAAATCCAGTTTGTGTTTTGACTTGCAATCGCGTAGGATAGTATGCTGAAATGGAACTTAAAAGGTATTATAGTGATCGCATAGGTATGTTTATTCTATATTTAGTTCGTAAGAATGCCAATTATGCAACCTAGATTGGACAAATTGCCCTCTGGAAGGAATTGCCTCCTATCTAGAATGCAGTTAGCCATATTAGATCATGAGTCACATAGTTTGCAATCAAATTGCAAGACCTTATTGAGACTACAGAACTGGCAGGATATATTTATAGAACCTGAGGTCCTTTTGGGGGGTTTTAAGCTATCTTCAGTTTCTGAAAAGCCAGTAAGTCTCTTCCCCCCAAAACAAAATAGCTCAGCTTTAAACGGCTTTTGGCATAAGCTAGAAGCCACATAAAACTAGCAAAAGCCAAAAGTTGAAAGCTAGATGGGACCTGTTTTTGCAGTTTATTACTGAGGAAAAATAGTTGTTTGTCAAATAATATTTTATAAAAAACTACAACTGCTTGTCAGTCTAAAAAGACAAAAGGTAGCTTTTTAGAAAAGTTACAGCTCCCCCGATCCTTTGATAATGCATTCATGACAGAGGACCAAGTTGGGGATTTGAGAGATAAATTAGTGTGCATATGCAAAGATACATGCTTCCTTCTGTGCAATTGAGAAAATTGGAGCAATAGCTTTCTAGGCCATGATATAGCGGGGAGAATGCATCTAACTTTCTGTATTTTCAAATTATCAATGCTGTAAACCTCAGCAATGATGAAAGGTAGTCTTGGAGGGGTGGTTTTTATCATGGTCCAGCATTTCCTACCATGTCTAAGATATTGCTTGGCAGTAAGTGTACTCCTGAAACCTGTCACTCTACACATATATTGTATCACTGGGGTATTTGACATGTAGTAACTTCCCCCATACGCTCATAAGTATTCATGTACCACTAATATCATCTGCCAACTGCAATTTCATTCTCATACAGTCGTACTTCATTTGTATCATTCATTTGCCACAAAGAGGATCTTGTAGAGTCCTCTGAAGAACTTCTGCCCGGATAAATGTAATTAAAACATTTGCCACTCTAAATAGATCTTCATATTCACTGTGCCATGGGTGGAAGGCAAGAGAGATTTGCAGCAGTAGTGTTTACAGGATGCTTCTGAAAGTTTCTGTCCATGGTTTGGTTGAGTTTTCGATGTTCACATTCTTGTGTACTCTTCCGGCCTATTGTCTGATTCTATCATATACTCTTCCTGTCTTATCTGTTTAAAATGAAAAGCAATGCAGGTGTGGTCGCAGCGCTAAATGAGAGGACAATCCAACTTTTATTTGGACACTAATTCTTCCTGTCCATCATTACATTGTTTTTTTAAAGAAATTAAATTATTATGCTTTCAAAAACATCTAGAATGTTCAGCACATTTAGATCATTTACTGCTTCTTGTCATCTTGCTAATATTAAGCATTATTGTTTTAGTTTATAATCCCACTCTCCCGCTTTGGTTGCCAGATGTTGCATTGAAGTGGTTACCAGATTTGTGCCTCTTCAAGGAAGGAAGTTTATGATTCGTTTTTTGTCAAAAAATCTCCAACTGAAGTGATTCAGGTTCTTGTTACAGTGCAGTCAGTGGCGTGCATACGAGAAAAATAGAGGGGGTGTTCAGCGTTGATGTGCTTTCTTGCATTCATGACGGACGGACGGTGCAGCGCCTTGAAAACTAATGGAAACAAGCTACAGGACTAAGGAGTACAAGGTGCACGATGACGATTAGAGCTGGTGCTCTAGCCCCTTTGTGTCCCCTCCATATGTACACCACTGAGTGCAATCATCCTTGTCTCTACGTTTTTCGGCCAATAGACATTGATCATGCAAAGAATTTGCGATTGATCGATATTTCTAACCTTCATATTGCCATACCACAGGTAAAGATCATGTTTGCCGAGAACAAATTGTGATATGGCAAGCTCTCTGAATATTGCCCGCTAGCTGTAGCTCTCCAATTTTTTTTGAAAGAACAGTAGTAGAATAAGGATAATAATAACAACAACAACAATAATTATAGTGATAATAATAATATGGTCCCTTTTTTAACAAAATAGTTTCACTCAACTTGATTAGTTGAACTTGGTTATGATTGTCTTTGATTCTAGGGATCAAGGTTCTAAAAATCGGTAATCAATAATCGACCGGCCACCAAACCCAATAGTGATTATCAGGGATGAAAGTGGATCGGATAATTTCCGACCGATCCGAACAATTTTTAGAAACGGATTCTATTAGATCAGATATTTATCGTATAATACCGCATCAGAAATGAATACGGATTTTGCTATCGAATAAGGATACAGATTCGATAGCTCATTATCCGTTGGATACGGATCAGGATAATTCAGATATTTTAGGGATAGATTATCTAGATATACACGCGGGCTAGGCCAAGGCTACTCTTTTGGACGCGGGCTGGGCCGGATTATCTAGATGTTGTCACTAGCATGGACGGACGGTGGTTCCACAATGAAGAGAGATGAAGCTACCGGTAAGGAAGGAGAAGAGAGAGACCAAAATAGGTTGCCTAATGGATCCCATGTGTTCATAGACATTGATTTCTCCCGATATAATGAGAAAATCACAAGAAATTAGCAAGAAAATGAGACAAATTGACTTTTTTCTTTTTGAGAGGAAGATTTTTTTTTTTTGAAAAATAGCAAAAGCTGATATTAGATTAGATTAGGAGGAGAAAAAACTATGAAGGTCACAGTACAGAGATCAGGAAGACAAAGGAAACAAAAAACAACACGAGCTCAAGGGGCGCAGAGGGCGCGCGCCCAGTGGAAAGAGCCCAAGACTAAAAAAATCATAAAAAAACCTATGCTATGACTGTGAATGGATCAGGCTTCCAAGGTTCGAGGCTCCTGCTAAGGCCAGTGGTCGCCTCATCTCGACGGATCGAAAATTTGGTCTTGCGATGCCCAACTTCTTTGGAAAACTCTATTGTTACGCTTCTTCCACCATTCCCAGCAGGTTAAGATGATAAGAGTTTTGACCCCTTTCCGGAGGGTCGGTTGACAGTTGATGCGGTGTAGGTTCCATTGGTCGAGGCACGTGGCCGGTCCCCACCGGTCCGGGTGGAGCGCAGGAATGCGGACCCATTACGCAATTTTCGACCAGAGAAGTCGAATTTGGGGGCATTCAACAAATAGGTGGAAGGCTGTTTCCAGATTCTGAATACACATTTGACAGAAATATTGGTTTGGCCATCCTCTAATCTGCAATCGCTGCGCTGTCCATAGCCGATTCTGCACTGCAAGCCAAAAGAAGATCTTGGAGCGTAACGGCGCCCACGCAGTCCAAATCGTAGAACGGAAGGATTTCTGAGTGCACCCATTGAATTGGATATTGTAAGCCGAGGAAGCTGAGTAGGCACCGTTTGCCGTTTGCGTCCAAATGAAGCCATCCTCCCTGTCTGGGGTTAGAGGAACAGCTGCACTTTGGACCATAAGCGGACAAATTCCGGAAGCAAGTGTGAGTTGAGGTGGTTGCGAATGTCTCGCAACCAGTTACCGCTATGCAGGGCATTGGCAACCGATCTATTTTTCCTCCTGGAGAGTTTATAGAGGCTCGGCGCAATTTGAGACGGTGCCTGATCATGCAACCATCTGGAGTTCCAGAAACTGGCCGTTTGCCCATTGCCGATGACAACTTTGGTGATTGCCATGAAGCGCTGCTGGTCGGTCCTATCGCATGGCGTTGGCAGCCTGGCCCATGGCCTGGTAGGGTCTGTATGCTTGAGCCACAGTCATTGAAGTCGAAGCGCCCGCGCGAACGTTTCCAACTCAAGGACTCCAAGACCACCATAACTGAGAGGAAGAAAATTTTGACTTATATGGGTTTATTTGGATTGTGAAATGACTTATGGAGGTGATAATAAGCTAGAATTAATGACGTAGCATGCAGAAATAGTAATTTCATTATGATGATATGATTTACTATGTGACCATACTAGTTTTTTTTGTTTTCAGCAAAAATCCCTCGAGTCTCTTACATTCGTCCAGTGATACAGTTTTCACCGATTACAAGGGTTTTGCAGCTTGCGCTGCTAGAGTAAGCTGCACCGGAGGAGAGAAGCAGCTGGTTTTACGTACTGATTCCGCGTGCAATTGCCTGCGGCCAGCGAGCGTACGTATATGCGCATCGTACGTACACTCCAAATTCGGAAATCCGAATACCACCTGGAAGTGTAAACTTGCATCTTGCGCGACCTGCACGGTACGAGTCGGACTCGCACGCCGACTCTGCACTTTCCAATTTTCCAGGAGCCGATAAATAGGTGGACGCGACACCATGTCCTGCTTTCTTGCACCACCACCACCTCCAGACTCGAGACTCCGTTCTGTCCTCCTCTGCAGTAGACGTCATGCATCCGCATACCTCGGACCTTCTTGCCCGTCCTCCGCCCGCCGACTCCACTCCGGCGTCCGTGGAGCTTCCTGGGTCGTGCGAGCTGTACGATGCCGGCGTCGACGCATACGTCCGCCCGGACGTCGACGTGCCCGCTCGTCGTCGTCCGCCACCCGGGTTCTCTGCCCTTCCAGTTCCAGCGCACGCCGCTCCGGTCTCCGACGGCGCCACCTCCAAGAACTCGGCGACGCGGCCGCAGCTCTGCGCGGACTACGACGACGACATCGACGCCAACCTCCGGGCCGCGGAGAAGGACCCGAAGGAGAGGCCTTCTCCCTACTACCTGACGGCGGTGCAGGGGGGTCAGATGAGCCCAACGACGCGCACGACCCTCGTCATCTGGATGGACAGGTTCGCCCGGCACTTCGACCTCACGCCCGGCACGCTCCACCGCGCCGTCTCCTTCGTCGACCGGGTCCTGTCGGTCAGATACCTGACGAGCCCCAGCAACTACGAGCTCCGCCTCCTGGGCGCTGCGGCCGCCTTCCTCTCAGCCAAGTACGAGGAACAGCGCACCAGGCGGAAGCCGACCACCGGAGATATAGCCTCGTACGGCGAGTTCGCCTCGAGGCAGGAGGTGCTCGATATTGAGAGCGCCATGCTGCCGGTGCTCGGCTACCAGCTCAGCGGGCCCACGGCCTACACCTTCGTGGAGCGCTTCACGATGTACAGCCAGGGAGAGCAAGACCTGCAGGTCCAGCGCTTGGCGCGTCTGCTGGCCGACCATTCGCTGCTCCACTACGGCTGCCTGAGCTTCCTGCCGTCCGCCGTGGCGGCATCGGCGATCTTCCTCGCGAGGCTGCAGACCCTGAGCCGGCCGGACGTCTTGGTGCGGCCATGGAACAGGGAGCTGCAGAAGCGGACGGGGTACAAGCCCATGGACCTGATCGACTGCGTGCACTCCATGTACGTGCTGGTCATTAGTCCTCGCTTTGCGCTCCTCGGAGCGTACTTCGAGGATCCATAGGAACATAAGAATGTACAAGTGCAGAAGCATTGGCCAGTAGCCACTCGCTAGTAGCTAGTCTTCTCTGTAAAGTTCATATGTGAATCTCGAGTACGAATACTGGAACTCAGCTTAATTTGTCATGATTGGCGTATTGTTAGTACTTTCGATGTGAATATTTATCATGCCTTTTGATATCTAATGAGTTTTGTACACCATATTCAGGTGCGGAAATTTATTTTCTTTTATTATATAATGTTTGATAACTACAAAATAATGATAGGAGAGAAATTAATATAAAATATTATCCATCGGTACCACTTTTATGTAACAAAACTTGCATGTTGTTGGACTAATTGTTACTTGTTACTCCCTCTAGTCACTCGAATAGTTGTCGTTTTGAAAATCGGTCTTTAAAACTTAAATTTGATCACTAATTTATGTTGTAATATATTTAAAAAATCTAATAAAACTATAATATTATGAAAGTACATTTTGAGATGACCCTACACATATGATTTCCGTGCATCCAGTCTAAATGTTTAAAAAATATAGATAACTAAAGTTACAAAAGTTTGATGGCATGTATCCTAAATCGGCAATTTTTTGTAAATTGGAGGGAGTGGTAAAATAAGAGTAAAATCCACCACGTAAATGGCAGTAGGTCCCTAAGCTTTAAAGCAAAATATTTAGATTTTTTTTCTAAGATTTTACAATCTCTTGAAAGTGCCATGAGATATCATCAAAGGGAGGTGCTTCCATGTTTTTCTTTTTTATAATTACACAAATATTAAAGTATGAATGAAAGGTAAATAGTGATTACTTACCTCTTCATTTGCTTCAAAATTTATATAACCTATATCGAAGAGAAAGTATTAAAACACTGCTCATCATCAAATTATCCTTAAAAGCTCGTGTATCTCATGATACCTCTACCTGGTACCTCTTGTTACTATATATTTTAGAATCTCCACTCAAGGATATATAATAAAAAGTCTCTAGAATCTTAACTCGTCCAAGGTAGTCGACTGAGGTCCAAATCAGGTCTCGTAGGATGACATGGCTTCCATAGTGACGTCGCAACTTCCTCCCTAACCCATGATCCCAACATTTAATCGAGCACTCAAGCATGTTGTCCAATAGCGACATTGGCGTCAGCGGCTCAGCGCGCCGTGATGGCCTTCCCGCGGAGGGAGGCTCGGGAGGCCTCAGCTCGCGCCCAGCGGCATGTCCAACGACGCCACCCCCTAAAATCACTGGGGCGGCAAGGCAAGAGGGCTGTGCGGCCTAACCTCGTGTGCGCGGCGGTGGCGCGGTCAGTGCTCGTCCGTGGCGATGGCAACGCCACCTGAGCTCGTGCGTGGCGGCAGCGCGGCCGCTTGAACTGGCCCACGGCGACGGATGGCCTCAAGCTTGTTGCCTAGCTCGATTTTGCGGTCCGACGCGACCAAGACACCATGACGCCGTGTTTTTATCCCCTAATAGAGAGCAGTGGCATTCACGTTCCTATTGTCCTTTTCTGGACAAGTCATGTCCCAGTGATCGGATCACGACGAGCAACCGCAAGCTAGGAGTTCGTAGCACATGTATGTTCGATGTTTCAACATCAACGGGGTACAGCTGGTCTGACACGAGGAGATGGCAAGGACGCTCGCCCGCGACGAAGCTGCCTGTGCTCGCGCGCGGCGGCGGACGGCAGTGCCACCACCTGAGCCTGCATGCGGACTGCAGAGGGACGAGGCGACGTGGTGCGACCATGGTTGCACGAAGATAGCAGAGGAGTTAGCGAGGCCAGTGCATTCCCGCCGCAACAACGCCTTCCAAGCAGCGACCTCAAGTAGTTCGAGAAAATGTCTGAACAGAGGTAAGGGCGAGGAAGGTGCCACATGAGCGGTGAGTACCACCTGGAAGCCATGCAAGCTAGGGTAACCGGTTTTAGACCTTCAGTTGATCCACCTATACAAGTTTAGCGGTTTAAATATTCAATTTCTGAAGGTGATCCATTTGAACCAACTCGGCAGACAGCGATAACGAAGGAACGACTACTTCACTGAGATGGAGAGGGAGGAGAGACGTGCATTGCAGCACCAACCGTACCGGTTCCTTCTTCCTGACCGTGTGATTGCTTATTGCAAGACCGAACAAAATTTTATAGGTGACCATTTTTTTGTTTATGTCGCTTCCCCGGACGGTGTGCAGTTTCATATTGTTAAGTTGTTCGTTACCGTAAAAAAGTATCTGTAGCGCATGATTGAAATTTCACGTGTATTGAATTTTGGCCCCGAGAAGATTTCCTTCGCTCTTTAGTTCTTCTTGCTCAATGCTAATGTGCACTGCAAACTGCTGCGTTTCTTCTTTAATCTTGTGTTTTCCCCTTTTTTGGGGGTTTTGATATGTTGAAGTGGTAGCCGTTTCTTGATGTTGATTTCTTGTTTAAGGCTGACCGGTTCTTTCTTGCGAGATGCATTGGTGCATTCTTGTCCACCATCTTTTTCCCTGTTCATTTTCACTTCTTTTCTCATTTTGGAATTTGGTGTTATGATTTGAGTTTGTGATGCTTGTATGCATTCTGGTGAGTGTTGACAGTAATTCTTCATGTACTTTGGGTTTTGTTATCGTGTAAGATCTTAGGTGTAAAATATTGCATTGTTGCCCCTGAAGATTGCTACCTCCAGATTATATTAGCATCCCTGAATGCATTCAGGGCCCTGAATCCAGGCATCAGTTACACACTTACACCCTGGCCTAGAAATGCTGTGAGATTTGCAAATAGTGTCATGTCTATGTTTTTACTTCTGCAGTGCGGTTCTAGTTCTACATGCGGTAACATGGTGGTGCTACTTGACTTTTTATGTCATTTTTTATCAAGCTTTCTGGTATTTATGAGATATGTAGTGCAGTTTCAGTATATTCAGTTTACTTTTTTTCTCTAGTTTTGTTCATAAGGATTTCTTGGATATTGTTTTCACACTAGAATTTTTCAGAAAGTAAACCTGCTATGGATGCACTTATCAGCCGTCCTTCATCAACGTTTACTGATAGAGAAGAGAATGAAAGAATTAAGTATGTCGTGTTATCTATGCAAGGACGGCGTGAGAAAATGGAAGATGCTGTGAGTAATATCGCAATCTTTTGTAAGATTATTGGGAGGACAGTTCTACAAAAATATATAATTGACTTGCAAGTAATTGTTGTGAAATATTAAGCCTAATTTGTACCCTTCTTATTCTCTAGCGTGCTGCTACCCTAGATCTATATGGTACCAAGTCCACATCATTCTTTGGTGTTTATGATGGCCATGGAGGTTTGATCTTTACGCACATCTTCTTTAACAAATTCCAACCTTTCAACTGTTAGCATAACCAATCACTTATTGAATTGATTAAAATATCACAGAATTCATAGCCCTCTTGAGAATAGAGATCAATGTTCATGTGTTTTGTCTGTGTGCATGATGTGGATATTTTACTATTTATTTTGTAGTTTTCAGCTGCCAATATTTCAGATAATCATGATGCACAATTATGTAATGATACTTCAGTTCATCATAAATAATCAACTTAACTAATTGATCTTTGTGCTGAATGCAAGAAGAAAGTTTTAGATCAATAGGACATCAATAGATGCCCCAGTTCCATTCAAGAAACTGGAAAGAAACAGTTAAGAGTTCCAAAACTTATCAAAACAAACCCGGCCAACAGCCGTAACCCAAAACTCACAGCCACACATTTAGCCAAAACTCACACAGACACCATCTAACAGACTCACAAGACTCTGACAAAAAGGTTAACCAATACCCAGAAGCAACAGATCTCCAGAACTAACATCCGCTTGCCAACTTCAGAAAATATCCATTCGATCAATAGTTGCAGGAGCCCTCCAGCATCTTCAAACAAAACTGATCACAACCAAAACAGACGCTGAAAGACCACTTTGAGACACAGCCTCCAGCAGCAACGAAAATCTCCAGCGCCAGAACCACATGCACCGAGCAAGCACAGCAGGACCGGAAACACAAAAAAAAAGGACTCAGGCGATACCACCACCTTCCAGTCGACCACCAGAAAGAGAAAAGAAAACTCTCCTTTGATCAACCAAAACTTTAGAACATCTGTCAATCAATCAAAGAACTGATATAAAGCCCGCGAATTTTCTGCTCCTAAATGCTACATTCTTCCTGCAAACCATCCATCATCAGTTTTGACCCGTTGAAAGCGGAATCCCCAACTCTAACATACGAGGGGCTCGAAGCTTGACCTCCAGCCATCTGCAAAATTGATCTGTCTTGCTCATCATATCGTCCGTATACAACAGTCTCCAGTTTTTCAGCGAAACAAGCATCTTTCTCCAGATTGTTCTCACACTTATCCAACACTGGCAACGAAAAATCAAGTTATTTCTAACATTCCATAAGCTCCAAAAAACAGAAGCACAGATTGTATTCAAAGCAGCATTTTTCTTATTACTAATCCAATAGCGAGCCACAGATTCATAATTATAGCCAATATTCAACTCAAAGAAACTGCTGATCAAGTTCCAAGCATTTTTAGCAATAACACAATCGAAGAAAAGATGTAAAACCGATTCTGGTTCATCACAAAAGCAGCAACTGGAACCCTTATTCAAGTCTCTTTTCATCAGATTATCTTTGGTCATAATTTTGTTATGAGAGATAAGCCAAAGAAAAAAGTGAATTTTAGGAGGAACATATAAACTCCAAACCGCCGGGATAAACACTGGCAGAACTCCTCTAAAATTTATGACAGCATACAGAGACTTAACCGAATAGACACCATTGCTATTATACTGCCAGACTAAAACATCATCATCATCATTAAGGTTCAAAGTATTTACCACTTCAACCAACTCAAACCACCGGACCATCATATTATCGCAAAAAGTTCTTCGAAAAGTGCACTTAACATTATTTCCATCCCAAATTTCAGCAATCGTAGCATTTTTCTCATTAACTAGAGCATAAAGATCCCAAAATTGAACGGCCAAACACGAATTGCCGAACCATATATCCTCCCAAAACCTAACTTTATTTCCATTCCCAACCAACCACTTATAACCAAACTTGGTCGCCTGCATAGCCCACACAACCCCTTTCCAAAAAACCGAAGCATGCTTACGATCCGAAAGGAAGATATTGGGGTTTTCAGTTTTGTACTTAAGCTTGATTAACTTCTTCCAAATTCTATCTTCATTGCCGCAAAATATTTGAATCCAGAAGCAAGGAGACACATATTCAAATCTTTTAGATTAGGAACACCCAGGCCCCCATATTCTTTTTTCATACACAATAAGTGCCAGTTCGCTAAATGTAATTTATTGTGACCTTCATAATCATTCCACAGGCAGCTCGCCATATGAGAATTGATAAGATTTAAAGCCCATTTAGGAAATTTAAAGAAGGACAGTAAATAGAGAGGGATACTGGCTAAGCAAGATTTGATAAGAACAAGCCTCCCACTATATGAAAGGAGCTTGCCTCTCCAACCCGCAATGCGTTTCAAAATTCTATCAACAAGAGGCTGAAAATCCTCCCTTTTAATTTTATCATAATGCAAGGGTATACCAAGATACTTAATTGGGAAACTGCCAACTTTGCAACAGAAAATGCTAGCGAATTTATTAATCTCCTCATCATCACAACCAACAGCAATCAATTCACTTTTATGAAAGTTAATCCTCATTCCAGACATCTGTTCAAAACAAATAAGGAGCCATTTAAGATGCAAAGCGTATTTCTCACTATTCTTCAAGAACAGAATAGTATCGGCATAATGAAGACTCATAATACCCCCAGCACACAAGTCTTCACACAAGCCTTCGACTATCCCATTGTTAGCAGCTTTAAAAAGAATACGAGAGAAAACATCTGCAACCAGGTTAAAAAGAATTGGAGATAATGGATCACCTTGCCTCAAACCCTTACCAGTATTGAAAAATTGACTCTCCACACCATTAATTTTCACCCCCACATAGCCTTTACTCAGGATAGAATTAATCCAGGTAATCCACTTAACCCCAAAACCCCTTTTCCTCAGAATATCAATAAGGAAACTCCAGTTAACCATGTCATAAGCTTTTTCATAATCAAGTTTAAGAACCAAACCTTTACTCTTATCCCGGTGAATCTTATGAATAACCTCATACGCTATCACCACACTTTCCAGAATATACCGGTTCTTAATAAAGGCTGATTGATTTTGCATAATGAGTTTATTACAAATCGAACCAATCCTATTGGTTAAAACCTTCGTAATAATTTTGTAACTACAATTTAGCAAACTAATAGGTCTAAATTGCTTAATATTCGTAGCATTATTCTCTTTTGGAATCAAAGAAATCATAGCAAAGTTAATCCTAGAAACATCCAACTCACACTTGTCTAAACTTGTAAACAGACCCATCAGGTCATCTTTAACAATGTCCCAAAATTTTTGGTAAAAGATAAAAGGAATCCCATCGGGGCCTGGAGCCCCATCAGAATAAGAATCAAACACCGCTTTCTTAACTTCTTCAGAAAAAGGAGACTCAAGAACCCTATTGTCCTCATCATCAATCATCTCACTCCTACTAAAAAAATCTCCACCAAGATTAATGTTAGGCTTGGTAGCAAAACCAAATAAGGATTTGTAGTAATCACACGCGACTTTAAGCATCCCATCCGTATCAAGCACAGGGCCATTAGACCCCTCAAGCATATTAATTAAGTTTTTCCTTCTCCGCTGATTAGCAACAGCATGGAAATATCTAGTGTTTCTGTCCCCTTCCTTAATATATCTATCCCTAGCGCGTTGTCTCGCTTTGGTTTCTTCAATTTCCCAAATTCTCCCAATCTCCTGTTTACAACAAGACAGTCTATCCTCTTCACCAACAGTGAGAGGTCTTAATTCCGCAAGGATATCAGTAGCATCAATTTCATCTAACAGATTTTTTTTCCGCTTCCTAATTTCAGCATTAACATTTAGACTCCAACCTTTAGTGACCTTTCTAAGATTTCTAATTTTATTTTGCCAATTATCAATAGCCTTATCCTTCCTGGGAATATTCCACGCTTTATGCACAACTTGGGTAAATTCCTCACGAAGAAGCCACCATTTCTCAAATTTGTAAATAGATTTAACATGTAAACACCCTTCTCCGGAATCCCATAGGATAGGCGTATGATCGCTACCCACTCTAGGTAAAGATGAAACGGTTGCTAAAGGAAACTTTTCCTCGAAAGATGTATTACAAAACACCCGATCAATTACAGACATTACAACCTTATCTTGATTATTAGACCAAGTAAACTGCCTCCCATTCAAACGCAATTCCATAAGCCCCCACATATCAATCCATTCATTAAAATTATCACACCATTTGTGATCCACATTCCCATTGTTTTTATCCGACTGATATCTCACCAAATTAAAGTCACCTCCCAACAAAGATGGAGTATGATCATCCTCAATTAGAACTTCATGAAGGTTAGAGAGAAACAATGCAAGAAGAAATAAAGAAAAGAAATTGTGAGGGACCAAACATTTCATGGATTGGAGTTAAGAGAAAGAGTCTAAAAATTAAGAGGACAATCACAGGGTGGCTCCTTTTTTTTTTTTTTTGAGATGTTTATATAAGCAATATGTTGCCTGCCCAGTATATGCTTATTTCCTGTGATACCTATTTGAAGGAACATTCAGCTACTGGTGTTTATAGCATTCTTTTGCTATATAAGCTGCTTTGCAGTATGCACACAGGAATTCTGTGGTTCCTCCTTTTTCCATAGGTAGCATTTACTACAGTAGTTATATAGGATGGCCATAGTGAGCTGTTTATTTTCTGTTTCAGGAGCTGAAGTAGCATTGTATTGTATTGTGCGAGACAATTTCATACTGAGCTTCTCAATCATCCAGACTATCACAACAATCTGGCTAATGCGAAGGAGACAGTGTTTTTCAGGTTTTTTGTACATGATTAATCTGTTTACTCTATATCGTAGGCTACATAAGTTATCTCCTTTTTCTATAGTGGAAGGAGAAAGGGCCAACTTTACCCCTGTTTTGTTCATAGTTGTACTTGTTGTACGTGCAAATATGGAAAATTTATCATTGTTTCTGTGTAACTGTTGCAGCATTGATGAGCAGTTGCAACAATTAGATGAATGGAGAGAATTAGTTAATCCTCGTGGAAATGGCGATCGGATAGTCTGTCTCAAGAATTGGATAGAATTTGTCAAGACTGGTGTTTGTCCTAACTCCTAACCTTTGGCCTTTCACACAGGTAATATGTCAATCCTGAATGTTCTTTAAGCACCCAGCTATTGAAGAAGTTAATCAAAATTTTTTAGCCCATGGATAGTTTGCATATTATTATCTGTGAAAAGGAAATGGAACGGGTGGGTGTGATATGGAGGCTTTATTGTTCTTTCTCGAGATTTGCTTTAGATTTGTAGGTGATACATGTAATTCGTAGCCTCAGTTAGTTGTTATATTGAGTGCCTGGTTTACTGAGTTTGAGGCCAAAAGCTTCTCAAGTTGTCGTTGCACCTTGGACCTTGTTTGTTACCTACTACCCCAAACTAAGGAATTATGTGAGATATCACTTTTTTTCCTTCTGAATTCATCATTTCTTTCTTACAACGGTTTTCTTCTGTGATGAATTTGTTCGTTCATTCAGAGTATTTCTTACATTATTTGTTTGACGTCGCTCACATCTGGAGTACTATAACGCTTGTGCCATCTGATCAGCCTTTCGGCATATACAATCTGAAGTGCAACACCTTAGTTCAGCAAGGTGTTATTCTCTGTTTCTAAAACCTGATTAGATAGATGAAATTTCATCAAGGGAATTCAGTTGAAAGGTCAAGCCATGGAATCATTTTGCACACTGTACAACCACAAGCTGTGTCAAGAAATAAATTCAATATACAGTTGTAATCTTCGCCGTTGCGTTGGTCCATCCAATTGTCGACTACTATGATTTTGTGAGATTTAGTTGGAAGGAACAAAACACGGTACTCACAAGGAGGTTACAGATTGTCTCTCTGCAAAACTGAAAGCTGGAGAAACTACAGCAGAGCAGCTCCGGGGCACTTGCAAGATTACAGCCGGCACTTCACTTGTTCGGCGACACCTGGTGTTGCTGAGTGGTACAATCAGCTCTCCGTCTCTGAAAGATGTAAATGGGAATCATGCGATCTGATCAGTAATTGAAGATGATGACTACAAAATGCTAAAGATTCACATAATCGCATTACACGAAAAGAACATTGTTGCTCTACTTACTGATCCCCTGCTTCTGTTTCTGCTTCTGCTTCTGCTTCCTCTTGTTTCGTCTCTTCGAGCGGGGCTTCTCTTCTTCTGCTTCTTCTTCTGCCTCTTTGCTGACAGAACCTGTTATCTGCGCGAAGGATTCTTTGGCTCCAGCAGTAACATCACCGAAGAAGTCCTTCACCTTGTCAACCACAGTTTTGAGCTCTTCTTTCTTTGGAAGCTGAGATAAGTAGTTTTACAGTTAATGGCATGCTACTTGCTTAAAATTACTGAAACATGAGCATTTGCTATCAAAGATGCCATTTTCCACCCCACATGTGGAGGTTACTTCTGCATAGGAGATCTTTCCAAGACATTACATTCTGATATACTATCTAGTGGTCCATGATAATCTCTACTATATAAAGCGAGAGTTTTTTCTCACATCACTTTATCAAAATTATCCACCTTTACCACTGCTCTTTAATTACCCACCTTTATCACCGCTCTTTAATTACCCACATTTGCCACTGTTAGTGCTCTTTGCAAATAAACTTTTTATCGCAAATTGAATTTCAACTATTGTACATTCAGATTGAACAGTATTATTCAGATAAGGTTAGTGCTTTTTGCAAATACATTTTTGTTAAAAATTGAGTTTTTGTTGCAACGCATGGGCACATGACTAGTTTGAAATTTAAGGTAGAACCGTAGAGGGGAAGGGTTTATTGAGTAAACTCTAGCGAGTGTCAGCTTACGACAAAGCAAGATCCAAGATTGACTAGTGCTATTCATGGGGTCTCAACTCGGATGTCTACGAGAAAAGAGATAGATGCACGAGAGAGGGAGGGAGGACGGCATACCTCGATCACATTGCTTGTCGTCAGTGCAGCCCTCAGGTTCCCGTTCTCCTGCTCACGCGATTGAGACGTAAAATCGCAATTCTCCATTTTAAAGACTGAAGTAGATAAACAGCCTAATGTTCGAGAAAATTACCACGACTTTGTAGCCATATCGAAACTCATTTTCGGTCCTCAGCACGCGGTATTGCTCCTTTGCTGTGTCTATTATGTCATCCTCATCCTTCCATGCATCACGCAGACACACACCAAAGCAGGTCAGTTGCTAGCCCGAGCTCAGCCTCAACTTTCCGATGGAAATAGTGAAACAAAAGCAGGGCTAGTCACTGGAGTGTCTAAGCAAAAAAAGGTGGCTGTTATTTGTTACTTTGTAAATGACGGCGGCAAGGTTCCTGGCGAGCGTGTCCTTGTAGATGTACTTGCCGAGGAAGTTGTCCTTCGCCGCCAGCATAATCTTGGCGGTCGTGCCGCCGGCGACGATGTTGAGCGGGTACCAGAAGTACACCTGCAGAAAGCGCAAATCGATCTTGTTTGCTCGCGACGGAATTAACAGAGCGAAATCAAGAACCAGCAACGAATTGAATTAACGGATGGTTGATGGGCACGGACGTACGTTGGCGGTGCGGATGAAGATGACGAAGCGGGGGTAGCCGTCGTCCTCGATCTTGGGGAGCGGCGGGGGGCGCCGCTGCTGAAACTGCCGGTCCGAGTAGCCCCTCCCCCGGGCCTCCACCACCAGCGCGCGCCTCGCCGTCCTCACGGTCTGCGCCAGCTGCCTCCTCGGCGCCGCCCTCAGCAGGAAGCCCGCACCGACCTCGCCGGATGACATTTGCCGGAGCCGCGCCGGCGACGGCGACGGCCTCAGCGACACGCTGCCCACCACCTCCATAGATGCCTCTGCTTCGCGTTGTGTGTCTGCCCGTCGAGGGACTAGAAGGGAAGACGTGGAGGGAGGGGAGAGGAGGGAAGATGAGCGAAGGATTATCTTGTGAGAGGTGGGGAGCTGGACGCTGGGGAAGGATCTGGGTTTACCGACAATTACTTGGGGAAAAAATATATCGGGCCTGTAGAAGTATTGAAGGGCCTTTGTAATAAGATCTTTCTGCTTGTCAAAAGAGTAACATTTATAATCGGGAATAAAAGATACCATGTTCAACGTTTACACGCTGTTTTCAACTTTTATTGAGCTGCTGCAAATAAATGCTACTTTCAGTCACGACAGTAGTCAAGCGAACGGTGAATCACCCTTCTGAAGCACGGACAGACCGTCACCATGAGAATTGATCACTCTTCTTCTAGATTTTTTTTTAAAAAAAATCTAGTCACCTCCCCTACCACGAAAGATACGACAGTCGACACGATCGGAGACAGCGTAGGAGGGGAGCTGCATCACCTGGACAGCGTAGGAGGGGAGCTGCCACGATCGGAGAGTACGGGAGGCATTTTCACGGTAGAAGTGCACAGAAGTTACCTTCAACGGTAAGAATGGGACTAGATTTATAATCTCATTTAAAAGAAACTAAAATTTTCTAAAAAAAATGAGAAGAATAAGTTATAAAAGCGATCAATTCTCACCACTACCCGAAGGGGAGGGTGTGGTCTGCCTCGGTGCGGTGCAATGGAACCGCGGGCGTGGTCGGGAATCCAGCCGCTTCGGCTCGGTGGGATCTGTGCGAATTCGATGGAGACGGCGCGCGCATTCGGGAGCCAGAGCGGGATGCAGCCCACGACCTCGCGTGCTCGGCTCCGAAGTTAGTTATTCCTTGGGAGGTGCCTCATCAGATTGCGTCGATGCATACCAAGGACGGTAAGATGAGAGGTGCCAATAACTTTGCAAGCGTTATCGGGAATGGTCTAGAGGTGCCGGGTAGCACCCTAAAATTTGAAATTTGAAAAGTGCTGCAACATCATCTTTTCAATATATTTGGTTACAATATTAGCAGTTTAGGATTTTTAAGACCTTGTAAGTATTTATATTGTTTTTTTAATTAAATTATATATATATTTATTGGATATATGATCATACAAAATTATTGTACAAGACTATAGAGTTATATGTATAATGTGTGCATCCTCATTAAAAATTTTCTAGTTTCAGCTCTAAACTTTATGATAGTCACTCGGTTTGCTCACAACATGCACTATGTGAGGAGAACAAACAGGAGAGTTGTTAATTAACATTATTCGGTTCATGTAAAGCAGACGACAATTGCCTTGTCACACAAACCGATTTTAATTGTTCCATACTACTGTTTCTTCAACCAAATTTGACGTGTCTACCTCGCGTATGGTAATTAGAGTCTACTCTACTAATTACGTAGCAAGCTTCGAGCAGCTTCCTAATTAAGCCGCTAGGGGAGCGTTTGTTTACATGCGGCGTCAGGCGTGCCAATTAACCACAAAGTTAAAACCGTGAGGTCAACCTGCTCGGTCAATAACTTCGCCAAATGGCCTTCCTCTACCAGGAGAGCGCCTCTTTGCCAATTTGGCTGGCGTGTTAATTTGGTTCTTCTCCGACGTAGGCCATTCAGGCGTGTGCTGAAATTCCGCGTTATAAATTTAGTCGTGCTTTGGGCCATCCACAAATTGGCTAAGATTTGGCCAAAATATGAACGAGGGGGAGACGGGACAAATCATGTTTGGGATGCAAAATTTTCACGATATCTCGTCTCAGAAAAGGTGGACGTGGTTTATACACACGCACGGCACGAAGAAATTTCGAGGAACCTGCCTCGGTCCGTGTGTATGGCTGTGTGTGTGTGCATCCAACGAAATTTCGAGGAAGCTCCCTCCGTCCGGCGAAAGCGAAAACAATGGTCGTGATTTGGAGCCCGCTTTCCGGCCTCCCCGGCGGTGTCCCAGCTCCCAGGCCGCTTGCTCGCGAGATCACGGCTCCGTTCCTCCTTCCAGAAGAACACGCTTTAATTCTTTGCGAGATTATTTAGAGTTTTCCATAGAAATTTTTTACAAGAAAATTCGTACGTCCCAAATGTGTTTTTATTATTTAGAGTACAAAACCAATCTACTGTATAATAAAATCTCATGCATGTCAAAAGCTCTAATAAAAAAAAGATAGAAATTAAAAAAAAACTCAGAAAAAGGGGAAAAATCGACCTTTATTTTGGGGACCCTAATCATGTTTAACAAATTGTTAGCTAAAAAAGAAAAATACGCTAGAATTTCTAAATAAAGAAAAAAACCAAATTTGACGTGTCAGTTGAGTAGACTCTAATTACCATATCCATTACATATTATTATAAGACCGAATTTAAAGATAAGAAAGAATATTGAACTAGAAGATAATGCAATAGTTAGCAGGAGCAATGGGGCTCGAAGCCCTCCTCAGCCGGGAAACATAGATGCTATGTTTAGTATGGCTATAGTTTTTTTGAAAAGTAATTTTTGGTTAGGCTGTATGACTGAACGGCTAAGCTACAAAGGTTTGGCGTTTGCCGGTCTAACTTTTAGGTGCGAGGAGTGCGGGTTAGAAATGAGGGTAAAGGGTGGGATTTGGGATTTTACACTTGGTAGGAGGAGTAATTTTTTTAACTCTAGTGACAAAATTAGAACCTTAACCTATCAAAAGCCATAGGAAGTGGCAGATTAGCTTTCGGCTTCCAGATTCTTTTAGTACAATTGGTTTGTTGGTTTTTAACTTTCGACTTCAAAGAAGCCAGCTGTTTAAAACAGCTTCTAGATTCTGAAGAGAAAAAAACCGAAGCTAAAGTCGTTTCAAATAGGACCAGAGTCCACAGTCCCAGCATCCTTTTGTTTCATTTTCTTTTATTTTCCCCCCTTTTCCTTATCTGTTCTCTGTTAGCCTTGGCTAAAGCTATGTGTGTGTATATGGGGACACCATAGTATGAGGAAACTGTGATTTTAAATACACAAATTTAAGCCAAATTCAATATATTTTTTGAAAATTTAAGTTTTAAGGTATACCTATATATACCAAATTATGCTATAAAGAGTGAACTTTGAATAAATTATTTATGAGACTAACTTTTAAAATTTTATAATCAGTACCAGAGTACGCTAAGAAGAATAAAAAGATATAATAATATTATTTAAACAAGATATGAAAATGAGAGCACCTACTACTTACTTAGGTAGGACAATGGTTTCGTACTTGAACTGAGAAGATAATATAAGTCTCACCGGTTGACCGCCTGCTGGTGCGTGCGTGCGTTACGGCACAGAATTTCGACGAAGCTTCCTCTCGACTTGCTCTATGCCCAGTGCCCGTCAGCCCATGTCACGCCAAGTGGTCACTGTACTACTGTAGCCTCGAAGGGTATAAAAATCATCCTGCTCTCCGCATAGAGCAAGCGAGCAACTAAAACCAACCCAAGATATCCCCAAGTCAGGCACCCTTGCGCCGTTTGTTGCCTGGCGTCAATGGCTTCCAGTAAGGAGATTGGCATCAAGGAGGACCCTGCACCGGAGCCGCAGGACGCCGTCCGCCGTGGGCCGCTGCGCCTTTCCGCGTTCCAGCTCATGCTGTTCGGGGCGACCGTGATCATTGGAGCCGCCGCGGCTCCTGTGCCGCTGCCCCGTCTTCTTGCGGCCTTGGTGGTTTGGCTCGTCGGCTGCCTGACGCTGTTTATTCCGCCGCTCTGACCGCCACGCCGCCGCCGGGAGTCAGAAACTGCCGCCTGTCTCGTGCCACGCGCGCTCTGCCATTTTGCCGCTCGTTTTTGCCATTTTGCTGTTCGTTTGGTTGGTATACTAGTACTACGCATAATTAAGATGTCGGAATCATTAGCGATAGATCAGTTCGTGTTGATCAAGGGCGCAAAATTGAACCTGGCATGCAAGATTGGAGAAAATTTGTTCTTTGGACCCATCCAGACTCCAGTTCGCCGCCCCTTCATCGGAGATCCATTGTACAGCCGTCAGGGTTATCTAGTCGTGTGGACTTGGATTGCTTTTTTTTTCTTTTTAAAGTTATGATGGTTTGTTGGTCTATTTCTGTCGTGTCTTTTGTCCGTTTATGTCAGGGTGTGTTCTAATGTCAGCAGCCAGCTGCCTTTACCAGATTATCTATACTTACCTCGGAAAAAAGTTGCTGCTTGTTGTTTTTTCTTCCTCAGTTTGATCTCGATCTTTTCGATAGTCACAGATGCAACAAGTGTGATGGTTTAGTTGGGACTATGTTACATGATAAGGTGCTGCCATGGACAAAAATGATTTATAGAACGTTCTTAATTCTTAGCCACGCACTTACTACTGAATGCGATATGGTCAACTTGGCAGGACATGTTTTTTTTTTTGGGTGGCTACCAACCCTAATTCCAGCTGCAGAGGTGGGCGTGAGCCGTGTGTGGATTAAATTTACTAATTCCATCGACAGCGACCAAACCAGCGTGATCTTAAATGATTATTTTTCTATTTCTAAACAAATGGTTCTTTTCACCTTTCCTAATGACTTCTTGTTTGGAAAAGAAAGCGAATAAAACTCGGACTGAACTTGGATGAAATGACAAGCGTGCGTCGTGCAAAATCAAGTCTTGAAACTCCCTACCCTACTGAAACTGTAACGATTGCACGCCTTTCTGATGGGTGGAGATCACACCTCCTCCGAGCGTTAAACGAGTAGAGCATATTTTGTTGAGGTAGTTTGTCATCCTCGAGGAACGAAAATTTACATTGAGATAATATTAAGAGGTATCAATTGTTGGTACTTTCACCCTTTAAATTTAAACTGTCTATTTTGTTTTGCACACCTTTGTGATGCTTAATAATAAACAGTTGCTTCGTGAATCTTTACATAACCCATGGAAGGCATCAAGGCAATGTATTCACGTTTTCCTTACACACGAGATGGCGAAAGTACTCCATAAAAGGCATGGAAACATAAGTAGGATGCATCCAAGTTGACGTATCAAACCTTTAGAATAGAAAACATGCAAAGACTATACTGAACCAAATGAGCGAAGCCTGCAAACTCGGATGTTGGGAGAATGGAGAGAGACAAAACAGGCGTGGTGTGTACACATCCCATCCAAAGCAGTCAGTTGAAGCTGGATACCACATACACCTATGATTTGACCATTGATTAGATGACATTGTTCTTTGTTATATTTTCTTACCATTTATTGTCTATTCCTTTTTTATATAGGTCAAGAATAACCACAATTTGTATAAAATAGTCTCTGTCAGCGCTGAATGCCAGGGAAGTAAATGATCGCTCCGAATGACTCACCGACATCCACATCAAGAGAGATGCAGCGTCCTCTTCCTTTTCCACACAGAGAAAAGTGCCTCGCTTGTAAGGTATTTATTCGATCAGGATTCGTTTGAAGAAATTGGAAGAAAACCGTAGCGAAAAGGTTAAACCTTAGCTAAGTATTTTTGGTCCATTACAACCTCAGCTATGCATTGTTCAGGGCAGCCTTGCTCTGTTTTTGTTAACATTTTTCAGTTCAGATGATAAACACATGCAAAGCAAGCAACACGTGCAACTAACTCAACCGACATTACTACGTAAAATAGGGTTCTGCAGTTTCTGCATCTATCGCATCCCCACTCATTATTGCTGAAACAAAACTAATTCACGATCGAAAAACTTTGTGAAACCAAGATTGTAGTTAAAAACACGCAGACATGTGACAGTTAAAAACACTCGACATGTAACAGACAATGTATAACGAGAACTCAGACGTCGTATCATTGTTCAGTATTTTTCCAACAGGCCAACACTACCTCCTCATTCAGTCTTGATCAACTTCTTGACTATGCTTTTCAGAGCCGGCGCACTGGCGCTGCACTTCTGATCAACGAAGCATGACCTCCCTTCCTCGGCTGCCTTGCACAGCTGCGGATCCATGGGCACCTTGCCAAGAAAAGAGACACCCATTTCATGGCACATTTTCTCTGCACCGCCCTTGCTGCTATCAAACACCTCACTGCACGCAACAACTGACAAAAGCTCTGGAGCTTTCTCCTTGATACAATTCAGAACCCATTCTGTAGCATCTGTCTCGCCAGCCGCATCTGGTTTCAGAAATCTGAAATCTGAGAGTGCCTGCCTCAAGCCACTCATGTTCTCCACAACACCTAAGACTGGCACGCCAACCTTCTTGCAAAAGTTGATTTCCTTCCTCACGTCAATTAGAGAGACCTGCTGTGGAGTCGTGACGATTATAGCACCATCGATTCCTGTGGCTTGTAGATACTGCACAATTGATATATGTTCATCAGACGTTCCTGGAGGAGCATCCACTACAAGATAGTCAATCTCCCCCCAGTCAACGTCCTTTAGAAACTGTTTGATCAATCCATTCTTGCGAGGACCCCTCCATATGACAGCATCATCTGGGTTAGGCAGCATGAAACCAATGGACATGACACCAAGATTGGCCTCAACATAGATTGGAGACCAGCCAAGGTTGCTCTGATGAATGTCCTGACCTTCAAGGCCTAACATTTTTGGGATGCTAGGGCCACATATATCTATGTCAAGAAGGCCAACCTGATGGTCCATTTCAGCTAGGGCAAACGAGAGCTGGGCTGAGAATGTGCTCTTTCCAACACCTCCCTTTCCTGACAAAACCAGTATCTTGTGTTTCACAGTAGCCATCCGCTCAACAATAGCAACCAAGTCTGAAAACAGTATACAGTCAAACAATTAGTTCACTTAAAATAGAAGACATAGAAGCAGTAAATATTGTGCGTATCAATCACCAAGGCAAACAATATGACCACACTAAAGTACACGTCAAAATGATAAATCAAGAATGAAAAATTACCCATTACAATCTCGAGGCAAGTGCATATTTGAAATTTTAATCATGATGATCTGGCCAAGGTCAGATGTATCGTAAATACAGTACAATGGTACTTTTTTATGCCATATTTAAGATATCATTCTCTTGTTGATAAATACATCCAGGTTAAGCATCTAGCTTTAGCACTGACTGGAGTCACACTGCAACCTTGCTACACACCCTTTAACATCTATAGATAACAGTATAAAACAGGAATAGATGTTGATCACAGAGGTGATTTCCTCATCAATTTGGAATTCTTCAACCCTCAAAACATTTCCTACAGGCAGATGGGTCATGTCGGATTTTTCATTAATTTTTTTAGAATCTGTTCATTATTAAATATGAGGAAAGTCATTAGAACAACTGTACTAATTATTCAAGTAACACATATCAAACTGTAACATCTACCATATCCATCTTCCATAGTAGAAGAAAAAACAGTCACGTAGATCCCAAGGCTAAAATGTTTCTTCTTTTAGTTCTTTGGAAATTGGTGTAGAAAAAATGGTAATGGTCATCAGTGAAGGAAAATCAGCACCTGCTTACCTCCCCACCCAAAGGGAAACACAGTTGATTTTTCCCACGATAGTCCCCAGTAGATTCTTTTGGTTGTGAGCTGTCACTCCCTCTAGGGAAGGAAATTGTAGGTTTGAAGCAAATGAGCCAAGCAAACCCCTCATGCTACGAGCCTAGGAACAAGATCCAAATATAGAACGCTTCAACTCTCTCCAGAACAAAGACTCAAGATTCATCACAGCTTTTAAACCTCAACAGCAGCAGTTCCATTTTCTTCAGTACCGTTGGCAGTGGAAGCTCCTCTAGCAGTGGCAGTTTGGTGATAAAACATTTTTTATGGATTTAAGGTGCATTGCGTCAGGACATCAAGTCTAGCCTTTGAAGAATCCATGAATTTGATTGCTTTACTATTAAATAATTGAATTACAATTAATTATTTAGGGAGTTATGATACATTTGAAATTTATAGAAAATATCCATAGATATGTTTGTTCTTAGTCCTTTCAGTATGGCAAACTAAATAGTAAGGGGGTGTTTGGCATAGCTCCAGCTCCACCAAAATCCGTGGAGTTAGTGGAGTAGGGTATTCCTAGCTCCAGAAATTTATAGAGCTGGACCTATGGTTACATTAAGAGTGTTTAGATGAGTCATCTTGTTAACATTTTAAACTAAAAATATGAACTTAATTCACTTTATTTTAGCCTACAAGTTCTAGATCTGAGATGGAACTGTGATCTGGAGCTCTGCCACATAGAGCCTAAATACCCAATAAAACCACCACACCCTAACATACCAAAGGGCTCCACTTGTATGCAGCCAAACCAGCCTAACTGAAAATACTATCGGATTGGATCTAAAAATACACCAACCCGATTAAACTTAAGAAAAAAACATGCAATAAACTGATGAAGAATCTGAATTTTCATTTATTTGGCCGCATACTGAATTCCAGACTCAATTTCCTTACAATATTTTGGCCCTTGGCTGCTCAAAACTACAGATAAGTTCGTAGTTCATACTACTAATTGAATTTTCCTCTTGAGCCCCTGCAGATGTAGGTCAGTATGCACTACCAGCTCTACAGCGAGAATGCATGACACTTACATCTTAACCCAGTCATATGTGGCTCATTCAAGATCCAGCAAACAAGAAACACCACCCCTGAATATACTAATCTTACGGGAAGTTCGTACTAATAACATAAAAATCTGCAGCTACTGCAACAAAACCTACCTAAGCCGAACTGAACTAATTCTCAAAAAACATATAAACTAAACTAATACGAAAGATGGTAATAAACAGGCATCAGAGCAAGTTACAAAATTGTATCATTTTTTGCAAGACAAGGACATGAATATTCTGATTACCAGGATCGGGGCCCTTGGGGGCGGTGGCACAAATCTGCTGGTTAGGGCATCCGGCGCAGGCCTCCGCCTTCCCCGCATCCTCCGACTGCGTTCCGGGGCAATCTGAGCCACACGCAACAAAAGCAAACTTAGAAACACCAACATCCCTGAACCAAGAACACTAAACTTTGAAAAGGCAAAAAGCGAAACAAACACTAGTTCCTGCAAAGATAAATCAACCTGAAACCTGAATAAAGCAAAACAGTAGAATCAACTGCAAAAGGCCCTAATTTGTTCATGCATATCGGTTAATCCTTTCACCAGTAAGGCAGTAACAAGCCAATAAAGCAAGGAAAATATCCCCTTTTTTTATCGCAAGACGATCCAGAAGAAAGAAAAGCGTGGCTGCATAAATCAACAGCAAACCCAAAGAAAAGGGGAACAAGCAATAATCGAGACCCATAGGAGGCAGTGATTTCTTACGCTCGTTGGCATCCTCGGGTACGTCGCCTTTGTTGCCGCCGTTCTCCATTTCTTCCGCTCCCTCTTCCGCGGCTCCTTCTGGAAGTTCCTGCCTGGGATTTTCCTTCTTTCTTTCTTTTTTTAGGCCCAGGGGTGCGCTAAAACCCGGCCGATAAGTACGTGGACCGTGTGATTTTTTATCGGACGGCGGAGATATTTCGATTGTGGTGCGCTGTGCGGCGCTGCCCGAGTCGAGTCGAAGGGGCTGTCGAGGACAAGTTTGCATCTTGTTGCTTCCAATCATCTCTTTTTCCTAGAGTTGACTTTTAATAATTTTAGCCTTATCCTTACAAAATAATTTATACCTAACAAAGATAGATACTAGGACTACTCCTTCCGATTCATAGTATTTGGCAAAATTGTGAAACCAAGATTGTAGTTAAAAACACGCAGACATGTGACAGTCAAAAACACTCGACATGTAACAGACAATGTACAACGAGAACTCCGACGTCGTATCATTGTTCAGTAGTTTTCCAACAGGCCAGCACTACCTCCTCACTCAGTTTTGATCGACTTCTTGACTATGCTTTTCAGAGCCGGTGTACTGGCGCTGCACTTCTGATCAACGAAGCATGACCTCCCTTCCTCGGCTATGCCTTGCACAGCTGTGGATCCATGGGCACCTTCCCAAGAAAAGAGACACCCATTTCATGGCACATTTTCTCTGCACCGCCCTTACTGCTATCAAACACCTCACTGCACGCAACAACTGACAAAAGCTCTAGAGCTTTCTCCTTGATACAATTCATTACCCATTCTATAGCATCTGTCTCGCCAGCCGCATCTGGTTTCAGAAATCTGAAATCTGAGAGTGCCTGCCTCAAGCCACTCATGTTCTCCACAACACCTAAGACTGGCACGCCAACCTTCTTGCAAAAGTTGATTTCCTTCCTCACGTCAATTAGAGAGACCTGCTGTGGATCGGAGTCGTGACGATTATAGCACTATCGATTCCTGTGGCTTGTAGATACTGCACAATTGATATATGTTCATCAGACGTTCCTGGGGGAGCATCCACTACAAGATAGTCAATCTCCCCCCAGTCAACATCCTTTAGAAACTGTTTGATCAATCCATTCTTGCGAGGATCCCTCCATATGACAGCATCATCTGGGTTAGGCAGCATGAAACCAATGGACATGACACCAAGATTGGCCTCAACATAGATTGGACACCAGCCAAGGTTGCTCTGATGAATATCCTGACCTTCAAGGCCTAACATTTTTGGGATGCTAGGGCCACATATATCTATCTCAAGAAGGCCAACCTGATGGTCCATTTCAGCCGAGAATGTGCTCTTTGCAACACCTCCCTTTCCTAACATCCGCTCAACAATAGCAACCAAGTCTGAAAACAGTATACAGTCAATTAGTTCAATTAAAATGGAAGACATAGAAGCAGTATATATATAGGTGAATGAGAAGGGGGGATTCGGCCAGCACAAAGGAAGTGGCCGAATGGAACTTTTACAAAATTCAAGGCTCAAGTTTGACTTGGACTGAAAAGTTAATCCTACTTGTGTTTGGTGATTGCGGGGTATTTCGAAAGAAATTTTAGGTGGGGTTAAATTCGTTGGAAAGGTCTCAAAGTAAGCTTTCCATCAAATGCAAGAACTTGTCAATCGGACGCCGTATGCAAAAGTTGTGATCGTTTTACTTTAGACTGGCATCCGACGCAGATGTGCATCTCTGGTGGTCCAAACCATGGTTTTTAAGTATAAACACATCACACACATCAAATAGTAGACTATTCTTAAAAGTATAATTAGATACACTTAAAATTGACTTTACCTGATAATTGAGTTGACGGGCTTAAGCTTGAGTCAATAGTCCTTGAATCGGCGGTGATGAAGAATAATCATCATTTGTAGTTATGCGTGTATCTGAAGTAGTGATGCCCTCATCAGATAGGCATTGGAGTATCCCTACCAAGATTTCAATCAATACCAACACCCTTGACGGTTCGGACATCATTACTGTCTTAAGATTGGCTAAAATTTTCATCATACAAGGAGAGTCTTCTTGGTCTTTGTTGACACTAAAAACGTGATGTAGGGTTTCTGGCTTGCAATACACCGGACGAACACCGGGTTCAAATGCGGAGCGTGCCAATCGATTTGACCTTGCAATCGATAAGGGAAGAATTTGTGAAATTCAATCTAAGCTGATCCTCAGAGATGAATCGGCTAAAGCAGGATCAGCCAAAGGCTGATCAAAAGGGTAAGTAGATTAACCGATCAAGGCTAATCAGAAGGGTAAAGGTAGATCAATTCTGAAAAGGCGATGCGCAACAAGACAGAACAAATCAAACCTGAGGAAATCGAAGACGATCAAACAATCGGCGATACACAACTTTATTTGATCGATGTAGACTTACAAAAGGGAATTACAAGGCTAAAAGACTAAAAGCTACAAGAAACGAAAAACTGAAAAATGTGATTTGCTGTGTGTCCTTCTCTTCAAGCAGCCCTAGGACGCCTTATATACCCGTCAGCCGATCCGAGTCCTGTTCAGTCACGGCAACATAATCCGAGTCGGCTATAGTTTCCTAATTGGACTCCTGTTTCCAGATACTCGCCGTACGTTATCTAATCTTTCCAAAGATGCTCCGTGCACTATCCAAACTCGTGCGATTCTGCCGATCCTTCTCGTATTTTCCAAAATCTGGTGCAAACAGTCTTTCATTTGGTTTACTTTCAACCAGGCATCATGACTTGTCTTAAAATTTGACATGGTGCACCTTAACTGATCCCTCACAAATGGCATCGAAGTTCACAAGAAGCCAATTAGGACATAATATTCTTTCTTTATTAAGATATAGGTATAAAATAGATCAAAGGAATTCACGATTCAGGCCGACAAAAAGGGTATGCATTTGCCTTAGCTCCTCAAGTTGTGGTGTATGGGACAGCGAAGGATTACGATTCTTCCGCTAGGTTCTTGCCCAACCAGCTTCTTCTGTTTAGTCTTTCATTCAAAGTTTATGCCTACTTATCTTTGTTGCATCCTTGCTTTCTAATTTGATATATTAGCTACAATGTTGCGAGCCAGTTACCTGTGAAGTAAGGCATCAGCTCCAGTCTTCAGGAATGGGCTTCATACTTTTGTACTTGTATTGCTTGGTCACTGCACTGTTAGAGCGAGGAATTCAAGTGTTTGATGGAGAGTGTTAGTATAGTGAATAAGTAGTTGTCTTCAAAAAGCATATGGAGTGGGAAATGTACAAGAATGACGGGTCCAGGATTTAATAAGAGCGAACATTTTTTCTCTTAATAAGTTCTGCCCGCCTGGAGATATGGAAATGCAGTTGGTTATATTACCAAGACTCCTATCGTTCTGAACTCATCTTTTTTGGACGATGGTCAAGGGACAATAACAGTAAGGATGAAAACAGAGACCAACATTACATTGATGTAAACTGTTTTTCTATTCTTACAATGGATAATCAGGGGACAATAGCAGTACAAATGATAACAAAGATCAAAGTTCTCTGCGTAATTTAAATGCTTGTGGATATTTGGTTGCGTTTAGGGTTCTAGTTCTTGCTTAGACGCTGCCGCCTGCCGCTCGTGGATTGCTGACTGAACTGGGTAATCCTAGGGTGCTGAAACAAGATGCTCCTGGCATAATGAGTTGTGTTGGTGGTGGTAGTTACAATGAATTAGCCCTGATATTCTTTAGCTGCATTTTGTACTAGGAGTGATGATCTGTTGTGGCATGCTAACATTTGGCTTACTAATTTTTCCTAATGCACAGCTGTGTTTGATGATTGTCAGTCTCTGCTCTATCCACCGTGCTAGGCTTAGGGGGTAACTGCATAATGTCCACTGTGGTAGGCTTGGGGGTGACTGCATAATGTCGTTCTTGCGTCGCCCACAACGACGATGTGCTTTTGGCTTCGATTTAGCTATATATGGGAACATATCCTGTGCACACAGGCCCTCCCGTGTACACACCGTGCACACCAACTAAGAATAGTTTCAAAAAAATCTGAAAAAAATCATGGATGTACATATCAGCTTACCCCATCTACATATAAAATTTCATGATCAAATTCGTCCCGTGCTAGAAGTTACAAAAAAGACAAACTTGATCATGAACAAGACAAACTTGATCATGAACAGGAACGGTTCCTGTTCATGATCAAGTTTGTCTTTTTTGTAACTTCTAGCACGGGACGAATTTGATCATGAAATTTTATATGTAGATGGGGTAAGCTGATATGTACATCCATGATTTTTTTAAGAATTTTTTGAAACTTTTCTTAGTTGGTGTGCACCGTGTTTTCACCAAATATTTGTGTGCATATGATACGTTGCCACACTTGAAATGCTTTCGTGAGATCTAGCACTGAACTAGTGTTCTTTTAGATTTGCAGGACTGGATGAGTTTATCCAACAGAATGAGCTTTCGGACATGGGCTTCATTCCCTTTTTGCTAAATATTGCGCTCCTCAGCTTTCTGCAGCCCACAGGTAATATTTCTTGGTTCCTTTCTTCTCTGCTGCACTACATTATTTTGTTCATGTGTGGATGTGCCGATATAAAAACTGGCGTATCACAATGTATATGAATATTTGGTTAGCCATGACCAACAAATTCGTTTCAAAAATTCTGAAAAAATCATGAATGTACAATAGTTCAGCTCATGATCAAGTTTGTTTTTTTGTAACTTCTAGTATAGGATGAATTTGATCATGAAATTTTATATGTAGATGGGGTAAGCTGATATGTACATCCATGATTTTTTTCAGAATTTTTGAAACTTTTCTTAGTTGGTGTGCACCATCAGTTTTCACTAAATATTTGTACAGCATGTGATACGTGCCCATGTTACTCAGCTCGATGATATATAGATACGGTCTATTGCTTTGCTTTACTCACTACCTCTGAGTTAGGAATGCCACTTGCTGTGTTATTAGAGCATCTCCAATGAACCCCTAAACCATTTCCTAAACCTTAAAATAGGGAGTTTAGTAAAAAATACAGATCCAAAGAGACCCTAATCCAATTCCTAAAATTAGGAGGCCCTAAATTTGCCTCCTCAGCCCCAATTCCCAGGGAGCCCCTAAACCAATCCCTAAACCTTAAAATAGGGAGTTCTTAAAGATACACCAGGAGATTGAAGACAGGAAAATACATGAGAGGCTTCGAGATGATCTTATTGAGCATTTGTGGGCAATTCATAGCGCTTCGTAGTTTGATTCATTGTTCGAGTTTCTTTTATCTATTTATCATGTTTTGAAAATTTTAAATTTAAATTTTAAATATCATGTTTTTAATTGTAAATGTTAATATGCTTATGTTTTATGTATTACAAATATTTTTGATTGAATTTTAGTGGTGTCAAATGAAGATTATACATAGCGGATATGTCAAAATAGGAGAAAAAGTAAAATAGGGGCTGAGATTTAGGGATGTTCTTTGACTTGTGCTATGAAAACAGAGTTTCAAAAATATAGAAGTCCTAAATCCAAAATAAAGCACCCGCTTTTAGGCGCTTTTGGAGATGCTCTACATTGCCGTGTTGGTGTTTTCATTCGTGTTCCACCAATAGAGCTGATTTGGTAGTTTGGTTGGTGCCTAGTTACGTCTTGTCTTATCTCTTACGCCGGAAGAGAATACCGCGCGTCCGGGCCGTCATGTCATTAGTTTTGCGACCTCAAGAATACCAAAATCACGAGTAAGACGTTCCACCGATTTTTAACAAAAAGGGAGTTAACAATCCCGAAATCATGGCCAGATCCTTTCCTAGATTTTATCACAAAAAGAGCTCATGTTCCGCAAGAGCTCCGCAAATTCACCCGCGGCTTCTAGCCTGTCAACCTCAAGAAAACCAAAATTACCTAGAAATTCTTCCACTGATTTTTTGCAAACAGAACCCCGAGCTAAAATACGTAAGGTGCGACTTAGTACGCGGCCGGCTACTGATGTATCGCAATCATATATTGCATATATACCAAGCAGTGATCACATGGAGCGTTGGACAGTTCCATGCGAAAAGCTCCCAGCTTCGTGCGGCTGTCCAAATCAATGGCGACATGACAATGTTGGGTCTTTCTCATTTTTTTTTCATAATTAGGTATTGCTTGGAACCTATGATTTTTTTTCTTGACTTCCACAGAAATTGAACCGGTTCGTATAAATTCCTACGAAACACTACGTACTAGGTAGCCCTTGTTTGCTCGGATATATAATATGCACGATTGTGATTTACTTACCTGGTACACTAGCACCTACATATGCTAGTATGCTACCTTCTTCAAGAACGTGAAGTGAAGCTCCGTAAAAAAATATATAAGAACAATTCAGCTTAAAGAAAGGCAATTAACTCGCTGGTATAGAAATCGTAGTCAAACAGAACTGATAATTAAGCAGCAGTCTTTTATGAAGGAAATGCCATCGTTAATAATCAGTTCAATATATAGAACAGTAGAGTGCGCAATCAAACTTTAACACGCGACAGACAGATGCAGACAAGTACAGCTAGCGCATACGATTCTTCATCAATAGATCAAGAACTAGTACATGAGAGAACTTAATTAAAGGTTTCCAGTCACCTAGCTGAGAGCAACAACACTTTCATCTTGCACGACAAATCGAGCATATATATGACCCTGCCTGATAGCTAAGCTAAACACAGCCAATTATGTACATGTATAAGGTGATAGGGACCGATATAATTGACAAGTGATACACTCGGGTCTTCAGATGTGATGTATAGTTGATTCTTCCCCATTTTTCTTCTCAAAGAAAATTAACCTTAATTTATATTTTCGAGAGCGATGTCACAGGAGCTATTCATTGTCTTGTGGTCTGATCCAGTTCGGCGACGGCATCTCTCCTTTTGATGCCTGCACTCCAAACTGCAAGTACCAGGATTGCCAATTTGGAGTCACGTCAAAATTCATGGATAAATTCAATCTTTTCATGAAAAAAAATATGATGCCCATCCCCGGCGACTAAGGTTAGCCGTACCAAACGGCCGGTGTGCACCGTGCACGTACGTACGGCTGCATGCATATGCCCCGATACACGCGCGCGCGTTTACGCGAGATAGGATGACTAGCTAGCTTTTGTTTCTTTTTAGGCTAAGATAGATTTTTTTTCCATTTTTAGATACTAATGAATTAAGATGCAGCACCGGTTGCCGTCGGGCCAAGAATTAATTGCTGGTAGTAGGAGCCGGCGCGCGCGGTGTCAGAGCCGCGGCAGGAAGAGCGAGATGCATCCGATGAGAAAGATCAGGAACGCCCCGAACTGGCGGTGCCACGGCGCATCCGCGTCGCCGATGATGATCATCGCACCAAACAGTACGGTTAGCAGCGCAGGAGGGTGCATCGGCCCGCCGCGCCCGCGCCCGGCTCCGACGGGCGGGAAGTCCGCGGCCTGCAGGTCTTGTACGACGGCATCTTCTTCACCGACTGGATGCACGGGTTTACCAAGTGGGTTGTTGCGTCTACGGAGGTCGACGTCCCCGGCCGGCGCGAAGGCCGGTGCCGGGTTAGTTCCACCGTGTTCCGTGCCCGGTGGGTGCGCGACTCGGTGAGACGAACGGACGTCGTCTCGCCCAGCCAGGAGGTCAACGCCGTTGAGTTGTCCGGAGGCGTTGCGCACCAGGTCAACGCCGGCGGGTTCGGGGGGCTCCTCTCGTAAGCAGAGTACGCCACCGACGAGCTCCGTGGAACCTCGTCCCCCGATGTCAACGCCGGCGGGTCCCGGGGGGTCTCGTGAGCGGACATTGCTGCCGTCGAGCCCCGTGGAGCCTTGTCCACCGAGGCCAGCGGGCGCGGGTCCGGCGGGCTCTAGCCCACAGAGCTCGCCGTCACCGGCCCGGAATAAGGCATACGGCGCAGGATCTTTCTTGATTTTCCGCCCGTCCATCGGCCGATGCACTTAGGGCCGGCGACTTCCCGAGAGGAACTAGGTGGTCTCGTCGCCGGTCAGCGTCGGCACGCTTGCCGGAGAAGGGGTGGGAAACCTAGTATGTGGACGAAGCCAGTTTACTTCGGCCGTTTAGTCTTCGAACCCTTTTTATAGACCCTGGAGTACGGCACGCGTTGCCTTGCGGGCGTCTCTCAGTTTTCAACCCAAGGAAACTTCCTAGCAACATCTCTTCCCGTCGGTGGTCCTGGCCTGGCCTGGCCTGCGCTTTAGTTGTGGATAACCCGTATCAGTATGACAAGTGGGCCGCCACTCCGCCTCGGTTCTTGCTTGCACGAAACGTAAATTACGTAACCCTTACCCGCCTTCGGAAGGCCGCACCCACTAGAAAATTTCTTCGTTGTTCTCCATCTGCCCTCGTGGACACGAGCTTACATCGAGCCCTTCTTCTCTTCATACACAGACAGCGCTCGAGGGTGACGCGAACGCAAAGCCGTTGCGCGGAGACGAAGCTGCCGCGAAGTTTCGACGCTAGGCACATACCGCATACATGGATTTGGACGTCGAATCTCGAAATTAAAGTAAAAGGCGCTTGGCATGCCGCATATATACATGAATTCCGACGCTAGGCATGCATGGATTCCGCGAAGACGATCGAAGTTACCGCATACCTCCGATTAAATATCTAAGCTGCGTTGCGCGGTAGTCGACTTTTATATAACTTGTTCACATGTATGTATGACAATCAAACAAAAATTGTAAAAAAAACCAAGATTGGAGTTAAAAACACTCAAGACATGTAACAGACAATGTACAACGAGAACTCAGACATCGTCGTATCATTGTTTAGTAGTTTTCCAACAGGGAAACACTATCTCCTCACTCGGTCTTGATCGGCTTCTTGACCATGCTTTCCAGAGCCGGTGCACTGGCATTGCAGTTCTGATCAACGAAGCATGACCTCCCTTCCTCGGCTGCCTTGCACAGCTGCGGATCCATGGGCACCTTGCCAACAAAAGGGACACCCATTTCATGGCACATTTTCTCTGCACCGCCCTTACTGCTATCAAACATCTCACTGCACGCAACAACTGACAAGAGCTCTGGAGCTTTCTCCTTGATATAATTCAGTACCCATTCTGCAGCATGTCTTGCCAGCCGCATCTGTTTTCAGAAATCTGAAATCTGATAGTGCATGCCTCAAGCCACTCATGCTCTCCACAACATCTAATAAGACTGGCCCGCCTACCTTCTTGCAAAAGTTGATTTCCTTCCTCACGTCAATTAGAGAGATCGACCTGCTGTGGAGTCGTGACGATTATAGCACCATCGATTCCTGTGGCTTGTAGATACTGCACAATTGATATATGTTCATCAGACGTTCCTGGAGGAGCATCCACTACAAGATATATAGTCAATCTCCCCCCAGTCAACATCCTTTAGAAACTGTTTGATCAATCCATTCTTGCGAGGACCCCTCCATATGACAGCATCATCTGGGTTAGGCAGCATGAAACCAATGGACATGACACCGAGATTGGCCTCAACATAGATTGGAGACCAGCCAAGGTTGCTCTGATGAATGTCCTGACCTTCAAGGCCTAACATTTTTGGGATGCTAGGGCCATATATCTATGTCAAGAAAGCCAACCTAATGGTCCATTTCAGCTAGGGCAAACGAGAGCTGGGCTGAGAATGTGCTCTTTCCAATACCTCCCTTTCCTGACAAAACCAGTATCTTGTGTTTCACAGTAGCCATCCGCTCAACAATAGCAACCAAGTCTGAAAACAGTATACAGTCAAACAATTGTTGGATAAGATGCGAGTATAAGAGCAAGACTTTGTTCATTATTCCTCTTAAGCATATATATGAGAATACATAATCCACACACAAGAAGTATGATATAAACAAGATAACACTAAGCATTGTTATGTCATTCATGATATAAATTGTATCTACTGTCTCAAAAAGAAGAGACATTAAAATGAATATGGTGCTCTCAGATTTAGGGTTAGAGTGAAGATTAGAATCTTTACCACAATCACGAATCGGCTAACAATTTATTCTATGGATTAGGTCTTGAACTCTTACCACCTTAAATGCACAATTAAGAATCTACTGTCAAGAAATATACACAGTTCAAAATTAGTTCTTTGTTACCGAAGCACAGAACTTCCATATCAACAGTGAATGATAGATTCACTCAATAGTCAAGCACTGCTATCAGACTACAATCAATCACCAACTCCAGTGATTTCTAATATCAGTTTAAATCATACCAGTACTATGAACTAAGCCAAATTTAGTTGTCTATTACACTGGTACTAAACAGGATTGCGCAAGAGCCAGAATAGACTAATCAGGACTGAGCAAGTATCAGACTAATCAGAAATGAGCAAGTATCAGTACAGATTCAAACTAATCAGGTCTGCGCTAGAAACAAAGAAACTGGTGATTGAATCTAATAGCATCAAAAGCAGGAGCTAGTAGATGATCAAGTGCTGACAGAAAAATGATACAGGAAATAACAGGTATAATCTAGACAGTTAATGAATAAATTCTTTCAAGCATTCAAGTCTACAGTTCAAGGCCTAAAACAGAGAGATAAATGTTCTGATCATTCTTTTACCCTAGTTCATCATAGAGCACACTAATCTCAAACCCAAAGGCAGCAAGACAACAATCTGAAACACTTATAGAGGAGCAACACTCAAAGCCACTCAGATGAACCAAGGCAAGGCACGACCAATGTCGCTGACCCAGAAAACCGATTGCCTCCGCAAGTGCCACGGGATAAATGGATCGGCTTCAGAGACACAATGCCTTACCCGCGGTTGTGACACACCAGCCGCAGGCCTCAAGCCTCACAGACAGCAACTCAAGATCAGAATCTCCAAACCGGAGATCTCCCCCAAAGCTTTAGTCACAAAGACCAAAGACACTCCCGAACTGCAAGCCCAAACCAAATGTCTGGATGCACACAGCCAAACCAGACTTTGGTTCCACTCCTTCAGATCACAGATCTAAGAACAAACCTCACAGCCAAAATCAAGTGCAGAAGCTAGAGGATGATCTGGATGGGAAGAAGAGAGCTCAGGGTTTCTTACTCGTGTCTTCCAAAAGGAAAACCCGAGCCTTAATATATAGGGAGGAAGAGCGGGACTCAGCCATCTCCCTGCGCACCGGCCGGCGAAGCACAAGCACTTATCGAAGATCATTGTGTTGCTTGCCCAGTCAAACCGAAAGCAGAGAGATCAAATCAATTTATTCGCCGCCACCCCAAAAGCAACGGCAGTCACACGAACTGAAAAACTTCCGCACGAGTCGCTTCACCTGCCTCTCCTATTCTCAAACCCTAATAGGCCGACTGTAGGGCCCACGACCGAACACAGGCCAGCCCATTACTCAAGTGAAAAACATCATGTTTTCCAGCAACAATTAGTTCACTTAAAATGAAGACATAGAAGCAGTAAATATTGTACATACACATATCAATCACCAAGTCAACAATATGACCACACTAGAGAACATGCCAAAATGTATAAATCAATAATGAAAAATTACCTATTACAATCTCGAGACAATCGCATATTAAAAATTGTAACCATAATGTTCTGGCCCAGGTCAGATGTGTCATAAACATAGTAGAATGGTACTTTTTTATGCCATATTTAAGATCTCATCTTCTTGTTGATAAATACATTCAGGCTAAGCATCTAGCTTTAGCTAGCATTGACTGGAGTCACACTGCAACCTTGCTATACACCCCTTTACATCTATAAATAAAAGTATAAACAGGAATAGATGTTGATCACAGCAGTGATTTCCACATCAATCGGAATTCTTCAACCCTCAAAACATTTCCTACATGCAGATGGGCCATGTCCGATTTTTCATTAAAAAATATTGTTTAAGAATGTGTTCATTATTAAATATGAGGCAAGTCATTAGAACAACTGTACTAATTATTCAAGTAACGCATATCAAACTGTAACATCTACCATATCCATCTTCCATTGTAGAAGATAAAACAGTCACATAGATCCCATGGCTAAATTATTTCTTCTCAGTTCTTTGGAAATTGGAGTAGAAAAAACTGTAATGGCCATCACTGAAGAAAAATCAGCACCTACCTACCTCCCCACCCAAAGGAAAACACAGTTGATTTTTCCCACGATAGTCCCCAGCAGATTCTTTTGGTTGTGAGCTGTCACTCCCTCAAGGGAAGGAAATTGTATGTTTGAAGCAAATGAACCAAGGAAACCCCTCAAATTCTAGGAACTAGATCCAAATACAGAACTCTTCAACTCTCTCCAGAACGAAGACTCTAAGATTCATCACAGCTTTCAAACTTCAGCAGGAACAGTTTTGTGGTGACCCGCATAATTAACCCCTGATAACAACTATCACCTAGAGTTAACTACGCGGATCTCAGCACAAGAACTAGTAAAACATCGAACTTTCCGATGCTTTATTAGTTACTATACTATAAACAAAGTATTGCAGCAGAACAATAATTTGAGACCAACAATGGAAGCTTTATTTCATTTCCATTAGCCACGTAGGCTATCTTACATACCTTAACTTTACATGGGTTCTAATACAGTCCTAATACATCTTGTAACCTCTTAACCCCTAAAGACCTGCTCCTACACATAGACCTCCACCCAGGCCTCAGAAGATTGTCCATGGGACTCACCTTCTAAGCAAGGGGAGGATTAAGTAAGAGTGAATTCTGGGTACTCAGCAAGCAATAATAATAATGAATGCAGCAAATGAGTTTCTAAATAACCCAATTCTTATCCAACTCCTCCTACGTACCCTTCTCCCAAAATATCTTTCATAACAAAATAAACTTTAGTTTTAAAGATTGCAAATTTTAAATTTGCAAAAGACACTACTAATAGTGAGTATGATTTATGTAGTCTCCAATCCAAGAGACTGGCTTAAATTCAAGATTTACCCTGTGTAGGTTTGTACCATTTTAACTACAGTGACACTCACAAGAGATGAATCAGAACGTTTATCTTAATCCAGTATTAGTTCTCCACCCTGCACTGAGTATGGGGGGCACACCCTCCCAGGTTACCCCACCTTCAGATACAGGTGTACCCTGGCTTTGTCCAGCAGGTTTCACTGGGCTTCAAATATACCACCCCAAACCAACTCCCTCACAGTCTTCCTGGGTCATACCGGCGTTTTTCAACACCACTATACATTCTTACCCATTATAGAGACACTAATACCATCATAAGACAACCTTTTCTGACCGATTTCACACACCATGGTTAAAACCAAATTTACAATTTATTGCCCAATATTAGTTTGTTATTAACCTTATATGCTAGCATATTGTAGAGAACTCCACCGACAACATCCTTCTCATCGGTGTCCTCTACCTACCCATGTTAAACATATGCCAACGGCTCTATTCGTTGGATGAGCCAATAAATTACCAATATCTCATTATCAATCTATTCATTATCCATACATATTCCCATCAAACCATCACTCCATTCCCAAACCATTCTTTCCACCCGCATCTCATTTAATACTTTCATTTGCAAAATAAAGTTTACAATGCAGTGATGATATCATAATACATAAAAGCACTAAAACAATTAGTAAAACATGATCAAAAGAAAATGCTTGCCTGGAATAGAATATGAATGTTTGACCTCGCTCAAAAACAGGCTCAGGTTGATCTAAGGGTTTTGTTTTGGGTCCTGAAAGTCACACTACATTAATCTACGGTAATTTTATTAAACATGAGTTGCAATATCTAACATCTCCAATTAGGCAATTTTATCAATTTAACGAAATTGACATTCATTTCTTTGTATGCATGCACTACATTGTCTCTAGACTTTCTTTTATATGCCTAATGCAATTACTAATGTTGTAATGTATGCATACAGGTACATGATCCATTTCTACTTCTCTGTCATTTCATTTCTTATTCTTTCCATTTCTCATTTTCACTTTTTTCACTGCCATCTATTTCTTCACTGTCTCTTCATCACAAGGTATGCCTGCTTTCTCTTATGCACATGGGAATGAATATATATGCTTCCTGATAATTTTGCCATGCTTTATTTTCCTACTAAATTTTCCTTTACACTCCTAATGTATGCACTGATGCCATGATGACTTGCATGTACTACACTCACTGCTATATGCTTCTTGTTTTGTTTTTATCTCTGCCATTCACCTGCTTCTCTATCTGTTATTCGGTTTGGCTGAAGCCTTATGGCTTCCTACTCACTTCACTTGTTTATTCCATATCACTGCCGACTGCTAGTACTACTGCCCCTTATCTCTAAATTGGCTGGCTGGTTCTTGCTGTCGATTGGGCGAAGCCACCTGGTGACTTCCTCGCCGGAGGCTCATCACTACTAAGCCAACCACTAGCTACTTGGTTACTACTACTGCCCAGTACTTCTACTTTCTCCGGTTGTTTCACTTGGCCGAAGGCCTTACTGGGTTGAGCCATTCGGCTCCTCTGCTACCGATTACTACTCCCTCATTCTCTGATGCCGCATGGAGCTCAGCTCCCTACTCTATTCCTCTCTCTATTTCTCCCCTCCTCTCTCCCTCTTATTCGGCTACTTCCCTGGCCGAAGCCTGCAAGGCTCTGCAGAACAGGGGAGGTCAAGGATGGGTATGGGTTGAGCTCGAGTTTTACTAGTGCTCCCCTACTGAGACCAAGGGTCTATGATGAATCAAAATATTCTGAGACCAACTTTCTTCCTTCCCCCTCTATTACCGCTATTCTAATGGCAGAGACTTACTTGATGCTTGAGAGTTCAGTTTTGAGTTGAGGAAGATGAAGGCCGAGTTGAGGTGGAGGAAGAAGAATGGCTCATCTCCTGCTTGGGGTCTGGTCCTCCTCTTCCTAGCTTCCTGGCCTTCTTCTCCTTGCCTCCTGAAGCTTGGTCTTGCCCCTTGAAAGGGCTCTTGATGCTTTCGGTTTAGTGGCTGGAGAAATGGTGCTTTGGCTTGGTTGCAAAATGGGAATGGGGAATGAACACTTCTCTGGCTTTGGGGAGAAAAGCAAGGAGGTTGCACTCTTGTGCCTTGTTGCTTGGGCGAATGAACCTAAGCAAAAGAATGGCTTGGTGACATGGCAAGGGAGGATGAACTCCTTCCTATGGTTTCGGCTATGGTAAGGGGAGCTGCACTTAGTTTCCTTTTTCTTTGGCTTTTGGCTGAAACAGATGCTGCACTTAGAGTAAGTATAATAAGGTGAGATAAGCAGGCTGTAAGGATTGCCATATTAGATTTATGGTGAGTTAGAGGAGAGAGGAGAGAAGCGGGTTGCAGATCTATAGTCGGCTGCGGCACGGGCTTCAAGAAACTTGGTGAGAGGATAAATGTAGACTAAATATTAATAGCTTTGTATGTATGTATAGCTAACTATTATATGAGTGGACTATTAGATTGACTATATATGATATAACAATAGTATAAAACCTGTAGTTGACTATCTTATTAACCATGCTTTTATGGCTATGGCTATGAGAAAAGTGATGGGGCTACAGCCTTTGCTAGCTGTTGCTGCAGTATGGCCAAAAGCAATGGTTGGCTGCCTTGGCCGAAATGTATGCTGGGCAAAATACTAGTTGGCTGCCAAAAAATTTGGTTAAGGTATAATGTATTGCATGGCTGGCTCATTGCTGCCTTGGCTTCGGTTTTGTTGAAGGAGGAAAGGGGAGTGAACCATCTAAACTTTTGACTGCAATGTGGATTTACTTTTTACCTTACCAACTTACTAACTTACCTCTTTACCATTGCAGCTTTTTACTGAGTTACCACACCACTGCCTTACTATTTTACCAAGATTTCTCTTCACTGCTTCCAGGTATGCATGCTTAGCTCTCTCTTATGCAATGCCTAATCACAGATGATAATATGTTTATGCTTAATTAGAATTCTTACTACATACTTAGAACTAATCATAATGCTAATGAAATGATTATGAATAATTATGCATAGATGATGGAGGATTAAAGGGGAGGGTCCTCACATCCTACCCCCTTAAAAGGAATTTCGTCCTGAAATCCGACTTACCTAAACAAGTGGGGGTAAGATTCCCGTAAATCCTCCTCTTTCTCCCACGTAGCTTCTTTTTTTGTGTGATGTTTCCATTGAATCTTACAAAACTTCGTAATAACTCTTCTGAAATGATGCTCTTCTGTCTAGAGGATCTTGATAGGACATTCCTCATATATTGTTAGATCACGTTGCAGAGGATTGTCTAGATCTGGCAGGGCTTGAGAAGGATCTCTAAGACAAGCTCTTAGCTGGGAAACATGAAAGACCTTGTGAATTCTGGAAAACTGAGATAACTCCAATTGATAAGCAGAAGAATCTCTTTGTTCCATAATCTTAAAAGGTCTAATGTATTGAGGGTTGAGCTTTCCTTTCACTCCAAACCGGTGTACTCCTTTCATTGGGGACACCTTCAAATACACATACTCACCGAATTGGAATTTTAACTATCACCTATGCTTATCAGCGTAGCTCTTTTGTCTCCTTTAGGCAATTCTCAGCCTTTCTTGAATGATCCTGATTTTCTTGTCATTCTAACGAATAAGCTCGGGTCCCATTAATAATTTATCTCCTACTTCATACCAACAAATTGAAGATCTACACCTTCTACCATATAGAGTTACATATGGGGCCATTTGAATACTCGATTGGTAGCTAGCTACTATTATATGCAAATTCTGCAAGATGGAGATATTTGTCCTAACTTTCTTTAAAATTTAGCACACAGGATCTAAGCATATCTTCTAAAATTTGATTCACCCTCTCGATTTGTCCATCATTCTGAGGATGATAAGTAGTGTTGAATTTTAATTTGGTTCCTAAGGCAGTTTATAAATTTCCCCAAAAACTAGAGGTAAAGATTGAACCTCTATCTGATGTGATGGTTTTTAGAACTCCATAATGATTGACTGCACATATGTCCAAAATAACAGTTATTTATGATTGAAGGGGGTATTTTTTTAAGTGGATTAGGATAAAAATGACCCCATACTGGAGACGTGGGAGAAAAGGTTTTGGAACACAAATAACGAGAAGGGCATGATCAACATGGGCAAAATGAAAAAATGCATTGGTATGTGTAAAGTGCCAAGTATCTAGGGAAGACTAATTTGGTTAAGATTGTCAATTATTGTAAAAGGGAGGGAGTAATGTTATATTATTGAATCATTGCTTTCTTGTAGTAGATGATCCAATTTTATGCGCTGAAGGTTGGGCATGTATATTTTGACACAGATTTTCGTAATCGAAATTTGTTAACTATCAAAATCGTTTTCCTTTCCTTGTCGCAGATTAGGCATAGTTGGTCGAATGCCCTTTGTTCCAGGAAGATAAATACTCTTGTTCATATGTCCATAAACGTTAACGTGATTATGTTAGGATCAAGTTTGTACAATTGTGATCATTTTAAGGTGTCTCTCTCTTAGTTATGTAGTGATCATCCAGGTTCATACTTACTAGTAGGTGAAGCAGAGTCACGAAATCCTCTTTGCATCTCACCGTTTTGGCAACAGTACTTGAAGCATCAATCACTAATATTGCAAAAGATTGAAATCAGCCTTGAAAACATTCAAATCAAACACAGCGGAATAACTGAATGAACCACAGAATCCCTTTTTTATGAAGGAACTGCAATCCCTTGAGTAGAGCTGAGAGTCAGCTGATGACTCACAAGCAAGATTTAACCATGAGTATTTCCTTTTTTGTTCTACACAATCCAAACTTCCGTAACCAAACAGTCCAAACCGATAGACAAAGAGAGACACTGATGCACTAAAATAGTCCAACTATCATCTAGGCGCCATTGGGTCCCCAAAAACTACGAGGTCAGATTCAATTTATACCTTTTTTTTGGCCAAGAGGCAATTATATCTTGATCTTTTGAGTTGGAGTAAAAAGCATGAGCTGCTTTATTGTGGATTGTTTGCTCGGGGTCCAACAAATCCTTACCCCAAAGAAATCTACAGACCTGTCAAAAGGTTAAAAGATGATTTCCACAGTACCACTCTCCAAATGTTTGGGTCAAATCGAGCTTCCCTCAGAAGTAAACACAACCGACACGCGACACATGCGTACGGACCTACTAGCACAAATAGTGTACTTATGGTAATTTTTCTCAAGAAAAATACGCTATGATGTGACTTGACGCGACACAAGAAAATCGAAATGGTTGCAGACCAAACGATGGCAACACAACACTACAATGCACGGTGCTTGGGTGACCGCGGTGGCGATGGAGCGACGGCATGGACAGTGAGAGATAGTCGATAAGCCAGATCATAGGCCCGCGAACAGACGAGGCCAGGGCACTGTTGGATCTTGGGCGGCCGCGCCAATGATTGTCGTGGCCCCAAACAGCTTAAGCAGGAATGCAGCGGTTGCCGGCGGCACGCGCAGGCTCCCAGGTCGGCGCCGGCTCTTCGTTGATGCCAATTCCCTCGGAACCCCATTGGCTTGGTTTCTCGCCGCTAGTCGATGGTTCAGCACGGCACGACGCCACCTTGCTGGCTTCGTCTAAGGGTATGTACAGTAGTATAGATTAAGGTTATTTGTAATATACTTCTATATTATCTATAAAGAAGATTAAACACAACTTATATAATAGACTGTCTGTACAATTGTCTATAATGATCTCTTATACAATTAATAGACTATCTGTATAATTAATGGTATAGACAGCATAAAGCTATAGTAGACAATATCTTTATCTCTTATTTTTTTCTTCTACATTATCCAAAATCCTATATAGATAGCTAGCATCTCTAAGGCATATGTTCTCCATGATGTGTATATGTATAGTTTTATAGAAATTTTACGATGCATTATATGGATAGTATATATTGTGTAGTAGAAATCAAATCTAGCCATTGATTCGTTAAATGTAATTCTACTACTCTACTACCAGAGGAAGTATAAATAAGTTCTAGCTAATTTAATCCACTGGATCAAAAAGAATAAACGGTTCATATTAAATTTAGTATACATAAAAAGAGAGAAATTTTACAGTGGATAATATAGGTAGTAAGTAGTGGTAGTAGAAATCAAATCTAACCATCCATTCCTCAAAGGTATTTTAGACTTTTCATATCTATTCATCAGGGGTATTTTAGACTTTTTCTAATTCGTTCACAGTTTTGGATTCACCGAATATTGGTTATCTTCAGAGACTTCTTATCCATTTATCTGCCATTCATCAGGATCACATGATGTGTTTTACCGTAGAGGACAAATAGTATGACGGAATTTTTTACCCTTTTACACCTCTCTGAATTTTAATACCAATACTACATGTGGTAGTATAATTAGATCTAAATTGATTTCAACCATTAGATTCAAAAGAATAAACAGCTTATATTGATTTTCATCTACTGTAAAAAAAAACCTTAAAAAAAAGCTCTAGTTTTATACATTCTCTGTTGTCCGTGACGAAAATTGGCGCCGCCCATCCCGTGGGAATCCAGGCAGAGTTGGTTACAGCCGTGGGTGTCGCTACGTTTAACCACCGATGCGTGTCCGACTCCGACATAGTACATGACCCATTTATCTGTGATTGCGTCGTAGAGATTGTACCCCAAAGCATAAGAAAACACGGCAGGGTACTTTCGGGGAAAAGCACGACAGGCGGGAGTGGGTCTCGGGACTCTGGCTCCGTTTGTTTCCAGATTCGACACGTCAGATTTGTCAGCCGCTCTGTCTGCATAGAACTTCAACGCACTGACCTCTATTGAAAGTTGAAACTGGTTCGTCTGCAGAATCGCTTCCTTGTTTATTGTTGCCAAGGAAGTATGATCGATTATTTAACATCGCCATCACTCTAGAAAAAAAAGCCACTCCGATGATGGGACCAGCCGGTCAGTTGGAAAAGATGAACTGCAAGACCAAAGACGCTCTTGTCCCTATGATAGAGCTCAAGATCACTGCTTCGTTGTCAAATTATGGATGTTTTCACAAGCTTATAATACTGATCTATCTATGCAAAGCAGACTTTTCGCAAGCACATATTGCATACATACCAAGCAGTGATCACTTGGAGCGTTGGGCAGTTCAAAGCGAAAAGCTCCCTGGCTTCATGCAGCATGTCCAAATCAATAGCGACATGACAATGTTCGGTCTTTCTCAGTTTTTTTTTTCATAATTAGGTATTGCTTGGAACCTATGATTTTTTCTTGACTTCCACAGAAATTGAACTACGAAGCCCTACGTACTAAGCAGCACATATTAGGTTGGATATATAATATGTACAATTGTGATTTACTTACCTAGTACACTAGCACCTATGTATGCCAGTATGCTACCTTCTTGAAGTACCTGGAGTGAAGCTCCGTAAAATAAAATAAAATAAGAATCATTCATCAGCTTAAAGAAAGGCAACTTACTCGCTGGTGTAGAAACCGTTGTCAAACAGAACTAATAATTAAGCAGCAGTCTTTTATGAGGAGATACCATTCGTTAATAATCAGTTAAATATATAGAACTGTGGAATTTGCAATCAAACTTTAACACGCGACAGACAGATGAAGACAAGTACAGCAAGCGCATACGATATTCTTCATCACTAGAACTAGTACATGAGAACTTAATTAAAGGATTCCAGTCACCTAGCTGAGACAGCCACAACACCTTGACATATTGCACGCCAAATCGAGAATATGACCCCTCATAGCTAAGCGCTGGACACAGAGCCAATTATGTACATGTAGATAGGGACCAATATAATTAATTGACATGTGATGCACTCGGTCTTCAGATTTGATGTTGTTGATTCTTCCCCTTTTCTCATCTAAAATAAAATTAACCTTAATTTATATTTTCGAGAGCGAGGTCAAATGCTTTTCATTGTTGTTTGGTCTGCTCCCGTTCGGCATGTCTCCTTTTGGTGCCTGGACTCCAAACTGCAAGTAGCAGGATTGCCAATTTGGAGTCACGTCAAAATTCATGGATAATTCAACCAAACGGCCGGTGTGCACCGTGTACGTACGTACGTTTGCATGCATATGCACCGATACACGCGCGCGTTTACGTGAGATAGGATGACTAGCTAGCTTTTGTTTCTTTTTAGGCTAAGATAGATTTTTTTCCATTTTTAGATACTAATGAATTAAGCTGCAGCACCGGTTGCCGTCGGGCCAAGAATTAATATTGCCGGTAGTAGGAGCCGGCGGCGCGCGCGGCGTCAGAGCCGCGGCAGGAAGAGCGAGATGCATCCGATGAGAAAGATCAGGAACGCCCCGAACTGCCGGTCCCACGGCGCATCCGGCTCGCCGATGATGATCATCGCGCCAAACAGTATGGTTAGGAGCGCAGGAGGGTGCATCGCCCCACCGCGCCCGCGTCCAGCTCCGGCTGGCGGCGGGAATTCCGCAGCCAGGTCTTGTACGACGACACCTTCTGCACCGATTGGATGCACAGGTTTAGCAAGTGGGCTGCGTCCACAGAGGTCGTCGACGTCCCCGGCCGGCGCGAAGGCCGGTGCCGGGCTAGTTCCACCGTGTTCCGTGCCCGGTGGGTGCACGACTCGGTGAGACGAACGGACGTCGTCTCGCCCAGCCAGGAGGTCAACGCCGTTGAGTTGTCCGGAGGCGTTGCGCGCCAGGTCAACGCCGGCGGGTCCGGGGGGCTCTCGTGTGTAGAGTACGCCACCGACGAGCTCCGTGGAACCTCGTCCCCCGATGTCAACGCCGGCGGGTCCCGGGGGGTCTCGTGAGCGGACATTGCTGCCGTCGAGCCCCGTGGAGCCTTGTCCACCGAGGCCAGCGCGCGCGGGTCCGGCGGGCTCTAGCCCACAGAGCTCGCCGTCACCGGCCCGGAATAAGGCAGACGGCGCAGGATCTTTCTTGGTTTGCCGCACGTCCATCGGCCGATGCACTTAGGACCGGCGACTTCCCGAGAGGAACTAGGTGGTCTCGTCGCCGGTCACCGTCGTCACGCTTGCCGGAGAAAGGGTGGGGAAACCTAGATGTGGACGAAGCCAGTTTACTTACGATGAGTCGTGGAGAGCACTGACCTCTGCTAATTATAGTGGGATTCCATGTTACCGTGCCATGTTAACCTAGGAAATTTCCTGGCAACTTCTTCCATCCGGATGTCCGCCTGCCCTACGCTTTCGCTGTGAATAACCCGTATGACAAGTGGGCCGCCCCCGCCGTCTCGGTGACTCGGTCCATGCTTGCACGAAACGTAAGTCCGTAACCCGCCGTCGGAACGTTTGCACCCCACTGCCCTCCTGGGCACGCACGAGCTTACGCCGAGCTCGTCTTTCTCTACATGTACAGAAGTACCGCGGGAGACGCGGCGAAGACGAAGCTGCCGCGAAGCTTCGGCGCAGGTATACATGGATTAATTTGAACGTCCAAACTCCAAAAGTTAAGCATTGAGAATTTGAGATCAGCTGGCGTGGTGGTGCTTTGCGCGGAAAACGACTGCGATTTTGATTTTGATTTTTTTTTATAGTCGTTTCCTCTTTAATTTCGTTTACAAATTGACGTACACATGCACACCCTAAACACCACACATTTTTTCATTGAGCAAAGTGGAAGACACAATTAAACCGGCTTTGTATCCTGTGCAATTAAATATTTGGTGAAACTACCGTGCAACCCTACTAACAAAAGTTTCAAAAAATTCTGAAAAAAATCATGGATATACATCTCAGCTTACCCCATCTACATATAAAATTTCATGATCAAATTCGTCCGGTGCTCCTGTTCATGATCAACTTTGTCTTTTTTGTAACTTCTAGCACATGATGAATTTGATCATGAAATTTTATATGTAGATGCCTGTTTATGATCAACTTTGTCTTTTTTGTAACTTCTAGCACCGGACGAATTTGATCATGAAATTTTATATGTAGATGGGGTAAGCTGAGATATACATCCATGATTTTTTTCAGAATTTTTTGAAACTTTTGTTAGTAGAGTTACACGGTGATTTCACTAAATATTTAATTGCACAGGATACAATGCCATTAAACCCACACACGCGCACCACTAAAAGGCGCATGCAGCCGGATCGGGAGAGTCATGTGTGGGGAAAGAGGAAGAGAGAGACAACTGAAGGATTGGGGGAAAAGATAAAGACCTGGTAAGAAAAAAAGGAGAAAAAGGCAAAAGGGAAAAAGAAATAAAAATAGAAAAATCTACTAAAAACAAAACGAGGATAAAAGTCAGCGGATAAATAAATAGAGGGGCGGATAAAATTAGCCACCGCTATAATAATTAAAAATAAAAAAATACCTTACATGGATGAAACCATGACCTAAAATTTTAATAATCCACGCAGATTAAAATATGCCAAGTTAAAATGTGACAAATTAATATATCCCATATTTTCGAATAGAGGAGGTAGATGGGGGTGAATAGGAGGTTTTTTTATAAAAAAATTGTTCTAATTCAATAATTTGCAAAAAAATTATGTGAATTACAACTTTACACCAATTTAAAGTCTAAATAAGCTAGGTTTTGTTAGGTGCACCGACAAACTAAATCTAGACAAGAGTAACAATTATAGAGAGACAATCAATAACTAAAATCACTAGGAATGTAAATTTCACAATAAGAATCACAAAAGAGCAAATCAAAAGAATATGTACAAATGATTTTTTTCGTGGACTCAAAGACATGCCAGTCTTCCCTAATTCATGTTGAGGAAGTTTGAATGAATCAAGCTAGCTCCTTACGCAAGTAAGCTTCCCTCGATCACTAGTAGTAGCTCTTCATGGTCACAGATAGGTTAGCTTTAACTTTTATATCGATACTGGGTCTCTTCGTAATCTTCTTTGAAGAGATCATCGGTTCTACACCTTCAAACCGTTTAAGAGGCGGCAACCTCTAAGAGAATAGACATATAACGCTTGTTGAGGATGATCAAGTGTCTAAATTGCACAAAAATAAATTCTACACTTGAATACACCTATCTCATTCAAAATGTAAACTGAATGCTTAAGAGATGAGTAGAAGTTTTCAAGTGCTCAACTAATATGCAATGAATGTCCAAGAAGTGTTATTGCTATAGGTGTGGGAGTATTTATAGTCCCACCAACCAATCCAACTGTTGAAAAAAATCCCTGAAAAATCAGCATTTACGGCACTACCGGCATATAAAATGCGATAGTGCTGACACCATATCAATGGTTAGAATAGTGCACGAAATGCACCAATACTAGCCGTTACAACAGAAAAACCGGCACTATCGCCAACTAAAAACTGAACTACCGCATAGCGGTAGTACTGACCATGTGCCTGGTAGCGCCGATGCCAATTGAGCACAGGAAAGGGAACTCTCTGAAAAATAAGTACCAGCCAGCAAGCCTGGTACCACCCGAACACGATAGTACCGTAGGTACAATGTCGGTAGTGCTGGTCGTGAGAAAATTGGCCCAAAAACGCTTCTCTTGAAAATGCTACCGCACAGAATAGCGGTATTACCGCACCAACGACAGTACTAGATATAACATGACGTGTGCAAAAATACCCCGAAAGCACTTCTCTTGAAAATAACTACCGCACCAGCGACAGTAACAAATTTAACATGGCGGTAGTGCTGGCTTTACTGAATTTGCACTGAAAAAATCAGAGATGCTTTCTGCCATACAAGATTATGTCTATATGAATTCAGATTTGAGCCAAATGACACTCAAGCGTATTCAAGCTATTAGTCATCACTCTTCCTTAACAGTACGACACATATTCTAGTAATCCGATATTTTCTCTAAACTCCAATATCAATAAAAACTATGAAAATGTCCTTAAATTTTTATACCTTGGCCTCGAGGTTGAATTTGTCAAATCTTTTGATTTTATCTTCATCAGCTCCTTAAATCGTTGAGGACTAACCTTTTCTCAACACTTAAAGTGACATATTAGTCCTTTAATCTAGATTATCATTAATTACCAAAACCAACATGAATTTAGAGGCCTAGATGCTTCAGCAACCTACATGTATCAATTTAAACCAAGTTAGAGAAAGGTTGGACGCCATAAACACATCACAACTTAGTATCAATCTGAACCATAATATTTTAAAATTTCAAAATTGATTAAATCCGACAGGACATCACCCTAGCAACTGTATGAGGACGCATATTTTTCAGGCAAGCAATCTCTTGATCATATTTAAATATTTTTAATATGATATATTTTCTTATACGTGATATCACCAATGCATGAGAAAAACAGTTTTAAGAAAACCATATATTGAATGATGTTGGAAAGATGGATGATAATGAACTGTCGAGACAGTGTTTGATTATTGATATGTTGAAATGGCTTGCCTAGTGAATGGATCCGGTGATGCTTGTGTGTGTGTGGGTAGAGGGTGCTTGGCCGATGGGGCCCTCTACATAGGCTAGAACATAAGGATGAACTATTGCACTCTAGCAATGAGCCGCATTTATATATCAACCATAATGTGTAGAAATGACCAGAAAAGATTGTCCTACGAGGGTGTTATGATCTCCATATTAGGTATGACTAAATAAATAAGAGTGAGAAGCTGTGTATATGGAAGGCCCAGTGAGTTACATTGTTTTGGAATTCAGTTGTGGTTGATCTGTTTCAGAGCACTATATTTAAATGTTATGAGATGAGTACTACCGTTGTTGTCAGAGTACAACTAATATGCTGGAGTGGGTGGGGAACATTATTGAAGGACACTATGACTTGTCAGCTGCCAGAGTTGGAGATCTAATATCTATGTAGTGATAAACATTCTGGGTTCTTAATTGAGGTTGGATTCATTATGGGTAAAATGGTACAAAACTACGCAGGGTCAAATTATGAATTCATGCCTGCCTCGTAGACTGGAGGCTACAAAAGCTACGAAAGCTAAGTCTTCCTCATATACGAGTGCTAATAGCAATTTCAATGATAAAAAATTAGAAACCCATGTTTTCCTAACAAAACCTTATTTTCTTAAAAATGGATTTGAGAGAAAGTTGTTCATGAGATGGATGATAGAAAAATTCATACAACGTATTTTGCTATTAATATTTGCTGAGTATTTATGTACTTACCCTTGTTTAACTCTATCTTTGCTTAGCAACTGAGCATTATAGATTCACTAACGAGGCATGGGCTAAGGATCATTTGCAGGGTCAACGTGATAAGGTGGCGGAGGACTATCATGAGGACTGGATGGAGTAGTGGGCCGTACGGTAGTGACCGTAGATCTATTAGGAACTTAGTGGTTATGTAAACTATTTATTGATGTAATATATACAATATGTAAGATTTGATAATTGTGGACTTGTAGCCTGTATGGCAATGAATTGTAATAAAGTTTTATTTTAGTCTCTAATTATTGTTCTGTTGTAATATTCTGAATACGGTGTATTAACTGATAAAGTGTCAGGTGCGTCCGATATTTTGTTAGCTAATATACCGATATCAGTATCTCTACTAATATAAATTTGCAGTTGGTGGCAGTGGTTCGTTCTTTCTAGCCCCTACGCGCCATATCTCCAATAATGGCGGTCATTACAGATTAATTATTCTTTCTCGATTCTGACCACCATATTTCTCTAAATATGGCTGATAATTATAGCAAAATCCCTGATTATTGCTGATAATTAATAGACGGCTAATCATTCCTTTTGTACTCTATATATAACGTACAGTTTTCACAGAATCAATTAAGGGAATTCATTCAAGATCTCCCATATCATGCCGTCGCGGCGAATGAACTCGATGAACTGATCAATAAGTGACGGACCGACGTACATGACCGCGAGGCACAGGAGGCTGAGCGCCGCGGTTAGTAGTAACTACAGCCAGAAGGACAGTCAGAGTGCGACGCCCACCAGGTGCCGTGACCCCAGCGCCGGCCAGTTGAACGTGAACAAAGCGTATGACGCTTCGGCGCGATTGCCCGGCGACACCGGTGGGACGTCGTCGGCGGTGAGAGAGTCATTGGCATACTCTTTGGAGATAAACGGGTTGATTCAGCTGAACGTCGCGAGAGAGAGGAACGACGTGGTGGCGGACGGTGTGGTGGGCGTCTCGGCACTGGTGTTTTCTGGTTTACCTTCGTGGGCTCCGGCGTCATGGCCGGTGAAGCCAGTGATGGTTAGGTATGCCAGAAGCATGGAGATGAGTAGGTCGACAAAGGCGAGAGGGTCATCTGGGAAGAGCAGTGAACCGTTGGCGCAGTGGACCACCGCCGAAGCAGAGAAGAGCGCGGCGCCGAGGGTGGTGGCGATCCAGAAGACGCGGAGGTGCAAAGGCTAGATGGCGGCGGCGGACCCTTTCTTTGAGGTAACTGACCACGCGGCCATGGTGTGCATGATGAAGTGACGGAGAGGAAGGCAGACTCCATAGTGCGTCATGGTGTGCTCAACAGGAGGAAGAATGCGAGCGCGAGGAGGACGGCAGATGCCTCGGCGAAGACGGCGGACGCCCCAAGTGCGACCGCGTAGTGGCCAGTGGTTCGGAATGGCGGTGACTTGGCGCGAAGCCTGCGTGCTCGGGAAGCCTGTGTCGTCCTCGGGCGGTGGATGACGAGGACGAGCGATGCGACGAGGAAGACGAGATCGACGGCGCCGACGAGCTCGCGCTGCGGGTATGGCGAGAGGAAGAGGAACGCGAGCTGGTAATATAAATTGCAAAAAGAGATAAAAATGATTGATTGATTTTTGATATTGGTAATATATATTGCTACGCACAATATATTTGGTTTTAATTCATACCGGAGAAGAAACCATAAAAACTTTTGTAATCGGGAGAAATAAATGTTTGATCTTGTAGCATAATTTTCTTTTATTGCTTGACCTTTATGTTTCGTTACCAATTTTATTTTTCGTAGTAACACACGTGCATTGATCTAGTAATTACCTCATATTAATGATAGTATTATTATTGTTACCCTAATTTAATTAAGGGAGTCGCCGTTATCGAATGTTGCATGACTCGACTGCAAGCTCAAGGCAACGCTAGATGGATGTGTGCTGTTGCTTGGATGGCGACGGGATAAGCTGCACGCTAGAGTGTTTGTCAGTCGAGAATGAACGCTACAAGTCTCTTACCGAACCATTTTTCTTTCTTTGACAGGGCTACAGGTCAGAACTTCTTTTTTAATTGGACTGTGTTATATGGTGAGTTTTGTTATTCATCTGATATACACTCTAGCCTAAACACTTTTTTGAGAGGTGTACCTCTTCGTTCTCTCCAATTCTTCAATACAAGTTAAAGCGAGCAAAGAAATAAGTAATCATTATCTTCTCTTTATTCATGTTTTAATATTTGTACAATTTTTATAATGAATTGCATATAAGCAGCTCTCACATTTCTTTTTCTTTTTTTTAAAAAAGGAACCTCGTTTAAACGTTATTTAGTTCTGCCTTTTTCTGTCTTGTGGCTGTCTGCTATATTCTAGTATACCATGTGTCGGTCTCGATGACATTGCTAGCTCTTGTTGTAGCATCAGCTGTACTCTGTAGTTTGCTTCCAGTAAAAATGGAACAGAGAATCTATTTCTTGACAGCCCAGACATGGATCGTTAAGGTTGGGATTGTGAGATAATCTTGTGAACTGCAGAGTATGAAGCGGTTTGGTGAATATATCTGCTATTTGATCATAAGATGAAATAAACCGAATATCCATCATCTTGAGAGCTACCTTTTCACGAGCAAAGTGAAAATCTAACTCTATATATCAAGGAAAACAGGATTAGCAGGCAGATACGCAGCTCCAAGACGATACCTACTCCAGTTCTCCATTTTACCCATGCTGGCCGTGCTGCAGCCTGCAGGTCGCCGCCCGAGTGGGCTAGTAGCCCAGCCCACACCCTGTCGACTTGTCCAGGGCTCGAGGCCCAGAAAGCCCAGCAACTTCCGGCCATATCATTATCACTGAACAGGAGCACGACGTAAGTACTCCTCGATTTGCAGCCCAAATATGCGTTCCAAGAACTTGCTAACTCGTTCTAAAATATTTGAGGGCGATTTGGTTGAAGCGCCCCAAAACAATCAAAGCTTTGACGACAGCCCATGGCACTAGCATGAGCATATTCCTTGCGATACCATATTTTTTTAAAGAAAAAAATAATAGCATATGGATTCTAAGGCTGACCGACCGTAAGAGTATAATGTTGCAAGGTTTTACTGGAGCTCAATAGGTTTGGTTTTTTTTTTTTTTCTGGAGAAACTGAAATAGATTTGAATGTTTTTATTTCCATTCCGTGTTCGAGGCTTGACAGGGACATAAAATCGCTATACTCGATCGAACGGCAGAGTATCGAAATCCAACGTAATCAAACACAGAAAAATGGCAGAGATGGAAAAGAACATTCGGTTTTCCCCTTAGTCCGGCCATGTCACTCGACTCACACGTCACATCAAACAAGCACAAATCAAATAGGCTAAAAAAATCTATTAGGATTTGAATTAAAATTGCTTCGAATATTTAGTTAATGAGTTTAAAATTAAAGTAAATCCATTTCAAACAAAAAAGTTAATGAGTTTTGGTTCAATAATAGCTCGCCAACTCAAATTTAAAACAATTATTTAAATAATAAAAAAATTTATATTAAACTACATTAATTTCGAAAGAAGTTGTATAATCTCTACTATATAAAGTAAGAGTTTCTTTCTGCGTTACTTCATCAAAATTATCTATCTTTGCCACTGCTCTTTAATTACCTACCTTTACCACTGTTAGTATTTTTTACGAATAAAATTTTTATCACAAATTAAATTTTCGTTACAACGCACAGACACATAGCTAGTAATAGGTTGCCGCAGAAAACCATACGGCCGGCCGTTTCTTCTTGTCAGCCATCCCCAGTTCCCCACCCCGGCTGTGACGTGCGGGCCCAAATCCAGCAGCGGTCCAGAGTTTCCAAGGTTCCTGCCCACAGGAACATTCTAGAAACCGTCGGCCGAGCCCCACATGTCAGCCGCGTGGCACCTGGACCCACCCACCTACCGAATTATGGAAGAAAATCAAAGGGAGACATTCCACAAGAAGATGTTATGAATGCGCGAAACCGCCATTTCATTGCCGAGTGTCCGCAGTAAGGAAGGCAAAGATGAGAAGCCACACAAGAAAGACAAGTATCGGGCAAGGACAAGGAGAAGGAGAAGAGCAAGAAGTATAAATGCAAGGGTCGTGGTTTACATTGGAAAGGAGGGAACTCCGACACCGACTCCAACTCCGACTCACTCGAGTCCAATTCGACGAGGAAGGAGGAATTGCCTCCGCCCATCGCTGCGTTTACCACCTCAACAACGCCGAAGAGCCTTCGACAACTTGAGCGATGACGACGATAACGCCCAATGTGCCTTATGGCAAAGGGGCACAAGGTATCATCAAAAGACTCTACTCCCTCCATTGCTAATGAATGTCTAGATGGGCACGATAAGGATAGTGATGATGATGATATTAACACCGTGCTTAAATCCATGAAGAATTTCGACATTCACAAATTAAACTTGCTCTTAAAGGATATTGAAAAATTAGAGGAAGTTGTTGAACAAAAGGAAGCTACTCTTGAGGCTCAAGAGGATTTACTCATCCTCGAAAAGGAGAAAAATCGTGAGCTAGAGAAGAGCTTATCTTTTGAAAAGAGAAGAATGAGGAATTGGTTAAGAACTTAAATGTAACAAAATCTGTGGATTAGTCTTGAGATCACCTACGCTTCACTCAAGAGGAACTTGCAAGTCGAAAGATGCTTGCAAGGCTCTTGAGTTGAAGCTCGTTGATCTCAAGAATAGCCCTCCGATTACCTCATCCATTAGTCCTAATTTTTTCACCCTCTACTAGCAATGGTTGTGCTAGATGCTTCAATATAGATGTTAATACTTGTGCCACTAACCTTGAGACATTGCAAGTATTAGCATATGAGAATGAGAAGCTCAAGGATTGCGGAAGATGGACTTCAAAAGTCCTACAAGGCAAGTAAGGGACTAGAGGAGTTCCTAGGTAAGCGCCAAGGTAATACTATGAAGTATGGGCTTGATATACTCCTCCCAAAGGGAAAAAGAGTAATGTTGTGATTGCTCCGCTGACCAAGCCCATCCAATTTGTTAAGAGCAAGGAAAACGCTAAGTACAAAACTCACTCTACATTCTTTGCCTCATATGTACTTAAGAGAACTAACCATGGTCGTAGTTTGCATGTCCCATTGGGGTTAGACCCAAAGATTCATCTAATGTGCGATCTATTTGGGTTCCCAAATCACTTGTTACTAACATGCGTGACCTAAACAAGTTTGTGTACCAAAGAGCAAAAACTAAATTTCATTTTGTAGGCCTACATCTCCGTGGATCAAGTTGATTTTGGATAGCTGATGCACGATCATATGACCGGAGAAAGGGCGATGTTCGCACATTTGGAGGCTAATGGATTGAATAGTGAAAGCATCATCTTTGGTGATAATGGAAAAGGTGAAGTGGTAGGTTTAGGTAAGATCCTTATTACTAATGACTTTCATATAAACAATGTATTATTTGTAGAATCACTAAGCTACAATTTATTGTCCGTTGCTCAATTATGTGAAGCGGCTACAATTGTGTATTTAGTGATAAGGGTGTGGATGTCATTAAGAGGAATGATGGTTCAATAGTCGTTAAGGGTCGTTTAAAGGAAATCTCTATCTCATCGACTTCAATACGGATAGAGTGAACCTTGAAACGTGCTTGATGGCTAAATCTAGCGTGGGTTGGCTTTGGCATCGCGGCTTGCCCATGTTGGTATGAGGAACCTTCATAAACTAATTAAGGGCAATCACATCCTTGGACTAACGAATATTGTATTTGAGAAAGATAGGTGTGTAGCGATGTCAAGCCGGGAAGCAAGTTGGAGCTACTCATCCCAAGAAAGAACGTGATGACCACCTCAAGGCCATTGGAGATGCTTCACATGGATCTATTCTACCCAATTGCCTACATAAGCATCGGAGGAAACAAGTATGGGTTAGTCATTGTTGACGATTTTTCGCGCTTTACTTGGGTGTTTTTCTTGCATGACAAAAGCGAAGTCCAAGGAAGCTCAAGAAATTCATGAGAAGGGCTCAAAATGAGTTCAAGTGAAGATCAAGAGAATTTGAGGACAACGGCACCAATTCAAGAATACCGGTGTTGAGGAGTATCTCGATGAAGAAGGCATCAAACACGAGTTCTCGCCCTTATTCTCCTCAATGTAATGGGGTGGCCGAGAGGAAGAATCGAACTCTCATCGAGATGGCGCGCACGATGCTTGATTTAGTACAAGGTCTCCGACATATTCTGGCGAGGCCACAACACCACGATGCCACAGCTCCAACCGGTCAGATCTCCACAAGTTGTTGAAAAAGACGGCAGATGAGCTCTCACGCAAGAAACCCAATGTTTCTTACTCGAAGTCTTCGGAGCAAATGCTACATCCTCAACAAGAAAGCTAAGTCGCCTAAATTTGCTCCTAAAGTAGATGAAGGTTTCTTACTTGGATATGGATCAAACGCCTATGCATACCGAAGTTTTCAACAACACTACCGGTGTGGTTGAAATTTCGCGTGATGTGACATTTGATGAAACTAATGGTTCTCAAGTAGAACAAGTTGATCGTGGTTGTGATTGACAGGAAGAACCCCGTGTGATGCAATCAAGAAACCGGCGATTGGAGAAGTAAGGCCACTTGAGGAAAATGTAATTCCAAGCTCTTCAACTCAAGAAGTTCGTGATGCAACGATGGACGCCCGGATGATACTCCTCGCCTTCAATGCAAGCTCAAGACGGCTCGAATGCCACTCAAGAAGATGAGGGTCCCATCCAAAGAACCAACGCAACCATACCTCATCCAAGAGTCCATCGAGTATACAAAGAGATCACCCTACGACAACATACTTGGAGACATTAACAAGGAGTATCTACTAGATCTCGTGGTCGCTAATTTTGTGAATTTTACTCCTTTGTATCTTCTCTTGAACCACTTAAGGTAGATGAAGCGCTCCAAGATCCGGATTGGGTGATAGCCATGCAAGAAGAGTTAAACAATTTCGAACGGAATCAAGTATGGAAACTTGTCGAAAGGCCCAAACAAAATGTTATCGGAACAAAATGGGTATTTCGGAACAAGCAAGACGAGAATGGGATAGTGACGAGGAATAAAGCCCTTAGTTGCTCAAGGCTTCACGCAAATCGAAGGTTTGGATTTCGATGAAACGTATGCTCCCGTAGCTAGGCTTGAATCTATTAGAATATTACTTGCCTTTGCTACTCACCATGATTTTAAGCTGTATCAAATGGACGTGAAAAGCGCTTTCTTGAATGGACCACTCTCGAAATGGTCTACGTTGAGCAACCACCCTTCAAGACCCGAATCATCCTGACCACGCCTACTTCCTACACAAGGCTCTCTATGGACTTAAGCAAGCTCCGAGAGCGTGGTTCGAGTGTCTTCGTGATTTCCTCCTCATTCAAGGTTTTGTAGTCGGAAAGGCCGAATTCCCCACTCTCTTTACTAAACATATTGATAATGATTTATTTGTATGTCAAATATATGTTGATGACATCATCTTCGGATCTACTAATGAACACTTGTGCAAAGAATTTAGCAGATCATGACTAAGAGATTTGAGATGTCCATGATGGGCGAGTTGAAGTTCTTCCTTGGTTTTCAAGTCAAGCAACTCAAGGAAGGAACCTTCATATGCCAAACAAAATATATCAAGGACATGCTCAAGAAGTTCGCATGGAGAACGCCAAGCCAATCAAGACGCCAATGCAAGCCAACGGCATCTAGACCTCGACAAAGAAGGTAAACCTGTCGTCCAAAAGGTATATCGCTCGATGATCGGTTCCCTACTTTATCTTTGTGCATCTAGGCCCGATATTATGCTTAGTGTGTGCATGTGTGCACGGTTTCAAGCCGCTCCTAAAGAGTGTCACATGGTGGCCAGAAGAGAATCTTGAGATATTTAGTGCACACTCCTCATTTTGGGCTTTGGTATCCTAAAGGTTCATCTTTTGAGTTAGTTGGCTATTCCGATGCGGATTATGCCGATGTAAGGTGGATAGGAAGAGTACCTCGAACTTGTCAATTCTTAGGTAGATCACTTGTCTCTTGGTCCTCTAAGAAGCAAAACTCCGTAGCCTTATCCACACCGGGAATACATAGTCACGGAGTTGTTGTGCTAATTACTTTGGATGAGACAAACTCTAAATGATTATTGCTCGACCTATAACCATGTGCCACTTTTGTGTGACAATGAGAGTGCCATAAAATTGCCAACAACCCAAATCCAACACTCCGTGCACAAAGCATATTGATATCCGCCATCATTTCCTAAGAGACCATTCCACCAAAGGCGATATTGAAATTCAACATGTGAGCACAACCGATCGCTTAGCCGATATTTTTACCAAGCCACTTGATGAGAAGAGGTTTTGTGATTTGAGGAGTGGACTAAATATTCTAGACTCTCGTAATTTGGCTTGAAACATGTTCACGTTGATTGGTGATTGGAAAATGTTTTAGAAAACCTTTCTTTATTTTCTCTTATCTTATTGTGTTTGATGGTTTTGATCTTGGATCGTGTCACCATCTTGTGATCATGGTTTGAATTGTTGTATGGCTTTACGATCACGTGATGACTTGACTTCCTAGGTCCTCTCATCTATTTCTCGCCCGAGTCATTTCGCCATTTTTCTAATGCCATTCGAGAAACCTATTCGATCGTCCGAAATTCCATTCGGACTATCGAAACTGTTCGGACTATCCGAATTTAAGTTCGGATCGTCTGGTGGGGTCTCGGCCTTTAAGCCACCCGAGTCCATTCTTCCTCCTTTCTTTCTTTTCGCCCTATCTCCGCTTTCTCTCTCTCTACTCCGCCCTAGCTCTTGGATCTAGGGTTTTGGCCGAGATATTGCGATTTGAGGGCTCCAAGACCTTCCCCAAGGGCAAGGGTTCTCCTCCATCATCATTGTGTCTGGATTTGCCTTGGAATCTGGGTTTTCATCTCCAAAGGTTGGTTCTTCTTCTTCCAAATGCCTTTATTCTCGTTTTTCTTGTGAAATCTTGGACTCTAGATCGTTCTAGACCTTGCTAGGATGGTCCTCTGTGATTAGCTCTTAGAAATTTTGAATTATTGTCTAGATTGAGGAATTTAGGGTTTGAATCGTCACCTCGAATGTCCGAAGTTTCCATTCGAATGTCCAAGAGGTTCTGACTATCCGAACGAAACTTCGGACTATCCAAGATAATTTCGACTATCCAAGAATGTGACTTCTTTTTAACTCTCTATTGCTCATCTAGGTCATAATTAGAGTCTAATCTTGTTTCCACCCTTGAATGCCTTTAGGATGGATCCTTCTCAGGGTGGCAATCCCCATTCTGGCATGTCGGACATCGATCTTGCTCGCTTAAAGAAGGCTAGGCATGATCTTCCTCCGGTGGCTCCTCGGCCTCACGATCCTCCTCAGGACTCCCCTCCGGAGTCTCCTCCGCTCATTCAGCCGGTAGACCGAAGCGCCAAGCTATTCGCAAAAGGAAGAAGACGTCTCATAAGGGTGCTCCAAGTCAAGGTGGAGGTGGACAAGGGGATGAGGGTCAGGGAGGCAGTGGTGCTGAAAATCCCAGGGATGCCATGCCTAGGTTGAGGGCAGCAAAGTGTGCTGCACAGCGCAGGGCTGGAGAGCTGATTGGCCCTTTGGAGATTCACCCCGCTCGTCGTGCTACTCCGATGGGTGTCACTCCAAAGAAGAAGATTGATTACTGTGTTGGGCAAGGCAGAGGCAAAGAAGTCCGCCAAAGACAAGTCGACCACCGATGTTCTTGCAAGAGGACTATGTGGACAAGAGGTTCGGAATCATTTTCAGCAGGACTTTTATGATTCTGTTATCGCCAAAAGAAGAACCCAAAGGGCTTTAATGCAATACATTGATTGGGACTACATGGCACAAACAGGAGGACACAATTTTCAATGAAGTGATTGCTTGCCAGAGCGCCACAATCCGAGAGAAATCATGTCTTTCGGTGCAAATGGAATAATGAAGTTGTGGCGCAGCTTTTATGCTACTTTGTATGTCGACAAAGATGCCGAGAGTACCATGTGGTTTATGGTTGATGGGTCAGTACTATTCTCGTGACCAAGGCACGCTTTTGATCGCATTGGATTCAACATCAAGGTTGGGAGAACTTGGACAAACCGCATATCCGTGATTCTCGCCAAAGATAAATGATTTGACTCTCTCAGATGACGACTCTCGAATTTCAAGCCGGGCACCACAAAAGGTTTGAAGCCTTTCTATGCCATTCTCAGATAAGTTGTTGAGGAAGACCTTGTGGCCCAAAGAGGAGACGCCACCAACATCGGCCTTACTCAGAATTTGCTTTTGAGGATTGGTGAGGGTTCCAGGCCATTTGATGTATTTGACTTTATTTGGCAAGAGATCCGCCTCAACTCCCTTAGCCCTCGCAGCAGCTGTGGATTCGCGCCTTACGTGATGTGCATGGTTGAGAGTATCTCAGGCTTGTGGTTTGCTAAGGATGTGGAGCATGTGCCGTACCGTGTCCGTGTGATCAAGGCTCCACCTCCTCCAGTTCAGCCAGTTCCTCCTCCTTCCGCGCCATCTACTGTGTCAAAGCTCTCACAATGAGGCCTCATCTGCAGATGATCCTTCTTCCCAAGCTGCTCCATCAAGAACATGCTTCGTGCTATCTTTTGTCTTGGGATCAAGAATCACGTAAAGATCAAGCAGATGAATGAGAAGATCTCCGACACTCGCCATCAACTCAATGTGATCAAGGAAAGCTAAACTTGTCGTGTTCGAGGAGTCCGAGTCGAGTCGATCTCGCGATCGTTGATTCGGCGACGGCAGCTTCTTCGACCTTCCGCCACTTCGCGCCATCTGGTGACGATGAGGGCGACTCTCAAGATGTGCTTGCTTCAGATTTACGGCAATGACGATGATGGCAATGAGGAGTGACCCTTTGGTGCCTTGATGCCAAAGGGGAGTGAGGAGATTAGATCATTAGATTTCGCCTCGCTTTTGCTTGGTTGTTTGCTTTGTGTTATTAAACTTGTTGCTTTAGTCGAACTATTGTTGCGATATCGGTTTGCTTGTTGGATGCTTGATATTAATAGGTTAATTCCATTTCTCTTTGGCAATGCATTTGTGTGATATCATGTCATATTTATTTATGCAAATTATCTGTCATATCTTGTTATATTCTCTCGAAAATAGAAATTTTGGGGGAGCTCTCGCAAAATTTCCCGTAAATATGTGCGTTTGACATTCCACTCAAATTAGTTCAATGCACACATTTAGGGGAGCTCTCCGTGTATTTGGTTCTCCAAATACTCTCTCATTTCAATTTCATCTAAATCTAATCGTGTTGTCATCAACTCACCAAAAAGGGGGAGATTGAAAGTGCATCTAGGCCCCTTAATGATTTTGGTGATTAATGACAACAAGATTAAGTGACTAATGAGTGTTTTGAGTATGGTGAATGATAGATACGCCATGGAAAAGTCGCTAAGAAAAGAGGTCCTCAATTTGAAGAAGAAAAGGCGTCGACCAAACTCAATGATTGCGTATGTATTTTTAATTCTATTTGAGTTTAAGGACTGGCCGCTCTATTAAGAGGATTTGGCAAGAAATAGTTTTAGAATGATCTAATGTGCTCAAAGATGAATCCTAGTCTATATATGGGTCAATGTGTAAGGTCTTAGGGCAAATTGCTTAAAAGGTTCTGAGTATCCGAATGAATCTTCGGAATGTCCGAATCGACCCCTGCTTGCTCAGTAAAATTCGGCCGAATGTCCGAACCTCGCCTCGAGTATCCGAAATGACCTCTCTGTTGGTCCTGTTTCTATTTGGTTCTAATGTCCAAACCGTTCGAGTATCCGAACAACCCTCTCGCTTAGGGCTAAGTCATTTTGGTTCTGACTATCCAAGTGTCGTTCGACCGTCCAACAATGCGCTCTGTTGCCCTAAGTTCTTTAGGGTTCGGACTATCCGAAGGGTAGTTCGGACTATCCGAACCTTGTGTTAAATAGCCTGATTCAAATGTTTGACTATCCAACATAGGTTCGACTATCCAAAAAATGTCGAGCTGATGTGAAAAACGGCTAGTTTTGGGGGGCTTTAAATACCTCCCCAACTCCCACCTACCAATTATTCACTGCATTCAATACATCCCAACAGCTCTCTTGACTCTCTCTCTCATAGCTCTAGTGTTCTCCTCCCTCAAATCTTGTGATTCTTGAATCTTTGGAGGGAAATTAAGTGTGAGATTGAGAGATCTAGTGATTGTGATTCATCTTGAGCACGTGGTTCATCCTCAAGCGGATTTCTTATGGATCTTTTACTCTTGAGGTTGAGGACTCCTAGACGGCTAGGAGTTGCCTATGAGCCCCAAGCTCGTGTGGGACGCCACGGAAGTTTGAAGGTTGAATCCACCTCCGCAGGGAAGGATTCAAAAGCTAACGGGTGAGTGCTTGGTGCAACACCTAGAGGGCAAGGGTTGAAAGAGACCCGGCTTTGTGTCGCCTCAACGGAGACGAGGATCCCTCAAGGATCCGAACTGGGAAAAATCGGTTTGTCTCTTTGGTTCTTGATTCTCTCTCGCTCATATTGTGCTTAGTTAAATCTTTGGGGATTCAAGGATTTAAAGGGTTGTTAGTGCAAACATCGGTTGAATTCTCTACCGCAAGTAATCTTAGTCATAATACATCATTTGAACCTAGATTCTTACTCTAGATTTGCTAGATCTATTTTCTAGGTTCTTGTGCTCGAACCAGCTCGGACTATCCGAATTAGGTTCGACTATCCGAACCACTCGGACAATTCAAGATAATTTCGAGTATCCAAGTTTTATTTTCCGCGATTTAAAATTTGTAAACGCCTATTCACCCCCCTCTAGGCGACATCTAGGTCCTTTCAATTGGTATCAGAGCCAAATCTCCTTAGTTTGGTTTAACCGCTTGGAGAATCAACATGTCGCAAACAGGAGATAAGAATACCGAAGCCCATGACCAAGATAAGGGCACGGGCTCCGGTATTGGGGTTGCTATTCCATTTGATTATACCTCTCTTGGTGTCTCAAGCTCCTCATCTTATGTCTCCGTGCCCTCCGGTCGAGCGCCTCCGGCCAGCCCCGAATGGTATGAACTCATAGTCGGTGCCCTTGAAGTCAACCGTGCCACCGTCAAACCGTTCTGGAATGAACATCTCGGCATCGTCCCAGAACTTGGGGTCCCTGTTGATCGCCCATACATTTATAAACACGGTGGTGCCTTTGGGCACGTCGTACCCCATGACCTTGCATGTCTGCCTGCACTCCCTCGGGAGAAGCAGTGGCAACACTGGATGCAACCTCAAGGTCTCCTTGATGATTAGCTTGAGGTACTTCAGGTCAACCAAGTCATCCTCGGTCACTGTCGGTTTCCCTTGGAGGTTGTTTCGCAGCTCGGCTTGTGCCTTCTGCATCACTCTCGGGTTTCTCGTTAGCTCTGACAAGATCCATTGGAGTGTACTTGCCGATGTATCACTCCCGGCGCCAAAGAGGTCCTGTGGAATGCCAGGATGCAGCCCAATGAACTCTGAACAATCCACACAGACACAATATTGTACCTGTTTGCCTTTCACAAGAGACAGAGTAGTAGTAGTAGTAGTAGTAAAATTACTTACAAGGATGACGGCTTTGATGTTGACCATGGTGAGGGGCACCTCAAGGTCACCTTCCTTCTGTATCTTAAGGAGAACGTCCATCAAGTCCTCCTCCTCCATGGCGCTCTCAGCCTGTGCGGCTATAGCATCCCTCCGATGTTGGTGCTGCCGGAAGACGCATTCCATCAGCTCGTAGTTCCTCCGGTGGCGCTCCTCCGCGCGGCGCGTTATGCCGCTCACGGCGCTCGCGAGCCTCGACGACGGGAACAGGTCATCCAGGTTTAAACCCGAGGCGAGCTGTATTACCTCGGCGTGCTCCTCCAGGAACTCCTCCCGCCTGTCGAACCTGTCCCCGAGCATGGTGCGCATCGTTGAGTCCGCGATGGCCGTGGCGATCCGTTCGCTGACGTTCACGGCCTCCCCAGGCGGGGAACCGGCAACTGAGGCGACGAGGCGGCCGGCCTCCTCCTCCCGCACGCGGCGGAACGACCGGACGCGTCGGGCGCTGAGCAGCTCCACGACGCATATCTTGCGGATCTGCCGCCACAAGGCGCCGTACGGCGCGAACAGTACTCCCTCGCCATCGGCCCTCATCTTCCGTATGGTGGGGCTCCACGGGCGCGTGGCGAAGTTGAGGTCGTGCGTCTTGGTGACCTCGCGGGCAGCTTCGGGGGACGAGGCGATGACGACAGGGACCTCGCCGAGCTTGAGGTACATGAAGGGCGCGTCGAGCCGGCGCGCGAGGTCGGCCATGGCGCGGTGGATGAGCGGGCTGCGCATGACTTGGTGGAGGTTGCCAATGACCGGCAGCCGCCACGGGCTGGGCGGCAGGCTCACGCCATTCTCACCACGCGTACTCAGCTTGATCAGGAGCAGGAGAGCCAAGATGATGCAGATCAACCAGCTCGCGACTTGCTCCATGGCCAAGCTAGCTAGGTTTTAAGGCTATGGAGCGACACATGCAAGTACTGTTGTCTAATCTTGTTGGTTTGTTAGATAAAGTTAATTACTCTGTTTTTATTCCGTAGTAGTCAGTTTTGGTAAGTCTGAATCAGTAGAAGTCATAAGTATTCAGGAGATAGTATTGTTGTCGGATAAGAAATAGTAATGTACGCATATTCAGTTCAGAGTTGTATTCGGAACTTGCTTTCCGATTCAGAGTCCGTTTTTGTTTGGAGTCTGTAAACATACGCTTATATAAAGAGGAGAAGAAAACAGAAAAGCTGCAGAAGTTGGGCGGCACCAAATTCCTCTCTTGCTTCTGTCGAATACCCTGAGTTTTGTTTTCGTGATCATCATTGTGTTCGTGTGAGGTTGGCCGGCTGAATTCCAACATTTGGTATCAGAGCGGTTCTACACGGATCCTTTGCCATGTCACGGCGCGTAGCGAGATCTTCATCACCACCGCGATCCGCGTCGGAGGAGGGCGCCCGGAGGTGCAGGATGGCGGTGAAGGCAGCAGAGAGGCACTCGGGAGATCAAAGAGCGCAATGCAAGAAAGGAGGCTGGGTGCAAATCCGCACCCCACGCCACGCGAACAAATTACACCGAGTGGGAGGTGCTCATGAGGGTGAACATGCAAGCGCAGGGAGTATGGGAAGCGATCGAACCCGGTGGTGCTTGGCTCGGATAGATCGGATGGCAATGTCTGCAATTCTCCAAGCTGCACAAGCAGAGATGTTGGTGATGCTCGAGCGAAGAAATCAGCGAGGAGGCGTGGAATGCGATGAAAGCCATGAGATTGGGTGCTGATCGTGCTTTCATGGCGAAAAGCACGACGCCGAGGCGTGAGTTTGAATTGATTCGCATGAAAGAAGGAGAGTCATGGATGACTTTGCCATGCGACTTATGGGGCTTGTTAGCAACCTTGCTACGCTCGGCGATCCAAAGGAAGAAGACAAAGTGGTCAAGAAATTCCTCACGGTGGTGACGCCAAAGTTCGTACAAGTTGCTATTGCTATTGAGTCCACGGTGGATCTGTCTACACTCACCGTGGAAGAGCTAACTGGTCGCTTACTGATCGAAGAGAAGAGCGCTATGGACTCGGAGATTCTAGCGAACACCAGATAGACTTCTTCTCACCGAGGCCGTGGACAAAGGATGAAGCGCCAAATCGGAAAATTACTCAAAGCAAGAAGGACCGAACGCCCGGATGGGAGACCAACGATGGTAGCGGACAGATCAAAAGTAAAATGCTTTAATTGTGGAATTTATGGGCATTTTGCTAGAGAATGTAGAAGACCCAAACGCTAAAAAGAAGGAGGAAGCCAATCTAATTCAGAGACCTAAAAGGAACCATCCTTGTTTCTAATGGAGGAGTTACAACAGAGCAAAGGAAAATATCACCATACTAGAGAAACAGACTCTAAACATGACCCATGATCAAACACACATTCAAGAAGAGGAAGTTTCTCCGGAGGTTTGGCATCTGGACACCGGTGCGACAAATCATATGACAGATGTCGAGAAAGCCACCGAACTTGATACCAAGTTCAAGGGCAATGTCGAGTTCGGAGATGATTCTACCGTAAACATAATCGGGCGAGGAACAAAGCTGATCACATGTCCGAATGGAGAACACAAGATTCTCGTGAATGTATACTACATTCCAAGCTTACGGCAATATCTTAAGCGTTGGACAGCTTTCGATGAAAGTGGCTATGATGTACAAGTCGAAATGGACCGATGACTATCCGTGAGGAAGAGGGACGACTTCTTGCCGAGTAAAACGATCTCGCAAAACAGACCGTACATACTTGAAGTTGAAGATCACACGCCAATATGCTTGTCGGTCAAAAGCAATGATGAAGCTTGGCGCTGGCATACACGGTATGGTCATCCAATTTCGGGTCCTTGAAGAAATTAAATCAAGAAAAGATGGTATGTGGTCTGCTAAGAATTGAGCATCCAGATCGGATCTGCGATGGATGTCTCATAGGGAAACAACGAAGAGCGGCATTCCTGTGAGAAGCTAGTTACCGTGCGTAAGGCCTTCTTGATCTTGTGCATGGTGATCTGTGGAGCAATCATCCGACTACTCCGGGTGGAAAGAGGTATTTTTGCTTTTGGTGGATGACTTAAGCGATTCATGTGGATATATCTTCGGCGCAAAGAAGGGAAGCCTCGATGGCCATCAAGCGCCATGTCTTGCGGTTGAAGTAGAGTCGGAAGAAAACTAAAAACCCGAGGACGATCGAGGAGGTGAATTCACATCTACGAATTTGCGGCGACAGTCGACCAAGGTATGAAGAGACATCTCATCGCACCATATTCACCGCAAAGAAAAGCGGTGTAGTAGAGCGCAGAAATCAAACTATTATTGGAATGGCAAGGAGTATGATGAAAGCAAAAACATGCCGGGGCGCTTCGGGTGAAGCCGTGGTCACAGCCGGTCACGATTGAATCGCCACCCACGCGCAGTTCTTACCGTAAAACGCCGTTTGAAGCTTGGACCGAAGGAAACCAAATGTGCAACACTTGAGAACATTCGTTGTATTGCCCACATCAAGGTGACGGCCGAATTTGAAGAAACTTGACGACGAAGCCTCAAGACGAGATTTATTGGATATGAGCAGGATGTAAAGCATATCGCGTGTATGATCCGGTGGGTGATCGGGTCTATGTGTCACGCGATATAGTATTTGATGAAGAAGCGATTTGGGACCGGAGTGGCAATATGACTCGTGGAGGTGCAGATGAATCTTGTGGGAAGTTTTCACGCTTGAGTATATAAATATACATGGAGGAAGATTACGGAAGACATGATAGTTGATGATATATCAAACACGTAAATACAAAGCTCGGTGCGAGAATCGCACACTCGCACTAATGACCCTGAAGGGTTGCAAACTCCTCGAATGAAGTAGCAATAGAGTTTGTCACCCACGATGGAGCATCCCAAGTGCTTGACGAAGCACCAAGGCGTTACGCACCATAAGAAATATCCCGACACCACAGGCTTATGCAAGACTTGCAAGATTTCAGATTCTAGTGCATGTCTCTTGCTGCAGATGAACCAAGTTGTTTTAATGAAGCGAGAAGGAACCACACCGAGGCAAGCAATGCTAGAAGAAATAAAATCCATTGAATGTAATAACACCGGCACATGACCGAGCTTCCCAAAGGGCACCAAGCAATAGGATTGAAGTGGGTTTTCAAGGTGAAAAGGAACTCAAGTGGAGCTATTGTGAAGCACAAGGCCAAAGTTGGTGGCAAAAGGATACGCCCAAATCAAGGAATTGATTATGAGGAAGTCTTCGCTCCGGTGGCGGATTAGAGACAAGAAGACTATTGATTGCCATTGCAAAGACACAAAGGATGGGAAATACATCATATGGACGTGAAGACGCATTCTTGAACAAAGGATATAAAAGAAGAAGTATATGTAGCACCGCCAGGTTCATTGATGAGAGAAACGCCGAAAAGTTCTAAGGTCGAACAAAGCGTTATATGGATCAAGCAAGCTCCGAGAGCTTGAACTCAAAATTGGACCACACATTGATGACAATTGGGTTCGTGAGAAGTGAATCGAACACGCTGTGTATACACGCCGTAATGATCGAATCGTCACGATTGGAGTCTACGAGACGATCTAATCATCACAGAGCAAAAGTACAAGAGATCAACAAGTTTAAAGGGAGATGAAGAGAATTTTAGCATGAGCGATCTAGGATTGCTCGGCCACTACCTTGGAATCAAGTAGAACAATCCGAGGATGGGGTCACCTTGTGCCAATCTGATATGCACTAAAGATCTTGGAAAAGTGTGGATGCAAGATCGTAATCCTTGCCAAGTGCCCATGGAAGCCAGTGAAACTTCGGCAAGAATAGCGACTCTCCACCCACGATCAAACAAACTATAGAAGTATTGTTGGAAGCTTACGCTATCTGGTAAACACGAGACCAGATATTGCATACTGTTGGATATGTGAGCCGCTTCATGGAAAATCCAAGCAATGAGCACCTAACAAAGATCAAACATATACTCGGTATATAGCCTAAGTGCTCATGTTGGATGCAGAGTTTAAGAGAAGAAAAGATGACGCAAGGCTAGAAGGATACAACGACAAAGACATGGGAGGAGATGTGGATGATCGAAGAAGCACAATCGGCGATTGCTCAAACTCGGGAGAGTTTGATAAGTTGGCAATCTGTCAAACGAAGGTAGTGGCGCTATCAACCTGTGAAGCGAATACATGGCAAGAACTACGGCAGACTTGTCGGGGCATATGGCTTGGGCGATCATTGGGAGAAATGCTTGCGTAAGAACCCGAAGCCCAAGATTCACATTGACAACAAGTCGACAATTTCTCTCAAAGAAAAATCCAATTAAGATGATAGAAGCAAACATATAGATGTTCGCTTTCACTTTATTAGAGAACGAGTGGAGGCCGGAGAAATCAGATAGAGCATGTGAAGTCGAAAATCAACTAGCGATATCTTAACTAAACCGCCGGGACGACAGAGGTTCCGTGAAATGAGGAACAAACTTGGGCTAGAGGAGATAAGAAAGGCACAACAAGATTAGGGAGGTGAAATGTTGTCTAATCTTGTTGGTTTGTTAGATAAAGTTAATTACTCTTTTTATTCCGTAGTAGTCGGTTTTGGTAAGTCCGAATCAAGAGAAGTCATAAGTATTCGGAGATAGTATTGTTGTCGGATAAGAAATAGTAATGTACGATATTCAGTTCAGAGTTGTATTCGAACTTGCTTTCCGATTCGAGTCCGTTTTTGTTTGGAGTCTGTAAACATACGCTTATATAAAGAGGAGAAGAAAATGTAAAAGCTGCGAGGTTGGGCGGCACCAAATTCCTCTCTTGCTTCTGTCGAATACCCTGAGTTTTGTTTTCGTGATCATCATTGTGTTCGTGTGAGGTTGGCCGGCTGAATTCCAACAAGTACAAAGCCCAGGTCTCATGAGCATTATATAGCTATACAGAATTGAGAAGAGAGTCAACTTTTGCCCTCTTCAGTTCGTTTGGCGCCATTGGAGTAATATCGTGCTTCCAAAATAAACAAAAAGCTATATCTGCAGCAGTCACCCGCGCATATCTTCACAAGAATATGTTCTACGCGATGATGTAGCGTCGTCCATGGAGATAGTACTCTCGATGACTTCGTTGGTTGTCATTGGATCGGTTCTAGGAAAAATATCTTGTGCAATCACCCCTCCCGGTGAAACCACCGTGCAACTGAACTAAAAAAGTTTCAAAAATTCTGAAAAAATCATGGATGTACATCTCATCTTACCCCAGCAGCATATAAAATTTCATGATCAAATTCATCTTATACTAGCAGCTACAAAAAGACAAATTTTCATGAGCTCATCACTATTCATTTTTCATTTTGCTGCTTGCTTTTTTGTAACCGCTAGTATAGGATGAATTTGATCATGAAATTTTATATGTAGGTGGGGTAAGTTGAGATGTACATCCATGATTTTTTTCAGAATTTTTTGAAACTTTTTTTAGTTCAGTTGCACGGTGGTTTCACGGAGGGGGGTTGCACCGGATATGTTGCCTCGGTTCTATATCTGCTCCGCGTCCGTATCTATACATGGAGATATCTATTGCTTAGCAAGGGGTTGTCTATTCATCGAGAATTAATTGCTAAATTCCAGTCACTTATCTCGACCTTGGATGAAAACCTAACCATTCTTAACACTCCTCCCACTTTCTATATAAACCCATCTCATCCTAAGACAAATATTCAAACGAAGAATTATTGTAAATTAGGTAAAACAATATATTTAAGTTTAGTAAACCCCTACAAAATACAAGTGATATGCACATGTCTCGACTTAAGATGCGTGCATATGGCCGGAGTTAGTCATGATCTTCCCTCGTAAGAGAAATACGTAGGGTGGCGAGTCATAACTTTAACGAAGAGGAGGCTAAACATGATCCAAGAATACGACATCCTCTTTGTCGCTAAACCACTTCCTAATTGGTTATCAACTATGTCAAAACACGACTCATCTGTTCACGAAGAATGGCTCGGACAATTCAACTAGCATTGAAAGAGCAACAAAAGAAGAAATCAGACAACGATGAATGATTGAATTTAAACTTCAAGTTTGCGGAAAAGTGTCAGATACAAAATCAAAGTCTATCTTTAAAGTACAATTCTGGTGGTGCGGCACCAATCACTCTGCTAGGAAAGTAATCGTACCTCTCCTATTTCCGCGAGAATTGCTGCGTTCTGGTTGATTTGAGCCGAGCCGGCCACGTGGCTCGGCTAAAAAAAATCGTGTTTAGGTCCCTGTAAAAACCTGTAATTACGTATAGGTCCTTTTTGCGATTTTTTACGAAGAAGACCTTCTGTTTCAGGAAAATCGTGGATCTTTCGTGAGAGGACCCTAAATAGATATCGAAAAAATAATTTGTGACGTTTGGATCATTCCGGCTGCTTTTCACGAAAAAGACCTTTCGATTTAGCGCAATCGCGGATGCACTTGTATCCTTTCAACTGTTTCTCGCGTTTCCTCCACGATTTAAAAAAAACTTCACTGGAAAAAATGAAATTGTTTCCGCGAAAAAATAACGCACGCCCGACCGGCTCAGCTCGTTTTTTCCTTTTTACGTGTAGGTCCTTCAAAAAATGTGTAATTGCATGTAGGTCCTTTACGCGTTTTTTTAAGAAGAGGACCTTCTGATTTAAAAAAAACAAGAATCTTTCGTGAAAATACTCTAAATAAATACAAAAAAACGTAGTGGCGTTTGGACCATTCCGGCTATTTTTTACGAAAAGGACCTTTCGATTTAGCGCAATCACGAATGTGTTTGTATTCTTTCAACCGTTTCGCGTGTTTCCTCGATGATTTTAAAAAAAACACCGACGAAAAAAAAACGATATTGTTTCCACGAAAAAGACAACGCACGCGGCGTATTACGTCGCGCAAAATATCCTGGTAATCTATAAGGCAAGCTGTCAGGGACTGAGAAATCTCTGACAAAGTCAACGCACGGTCAGCAGGGTCCCCAGCTCAGGACCATGCAGCAAGGGGCCTCGATCAAGACCTAAGCGACGCTGATTCCCGCACGACCTCGAGCTTGGGCGTGGGGGTCTGTCCCCTCAACGACCTCGACCTTGGCTCGTATGCGTAAGCGTTTACTCAGCGTTACCAAGACCAAAGATCCCGGAGTTAAGGCGGATGTGGGCGACAGATCCGGGACGGTTGCAGCACGTCTTCATTGCACGTTATGCACTATCCCGGGAATCCCTCTTGGCCGTTTCTTGTAACGGTTGGGAGGGGTATAAAATCCCCTGAAGCAAAACGGCAGGGAGAGAACAGACGACAGCAGCGCACTAGCAATAGACCAGTAGACACAACCAGAACGCTCAAGCCCGAGCTGTAATCCACTCTCTGTACTCACGACTAGTGAATTCCTCCGCCTCAGGAGAAGACTGGAGTAGGGCTATTACCCTTGTGGGGGCTCGAACCAGTATAACTCGCTGTCTCTTGCTCGTTGACGCCTTGCCCCGACCTACGTCTAATCCATCATCGAGCGCAACTCTTGCTGGGTCCCCCATTCATCCTAACCCCATTTTCACATTTGCGGTCAGACGATCCCGATCGTCGACACAAGTCATGATGCAACAATCATATGTTTCCTTCCTCTCTGTTAATTCAGATACCATATACGGTAAAAATAGCTCAACCTGGGGTCCTTAGAGCATGTACAATGGTATAGACAACTGCTGTCTATAACAAGATAACATGTCATTTATAGACAGCGTTAAAGATAACCCATGCAATGGTATAGACAACTCATTTATGAGTAGACAGTTTCTTCCTAGACACAACCTGTCTTGGTTCTCGTGCTAGAGTCGACTCTAGATTAAGAGACGGCTCAACTCTCTAGATGCACCCTCTCTCATCCACATCATTTTTTATCCTACATAACATAACTTAGAGACTACTGATATGGACCATTGTACATGCTCTTATAGGACTGATTCTCCTACTCATTTCGTTCAGAAATATGAGTGTCGACGATTCGGGAACCGGTCCCCTGCCGAACTTACTTGTTGAATGAGAGATCAACCTAGGGCCCCTTTTTCGCGGAGGAAATAGCGTCCGAGGGCCTGCCAAGCTAAGGCCGAGATGGCCGGGACAACACAACAAACAAGGGTTTCTTTTTTAGCCTGGTTCGGGCCTCTCACGGGGGAGATAACAACCCTACGTCCAGCAGCTGCACTAGCTTCCAAGGATGAATTATAAGGTGCTTGCTCGGGGGCACTGGGAGGTTCCGAGGAAGACACTCCTAGCCACTAGCAATAACTGCTATTTGAGAGAACAAGAAAGAGCCGAACCCCGATCATTACATGCGACGGGGTATTTATATACGATTCTGATGTTGCAAAGATTTATTTGAATGACGCGCCACTCATCGCTCGGACGTGGGTGAACTGTTTCCTTGCTTTTCGCCATACCGCTACGTGGGCGTAGTGGGCTTAGATCGTGGTCGTACGGTCTTTCAAGCCGCCGAGTGATTAATGCCACGTCGCCTTTGAGGACCGCGCTCGGCTTTTTGGCTAAGCCCGAGGTCTCTCCTTCGGACCTGGTCGTTGGTTGCGTACCCCGAGCAAGCATGCTCGGGGGCGAGCTTGACTAGGGACGGGGTAGGTCCGAGGGTCGGCCTACCCGAGGATCTTCCTTGAGGACACCTTCCAAGGGTAAGCGCGGTCGGCAGTTGTCTAGCCGCCAAGATACGATGGTCGCTATAGGTGAAAGCATCTAGGCCCCTATGTGTTTAAGGTTTTGGTAATTAATGTCAATCAAGGAATAAAAGACTAATGTTGTTTGCATGAGTAAGTTGAAAACAGGAAAATCTATTCTTCGAGGGATGTCGGAATGTCACAAGTATAAAAGGGAAGAGTATGCACCAAAGAAGCAAAAGAAATGAAGGTATAAAATTTTAAGGACATTTTCCTAGTCATTTTACCGATCTTGGTGTAGAAGAAAAAATCGGGTTGATAGAATAGTCGCCGTACTATTAAGAGGGACTTGACGAGAGTCTTGAACTTTAAAAGTGCATACGATATGGCTCAAAGTCTAAATGGTTCATTCATGCATTCAAATCGGCGTTAAGTCTAAAATTTTCAGTGTTGGCCGGCACTACCGCAGGGGCAGAGCGGTAGTAACGCATTTGCGGTACTACCGGCCGTATATTGGCGGTAGCAATATAACAGAGAGGTTGGCTTTTGTTTTTCTCTTCGGTCGGCACTACCGCAGGAGTAGAGCGGTAGTACCGCATTTGCGGTACTACCGGTCTTTCAATGGCGGTAGCTTTATAACAAAAGCGATTTTTTTGAAGCTGGCAAGGTGCGGTACTACCGCACCCACATAGCGGTAGTAACGGCCATATAAAATTGCACTGTAACGGCTACGTGTCAGTGCATTAAATGCGCCAAATAGTCGTTGGACTTTTGGGGCGGTACTACCGGCCCCTAGAGGGCGGTAGTATCGGCCATGCGATTTTTCAGGATTAAAAATTAAATAGCGGCTAGTTTGGGGGTTGGGGGTTATAATTTTATAAATACCCCATCACCTGTGCTATGGGCTGGTTGGTGACTCTATTGAATACTTCTTGAGCCCTAGCATCTCTCTCCACTCACTAGAGCATTAAATTGTTGATTCTTGAGTTCTTGGAGAGGAAATTGAGTGCATTACATTATGTCAGCGTACTCTACGCTGGGGTGCCCTCTCCGACGCATAAAGCCATTCCACGTGGCGCCGGCCCACGTGGCGTCTGGCAAGCAGGTGGGCGAGGACTCCCTGCTCGCTCCGCCGCAAGGCAAAAAGGTGATGCGGGGTGGCTTTACCTCGAAGTCTCCTTCCCCTATCGTACCGTGCCAGGCGGCAGGGCTGCCGTGTCAGACCTGTCAACTGCAAGGATTTCTGCTACAAGCCCATTCCTTTGACGGCCCTCACCTACCCGTCACAAAGGGGTCACATATCGGGCGGACCGGGCGAAGCCATGCGTCGGCATTTAATGAGGCTGGAGGAACGGGACAGCACGGGAAGGAGTAATAAATGTATGAAGATCAGCATGATGACCCCCCCTTTTACCTACCCCCGTTATCCTGGCCTATATAAGGGCCTTCGGGTGCATGGGGAGGGGGGACGGACAACCAAGAGTTCCAGCAATAGAGCCTAAGGAAGAACTTGTAACTCCCAAGCTCTGTACTTGCTTCAAACACTCTATAAGAAATCTAGCAGGAAGTAAGGCTATTACCCCAGGCTGGGGGGTCTGAACCTGGGTAAAACTTGCGTGTCATCTTAGTTCATAAACTCCGGAGTTCTTCGTGTGGGAGTCCTTAGGGTTTTCATCCATTAGGGTTTGCCAGCCGCGAAGACGCCCTCCTACCGAACCAAACCCGGTCTGTAGACTCGGGCCTGTCCGGTGGAATACGCCGACACATTAGTTGAGCCATATTGAAGCACTCTAGAGTCTCAAACTTGCGTCAAGTTTATTACTCTTGGAGGTTGCCACCTCCTAGACGGCTTGGAGGCGTGAAGTACCGGTGATCTTCATAAAGAAGCTTGTGTGAAGGCTCGGACGGTTGTGAAGGCAAGGAGCTCGCCTACCTGGAGCGGGGAAGAGCTACCACGAGTGATCGAGAAAGGCTCAAGCGAGTGGAGCCGGCTTGAAGAGATTCAAGCCACCTCAACGTGGAGTAGGGGAGACCGGCAAGTCTCCGAGACCACGGGATAAAATCCACGTGTTCATCGTTTATGGTTTGCGTTGTTTTCACTCTTACATTAATTCTAGCAAATTGATCATCTTTGTGCAATACTTGTTTAGCTATTGATATACTTGAGTAGAGACAATTTTTGGTGATCACTAGAATTGTTAGGTATTAAAAGTGCCAAAATTGTCATTCGGGCTTAGTAATCATTAAATTTGATTTTAGTGATAGAAAATTTAAAAACCTCCTATTCACCCCCCTCTAGTCAGTATCCTTGATCCTTCAATAGGGAATACCCAATCCCCGACAATAAGACTTGCATGTAGATTTAATAAAGCTTTTCCTGCTATACCTGTATTTTTTCTCTCAACGACATGTATTTATTCATTACCACCACACACAAACTATTATCTTTCATCTTCCAAAACAATTAAGTAGGAGTATCTAAATCATTTTCACTTATACATTTTTTAATTTCACTTCAGCCTTAATCCTTATGTAAAGTCAAAATATACCTTATATGTCTTAATTTCACTTCAACCTTAATCATTATGTAAAGTCAAAATATACCTTATATTTCTGTCTGAACAAAGACAGTATCTCTCCAAACCAAACACATGAATATGTCCCACCTGGTAGTAAAGCCCCTTTATTATTCCACAGAAGCAACATTCGCATCAATCTTGACACATGAAATAGGAATCAGACATGCACTATTAGGTAGTATTGTATATTTTCTATGACCATATAATTGATTGATGCAAAGAAACAATTCACTTGTTGCCCAAGTCGTCTAGCCCGTGATCTAGTAATTGGGCCTTGAAATTCTTGTTGCACTGGCTCTTTAATTTGCTCAAAATGATTTGTACGTGCTGCTAAAACAAATATAACTAAACCCGCAAATTTAGGTTTAGTATTGTGCAATTTGAGTTGACTAAGAGATAAGAAATTTTCATGTGACTGAAATTAGCAAAACCACATTAATAATATGGGCATGTCTATTCATGAGATGATTAAATTTCATTTTTTTCATCCAAGAAAATTTCAGTCATTTCTTTTAGGTCTTGGATGAAGATTGAAGACCACTTAGGGCCTATTTATTTTAGCTTTTGATTCTAGATTCTGGCCCTAAAAGCAGAATAAAAAATAAACAGCCCGATTCTAGAATCCGATTCTCACAATCCAGCACACCCATATATACTAGAATCCACAATCCACTTTAGATTCCACTTTTGGAGAATCAGCTTCTCTACAACCACAATCCAGAATCAACTTTTAGAGAATCTAAAGCTAGAAACAAACAGGCCTTAGTGTCGTCACTCCCCTCACTTCCTTTATAAATGCACCCCCTCACCCCAAGGCAAAGACTGAACTAATTAAAGACAAAAGGTAAATTTAAGTTTGGTGAAACACAACAAAATAGAAAGAGAAAAAAATTTCAAACTAGAACAAAATAAATTAAACCTACATGAACCCCTACAGAAACCGAAAGGAATAAAACAAAAAAAAGCTGGCCTTGGTCTTTTTTCAATTCGCAACACAAAACCCGTCTAAAATGCAACACTCAACTATCAAAATCAGGTTACTTGACCCCTGAGCCATTGCAGCCCGGTTATGCCATGACGTGGCCACCACGTGGATCAAAGGTGCCAAGTTAGGCTGATGTGGATGCCATGGTTTTGACAAGTCAGCAAATAATATAATAGGGCCCACCCATCAGCACACTCAGTTTTGGGATTTCGATGATTTTTTCTCACACTCGTATTAGCTCAAAGTTTCATGGGCAGTGGCTACTGGCTAGTGCTTGGGCAGGGTGAGATAAGTAGGAAAGTCCAGAGAGTTAGATCCGGTCCAAAAACTTAACTAAATAACTGAATTGGGGTGTGGGGGGTTGTTGGGGCAGGGATCAAAATTTCAATGAATTTTGGTGAAATCTTGGATTTCGGGCTCCACGAGATACAAATTACCGGCCGGATTAAAATTTTAAAATTGCTACAGTGCCTAAAGACAGAGCTGATGTGTGTATGAATGATGATTCCGTTTACCTGTCCTGGCCCTGAGATTCTGTCGGGGCTCTATATGCATAGCTGCACATAAACTTTAGATGCCGATAAAACTCCGTACTCGTATCAAATGTGATACAGCAACCAGGTCGGCATGGTGCCATGGCTCGTGCACTCATGCGAGCCAGCCAGGCCTACACCCTACTACTGTGGCAAAAATCTTGTAAGAACAAACCAGCAGCTGCAGGTGGCAACAAAAGGTCCTATGAGCCTGAGATTCCTTGCTCCCTTTTGCTCCACGGTTCGAGATCTACAGCGATCTCAGAAGAAGAAGAAGGAAATATCACATGAGCGAGAAAAGGAAACCACCTCTTCAAGTCCTCATCCGTCTTGGTTCCGCGCATTGATGCAACTGTTCGTGGCGTTATGTAGGCAGCGGATCGTGCGGTGCGGCGCATGTAGCAGCGTCAATAGCGAGACGGTCTGAGGCACGCGGGGACCGAACCGAGCTGGAAGCCCGGAACTCGCGTTGCGTGGCTCGCTGGCTGGCTGGCTGGTCGGTGAGATCGATGGGGCGACGCTTTTCGGCGGCGACCTGGCGAAAAAACGGGGCGAAGAAGCAAGAAGGCGCACCGTCAGCCCATGCCGAATGCGTGAGTTGCACGGAAATGTTGGCGAAAAGGTTGGAAAAAAAGCCAACGGAGGGGATGTGTAGGTGCCATTGGGCTGTGGGATTGACAGATCAATTACAAGCCACGCGTCGGGGCGGATCTGGGGCAGGACGTCACCGAAGTCGTCGGTGTGAATACACACACGTAATATTAACATATGACTTGTAATAAGATTATAATATACTTATATACTAAAGGAGCTATGTAGATTGGGTTGGAGGGTATCGGTGTCACTTGACTCTGGGCTATACACTGTAAATTCGTCCTTGGCCATGCGTTTCTTGAGAAATCAGATTATGCACCAAAGGTTAAGAGGTGTTTAGCCAAGATGAAATACACGTGCAGCAGAGCAGATCATATGAATGCCTGAGTGGTAAAAATTATTAAATTTTTGTAAGCTAAACTTTGGCACGCATGTACATCAAAGCAAAACACCTCTCTGAAATATCGATTCGATCTTGGTTTAGGGTCTTGTGTGAGCGTGTGTGGTTTCCCTGTTTGAGATGGGTTTCGATTGCGAGTTTTGACCTCGGGAGTATGTAAATGTTCGGTTTGAGCTTTGAACTGTAACCAATAGTGGAGGTAGGGAAAATTTAGAGCTTATCAACGGCCTCGTGCTGGCCAAACGATCGATGCCACTGACTGACGTTTTGATCTTCTTTTATATCTTCTTGGTGCAAGGAATATGTATAAGGATGTTGTTTGTACATGTGAGTAGCACATGTGACCCTTGCATAGAGCTGTCTCAAGATGCAATCCGGCCAAGAGAATGCTGATAATAGAACTCTCTGACACCGTGATACTTCTCTAATGACAACTCAGAACAAAGGTGCTCTCCGTCCACTTCGCAATGTCCGAACTAATCACCACCATACATTATCCTGAGGGGAAAATAGTACTAGCAGATCACTTGTAGATCGTGCCTCGTCACATCAAAACTAGCAATAATTTGCACATCGCTAAAACACGCATGGCCCATAACTGCAGTAAATCATCCGTAAATGGTATTACCTCGTCATGTGAAAATTAGCAATGATTTGCGGGTACTCCCGGTCACAAATAGTTATCATTTTAAATAGCAATTTTTTACTCGATATTTTCAATTTTCAAATGGTTTTTTCGAAATCAATATTGTGAACCCTGGTTGTCTCCTTGTGCCAATCTTATTGTAGCGCGGAATTGCTAGGGATTTTGGTTTGATGTGGAATGGGGCGCGAGAAATCGGCGTAGAATCCACCGGAGGTTTGGAAAATGCAATTTCCGCAGATGAGGACGTGGCATTTGGATTTTCCACGGTGGGAGCACGCGACAATTGGATTTGCCGCCACCACCTGGTAAATTCCGCCCTCCTGTGTTTGGAATGTGGCCATTCCTTTACAAGAAACTTCACAAGGGCTAATTCTGTATAAAAAGAAAATTTAGGTTGTTAAAACAGTGAACAGTTTCAATCTTGACTAACTGCACAGGACTGGTCCAACCCTTTTTCATCGTTGCCAACCCAAACCACCTTCCTGTGGTCCTTGGCTCCTCGCATCAACCTGCCCCCCTCTCTCTCTCTCTCTCTCTCTCTGTGTCGCAACATGGGGTCTGGTGATTTCTGGTTATCTGGTGCAAAGGCTGCACTGGAAAGCCAAGGCCCCGTCGTCAGTGACCCGGTTCCACCTTTACTTCCCAGGCCCTTTAAAGATTCCTCCTCTCCTATCCACTGATTCACTTTGATCTTGCAAAAACTCCCCATTCAATGTTGGAAAGCGTTGATGCTTCCGTCATCCTCCAACTACGAAATTCCGATTGGACCGTGGTTGCTCATCAATTATTAAAAACGGTATACGTGTTAAGTGAGACTACGTATTTAATCTCTAAAGAACATGAAACCTTGAGAACATGGGCCTCCGATTCATTCTTTAGCGTATGTGTGGAGAGTACACGTATATATACATGTAGTGCGCGAGTATATTAAAGGTGAATTATATGCTCTCCCCGCTTGTACCTAATTAAAAAACTCCCCGTTCAATTCTATGGAATATTACTTTTCCAACGAGGACCACGACTGTCGCTGCCCTACTGTTTGTGGACTCTCTCTCTCTCATCTCATCCATCCACAACTACATGCCACCTTTGCACTATTGAGTATTGAACCACTTTGGTGGCCTAAATTCCTAATTCAGTTGAGCTAGCCTTTGCAGAGTTTGCATGGTGTGTTGGTTCTTGTTCCTGAGCAGGTTGAGCTGCATACAGGTTCAGCTACTTGTTTCACGAGGTATTGTCTTCAGATTTGTTATCTATTTTGTGTGTAAGTTTTGGTGGTGTTTTGTTCTGCATCTCTGGTGTTCTTGCAATTTGCATAAGGTTCTCCCCCCTGATATTTCTACTAGAAACAGTAACACAAATGTGGAGAGAATAACACATTTTACTTTCAGATTGGTATGTGGTATGTAGGCTCACTTGAGTGTGTCTATGTTCGCACTGAAAAATCTCAACTTTTTTTGCAACAAAAACCATGACACCTAAGACTAGAATCCAGTTCTTTCTCTTTTAATCTTTTAATCTCCATTTGCATGATCTTTCCCTTGCAGTTCACAAATGCCTGCACCCTACTATTCCAATCCAACAACATACAATACAGAAATCATTTTATTCTCCTTTGATTTTGTCAGCTCACATGGTCTTGCTTATGCACATTCCCTTCTTCTAAGTTCTACCTTGCCGCAGTTCTTGGCATTGCCTCCCATGTGATGTGGTTAAGCTGAGCTCACTCCGGCGTCAACCAGTAGATTTCCCAAGATCCTGCCATGGAGCAGTCCTGCTACTTCCCGCTGCGGTGGGAGAGCACCGGCGACCAGTGGTGGTACGCCTCGCCGATCGACTGGGCGGCGGCCGACGGTCACTTCGACATCGTCCGGCAGCTGCTGCACCTCGACCCCAACCTTCTCATCAAGCTCACCTCCCTCCGCCGGATCCGCCGGCTCGAGACTCTCTGGGACGACGACGCGCGCTTCGTCGACGCCTCGCGGCACCGGGCGTCGGTCGCCCGGAGCCTGCTGCTGGAGTGCGAGTGCAAGAACGGCGCCGAAAACACGCTGCTCCGGGCCGGGTACGGCGGGTGGCTGCTGTACACGGCGGCGTCGGCGGGGGACATGGGGTTCGTACAGGAGCTGCTGGACAGGGACCCCCTGCTCGTCTTCGGCGAGGGTGAGTACGGGGTGACGGACATGTTCTACGCAGCGGCGAGGGGCTTGAACGTCGAGGTGTTCAGACTGCTGCTGGATCACGCCATGTCCCCAAGGTGTTCGACGAATTGCAGGGACGGGGAAGATGCGAACGGGAGTGGCGGCGGTCGCACCTCGGTGCTCCGGTTGGAGATGATGAGCAGGGCTGTCCACGCCGCCGCGAGAGGCGGGAGCGTGGAGATGCTGAGGGAGCTTGTCGAGGGGCTCTCAGACGTCTCGGCGTATCTCGATGTCCATGGATCGACCGTGCTGCATGCTGCTGCTGGGAGAGGGCAGCTGGAGGTGAGGCATCTGTTTCTTGCCCATTGCTTACATCTCCTCTCTTCTGTAAATGATTTTGGGTTAGTTGTTCTTGGCGCAAATATGGATGGCAAGGCAGATCCTTGATTTGCTGCTGGTTCTTCATCTTGTATGCTCGCCTTTTATTTTTGTTCGATGTGGATCTGCATATATAGTCGTTTCATGTCGAGATAACCGATTTGCTTCAGAACAAGTTCTTTTCATATAGTCGCCCTTTCCTATGGATAGTGGAAAGGCTCTTGTTCGGATAAAACTGTTGAGTGCATTCAGGGAGATCATTGAGTTATTTTGGACAATTAACTTCAACCAACATTGTGATTTAATATAGTAATGTTATCACATTCAGATGGTAAAGGATCATTTTTGTTACAATTAACATGCTCAACCCTCAACAGTGTATACACTTACTGGCTTGGCCTTTTGATTTCCGTTCTTAGTGGGATATTGAATATGGAGTTCATCTCGTACAATTCATGATAGTTAGAAGATGATGCACAATACTGAAACATTAAAGCTCCATTCATGAGATCCCTTTCCAATAATTTGAGGCAAAAAAGGATGTACTTCCTGCTGTTTCAGTTTAGGTAGAAAAAAATCACCTGACACTTTTTAGATATATGACTTCCTTTCTGTTTCTTGATGTTGCAATTCAGCCAACTTTCTTTCTGTTTCTTGATGTTGCTATGCAGCCAATCGTTCTTGCCACATATCATTGAAATGTTACCTGCGCAAAGGTCCAGTTATCTGCGAGGTAGAAGAATAGAAGTTTTCTTTTCCCCGCATTATACCTCATATTGTTAACATACCTGATGCAGGTTGTCAGGTACCTTACGGCCTCTTTTGACATAATCAATTCAACTGATAATCAAGGGAACACTGCATTGCATGTAGCGGCCTATCGAGGGCATCTGCCTGTTGTAGAGGCATTGGTGGCTGCATCTCCACCAATCTTGTCAGCTGTCAACAATGCTGGTGATACTTTTCTTCATTCAGCAATTGCAGGATTTAGAACCCCAGGCTTCCGACGGCTTGACCGCCAAATGGAGCTTATGAGACACCTCATACGCAAAAGAACGTCAGATATTCAAAAGATCATCAACTTAAGAAACGATGCAGGCCTTACTGTCCTTCACATGGCTGTGGTTGGCTGCGTGCATCCGGACCTCGTTGAACTCTTGATGACCACCCCGTCAATCGACCTCAATGTTGAGGATGCTAATGGCATGACCCTGCTGGCACTGCTAAAAGAGCATCTGCGCTCAACCACATCTGACAGGCTCGTCAGGCAAATAGAATCTGCTGGAGGGGTCTTGAGTTCAAGCGTTCTAAGAAGTCAGTCAGCCATCGTTTCGCAGATAAAGATGCAAGGAGGTATTGCGAGCAGTCCTGGTACTATTTTCAAGATATCAGATGCAGAGATATTTTTGTACTCGGGGATTGGAACGGCAGAGTCTCGAAGGCCTAGTTCATGCTCTAGTACTGGCAAGTGTGACCGTACACATGCAGATGCGAATGGTGCAAGTGGGGAAAACCTTGGGTCATCAGAGAAGAGGTTGAGTTCTGCCAGCCGGGCAAAGGACCGACTCAAGACGATGCTGAGATGGCCTCGCCACAAGGAGAAGATGTCCAAGACGCCAAAGAAATCGGAGGACAGCAGCCCGCTGGATTCAATCAAGAAACTAAGCGAGCACGTCGTCGAGACCCCTGCCCCTCTGAGGCAGACGTGCACCAAGACGACGGCGCTGAACAATAAGCGGACCCTCGCAGTCAAGAGTTCCTCCACTCCTAGCTTGGCTACCAAAAAGAAGCTCAACACGAAGCTCATACATGGCATCATGGAGACCATGCCGCATTTGGCACCATCATCCACCCGGTCCCCATCCAGCACCTACCCGAGGTCCTCGATGTCCTCCACGCCGCCATCCGCCAAGCTGAAGGATATCTGCTTGGAAGACGAGAACTCGGTGACAACCCCGACATCTGCTGGTAAGCTGAAGGACATCGTCGTGGATAACGGCACCGCGGAGGACCCATCATGCTCGAATTCGTGGGTGAACGACGACGGCGTGACGAAGAGGTCGACCCGGAGGCATGGCTGCGGGAACGGGAGGCTGATCAACATCTGCTTCGGCGCGCAGGGCCTCACCGTGGAGGACTCGGTGAGTGGGCAGCCGACGAGTGAGATGTTCAGGCAGCCGTGCCTCAGTGTGTCTTGACGGAAGGTCTCTCTAACCTGCATTCGGTTTGCAGTTCAACGATATCTACCTCTGCCATGCCTGTTGAACTCCCCGGTTTGCTGTTCCGTCTACAAATAGCCGGGCGTGGTTGATGTAATCCTAGCGAGGCGTCCTCGGTTTCTGGTTGTGCTTTCTTTTCACAACTAGTAGCCATACATACGTATTTGTGTTTGTGCTAACTGGGATCCTTGACGAATACAGATTTCATACAGATTTTCGTCAGTATTACCATGATAATCCAAATGAAATCGTTCTATGGTGAATTGGTCAATACATTCATAGCAGTGATGTTTAAATGCTCTCTAACGAGATAAAACCAGAGTCCAGGAGCCAGCACAGAGAGGGGGAAGGCGCAACAAGCGAAAGCGATTCCGGACTTATACAACATCCATTCCACTGAAGAAACACACTGCGCTCAAAGATGTACAAAATACAATTTCTTTTCCCTGTAAGAAGAATAGCAGCAGGAGCTGTTCCTTTCGCCCATGCCCAGCAAACAACTAAGCACTTCCTTGGCTAAATCAAAATTCGAATTTACAGCAGGAAGCAATTAAACAATCCAAACCTAGAAGAAGAAAAAAATGAAGAGAAAAGCTATAAGCTGCCCAGCAACATATAGCAGCTGGGAGCTTAGAACTTGGATCACACGGTGCAAATGGAGGCGTGCAATGTGCCAAGAACCGTTTGGTCCTCATGTACAGGTCGTTGTATTTCCAAGATAAATACACCCGACAGCAGCCTGCAGCGGCATCTTGACAATGCGAGGAGAACTTTATTCGACGTGGACTCCTCAACTCCATCCTCCAAGCACACATATTTTCATTTGCAGCTGTAGCTGTTCATGATCACCTCGACCTCCATCCTCTTCTCCCTTCTCCAAGGGCATGCATGACCTTCTCGTTTTTGGCTGTTCAAGGTGACCTCCATGGCTCCATCCTGCAAGCAGATAATTTAACACCTCCAGCATCATCAAAATTGAGGGCTTTCTTTGCACCAGCTTGGAAACAAGAGGAAGGTCTGTCATATGCATGGCAATCCAGCAATTGCCCCCACACGCTTTGGCTGAAACAGGCGACCTACTTCTATACAATAAGTAGGTTGGCTTCCTCTTGACTTGAGAGCAACCAACGTACATTAGTTGATCTCTCCTTCCTCTGCGTCTTTAACGCTTGGAACGCTGCTTGGCTCTTCTTCCTCTTCTTCGTCATCGGCTTTCATAAATAGTCCGAGTCGTTCCAACGGGTTGCCAGAACCAGGAAGAAAACTGGGCATGCCATCCTGGGAGTGCTCGGGGCTTGTCTCATCAACAGAGCTGACAATATGTTCTGCTGTGGCTGTCCCGAGCATTTCCAGGTCCTTGGGATGGAGGTTGCCATTGATTTCTACAGTTCTCTCCATCTGCATTGGGTTTGAACAAACTTTTAGCAAGAAGGCAAAAGGAAAGTGTTGCACTGCTGGTAAATGCAGTTTTTCACTTGCCTCCTGCAGGGCTTGACGAGCCTTCTCCCTCTCAAGGTCACGTTTACGCTTAGCTTCAGCTTCAGCTTCAGCTCTGCGAGCTTCCATAGCTGCATTACCTTCAGCCAACAGCCGTGCTTTCTCTGTATCCATAGATAAGACATTTCTTAGAAAAGCAAGAAATAGCAGTTAGCAGCAAATGAAACAGGTGTGTATGCTTTTTACCTTCCTTCTGGAGCTTTTCCAGCTCCTCCTGTTTATCACCACCCTGAGATCATCGGATCATTATGTCAGCAAGAGGCACAACAAGTAGTACAAAAATTGCTAGATGAACAAGCTCCCAAACCTGGCTGAGAATCCCACGAGCTTTGACAATCACGTCAGCATAACGACTCCTCAAAAGGGCTGCTCGTAAGAGCTTATCTGGGGAAACTTGCCTATCGGGCTTTGAATTCTCCCCTAAATTTTCCATAGGGAAAGGATCAGATGATCCGACCACGTTAACGCACTGAGACCCCTTAGTGGCCTCATATGTACCTGCTTACAGATTCATGCATACCTTCTGGTGCAGGTTTGGATTCACTGTCCTGCTCATGGAGATCCACATCATCAGCAGGGCCTGTGGTTTAACAAATTGTAAGTCCAAAACGTAAAAGTGGCTTGAACACAGCTCCTAACTACCATTTGCAGTTAAAAACACTGTATAATAAACAGGGCATGGAGAGCAAGCTTACGGTTAGCATCAACTGTGCTAATAACATCACTCTTTTCTTGCTCCACAGGTTGTTCGGATCTCTTATTTCCCTAAAATTATAAAGAAAATCAATTATCACAGTGCAATAGAATAGCATAAAAGAGTATGGTCAGCTTCAGTCATCAAATTGGAAATAGTACAACAATTTATTGCCATAAGAAAATGACAACAGAATATGGTGATCATAGTTGAACAAAAATCCCCAAGTACAACAACATCATCAGATCACAGATGGCAGAATCGGATGTTATTGGTTAGATCTAACTAGGTGAAAATCAACCGATAGAGAGCTAATCATTGACAGTGACATCCATTAGTACTATCAGAAATAGTGGAGAAAAAGCAGGAGAAAGTCACAGTTGCAAACACAAGCACCAGTGACTAGCGACTACATATAAGAAAGTCTTAAGCAAGCATATTGAGAATCTTAAGCTCATCTGGTGCCCGTGCACGTCATTCTATTCCCTAGGAAGCAGGTCAGCAAGTAGGACTTTAGGTAAATAGCAGAACAAAATGGGATGCTTGTGAGAGGGATGAAGAGAGAATGCAAGGGTTGGATATTTGTAAGTCCCATAGCACTTCATTGGTCACAAGTAGACCACAGAACCTTCACGACACTAGATAGTCCTTAGTATATTAACTGATTTAATTGAAGGATCATGACCCAGTAACAAATTGCCAAAGTACCTTCGCAAGCTTTGCTGGGCTACCAACTTTCTCTGATTCGCTTTCAGTGTCACTGCCTGAATCAGAATCTGCATTACCAATAGAGCAAGTACGATTGAGGACACCTTAAAAACCATGATACATAGATAAAATACAGTAGGTATAAACGACTGGGACAGGCAATGTCTCAGCAGGAATCGTTTATAGAGCCTCTACATTTCCAGACAATTCCGTATGATTCTCACAAAAAGAAATACAGTATGCATAGTGTGTAGGGTTACTTTTAGTAACATATCAGTTCATTGAAAGTAAGGACTTAGTACAAGGTAGTTGTAGGATGGTATCTTGTGTACAAATCATTTTAGTCATGAATCTTAACCACCCAATTCAAATATCTATGGATACCGATAATTTAGCCTTCCGAAAGACAGCAATAAAAGATAGACAATAACATGCACGAATTTGCGATCCTGTGTTAGTCGCATATGATATTCTGATATTCAAGCACCTACAGTGAAAAAACGTGTGCTTCTCTACTTCTGGTTCACTGCCTTATGTGAGACTCATTAACCAAAGTTGAACTAAAAGTTTAGTCAAAGATAAGACATACAGAGATATATGAACAATTAGATGTAGGAACAAACTTCACAAAAAAAGTACCATGAGAAGGGAAATATAGAAGTGTTCAAAGCAATCAGAAATTCAGAACAGAGTTCCAAAGGGAAACAGCATTTTTTTTTTACAAGGATGTATATAACGGTAAGGAAGAAATGGCGTCAAGCATCTGGCGTTCTATGTGACAAAAGGGTACCACAGAAGCTAAAAGGCAAGTTCTATAGGATGGCTATTAGACTTGCGATGTTGGCCTACTAAAAGACGTCATGTTCAGCAATTAAGTGTCGCAGAGATGCGTATGCTGCGTTGGATTTGTGATCATACAAGATTGGACCGAGTTCGAAACGACGAGATACGTGATCGGCTAGGGGTAGCTCCAATTGAAGAAAAGCTTGTACAACACCGTTGAGATGGTTTGGACATGTACAACGGAGACCTCCGGAGGCACCAGTGCATAGCGGTATCATAAGACGCGATAATAATGGGAAGAGAGGTAGGGACCGGCCAAACTTGACTTGGGAGGAGGCAATCAAAAGGGATTTAAAAGGGTGGAATTTATCGAAAGAGTTGGCTTTGGATAGAAGTGCGTGGAAAGCAGCTATCCACGTGCCTGAACCTTGATTAGGCTTTATGCCACGTTTGGTATAGTTTTAGGCTTTGTTCTATTTCCTCATCTCTCTCTTCCTCCCTTTGTTAGCGGATTGTTTTGGGTTTCAACTCTAGCCTACTCCAACTTGCTTGGGACTAAAAGGCTTTGTTGTTGTTGTTGTATATAACAGTAAAAACAAATGTAGATAAGCACACAGAGGCACAGACCGCTGGAAGAAGATCCAGAGTCACTGCTGGAACTACTTGGGCTACCACACTTGCTAGTTCTGATCTGAGCATCTTTCTCTATCAATATAGGGGAGGCATTGCCACAAATATCCACATCCTCCTCAACAGGTTCACCACCTGCATGCAGAAAAAATAAATATTTACCTACTGCAGAAATGGCATCAAATTTAAATCTATTGAAAACTTCACCAAAGGGCTAGAAGGGAAAAAAACCTTTGCAAGGATTTGTGGACGAGTGACTAAGGCCAGATACATTCACAGCCCCATTCTCAGAAGGCTCAGATTTTGCCTGCTGGCTCTGCTCTCTCTCTTGCAAATACTTGTCCACATGCTTCTTGAGCTCAAATAGTACATCATCACTGACTGCATGGATATCAATCTCTATCTCTCCATCACCAAGCTGATCTGTATTGTTATCAATGCACTGCTGCAACAAATCAATGATGTGAGCAGGTAATTCGGGATCCTCGGACAAAGAAGCCAAGCAATTCCCAAAGGCTTCTTTCTCCTCAAATGTCATCTTCGGCTTTACAGACTCCGTTAGCCTCACACACTCCATTGACACATCACTGCAGTCCACGGGAGGAGTCTTTCTCCGCTTTGAGTCAGCCCTGTCGACCTCAACATGCGGCTCAGTGGTGGTGGAAGCCAACTTCTTTTCAATTGTCTTCCATTTAGACTCAAACATCTTGTTCAGTTGAATGGCCATGTCATGCACTGCATGCCCACGAGGATTATAGGTCATCGCATTTGTAAAGGTCAGCCTAACATCAGCTGCAAAATCCGATGGACTTGTGTAGGAACCGGACTCAAGCTTCTTCTTGATGGTCCCAAGGTCCATTGGATTCTTGATAATATCAAAATAATCTGGAATTTGCAGCTTCACCACATCAACTGGGGCATTAAAAATATGACTATATTTCTGAGTCATCAGCTTCTTCAGAATAACTTCACACTGCTTAAGAACTGTAGCCTCAGACAACACTGTGGACATTTCAGGCCGGGGTTTTGTAGGCAAGAAGCGCCCCTTGGCACCACGGATGGCATGGCTCCCACGTTGCCCCTTCTTTCCTCGGGGAGCAGCCGAGGATGAGAACGCAGGTGCTCTATTGACAGGGACAGTGGACAAAAATTCTGGTTTCTTAAGGAGATCTCGAACCAAATCAAGCTCTACCCGAAATCTCTTCCGAAGATACCGCCTCTCAGACGACGACATCTTGGATGGGACAAAGATCTCCCGCTTCACATCGAAGCCATCGCTGTTCAAGCTTATGCACTTGCGCTTCGGTGCCGACGAGTCCTCAGAGTCAACACGAACAGGGCTGCCTGCTGCACCTTCTGACTCGTCGATAGTCTCTGCATACCCCCGGGGTGCAGCAACGCCCCGGAAGGCCATTTCATCGTAGCTCCGCTTAATCTGCCTCTGCGGCCCACACTCCATGAGAACCGTCGGTGTCATGTGCCCAGGCGCCAGCGGGACACGGATCTGCTCGATATTGACAAACATAGCAACCCAGCTTCAGTACAACAAATCGAAACTTTCCGTACAACAAAATGAAAGCGCACAAACCGAAATTTACACGAATTAGAATGCCCCCCCACGGCCCCACCCCACCCCACCCCACCAAAACCCTAATCCTAGACCTAACCTAACCCCAACCCGAACACGCCCACAGGGCACAAATCTGACAGCGTAACGCTCAAATCCTCCAATTCGCGCCCAGAATCAGACGCCTACCGACACAAATTCAAGAAACCCCAAAAAAGTAACCGAAAATTTTGAATCGAAGAGGACGCGAACCAGGACCTGGGAGCTGGATCTGAAGCAGGCGAAACCCTAGGTCGGGATCCGGCGCGAGGCGGCCTCCTCCTCGCGTGAGCAAGCCGGCGTGGTGGATCTGCGCGAGGGCAGGGCGGATCTGGAGAGCGCGAGGTGGCAGCCGGGTCGAGTCTCCTCCCCCTTCTTATCCTCTTTTTTTTTGCCCTTTTCCTTTCCTTTCCCTCGCCTCTCGAGTCGAGTCGTCTCTCCGCGGCGCTGCTTATCCTTTTCCTTCCCGAAGCGACCGAGCCCAAAGCCGTAAGCGCAGATCCGCACACGCGTAGGCGAGATCCGAACCGTAGACGAAGCGATGCGACTGTGACGCGCGGGGAGCCTAGGGCTCTCGCGGTGGGTATTTATAGGCCGGGGATGGGCACGGGAGCGGTGCGGGTCGGATCCTGAACGTCGGTCTATCGAGATCGGACGGTCCAGGGGGAGACCTGTGCGTGGGGCCCGCAGGGGCCGACGTGACGTGGAAGGGGCGCGCTTTGACTTTCTTCGAGAAGGCTTGCGTGCGGACGGGGATCGTTACCCTCTGTGTGGACGCCTGGTGGGGTCGAACCTATGTGGGACCACCGTATCATTGGCGGAGGGTAGGTTTCGCAGGTGTGGGCGTTGCTGGGGAGCGGCCGTCTTTTGTCGAGCAAGCGGGATCTGGGTACGGTTCGCGCGTGGGGTGACCTGGTGGAGAAGGCTCGGCTACACGTGGGAGCAAGCGCGTGGCTGTGTCCTGGGCTCCTGGCCGTGTTGGCGTTGGAGGGAAGCACGTAACTGGTACGGATAGGTCTTGAAATAGGAAAGGTGGGCTTAGGTTTGGGCCCATGATTTACGACCTCAAGGTATTATCTGTCGAATATGTATGGGCCAAAAGTAAAGCTATTGTGTCGAAGGTAAGTATAATGGGCAAGGCCATTGTCCCAGGCTCCCAGTAAGGATCACCCTCACAAATCAGAAGGCACGCATGGTCATGCGTAGTGCAATTTTGGAGGAGCCGGGGAAATCGGCATCACGTTTTGTACCCTGAAATATCTGAATCCCGTTGGACACAAATCAGTAGTTACCTCAAGGTTTAAACAGTCATTTTACTGTGCTGAACGTTGGAGTAACTATTACGCGCTGAGGCTTTCGCAGATGAAGTTATAGCGCACTAATCGACTTGTCAGCGTCATTGCTGCTACCAAAAAACGATGGTGTAAACATAATATTAATTTTATTATGTTTAATAAATCTATTAGATAAAAATTAGATATCAAGGTTGTGTCTTAGAGATAATATTCATATATAAACGATAACTATTTGTGACCTGAGGAGTAATGAACCAAGGCCACAAGTTTAGCCCAGATCGGGCGGATCTATATTGTATAAGATGAGGTCAAGCGACACCGATGTTCTTTAGTCCAACACACATGGTTCTTTTAGTATGTAAATATATAATCCTCTTATTACAATTTACAACTTACAAATTAATGTTACGAGTTCATAATAATTTTGACGTTGCTGATGAAATTTTCTCCTATATCCGCCTCCGACTAAATCGACAAGGCGGCCGGCGTTATTAACAACGTACTGTGGCTAAGAGTTGCCGTTCACATGGCTGACGGCTCCGACGCTTTGGAATCTAGCACGCGGGGGAACAAAACCACATGCAGGCCCCATATGCGCATGCCGCGCTACCGCAAGCCCCCTCGCGTCCTGCACGGTGGCGTGCCTCAAATGTCGCCACTCCGTGCCGGCCCACCGCCCAAAACACATGCGTCCGACTGTCAGAAATCGCAGGCTCACCGCTTGACTGCAGCGATCTCCCCCTCCCGGCGTGAAGAATCTTGAAGAGTTTTGCGACTTGCGAGCGTGTGAACAAAACACGGCCCCTTGATCGGCGCTGGCATGTTGGCTGGGCTGGATCACTGGAGACGCCAGCTTTTGACAACTTTTATGCTGATGGCGCGCGTTCGGCCGCCAGGATTTGGGACAGGATTACGTACCCGGTGCTGTCTCGGGAGGAGCGCAGGATACAGTGCGGCCAATCATGAGCTCAGCTCTAGGCCTTTTTCTGGCTGCTGAGTGCTGACTTCCTTCCAGCTGCAGAAGCAGTAGTCACTCCCATCACTTCCTTCCGGAGACATCTCTTTGTATCATTGCATCTTTTTAATGTGGTAGTACGAGTAGCTAGTGCTTGGCAGCCTCTTCTTTTCGCTTTCAAACCTTGTTCTTTGCATTTGGAAAGCTATTAGCACTTTAGCAGTTTGCCGTGTTTTGTTGATTGTCCAGCTCGGAGATCTCTCGCCTTTGTTCTTGTTGGTTTCTTGGATTGGATCCACTGCGTGAGTACCTTGTTCTTGTGAGTTGTCGGAGATGAGGAGATCGTCTCAGGGGAAGAGATCCAGCTCCGGCACCGGCCTCCACAAATACGATCTCTACAGTGCGAGCAACGCGAGGACGTTACTGACATGCTACGCGAAGACGAAGCCGAGGCCCTCCAAGTGGGACGACGCCCAGAAGTGGCTGTCCAGGGCGCCCAACGACGACCGGCGGTGGAGCTGCAACGCCGACGACCGGCTGCTGCCGCCGTCGACGTCGCAGAAGGGGACCAGGCGCTCCTGGAGCAACGCGGGCGGGGACGTGTCCGCGGCACTAGTGACCGTGCTCGGCGCGCAGGAGGAGGGAGAGACGAAGAGGGTGGACTCCGTGCAGGCGTACGAGCGCCAGCGGTGCGTGTCCCTGAGGGACGTCGGCACGGATATGACGCCGGGCGGGAGCAAGGAGCCGTCCAGGACGAACACTCCCCGCGCTGCTCTGCCGGCCGCGGGCCGGGCGGCGGTCCATGTCGTACGGGTCCCGGCTTCGCCGGGGCAACGTGACGGCGGATCGCAAGGCGACGGCGCGGTGGATCTCGGTGGTGCGGTTCGCGAGCGCGCCGAGGGGCGTGAGGAGGCGGCGGGTGCGAGGACGGCCGCGTCGCCCGCGACGGCGTGGGACGAGGCGGAGCGCGCCAAGTACATGGCCAGGTGATCTTGGAGTTTGTCCCTTGTTTTGATTCGCCAAATTAGTCATCGTATTCACCATTCAAAGAGCACAACTCTGCAACTCCTACTGAAGTCCGCATCAAGCATTTTTCAGGTACAAACGAGTGGAGATGAAAATACAAGCATGGGAGGATCGCGAACGGCGGAAGGCCGTGCTGCAGATGAAGATGACAGAGGTATCGTTCATCCATTCTTCACAAACTTAGAACACGGAGAGAAACAATCTAGAGGGCACTCCAGTTACCGACCGACACATCACACATACATTGCTGCCTTTTTTTTGGGGGTAGGTTAAGGCCGAGAGGATGAAGCTGCGGGCGCAGGAGAAGGCGGCGGGCAAGCTGGCCACGGCGCAGGCTCTTGCCAAGGAGAAGCGCGCGGGCGCGGAGGCCAAGCTGAACCGGCGCGTCGCGACGGTTCAGGGCAAGGTGGTCTTGCTGAGGCGGAGCAGGAGCTGGCACTCGCCTACCTCCTTGTTCTCGCTCAAGCTACCGCTGCTGTGCAGCTGACTTCCAAAGCGTCGCGTTCGGGAAATCGCACGCGCCTTGCCCTGTCCGAATGGATGCCCACGCTACAGACGTGAGACGTGTGACAATCTATGGACGGTTTTCAGGAAGATGATTTTGAGCTGCATCTGCCGTTTTTGCACTTCTGCATGGTGCGAGCCTATGGTCTATGGAGCAGTCTGACACCGAGGATCGATGCCGTGGCATGGCATCCAAGTTAGCTTTGATTGGACTTGACTGTTAATAACGGGGCTTAATCATCTGTCAATTGTTCACTTGCAATTCATTTAGTCAATTTGTATCAACTTTCTAGTCACTTTGGAACGGATTTTTCAATGGAATGTCGCATAGATAAATTCTCTGTCTCACTGACACCCAGAAGTCGGCTACTAGCCCACTAACAGGCTGGCTGTCTAGCGGCTTGACAGCCAAGCGCCACAACCCCCAAAAAATCCCCCAAAAAAGTGGGGCTGCCTTCTCCGTTTCTTCATCCTTTTGCTGTCTCCTCCCTGGCGCTAGGTCACTGCCTCCGTCTGGTGGTTTTACCCTGCTCGTTGGCTGTCTCCTCCTTGCGGAGCGATGGTCTTGCCCTGGCCTTCTCCCCGTTGCCTCTAGGGATGGCAAAGGGACCCGTTCCCCGATCCCCGGCGGGAAATTCCTCTATTAGGGGACGGGTATGGGAAGAAATCGTCTCATGAGGGATAAACAGAGAAAATTATTCTTCTTGGGGATGGCGGGGATGGGGACGGGGAATTTTTTTCCCCGTGGGGACCCGATTGGGGATCCAAATTTAGTTTAGTCCAATTTAGTTATTAGATTGCAAACATATTCTCTAGCCCATCATATTCACATTTTCATAAATGGGACAACATAATCTTCAATAAATGCATGCATTCTTTTTTTCCTTGTCTATTGATATGATTTTAGAGTTAAAATGGCTATAAACTCTTCTCTTGTGTGAAATTTTCGCGGGAATGGGTCCCCGATGGGGCCCCGATACCCGAACGGGGATGGGGACGGGGGGATTTTCTCCCCCGAGACAGGGAACGGGGATGGGGACGGGGAAAATTTTGGATCATGGGGACGGGGACGGGGAGGCACTCCCCGGCGGGGAATGGCCCCGTTGCCACCCCTAGTTGCCTCTGTCGCTACCAGTGGATGAGGACAACTCCCTGAGCAGTGGAGTAGAGGATGGACACATCGGCGCAGCCAAGGTCAAGGTGAGGCGGGCATCGAGGGCGGTGTGGGAGAGGTCAGGGCATGGTTGAGGGCAACGCGGTCGAGGTCGGGACAACTGAGGGAGCGGAGGGCGAGGGCTAGGGGATCGCGAGATGAGCAAGCGAGAGGGCATGACCATGGCAGTAGCCGATAAAAGTTAGTTTGCCAAACGACCTTACTACAAAAGCTACGGCTGTTAATTACACTTGCTTTATAACTCAGTAAGTCAAAAACAACTTTTCAGTGTAACTGCAATCCCAAACATATCGCAGATGCGTCTTTTACCAGGTACCAGCGGCGGAACTATAAAAATTTCAATGGATGTGCACACTTCACACGTATAATTCTATAGTCTTGTGCAATAATTTAATATCATTGTAAATCCAATATATATATATATTTGAAATTTGCTAAAAATATAATACAAATAGTTATAAGGTCTTAAAATTTTGAAATCACTAAAATCAAAACTAATTTAATCAATAAATTTAGTTTAATTAAGAGATGAAATTTTGAAGTTTATCAATTTTTCCCCCTTGCCCGGTACCGACCCACCCAGGCCAGGTTCCTCTGGCACTTCGGGCCCAACCAAACTCTCGGTACCACAGCCCCACCTGCCTTAGGCTCGACCGCTCGAACGCGCCGCGTCCGAGTCCGACGCGATTTCTCAAGAGGCCAAACATAAACAGCACGATAAGAACGCGAAGCGACGCCCGAGCCCGACGCGGCTTCCTCTTTTTTTATTAGCGCCGCCACGCACCCACCCGCCCACCAAGCCACCACCGCACGATTCCTCCCCCGTGTTCCTTGTTGCTGCCTTCCGGTAGGCTTCCGCGCGGCGCAAGCGTCTGCAGAGCTCCAGCGCCTAATCCCCAATTCTATCGGCTGTGAGGTCAGGTCCGCTTCCAATTCGATCCAAATCAAATCACGCCCGGTTTTCGTCTAGAGTTCGGTTTCGGTCCGAGGATCTAGGGTTTGGCGTTGATTTTTCTCGGAAGTTTTGCGAGGATTCGCTTCGATTCTTAGGGTTTGTGCGTGCGCCTCATGGCCGCGGGGCGGTACGGGGGTTACAGGAGATACGGTGTGGTGAGGGAGCGGGAGCTCGACCTAGCGGCTTCTAGAAGGAGCAAGGAGTATCATCACCGCCACCCGAGCCGCCACAGCGACTCGGACCACCACCGTGATGGCGACCGGAGCAGGGACCGGGAGCTGTCGAATGGCTACAGCCATCGGCGCTCGCCGCATCCGCCACCGAGGAGCAGACCGTCAGGGAGGGCCGAGGACAGGGAGCCCGGCGAGGTTTCGAGCGGGAGTGGCTCGGAGGAGTCCGGTGGGCGCCCAGTGAAGGCCAGGGAGCCGAGGGTGAATGGTATTGCTGAAGTCAACAGGGAGTGCGGGGCGCTGTATAGGAAGAGGAAGCACTCACCGGTTATTTGGGACAGGAACGGTTCAAAGCCACAGGCTCAAGATGATGTGAGGAACATTAGAGAGGTGAACACTATAGCTGCTGATCTACCTCTACCTTCACCGTGTCCATTGCCAGATGTGAGCACGCTGACTAGCATGGCTGGTGGGCGCTCTCCAATGGATTTGGATGTGTCAGTTGATTCACAGAAGGTTGAACGACTACAGGAGCATGAGAAGACTAGGATTATGGAGGAGGAGGAAGAGGAGTACCCTACAATGAGAAACATTTTGACTTCAAGATGGGCAGATGCTGATGATGATGAGGAAGAGGTTGCACCCAAGAAGAAGATTAGTGTGTCGCCTGTTGATTCGGTCAAACGAGAGTCCTCAAAGAAGGTTACAAGCCCAGAGCTTGGAGAGTTGGTTGTGGGTAAAAACTCAGGCGGGGGTTCCTCAAGGTCATCTGACTCAGGGGTGGTACGGGACAGTGCAAACAGGGATCCTGAAGTAGATAGGGGTGACTACATGGATCTTGAGAAAGAGTCTGGCGATGATTCTTCTGGTGGTCTTATGCTGGATACTGATTCTGAGAATGATGTGCGTAGGTCTAGAACCCCTGAGGCCACACGATCGCCGCGTAGGTGCATTAACATGCTTCAGGGTTGTAGGAGTGTTGATGAGTTCCAGAGGCTGAACAAGATTAATGAGGGTACATACGGAGTTGTATTTAGGGTGAGGGATAAGAAAACTGGTGAAATTGTTGCATTGAAGAAGGTCAAGATGGAGAAGGAACGGGAAGGTTTCCCACTGACCTCTCTGAGGGAAATAAATATCCTGCTATCCTTCCACCACCCTTCTATTGTGGATGTCAAGGAAGTAGTTGTTGGGAGTAGTGTCAATGATACTTTTATGGTGATGGAGTACATGGAACACGATCTTAAGGGTGTCATGGAGACGATGAAGCAACCTTATCGCCAAAGTGAGGTCAAATGTTTGATGCTTCAGCTCCTAGAGGGTGTGAAGTATCTTCATGACAATTGGGTGCTTCATAGGTAATTTCCAACCACTGATTTTTTTCTTCGCCCTTTCTTTGAATATTTCTTAATGGATTCTATTGTTTTCCATAGATTCTAATAATATCATCTTGCTCCATAGGGATCTCAAGACATCTAATCTTCTCTTAAATAACCGTGGTGAGTTGAAAATATGTGATTTTGGACTCTCTCGTCAATATGGCAGCCCACTAAAGCCTTACACTCAATTGGTTGTGACTTTGTGGTACAGGTAAATCACCAGACAGAATCAAATTTATCAAATGTTTAGGTTAAATTCGGTGAATTTGATTGTAAGTTTTCACTTGTCCAACCATGGTCTCACTATTTGCTCCTTATGATTTCAGGGCTCCAGAACTATTGTTAGGAGCAAAGGAGTATTCTACTGCTATTGATATGTGGTCGTTAGGTTGCATTATGGCAGAACTCTTGTCAAAAGAGCCATTGTTCAATGGAAAAACTGAGATAGATCAACTTAATAAGGTATATGTTTTGACTTATTGACTTATTTTAATTAGCTGAATGAAATCTTATGTCAGAGTAACTTCCATTGCAGATATTTAAAATACTCGGCACACCTAATGAGCAGATATGGCCTGGTTATTCCAAGTTGCCCGGTGCCAGTGTCAAATTTGTCAAACAACAGTAAGTGATTACCCATTTCTGATTGCTGCTGTTTTTATCTTTCGAGCATACAGGTTCATATCATGAAAATTTTACTTTTGTTCCTCCCCTCAGATATAGTAGATTAAGGGACAAGTTTCCAGCCGCATCCTTCACCGGAGGGACAATCTTATCAGAAGCTGGGTTTGACCTGCTAAACAGATTGTTGACGTATGACCCTGAGAAGGTAACATACGACCTATAGCGAACCATCTGATTCTCATATCCTCATTTTTAATCTCTTGAAAGTTGAAACTAAACATACTTGTTTCTTTCATACAGCGCATATCAGCAGATGCTGCCTTGAAGCATGAATGGTTCCGTGAAGTACCTCTTCCTACATCAAAGGATTTCATGCCAACATTTCCTGCTTTAAATGAACAAGACAGGTACTTGTTATTTTGCTTTTGTTTTAATCTATTAGCCTAATTTGAAATATTTCTGATTAATATCGTTGTATTAATATTGCATTTCTGAAACATGCAGGCGCATCAAAAAGTATATGAAGAGCCCTGATCCTCTGGAGGAGCAACGGAAGAAAGAACAAGGGAGCATAGGAGATCATGGCCTTTTTGGAGATCGTGGCCTTTTTGACTGAGCTTAAATCATTATTTTGGCCGGGTTTGCCATAGATGCCATTTTTCGGCGTGAATCGATGGAAGTGCATGTCTTCCTAGGTGAGATGTCCTCTGGACATGAAGCATCTCAGTCTTCTTGGTGTCTGGCGACAACTGATGGTGTTCTTTAGCAGGCATGCGTGCAGAATCAGGGGGATAATATTTCTCCTTATGTTCCATGCTAGCCACTATTTCATTGCAGGGTTAACTCTTTCTCAAATTTGTGGTCACAATCTAATCCACCTGCACTGTAAGGTGTGCTGATCTAATCCACCTGCATCATAAGGTCTGGTTTATTGACTTTTATTGGGTACACCAGTTTCATGTCTGAAACTTCTGTATGTAAAGTATTATAATAGATACTTTGTAAACAATGATTAATGAGATCTTCTCAATTTATTACCCTCTGTGCAAGCAGCACATATTCTTTTGATCTTTGCATTTTGCTTGCAAGAGATGAACGAAGTGAAGGAGGAGGGTGCATTTTGCTTTTGGCGAGGAAACTGATGCGTAGTAATGCAAATTGTAAGGTAATATGCCGAGGAGTTTATTGCGTATGCTAGTGTGTTAGTCTAAAAAGCGTGATAAATTTTGCAACTCTTGTTTTGTTCTCATTTTGTTTGCAAAGATTACTTTGTACTGAATGGTCTTGTAAGATTGCTTAGGACGCTCTTCAACACTGCTTGGAAATTGTTATTAGTTCATTTCTTCCCTGTGCCTTAGAAACATGGCTACTCTTTTTGAAAGGCAAAAAAAAAAAGAAGAAGAAGAAGAAGAAGAAAAAGGATTTTACCTGTCAGATATGTTCTTATCGTTTATTTGCTAAAAATTAATGATGCTCGTTTGGTTGTTACGAATTGAAGATGGCATTAAACAGTATATCTCTACAGAATTTCTAATTGTATTGTAAATGAAAATCAATTTAAGGATGCACAATAGAGCAATTAATATTTAAACGTCTTTCTTGCATTATTTCCAACTGTCGTAGTAAGTAACAGCCCAATTGTTTTTAGAATGTGCAAATGGAGACCTTTATTTCTGTTATCGGTTCATCGGCTGCTTTCCTGAACACAGGAATTTGAAAGCAATTGTTAGAACTTGACTGTTGCTTACTATTATCTTAAAATAAAAAAACTCTAGATGCTGTTTTATCCTGCTGTTATCCTGTTCAGCATTTTCTCTTCTGATGTATTTCAACATTCATTATTGTCGAGACATCTAATCTCTAGAAGAATCCTTTGTTTTTCTTTTTGGGCTTTCTTCTAAATATACTATAATTTTCTAGTGCTAGGTTCCTGTTCACTTTACCTAGCATGAACTAAAACTCTGCCCTGCTTGCATTGTTCATGTTCATGATAAATCATGCTATCCCTTTTCAGCTGGGCATGCATCTTGTGTTAGATACTAGTTACTGAAAGTTGTGAAATGTTTTCAGTTCATAGGTTGCTTGCTTGCCCCTCATGAAAAGGCAATGTGGTGTTCACATTCTCACTCATCCCAAAATCCTTGCACGTGCTTTGCTATCTTTGATTCATTTGAGTTAGTCTGTTGTCATTGCCTCAGTTCAAGTCATTTGTGCTTGTGCAATACAGCTGGTGATAGAGAAACTAGTGAGCCTATGTTCTTATCGGTTTCCATACTTGAATTTGTCAGTAAATCAACATTTTGTATGGAATGGCATAGATCTTGTTAAACCAGTTAATGATGATTCTCGTATTCAATTTGAACTATGAATGATGACTACCTCTACTGTGCAAACTGCTTAGAGAGTTGATTGAACTCACTATAAACGTTCTGACACATCTGCAGCTTAAGCTGTGGGCTGTGGCTATATCAAGACAGGAAGCTTTGATGGTTGTCAGCTTACTATACCTAATTGACTTCCTTTGTGGAAGGCTTCCAAGAGTCTTCATCTGTTACTCTTGTGAATCCTATTGGTTAGTCTACTATCCTATCTTCTTCCTACCTTGGTATGCCTCTTGCTAGAAGCTATTTTGGTAACTATTCACCTTTTCTTCGTTTGACAAATAGATTATGGCTAATCTGTTTGTAGTTCGGACCAGTTCTTTTCATGCACTTATTATACCTGCCAGTAGTGTTATATGATCCCTTGAAGAATTGTTCATGTTCTTTTTTTCTTCATTTGCAAGGACGAACACCATTGTCATGAAAGTGGCCAACTGACCATCATCACAAAAAAATATTACCTGCATTTGACATAAAATTCAGCATCTGGATTCTAGATACTTATTGCAGGTAAAACTCATGGAGGCTGAAAACAAGGAAAACTGTTTTTGGTTTTCATTTGGATCAATTTGATGAATCATTTAACCATAATTTAGTTTCTTTTATGTTTTAATAAGATGCAGGCCTAAAAATATTGTTGAGTGCAGCATGTTCATGGGTTTTCACCTTTTTCTATGGTTGATTCTAACCATTCCTCGTGCAATTTTTTTAATCTTTTATTTGCAAATACCCCATCCCCTGATGCCTTGATTCATTGCTTGGTTAACATTTTTTTAGGAGTGCTAGGTTATGTTTGGGACCATGTGTCAATGTCGTGTGACTGCCTGTGAAGTTACATGGTTGCTTTCTAGGGACCCAGGGGAGATCTGTGCCGCTGTAGTAAATGAATTAATTTTAGGTCCCACTTGCTCCTTGTATACCATATTACCATCCCTTCTTTTTTTCTCTTTTTCTTATGAGAATTATTATTTGTGGGATGCCTTAGAATATTCTGTTCATGATAATGTTACTGCACATTAAACACAGTTCAGTGCCCATGATATTTTTAAATTAATGTTGAACATTTGTTGAATAATTGCAATAACTTGATATTTGAAACCCTGGTAGTTGCTCTCTCTTACCGTGTGAGTAAATGGAGCAGTGATGGATATGAGGGGACTGCCCCGTCTATTTTATACTTGGTGGGCCTATTTTATATGGATATGGACCCTTTTTTATCCAATTCCTTGCTCCACCTCTGAAGCTCTGAATGACATTCTTGCTGTATTTTGGAAAAAAAAGGGTCAGAATACAGTGTTGTCCATTTTTTTTAAGTATGTGGGAAGTTAAAACTATGCGTGTTGTTGCGGAAGCAAGGATTATTTGTGTACAGTTTAGATCTCTCTTTAAATGACTACAAAATTAGTAGTTTATATAATGCTGAGAAATAGCCTGTGTTTTAGATGGGGAGAAATGCAAATGCCAACAGGTTTTGATGTATCGGTTTCAATGGTATAAAATCAATAATTTATCTAGTTGTGAGAAGAACCTGTGGTTTAGGTAGAAAAATGTAATTAAGTGTTGACTGTTAACAATTATGTGCCAGTACCAGTAATTGTTTGCTTTCTTTTAAGCTTGTCATCCGCCTTTCTCTTCTAAGCTCTAATTATTCTTTTACCACTATTTTGCGCTTGTTAATCTGCATCATTGTTTTATTTACGTCTAGTGGCATGCCATTCAATTTGCTTTTTGTTGGTTCTGGGTTATGGGCATTAACGGGTTCTGGTTTTAATGGTGTCTCAAACTACTGTGCCTGAGATAACTAGTGCAGTTATACAAAGTATTAAATTATAGAATATGAGAGGATGCGATCATGCAGATGTATTTTGGATTTTCTTTATTTGAATAATGGCTTCATCTACATGAGTTCGTGGAGTTCGGCAGAAAAAATATGGACGTGAGTATGGTTTAACCAATATTCACTCTTGCCTGTTCATGCCTTGAGATGACCATGCTGGTAACTAGCATTGTGGCATCTGAAAATGCTGGCCTGGTAGTCCTACCTCTATTGATCTGTACTGGACAATTTTGGTCCTTGGTCTGATGCCATGTGGTGTAAGCACTGAACATCGAGAGAGAATGAGTCCTTTAAGGCTATAACTTTAAAAATTTAGCTCAAAGAGACATCATATTTACAAAGCCTAGGGAGGTTAAGCTGGGATAGTCTGGCCCGTTTTCAAGTTCCAGGAATAAAATAGACGCAGCACCAATTCAACATCACTTAACAACTTATCCCGTGCATGCATATCACAAGTAAACTAGAACAAAATTTTTTTATTGAATATTTCGACTTCTGTCATCAGGATGAAAACTTGTTACAATTATGATGTAGGTATATTTGATTTTGGCAATGAAAATAAAAAATATCTACGTAGTTTTTGTAGTTCAAAGTCTTCTGTTTTTACAAAGTAATAACATAACTGGAGGTGCAGTGGTCCTAGAAGAGCCAAGGCTCCTGCTTCACCATTAGGTCACATAATTAGCACCACTCTGTGAGCTATGGAACTGCTAAAATGCCCGATCGGTGGCAATTTGTTGTTTCGGATTAGTAAACTATTGTTCCCGTGTTCAATTAAACTTGACCAGTGCATTTTTTAGGTAGCATCTCTCTAAAGAACAATCCAACCATCCAGCCTTGGTGCTGCCAGTCAGTATATTTCTGTTTTCAACTCCTGATCTTAACTTGTTTTTACCTTCTGTTGTCTGTTTTGTGCCCCTGCAAAACCCCGTGCAAAGCAAAAGTTGGGCCATTCATTTGTGGTGCTGTGGCAACAAGCTTTTGCGCTATTTCTGCCTTTCTGGCCTTTAAACCGTTTGTTGGAGCGGAGCTCAGGAGGTTTGGTTTATGCTCAAGACTCTGCTAGGAAGTGCATGCATGCCTCGACAAGTGTAAGATCATTTTTATCCAGAAAAGGAAATTCAAGTGTTATTGTGAGAATAGCTTAAAACTCTTATTTCTGTCGAAGTAAGCTGTCGATGTTTAATGTGCTGGTATCCAGACGAGTAAAGCCTCTTGATTGTTCTGGTTTGTTTGTTTCCTCTTTACAAGGTAATGCCATTCGAGTTAAAGAGTTCGACATTATTGTGGTTATGAAATGCAATTTCTATCGGTAGTCCGGGCTTCGTAATGCCAGTACCGCTGTAAGTAGCTGAGGAAGAGTACGTGGTCAGGGAGTCCCAGTCGGGTTTACACGTTCTATGTAGACAAGAAAATTCGTTGGCAAACAACTTAACGACATGTGTATGCGCGGTCATGTATTCGAGGCTGAAACGTCGGAAATTTCGTGGCATTATCATGTGCCACGATCAGTCAAAACATTGTAAGGCGGCATTCTTAGGGGGTGTTTGGGACAGCTTCAGCTCCAGCTCCACTAAAATCTGTAGAGTTGGTAGAGTAGGGTATTTCTAGCTCCAGAAATTTATGGAGCTGGAGCTGTGGGTACATTAAGAGTGTTTAGGTAGATCATCTTGTTTACATTTTAGGCTAAAAATATAAACTTAATTCACTTTATTTTAGCCTATAAGTTTCAGCTCTGAGCTTGGAATAGGATCTGAAGCTCTCCCAAACAGGACCTTAATCATGTGACGCATCTATTCAGATGCCCCACTTCAATGTCCTTGTTTTTTAGGGGGGAAGTACATTTTGGACCATCCGATTGCTTCCATACCCATTCATCTTTCACGCCGATGAACCTCACGTTCGCTTCTTCCTCTACCCCGCCGATACACACGAGGATGAGGGCCACAATACCTCCTGAACCGTTGCTCACCACCAGCCTGGTCGTCCCTTGCTGCCTTTCGGTGACTTGTCGATCACCGAAAACCTAAGCTATGTATTCTTTTGTTATCGGACACATGTTGACTTCACTCACTACTGAACAGAGTATGCAGTATGCGGTGGGGTGGCGCCCTTGCCGCCGGCGTAGAATCTTAATGTTGGGTTTGGGTGAAATCTCAGAGTAGAGTGTGTGCAAAGAGGATTGAGAAATTAGGTGACTGTGTCTCGAATCCGAATACCTGTTTCGAAAAGCAAGTTTCAGAGCAATAAGAAAAATCCAATGTCCGTCCTCCAACGTCCAATCTCCATCCACCACTGTGATAGTGATAAGTGATAACCTCGCCGTATTTGCCACGTCAACAGTGCGGTTGACCGGGCAAGGATATTGGTGGGACCCACTTGGGGTATTTTCCTAGAACTGCCCCCACGGGCCACGCCTCGCCAATACCGCACACCCCAGGCGTCCCTCCAATTCCGGTTACAACCCTCCCCCGTCCTGTCCTGTTCGCTCTTCCGCCGTCTTCTTCTCCATCGGCAAGGTACTCTTCCATTCCCTTCCCCCTTTTTTTACGAAGAAAGCTTCGTTCTTGTCGTCTCAATCAGCACGCGCGCGCGCGGTTCTACTCGTCCGGTTTTTTCCCTAGTTGCTGCTGCTGCTGCTGCTGCTGTCGGATCTCCTTAGAATTCGGCGCAATCACAATCATGCGGTGCGATTCTTTTGTTTCTAGGCCTTTTGTCCGTCGTTGTTGTCGCAATCAATCTGCGATGCGGTTACATTTCGTCCTGCGGTCCGTTTCCGTTGTCTCTGATCGGGACGTGATTAGCCCTATTCGTAAACAACTGGGAGCCAAAAAAACGGGGGATGGACTAAGGGGATTCTTGTAGAATCGTTAGTCGCGGTTTGCTCTTGGGATTTCGTCTTGCTGTTTACCGTGGTGAATTGAAAGATTGATGGGGTTTGTTTTTGCAATTCTTGCATCTGATCTGCCTTTCTGCGTGCTTAATAGTTCCATCTTTGATTTGTGGTGAAAATGAGGTGTGTGATACTGTAACTATGTCGTTTGTTGTCCATGGTGTACAGATGTTTGATGCTGATTTAATAGCTACTTTTCACAGTTCACTTCGTGTTCTATTTTACATTTGTGAATGTGGAGTGATGTGCCTCTCCGTAGATAAGGATGTTCAGGGATTATGTTCACTATCATGCAATGCCTAGAGTACTGATGTTAAATGAATTTTTTGAGAAGTTCACTAGGAAAACCATTGCAGGTTCTCAAGTGTTCTCTACTTCTCATGCTTTGTAACACAATGAAAACTAACGAATCCAAAAAGGCAAGGTCAGTGCCATCTCAAGTTCTCGACTTACTGTTGAAAACAATTATTTGCCCATTAAAAATACCATGATCGATGTGTGCAGGGGCCATGTGAAATGGAATGAAGAAAACTTGAATGACATCGAGTCGACTAAACCAGTAAGAGCAAAAATCACCGAACCTAAGACACCATACCACCCTATGATTGATGAAGATGATGGTATGTGATTTGGGGTCTGCACATTGAATCCTGCTTTTCTGTAATACAGCCACTGAAAATTCCCATATAGTAGCACGTCTGATGACTGCTTCTGATAATAAGGACCTGTTTCACCACAACGATCTATTGAAGAGTCAGTGGATAAATCCGCTCATGCTGACGCCATTAAGACTGCTCTAATGGAAGCTGTTTCGAGTGGAAAACTTTTGGCCAGTGATCGTTGGGAGGCATGTGCTGATGAAGAAGAGGCCATAAAGCAAGGCAAAGGTTGCTAATCTGCATTTTTTTTTCTTATTGGCAATTGGATTGAATATCCATTTCAGTGCTATCTTATTCTTTTCATCAGCATTTGACATTATGATGCCTGTGTTATTCCTTATGATTCTAGTGCCATACTACTGTGGTATATCATAGCTGCTACACTCCCTTTTTCTCCTATAGCTTATACAAAGAAGGTACATAAAGAAAGGGATAATTTCAGTAATTATGCCTATGGGATTGATCAAGTAATTTGATTCCATGATCTGCAATTCTTATTTGAATTGTCACTGTTTCGACTGATTTAAATTCAGCTTCAGAATCTATTCACAAATAGAAAATTCACTATGTTGCCAACTTACCATAGTATATTTGTCATGTATAATAATATCAATTCAAATTCAAGCCATTTCCTTAGTCTGGTTGCTTTTCTATTCACTTCAATTAGGTTGGTTTCAATTCAATTATCCATTACTAATGGCATCGTGGCATGGTGATAATAGATCAAACTTGCTGCATGATAGCGGAAAATGAGGAGCTAATTTGCTATACACCAGTAGGTTAGCGTAGCTCTAGTCACGGGTAAGTAGCAAATTGGATCAACTAAATTTTGATGATTGTAAATGGAGAAAATTTCTCTTATATGTTTTTTTTCCCAATCAGTTGGAAAATTTTAATGGGATAATTGCCATCGGACAAGATTAGTGGCAAGCTGCAACGCGTTCCCCAATCTCTGGTTCTAACTTCTGAAAGTACTGTTTGATATGCTGCAATTTCACTATCTTGTGTTTAAAAGAATGAACTTCTAAACATTTTCCTCTGTAGATTTTGAAGAACAACGGAAGGTTCACTACGATGAATTCCGTAAAATGAAGGAACTGCTTCAGAAGGGAACCCTGGCTGATGAGGCTGATGAAGATGGGAGTGACCCAGACAAGGAGGGGCTGACGGCTCGATCTGTCGATCCCTGTCAGACCTCTCGCCATGCTGACTAGTGGTTGGAGGATGATTTCTGGTTCAGGAATCAGGACAAGATAGATATTGGCTAACCTTAAACTGTTTCATGTTCCCCTGTCCAAAAAGCCTTGTGTAAATGGTTGTTCTCTTGCTTGCTGCTATTCCTAGGGCTGTATTTCAGCAGCCTGTCAACTTGTGTATGTACCGGCAGTACTCCCCCTCCTGTGATTGTACTTGGTGGCTTGGTGCACAGACTTGTCTATGCAGTTACATACAGGAGAGGGAGAACTGCTATTCCAAGGGCTGGCCGTTTAGTATTGCCGTGAATTATGATAATGTTGTGTTGAAAAATAGAGGGAAATGGAGACACAACTTTTTACACGAAAAATTCTTACGGGCAAAAAAACCGACAGACGCACAAGACAGAAATCATTATATAAGGAGAGCTTACGAGACAGGTGCACAAGACAGAAATCATTATATAAGGAGAGCTTATGAGCACGAAATGGATTAAACCGAGTTAGAGTAGGTTGAGCTGGCCATACCACGTCTAGCACGGCTCGGTGCTTGGCGGAAAAAATTTTGTGCATACCTGCTACAAACAAGAGCCTGTGGAGCACCGTCCAGATTAAAACCACATGTCCCTGCCCACCAATCTCAAGCAAACCTAGATTGAAAAAAATTCTCCGCCTCGTACAAAAACACGAGCGCACGGAACGAGAAGCTGGTTTGCTTTGAGATTGGTGGGCAGGGACAGGTAGCTTTAATCTAAACGGTGCTTCACGAGCTCCTGTTTGCAGCAGGTATGCGCATAATTTTTTTTCCGTGCTTGGCCGTAGCACAGGTCATACCATGTATGTCATGTAGTCATGGAACGGTGCGATATGTGTCATGGACACATCAGGAATTCGGATCTGACATTAACAATCTCCACCTTAAGCCAAATTCCCTTCGGTAGTCAAAAAAACACAGCGAAATTCAATCAAGTTAGTAGAAAACCTTCTTCACCGAAAATCTATAGACTCACTACCGACAAAGTCTAAGCAAAGCTCACACATAACGTTGGAATTGACGTTGTTAACATATCAACTAGACGACAAGCCGTGTAAAACGTGCGATTACATGGCCTCGAACCCACCCTTCGTCTTGGTGACCTCGCCGGCTTATAGGAACCACAAAGCCTTGTTCACCGTCGGCCGTGGAGGGAACATCCTGGAAGAATCAAGACAGGGAAGAATCAGCACATGGCATGAAGCGTGGGGAACAAGTCGACGTTGAACACCTTCTGATAAGGGCGAAGTTGGCCTGGATCACGGCGGCGAAGGCGGCCTTCCCACCCTGTGAATCAAGGTACGGTATATTAGCTTTGGCCGTAGGGAGCTCGTCCCCGAGCTGCACGAACTGAGCAGTAAGCGCCATGAAGAAATCAAGAAGCAGAATGGGAGAAGAGAGGTGGTGTACCTGAGGAAGAAGCAGAGAAGGGGGCGCGGGGAGAGCTCATCGGGGCCGGCGTCGCCGTCCGCGACGCGGTGGATGGTGTCGGCGTAGTCGTCGTACGAGCTTACGGGGACAAGGCGCGCCGGAATTCGTCGGCCGCGGGTGGCCTGCATGGGCTTGGCGTCGCGAGCTGGTACTGGCGCGTGGTGGCCTTCCAATATTGTTGTTCTTGATGTCCCAATTATCAATGCCAAGCAAAGGATTTGGAGTCTAGCTGGTCGGTAGCCAGCTGCAGCTTACGATTGATATGCAGGGAAAGCTGATAGCATCTTTCAGGATGCCGTTTCTACTCCAGTTCCAGTCTTACAAGATTCAGCTCAAAACTAGGATAAAAATTTCTTCCAAATCCAACATTGTAGCCGATAGCACTAATCCACCGCCCAAATCTAACCAACGGAGAGTCCCGGCCCTACATTTTGGCCAATAGCGGAAAATCATGTCGTGAGATCCAATTAACTCACCCGAAATACGAATATAAACCCAACGAGACGTGATTCTATACTTTTCTTTCAGTTATACAAATATTAAAGTATGAATAAATAGTAGACGATGATTATTTATACTTTATATACTTTAAAATTTGTGTAATTTGTATTAGAAGAGAAAGTATTAAATTACGGCTCAAACCACGAAATTGTTAACTTTCTTGGTTTCAGTTCAAATCACCACAACTAATGAACGAGATCGCCAAACCTGATAGCTGAATCTCCAGCTTAATGAGTGTGCCTATCAGAGAACAAATCACACATTTTCAACACGAAATCTAGGCATGAACCATCTCCATGTTCTCACATTGCCACCGACACCGCAAAAATCATACGCTCAAGGGCACCAAGATCCGAGCTTTGCCACCCCAAACGCACCAAATCAACAACTCAACCCACCGCAACGAAACCCAAAAACGCCGTGAGATCGCGACCGGCGATCTTACCGATGGAGGAGCACCTGCTACTGCTGGTCTCGAGCGGCCGGCATGGCGGGGGGGATGAAGGCGAAGGGCAGGAGGCAGTAGAGTGCCGCAACAGCCGGGAAGGCCACCGCACGCCAGTACCAGCCCGCGGCCCTGCAGGCGCTTGACGTCGCGGGTTGCATCGTCCAGCCGCTGCAGCGGGAGATTGTCGGCTGACGGAAGGGGTAAAAGAAGGATGAAGTGAAAAGATTAATGGTAAAAATAAAATGATAAAAAGATCAGTGATAGAATCGAGATTGTGCATTTTTTCAGTAGCACCAATAAAATTGTCTCTACTACTTGAGCTTGGTGTGCCAAGGTCAAGCATACCTGGAATCATCAAGAAGAGGCCTCGCTATGTGGAATCAGCTTGTCAGAAAATCTGAAACCTATGACGGCCTATTTGGAGAACAATGGTGTCAACAAAGCTCATTGGAGCAAGGTGATATGCCGGTTCCCCGCATTTTTCACGTATAGCAGGCAGAAAATGGAGACGACCGTGAGCTAGGAGTTTCTAAGAAAAACATTGGCAAGATCTTGACACGATGTCCTCATCTCATGAGTTATAGTGTCAACGACAATCTCCGGTCCGGTCGATCGGTGAAGATGCTGCATCTCTTATTCAGAAAAAGCCCACAGGCTTTTGGTCTGAACATCGAGGCAAAGCTGAAGCCGATCACAGAGTTTTTCCTGGAGAGGAGTTCAGCGTCGAGGAAATTGGCACTATGCCAAATATGAATTTTTCCTGACTAGGGAGTACCCAAGGTACGAGCTTGTAAAATTTCCGCAATATTTTGGGTACAGCTTAGAGCAGCGGATAAAACCTCGGTATGCCCGGAAGACCGGTTGCGGGGTGAGATTGATTTTGAACCAGCTGTTGTCAGTCTCAGATAGCAGATTTCATGAAATTCTACTGAAGATGGACGGAGTTTGAGATTATCACAATCTGAAACCACCACAGAGTTGGACAAGTTCATTTCAAAAATTGGTTGGTAGTCTGGTACAGCTTGTTAAACAAACATGCATATGTAACCGAATAGCTACGGGTTGTTGTCTGCTCCTAGATCCTTTCCTTATCCAATACAGGTTGTTGTAATCAGATTAGGAAAGCAACAACAATCCGTATCTATCTCAACCATGTAAAGGAGTATATATAAACATGCAGGCTGCAAAGACGAATTGCAAGCTTCAAGCGCCTCTGATATTTTCACATGGTATCAGAGCTAGACACAAATACTTGAACCGATCTATTCCAAGCAATGGCGAGTTCTTCTTCAGCCACCATCGTCAATCCCTTGATTGGTCAGGCCGTCTCGGAAAAACTGACCAAGGGAAACTATGCAATCTGGAAAGCGCAAGTTCTGGCTGTCGTAAGGGGCGCGCGCCTGGAGGGTTACCTCATAGGTGCAGTTCAAGTCCCTGCGCTCACGGTGAAGGAAAAGCAAGGCGAGAAGGAAGTCGTCGTCCCAAATCCGAAGCATGAAGAATGGATCGCCACCGATCAACAAGTTTTGGGATACCTACTGTCTTCCATGACAAGCGGTGTTCTCTCCCAAGTCGCCATCTGCAAAACAGCCGCCGAAGCTTGGAGCGTTGTGGAGGGCATGTTCTCCTCCATGACGAGAGCACGATCTGTCAACACCAGAATTGCTCTCGCCACTACAAAAAAGGGCGATCTCTCCATGGCAGAATATGTTGGGAAGATGCGTGCCCTGGCTGATGAGATGGCATATGCCGGCAAAGCTATCGACGACGAGGAGTTGATTTCGTACATCCTCACCGGCCTCGACTACGACTACAATCCCATCGTTTCCGCTCTTGTCGCCAGGGCGGAACCCCTCAGTATTGGTGAGGCTTACTCTCAATTATTGAGCTTTGAACAGAGAATGGAACTTCTTCATGGCAAGTCGCGCTCCTCCTCGGTGAATATGGCGAGCCGAGGGCGTGGAAGTTATCGTGGGCGAGGCAATGGCATCCGCGGACGAAACAGCGGCAATCGTGGAAGAGGACGCAACAGCAGTCTCAACTCATCTCGACAGATCGGCAATGGCTCCATCAACAAAAGCGGCTACAACAACAACAATGATGCTCGGCCGAAGTATCAACTCTGCGGCAAGAGGGGACATACGGTGCTAAATTGCTGGCATCGGTTTGAGGAAGATTTCGTTCCGGATGACAGGTATGCAGGAATGGCAACTACATCCAATGGGATAGATACAGACTGGTATATAGATACCGGCGCTACGGATCATGTCACTGGCGAGCTGGAGAAGCTGGCCGTGCGTGACAAATACAAAGGACATGACCAAGTTCACACAGCAAGCGGTACATGTATGGAAATTAGTCACATTGGTCATTCGATTGTGAACACCCCTAGTCGTGATCTCCATCTTAATAATGTTCTTCATGTCCCTAAAGCCAGCAAAAATCTTGTTTCTGTTCATCGATTAGCCTCTGATAACTCTGTCTTTCTTGAAATTCATCCTCGCTATTTTTTGATCAAGGACCAGGCCACGAAGAGCATTCTGTTTAGAGGAAACTGTTACAAGGGACTGTATCCTCTGCCGTCTCCACGTTCAATAAAACAAGCCTATGGAGTTGTCAAACCATCTCTTGAGAGGTGGCATAGTCGCCTAGGTCATCCTGCTTCTCAAATTGTTGAGAAAGTTATTAGTAAATTTAATCTTCTTTGTGTGGTAGAATCCAATAAACATTCCGTTTGTGATGCTTGTCAAAAGGCAAAAAGTCATCAACTACCATATTTAAAATCCCAGCATACTTCATCTCAACCTTTGGAACTCATTTTTTCTGATGTATGGGGTCCTGCGCCCAGCTCAGTAGGTGGACAAAAGTACTATGTGAGTTTTATTGATAATTATAGTAAGTTCACCTGGATTTATCTCCTCAAATTTAAATCCGATGTTTTCCAAAAATTTCATGAGTTTCAAAATCTTGTTGAACGTCTATTCAATAGAAAGATTATCACCATGCAAACCGACTGGGGAGGTGAATACCAAAAATTGCATTCTTTCTTCTCTAAAGTTGGCATCACTCATCACATCTCCTGCCCGCATGCTCATCAGCAAAACGGGTCTGCAGAAAGAAAACATCGTCATATTGTAGAAGTTGGGCTTGCTCTTCTTGCCCACGCCTCCCTGCCCTTGAAATATTGGAGCGAAGCTTTTCTTTCAGCTGTCTACTTAATTAATCGCACACCTAGTCGTGTTCTTCAGTATGACACCCCCTTGGAGCTTCTCTTCAATCAAACGCCTGATTATTCCTCATTGCGTGTTTTTGGGTGTGCGTGTTGGCCTAACTTAAGACCATACAACAAGCACAAACTTCAATTTCGATCTCAACAGTGTGTTTTCCTCGGGTATAGTATCTCTCATAAAGGTTTTAAGTGCCTTGATCCAGCCTCTGGTCGAGTTTATATTTCTAGGGATGTGATATTTGATGAGTCTGTTTTTCCTTTCATGCATCTGCATTCTAATGCGGGGCAAAGGCTATGGTCTGAGATCAACCTTCTTCCTTCCTTCCTCCAGAATCCTACTACCAATTCTCTTGGGGTTGATCAATTGCATACTAATGTGACTAATCTTCCTACTGAGCCTGCTAACAATTTTGGTGAAGATTTGGAACAATTTCAGGACGACACGACTGCCAATTCTACTTCCAACGGAGCTGGCACAATAGGCACGGCTTCCCACACCGATCTTCCCGCGCTCGCCTCTGGATCGGCTCCGAATTTGCCTCGGTGTCACGCGACTTCTCCTGCAGGCGCTGTGGGATCGGTGTCCAATTTGCCTCGAGACTCAGCTGTGTCCTTCTGCCGGTGCCGCATGTTCCCCTGGCGTCTCTCAGACTCCTACACGTCTGCCCTTGCCTCTTGTCGACTCGTCCCTGGGCGCCACGTTACCACGGCAAGTGTTGCCAGAGCCTTCTGCTACATCACCGGCTGTCGGGAACCCCGCTCCCACCGGTCTGACAGACGACTCTCTCACCGCTCTTGCTCCATCCAGCTCGGTGCCTGCTGGCTCTTCGGCGACGTCTTCGATAGGGGGCGCAGAACAAGAACATCGACCAAAGACTCGTCTCCAACATGGCATCCGTAAGCCCAAAATCTATACTGATGGTACTATAAAATATGGATGTCTCACGTTTACTGGTGAACCACATAACTTAGCAGAAGCTCTGGAAGATAATAATTAGAAAAATGCTATGGATGCTGAATATATGGCACTTATCAAAAATAAGACTTGGCATCTAGTTCCTCCTTAGAAAAGTAGAAATATTATTGACTGTAAGTGGGTGTATAAAATTAAAAGGAAACAAGATGGCAGCTTAGATAGATACAAGGCTCGCTTAGTTGCAAAAGGTTTCAAACAGCGATATGGCATTGACTATGAGGATACCTTTAGTCCAGTTGTCAAAGCTGCTACTATCGAAGTTGTTCTTTCTATTGCTATTTCCAGGGGGTGGACACTTCGGCAGTTGGACGTTCAAAATGCTTTTCTTCATGGAATTCTTGATGAAGAGGTATGTACGAAGCAACCACCTGGGTATGAAAATCAAGCATATCCTGATTATGTATGTAAATTGGATAAAGCTCTTTATGGACTTAAACAGGCACCGAGAGCGTGGTATTCTCGATTGAGTAAGAAGTTATATGATCTTGGTTTTAAACGGTCCAAAGCAGATACTTCTCTATTTTTCTATAATCAAGGAAGCACAGTTATTTTCATGCTCATTTATGTTGATGACATAATTGTGGCAAGTTCAAGGCAGGAAGCTGTCACGGCATTATTACAGGATCTTCAGAAGGATTTTGCACTAAAGGATCTGGGCGACTTGCATTACTTCTTGGGCATTGAGGTGAACAAAACTCATGATGGTATTGTGCTAACACAAGAAAAATATGCCTCCGATCTGTTGAGAAAAGTAGGGATGGCAAATTGCAAACCTGTAAGTACTCCCTTATCTACAAGTGAGAAATTGTCTATACATGAAGGATCACCTTTAGGACCTGAAGATACAACACAATATAGAAGTGTTGTTGGGGCACTTCAGTATTTAACTTTGACAAGGCCAGATATTGCTTTTTCTATTAATAAGGTCTGTCAATTCTTGCACTCTCCAACCACTATACATTGGGCAGTAGTAAAACGAATCTTGAGGTATCTTAAGTCTTGTACCAAACTCGGGCTAAAAATATGCAAATCTACATCCATGAAGTAAGTGGATATTCATATGCTGATTGGGCTGGATGCATGGATGATAGAAGGTCAACGGGAGGTTTTGCAGTATTCCTAGGAGCTAATCTTGTCTCATGGAGTGCCAGGAAACAAGCCACGGTATCAAGGTCGAGTACCGAGTCAGAGTATAAGGCCTTAGCTAATGCAACTGCTGAGATCATGTGGATACAAACACTTCTACAGGAATTACGCATTTCAAGCCCACCAGTGGCACGATTGTGGTGTGATAATATGGGTGCAAAGTATCTTGCCTCTAATCATGTCTTTCATGCAAGGACAAAACATATAGAGGTTGATTTTCACTTTGTCAGAGAAAGGGTAAACAACAAGCTATTGGAGATTGACTTTGTTCCATCAGGCGATCAAGTTGTGGACGGCTTCACCAAAGCTCTGGGCGTTCGACAACTAGAGAATTTCAAGAACAATCTCAACTTGAGAAAGTTGTGATTGAGGGGGGATGTTAAACAAACATGCATATGTAACCGAATAGCTACGGGTTGTTGTCTGCTCCTAGATCCTTTCCTTATCCAATACAGGTTGTTGTAATCAGATTAGGAAAGCAACAACAATCCGTATCTATCTCAACCATGTAAAGGAGTATATATAAACATGCAGGCTGCAAAGACGAATTGCAAGCTTCAAGCGCCTCTGATATTTTCACACAGCTATCAAATTAATGTGGCCATAGATGAGGAATACAAGTTGATGGACAATTTTGAGAACAAGAAGTATCTCGGTAATTTCTACTTCGTTATGAACTTCAGAAGGCACCGACTGGCCCTCAGTCCTCTGCTTTGCATGACAATTGATGGACGTGCAGGCGGTGCTGCGGTGCAGCATTTGGGTACGAACAATTTGGTAAAACTTGTTGTAAAACGTCGAAGAACGCCAACGATTGTCTACTCGAATCAACAGCACGCATGCACAAACACGCGAATCAAGAATCGAGAACACACAGAATATAAGGTGGAAATCTCTCTCTTTATTGATGCACTTCTTTACAATGAGAGGGCACCCATATATATAGCGGCGCGAGGAGAGAGTTCGGATTCGACCACACCATGAAGAGATAGAGTCCTAACCATATTTGGTTTAGGTTTCCTTATCTCATAACACTCCCCCTTGGTCGAATACCGCGTAATGCATATGTCTCGTTAAAAACTCCACTTAAAAATCCAGTGGGAAAAAAGAGATGGAGAAAAGAGCACATCGCACTCGCATGTTACGTTGCACTAGTTGCCTCATTAAAAACCTTTATGTGAGAAAACTTCAGGAAAACTCACAAAGGGAAAAAGAGTACAACTTATAACCTTCAGGGTTTTATTACGATCTTCAGGAACGCAATAAGGGTTATGGTTCAAGGGTTTCCTCCCCCTGAGCTTTGCATCTCTCTAAGTCTTTTCATTCCAATGCCTTTAACATATCTTTGAAATATGGATTTAGGCAAGGACTTGGTGAATAAATCTGCGAGATTTTCATATGACTTAGTTTGTAAGATTTTTATCTCACCGCTCTTCTGGAGTTCATGAGGATAGAGTAACTTAGGAGCAATATGCTTCGCGATATTGCTTTTTACATAACCCAATTGCATTTGTACAACACAAGCAGAATTATCTTCATAGATAATTGTAGGGGTATCGATGGTGTTAAGGCCACATGACTTCTGGATATGACAAATCACACGTCGCAGCCAAACATATTCACGTGAGGCTTCATACAGGGCTATAATCTCTGAGTGGTTGGTAGAAGTTGCTACTAGCGTCTGTTTACAAGACCGCTAGGAAACAGCTGTACCACCATAGAGAAACACAAGACCAGTCTGAGATTTGGCACTGTGGGGATCAGACAGATAGCCAGCATCCGTATATCCCACCATGGTCAAGTCTTGGTTCTTCGGAAAAATAATCCAAGATCTTGAGTACCTTGGAGATATCTCGAGTACATCTTTACTCCACCCAATGTCTTCGGTTGGAGCCGAACTATGTCTTGCTAGCAAATTCATCGCGAATGCAATATTAAGCCTTGTGCAATTAAGTAGGTACATGAGTGCTCGATAGCACTTAAATATGGGACTTCAGGTCCTAAGACTTCCTCATTTTCCATCCTCGGTCTAAAAGGGTCTTTATCCACTTCAAGGGATCTTACGACCATGGGGTTTTCAAGGGATGTGATTTATCCATATTAAATCTTTCCAATACCTTCCGGGTATAGGATGACTAGTGAACAAGAATTCCTTCTAGGAGATGCTCTAGCTGCAGGCCTAAGCAAAATTTGGTTTTACCCAAATCTTTCATCTCAAACTCCGTCGCGAGGTAAGCACTCGCTTCCTTTATCTCCTCTTTGGTTCCGATGATATTCAGATCATCAACATACACTGAGATGATATAGAATCCGTTCTGGGATTCTTTATGAACACACAGGGGCAATCATCATTATTGGAGTATCCTTTCTTCAGGAGGAACTCACTAAGCCGGTTATACCACATTCTTCCCGACTGTTTTAATCTATATAGCGATCTCTGCAGTTTGACGCTATACATGTTGCGATTATTAGGATCCGGGACTTTTACTCCTTCAGGGACTTTTATATAAATGTTCGAATTCAGTGACCCATACAAATATGCGGTCACCACATCCATCAACTGCATTTTAAAATTTAAGCCAGCTACCATTGATATTAGATATCGGAACGTTATTCCACACATTACAGGAGGATATGTTTCATCGTAATTGATGCTGGGTTTCTGCGTGAACCCTTGTGCTACAAGCCTCGCTTTTTATATCTCACCACCTGGGTATTTTCATTTCTCTTCTGGATGAAAAACCCATTTGATCCTACAGGGAATCACTTTAGGAAATATTCAGCCATCAGGACCAGAAACTTTCCTCTTATTAAGCGAGCGCTGCCTCAATTGCTTCTTTTGACCCTATCTGAGCGCTTCTGGCACTCTGCCATTGACTTTGGATCTGGATCCAGTTTTTAGCAATTTTAGAGGCAGATATATGTCGACAATTGTAGTCTTTTCTTTTATTTATTTCTCCTGCATCACTTCGGGGATATATCTATATAAATTTCTTCCAGCTCCTCGTGATTTCCCACAACGACGGAGTCTGGGTGTTCCGACTTCCCAGCGTGGAGTTTGTGCGCGCAAATATACGCTAGGTTATCATCTTCAGGATGGATCACTTCAGGGATGTTACCATCTCCGGGATGGCTCACTTCAGGGATTTTCTCAACATCAGGTTGAGCTTCTTCTACTGTCACAGGTAGTGTTATCATTTATTCGGTTCTCTACTTCTGCAGACGTCTCCGCGGAATTGAGTCCCGTGCACCTGGAGGCCTCCCCCTCTTCTTATTACAAGGGTCAAGAGTAGGTTCAATATCCTTCTAGGGTATCTCTACTCTTTCAGGTGCATATACTTCAGGTACATGAGATCTTTCACTCCCTTATGACCAGTGAAGGTATTTGGCAGTTTATTAGCTTATTTATTGCAAACTTATTATCCTCTGAACTTCAAGTTCAGCTTCTTTAGTGCGTGGGTCTAAGGACTAGGCATTCTGAAATGTGGTACTTATCTCCCCTTAATGCCGAAAAATGTCCTTAGTATGATCAACAGATCGAGCCGTGAATGATCCCCGTCATAGGCTCTAGGTGTTTTAATATATGACGGAGATTCATCACCTACATAGATCCTCAACTTCTAGTGAGGTCCTATGGTTGTACTGTGGTGGAGAGATTGGCATGTATCAAAGATGACCAGATTTTCGCAGATGGGAAATACTTAATTCTTTTCCACGCACTATCTCGCACGGGAAATTTCATAATATGCGCTTGGTCCGAGTTGAATTATTACCGCAAAGATGCAAGATCACTGCGTGGCCCCAACAACCGTGGGAAGCCAATTATTCTGCAAGAGCGCCAAGCAATAAGTTTTTATTCTCTTAATTAATGACTCTGCAAGGCTATTTTGGGTGTGGACATGGGGTACAGAATGCTCTACATTAATGCCTAGAGCCATACAATAATCATTGAATGCTTTTGAGGTAAACTTGCCAGCATTGTCCATTCAAATGGACTTAATCCTTTCTTCTGGAAAAGAGGCTCTTAATCTAATGATTTGGGCGATTAATTTAGAAAAGCATGGTTCCTAGTAGATAAGAGACATACATGGGACCATCTAGTAGAAGCATCTATTAGCACCATAAAATATCCGAATGGGCCCGACAGGCTGAATTGGTCCACGATATCACCTTGAATTCTCTCCAGAAATTCAAAGATTCTTCCTATTTTTAAGATGAGAGGACGAACTATCGCCTTTCCTTTAGCACATGCAGGCACAAAAGCTTCTGTGTTTAGGAAAGGCTGTAGTTTTTATATTATGGCCAGCAGAATTATTTATTATACTTCTCATAATATTCAACTCAAGATAACCCAGTCGATCTGCTAGATCTTAATATTGCTGGGTTTTTATCGCAACACAAACTACAGGTTTTATATATGCATAATATAACCCAGAGGAGAATGAATGAACCCTTTTAACCACACATTAATTACACCCATTAAACTTAGTCATGAGTAGGTATTCTGTACCATTCTCATTCTTTGTCTCCGTAAGGAAACGATTCAGACCAATGTTTTTAAAAGAGTACGACTGGACTCAAGGTATAATATGGCATTCTTCTAGTGCCAACTATGAGAGTATCGCTTCTGGCGATAGTCATAATGATTCCAATTCACTTAGTGTGGCATAACTGTCTTCTAGACAGATTTTCTCCTCCGTTATCGGATTATACTTTGTTCTATATTAGAAATATGATTTATCAATCAAACAATTGTTGCATCAGGAACAAATTGTAGAATATAGAACAACATCACATGATTAAATTGATATACTGGGGAAATCAAACTTTATTAAATTTGACTGATAATCGCTCAACAGGAGATTAGACCATTGTTCATTCAGGAACACAAAGATTAAACTGATAAATGAGGCTCTTAGGGAGACTTTAAAGGATAATCTGACATCGACTCAAAAGGAAAAACTGGGAGACTACTCTATGTCTCCATATAAATCATTTATATCGTCCTCCTGGGACCTTTCTTTATTCTTCTCGAATACTTTTAGCTCATCCCTAACGAAATCATCCTCCCTATGGGATATTTGGTCTTCGTGTCCGTATGGAGATGGTAACTCGTGGAGAGCAGGAGCACCGCCTTCAGTCGAAATTGTGGCTCCAAGGATCGGTACATCAAGTTAATCTTGGCATCCATTGCCCAAGTGAGGTAATCATGCTATTCAGGCAAGCTCAAGAAATTCTTTCTTTGCGATGTCGACATATCCTATAGTAAACAAACAAGATTTTACTTGGTAAAATATTGTTTTGCATGATTAATATTGAATCAAGAAAGTATGGTCTATATCTATTCAAGAGATAATTATCACGGATTATCCATGATCTTCCTAGCATTTCTCATAATTTTCATTAATTATTAAGCAATTTCCAAAATTACTAATTAACAGAGGGATAAATTTCAACGTGAAATAATCCTTGCATGATGCTAATTACATCTTATGTGGCTCTTATTGGTTGGGTATGAAATCATGTAATGAATGCCTCCGCAACATAACTCTTGGCAGTCAACCCGCCAGAGGGCTCACATGAGGAGGAGCACTTCCGATTTTGACGCCAATTAAGAAACTTAGCCTCATGTGTGTTTTTCTTAGACACCAATTGCCATGAATCCGTTCCTTCAAAACTGAGATCAAAACCTAACCACATATGCCCTCAAGCCCAAAACCGTTTTGATAGCTCAATTATTTCTATGATTTTCTAGCGCTTCTGTTAATTACTAAGCAATTTTCAGAATTACTTAAATAACAGAACATAAATTTCATCACATATAAATCATGGGCATAAAGCAAGAAAAACAAACCCATAGAATTGAACTTCTAGAATATGCTAAACATCAATTTATCAAGATTTTAAAGACGTCCATAACATTAAAATCTAATTTCTGGGATTTAGCAATAATTTTCAAAACTAATTGATTAATTAGCAACATTTAACCATCGGTGAGCCATACGCATCCAGTCGTTGCCCATCTGGCCGAATAGAAATTCCGGCCTATAGGCCCGCATTGGAGACACGGCCCGGTCGGACTGGCAAACAGAGGTGCGACTAGGGTTAGCACTTAGCAGTCACTTTATTTCTTTGCGCGTATAAGCTACGCTCCGGCGGCGGCGCGCTTGGAGCCAGCTGCGCAGGAGCCAACAGCCGCGACTTCGGGCGCAGCGGCGGCGGGATGGTGGCCAGACCGTGCGGCAGCCGAGACTGCATGCATGTGTTGCATCGACTAAAAGTAGATTCATATTGCCCTCCTTTTATTGCGTTGCATCGACTAGAAGAGAGGCCAATACGCATGCATGCATTGCTTAGCTTGATGCATGCATGTATTACGTGATTGCAATTCTGTGACCAGCAATTTCATGCATGCATGGCGTCAGGCAGCTGTGCGGCTTCGGGCCGCGGTGCTTCCGGCGCACACGGGAGCAGCAGCAGATGGCGGCGGGTACGGCTTCGGCCCGAGGTGCATCCGGCGGGATAGACGGCGGTAGGAGCAGCTCCAGGCCGTAGGTGCAGATGGCCGGTGCGAGCGACGGGCTCGGCTTAGCAGCCAAATCGCCGGCGGCAGAGTGGCCAATCGAGGAGACGCCGAGAAGCGCTACGGGCGCGGGCAGATGGCGGCGGGCAGAGGAACTAGCGGTGCGCTTCGGGCGCATGGAGACCAGAGGCGGCGATCTTCGGGATCAGAAAGGCAGAAACACGCCGATGTTTTTTTTTCATGGTTGATGATGAACAATAGATATGGTACAACGATCTGCAGGATCAATAGTTTATACCAATTTAATACATTGATTCAGTGTAGGGGAAATTCTGTAGACTATCGCGTAGAATAGAGTCGCGTAGGACTTTTCGGCAATCCGAGTGGATGCCGACGTGATGGCGAGTTGATTGCAGATCGGATCAGGTGATCAATCGCCGGTAGTAGTCGTTCGTTCGTCGTCGACGATTCTCCTTCTTATGGTAGAGACTCGTGCTGATAACGTGTTGTAAAATGTCGAAGAACGCCAACGATTGTCTACTCGAATCAACAGCACGCATGCACAAACACGCGAATCAAGAATCGAGAACACACAGAATATAGGGTGGAAATCTCTCTCTTTATTGATGCACTTCTTTACACTACAGGGAAAAAGAATTTCGGCTACCAAAACCGTCCACCCTAAAGACAAAGCCGCCCACCATACGTGGGGTCGACGGTGGCCGTCCACCCTAAGCCGCCGAAAGTAAGTGGTCGACCATAATATTAAATTCGACGAGAGGGCTGTCCACCCTATTATGGTCGACAGCCAAATATAGGCCGTCCACCATAATAAAGATAAGGTCGACAGCCCACGTGACCGTCCACCATAATCATTAGGGTCGACGGCCCATGTGGCCGTCCACGATAATCCCTTAGGGTCGACGGTACTTTCCACGTGGCCGTCCACCATAAACCCTTAGGGTGGACGGTCGGCCGTCGACCCTAAGAAAAAAGTCGACCCTTATTAATGACCATTAAAAAAACGTCGCCCGATTGGCGGTCTCGGAGCATTCACAAAACATTTTCAAGAGGAAATCTCCAAAGAATCAAGCTCGCATATTAAATTGAACATCTGCTTATTTAGAGAGATGAACCGCCGCAAAGAATAAGACTATAAGTTAACAATGTATTTCATATATTTAGGCATGCAATAACGAAAGGCCAACCATATAATATGGAAGACTAGCACATTTTATTTTATGCATACAAAGATGGTCAAGAAAATGGCCAAGTTTGATTTTTTCATTGTGAGCCTTATAGCTTAAGATATCTCACAAATTAATTATATTTATACGTAAAATATAAAGTAGCTTATTCTATAGAACCTTACTATTATGTAACTTGTGCTAAGGTAACATCTACAATCACAACTTTGAATTGGACACACAAGGTAAAGGAGGATGCACCCAAGTACAATTATGATTCTTTTGATCACCGTTGTCACACACGAGTTTACAATGACATTGAATTTTCTTTTTGGGGATGATAACACATATAACTAAAACTGTTCCAAAGAACCATAATGACAAAACTTTCGTGGCAAACAGAAGAAAATTATATAATAATATGAAGATCAATGGGCATTTCTTCCCATGAACTATCTTTCACCCCATGACTAATGCAAAGATGGCGTTGAGGATATAATGCATCCTACCAAAAGAACGGAGCCAACAGAAACTTCATCTATAAAGAGAATACAGGGTTCAAGAGAGGAGCTAGGAGCAAGATTGCATATCTAGTGCTGAAATTTGTAACTTTCTGATGCTCACATTCTATGTCGCTAATCCCAAATTCTCAATTTACTTAGTAAGTTCCCTAGCATAGTTCACAGTCAAATCACGGCATCTGAAGTCAAGTAACTTCAGAGTTTACCTTAGAAGAAGGTCTGTAAGGACCATTCCAGGAGATGCAGTGTGTACTCCAACGTTTGATCTTCTGCATAGTACCCATAGACCTTTTCCAAAGCATAAAGCATGGACAGAAAAGAAAATAATGGTATCTCATGCAGAGAATAAACAAATATGTGACATTATCCTCAAAAAGTTAAAACAGAGTAAAGCATCTCAAAAACTAAGATGACATACATAATTTTCACGTGCTATGAATCCTTCAACCAGTTTAAACATAGGAAGCACTAGTGGAAAAAGGGAAGGAACATTTGAGTAACATATCATGACAAACCTTATACAAAGTGGTTACTCGTAGAAGAGATGATGTCTCCTTTTAAAGCAACTCCACAATTGAAATTTCCGCCAAGATGCCAAATCAACAGTGAGTGATTCAACAAACATTAATTGCATTTAGGTTCGTAAAATAGTATGTTAATGATGTATGTCCTCGGATGTGGTTGGGTAACTATAGGACACCGTAATGGCAACTTTACAAAACTGTTCTCTTTAATGGCGTAATGGGTGCGAAGTTTGAGAGATATACGACCAAGGAGGAGATCACGCACATAAACACCCATAGTAGTCATTTTACCATTGGATCGAGGAAAACTCCTGAAAGAGAAAGTTATGTGAATGAATTTCTCTCCATAAACACCCATAAACTAGCTAACTCTTGCTAACCAACTGCTTATGTGAATGAATTTCTTTCTGTAAGAAAGTTAAAACTTCATAGACATGAAACAATAAATGAGTCCTAATAAGTTTACCTTAGCAAGCAAAGTCTTCCAGTTCCTGAGCTCCAACCAAAAGTATTCCCTACAAAAACAAATTATTAAAAATAACAATTTTCAGCCATTAAATCAACAATAAGTAGTCTTGGGACTACAACTGAATTAAAATGCAACTTGAATATTGATATAGAAAATTACCTTTGGTAGCTTTCCACCAAGGCAGTAAACTTTGAGGGTTTTCGGTGGTAATTCATATCCATACACATTCATATCATACATTCACAACAATTCATATCCATACACATTCACAACTTACAAACTCATCACAATTCATATCCATACACATTCATAAATCACATCCACAAATCAACATATAGTTTACATTCAACAAAAGTTTGATATAGAGTTTTAATTCCAACAAAAGTTCAACGATATCACATGTCCACAAATCGACAAAGTTCGATCAACAAAAGTATGATACCGAGATTCTAGCTAGGTGGAGGAAAAGCCGAGGCATACGAAGCATCTCATCGACAAAGTCCGCCAAGGATGGTAGTGGGTTCGCGCCACTTCCCACATGTTGAGCTGCACCAAATGATCTTGAAGCCTCCTACAAAGCAAGAAAATAATGTATAACTTAGAACATTATTTCAATGACTTCGATTATAATTTTTGGCAATAGAAGTACCGTGTCAGTGTTTTCGGTTGGAAACCGGATCGCATCGGAATGGATGTTGGACTGCTACTGTTGAGCCGAACCCCGATCCGAAGCCTACCAATTAAAGAAAATGAATTAGAACATTTATCTTGTGAGTTGAAAACAACAATTCTTCACGAATTAACATATATTACCCTGTCTGGCACACTATGTGGATATGGCAACGGGAACGGTACTAAACCGCAAAGGTGCTGGCTGAGCTGGAGCACCCGATCCGGAAGTGTTCGAGGAGGAAATCGAACATATACTGAACGGAAATCGCAAAGGGGTGGTGGAGCAGAGCACCCGATCCAGAAGCCTACCAATTCAAACATATGGATTGGAGGATTACATTTGTGACTTGTAGAAAAAAAAACATTAGTATCAATATATGGATTGGAGCATTACCCCGTCCGGAGTTGGACCAACCGAACCGAAAGCCTACAAATTCACATAGCATATCATGATGGATAGACATTAATAAGAAATTAGAAATTACTAGTAATAGACAATACTCCTTGGAAGTGCATCATCGGCGTAGTGAGGGATCGAAAAAGCCTGGAAATCCTTGTGGTGGAATATGAGTCTACATATAGCTCACATAGCATTAGTAGATTGAATTAATTGAAAGTGATACAAAATTGAACTTACATGCTGCATATTTTGCTCCATGGACTCCAGTCTTCTAAGAATAGCCTCACGCTCTTTTTCTCCCTCTTCTTGCCGTTTCTGAAGCTCCGCAACATGAATATGATTGTGCGCTCATGCTGAAAGGTGTGAACCCATCTGTCGCAAGACCAATACGCACATTTCTTGGATCTCTTGCAAAATCAGGATTCATTTCATCAAAGTACTTCCAAGCTTCACCATCGGATGGATGAACCATGACACCTTCTTTCACACGTTTTCCTTCTTTGTGCCACCTCATATGCTTCGCTGTCTCTTCCGACATAAACAACCGCTGCAAACGTTGAGTAATTGGAAAGTAATGCAACGTTTTCTTGGCCACCTTCGCTGCTTTTGTGTTACCATCTTTGTCGGTAACTTCAACATACCTAGACTCTCCACAATGATCGCAGTGGGTCTTTTTTATGCTTCTTCCGAATATTAGGAAATATCGAGGACAATAATTTATTTTCTCGTGCGGCATTCCTAGACCACTTAGAATTTTCTTGAATCATACAAGTTTCGTGGCATTTTGTGGTCTTCGGGAGAAGGTGCAAATAAGCTTCACTAAGTCATTGTAGCATTTGGTCGAGAAATTATGCTTTGACTTAATTGCGATAAGACGTCATGACGACCGCAAGGAGCGTCACGTTTGTTTTCTCATGCAACGGCTCTGGCGGCCTTGAAGCTTTAAGAAATCTGTTGCAAGTGGGGTAGGCACTTCCTCTTGTGGGAGATCTAACCCCGACCAATGTTGTCCACCATCTCTTCCATTCTCAATTTCATCGTAACCTTCGACAATATTGGAGGGTTGTACTATAACGTAACTAGATGGTCCACCTCGCACGCCTCGCCATGATCAACCCATCTATAATAATTTGCTTTGAAGCCGTTCTTACAAAGATGCATCTCCATTTCGCCCGACATCTCTTGAGGCTATTACCACAGAGCGCGACGGGCATCTCACTTCGCCATGTCCGACATAGGCGTCGACCCAAAAGCCTGACGGATAAAATCTTTCGTGCCCTCCTTCCACTCGACAGAGTGCCGTCCATTCTTATTCCAACCATCATACATCCACCTCCGAGAATTTTCCATAATAGGCTGAAAGAATGTAACAAGAACCATCAATTCAGATTTGTATGGACCATGCACTATCCGTGCTTGGATTTCGATTGGAAGATGCGAGAAAAAGGACTAAATATGCACAAGCATGTAGGTTTCAGTGTGGAAATCAGATATGTATATCAACTGCTTTGCTTCTTCAAGGAAACCAAGGAGATGATAGCCACTACAAGGTTATAGGGCCGTCCACCATAAGCCGCCGAAAGTAAGTGGTCGACCATAATATTAAATTGACGGGCGGTAATTTGTCCACCCTATTAGGTCGACACCAAATATAGGTCGCCCACTCTAGACTAGCTAAGGTCGACAGACAAAAGTAATTGTCCACTCTAGACTAGGGTGGACGGCCTTTTCTTAGCTATCGAGCATAATAATATTAGGGTGGACGGCCTTTTCCACGTGGCCGTCCACCCTAAGAGCTTAGGGTGGACGGCCACGTGGAAAAGGCTGTCGACCCTAATCTCAAGGTGGACGGCCACGTGAAAAATGCCGTCCACCCTAATTAATTGGCATAAAAAAAACAATCGCCCGATTGGCATTCAGTTTACACGAAACAGATAACATCCATTCTTCAGTTTACAGAAAAGCCTTAAACGATCTCCAAAAAAAAGAACCTAAACATTCACGTAAACTTGTTAGTCAAAGGCTACAATGCTATTTGCAGCACTACCATGTTAATATATGCTTTCAGTTGACAGAATTGATCATAGCGAGCAAGGGAAGCGGTGTTCTTGTGCTACCGTGTACTATGGGGACTGGTCCCTAAATCTGCATAGATGGTTCCATAATTGCTGTTTGGTTCACGAGGACGCTAGTAAATACTGAATGACAGCATGTATGATGAAGGATTTAACTTGAGATTGGTGAAAACATAAATATACCAAACATGCAAAAAAAAACAAAGTGCTTAAAAAAACGACCAAATAGAGAGACGAGATTTTTCCACCAATCTGGAGAAGTGACTAGAATTGCCATCCTTAAGGAACAGCAAAAGGAAACAAAGAGTGAGACACATAGCTAATAAATCAGCAAATGTAATCATGAGTTGGCGATCTACATAGGCAATGCATAAAAAAGAGAGGAGTTAATCGAACTATATTTTCCTTTTGAATTTAAGATTGTCAATCCTTTGCATCTGCTGCTTCCCATTTCGTGAAGAAAACAACGTGTGATCCCACATAACAATCTGAAGCTTGAAAACAAAAACTAACAAGACCATGTTAACATAAAAGGAAAAAACTATGCCAAAATTAAGGTTACAGATCGAATCAGTATCCATACACGTGGTGCACTATTGAATTTACAAAATGTTTTACAAAATAGCTAGTCTATATCGAACTGTATCCGTGCATGTGGAACACGATCAAGTTCACAAAACCGCATTCACCAACGTCATCGAATGAAAGTAAAAGACCACATAACCTGATAGACTTTTCACCAAACGCATGCACCAGCCACTCACTGCCACGAGATACAGGGAACCAAAACCCTTACAATCAACACAAAACCTGATCTCATTCTCCCCAAAAGCATTGAAAGAGACAAAACTAAACGGCCATGCATCCACATGAACTGGACATCCGCACACATAAGACAACCTCTGGGAATCACTTACATTGAAGCTTTTCATACATCACATAATTTCTATGCGCTTCAAATACCTAATCCAAGAATTATGATTTCATGCCTCTTTAGAAAATTTGAATCATGATAATGAATATATGAATTTGACATTAACATTTCAAAGCCTTTTGTGTTTTTACCTCGGGGTGGCGGTGTGGCAATCCGAGGCGGCGGCGGCCCCGAGGAGGCCGGCTGGGCGATTGAGCGCCGGAGGCGGCGGGCGGCCGGAGGCGGCAGGCAGCTTGCAGAAGTGAGGCGATAATATGAGGCGGCTGGGCTTGGGCAGCAGAGAGGCGATGGCTAACGGGAGGCCACCACGGGCGGAGGGGGCGGCTGACCACGACAGAGGGGAGGACACGGCCAGCGGGAGGACACTGCCGAACGGGAGACCACGGCGAAAGTGGAGGACACTGGCCGGGCGAGGGGGCGGCTGACCACCGTGAGCGGCGGCCAACCAAGAGGGGCGGGCGGCGGGCGGAAGGCGGATGAGCGGCGGCGTCGAGAATGGGGATCGATCGAGTGAAATCTGTGGCGGTTCGGCCACCTGAATGGGATCGAGTCGGGCTAGGGGCGAGGTAATGCGATTATGGTCGACGGCCAAAATCCGTCCACCCTAGTCATGGTCGACGGCCACGTGGTCGCCCGTCCACCCTAGTTATGGTCGACGACCAAAAAATCTCGTCGACCCTAGTTTCTGTGCCCGCGCCAATTGGGCCCGATGGCGACAATTGGGTGGACGGTTCCATTTGGCGATCGACCATAAATTATGGTCGATACTATATCTTTAGGTTGTCGACCCTAATGCGCAGGGCGTTTTGGCGCACTTTTTTCCGTTTAGGGTCGAGGGCTATTCGTTCTATTTGTCGACCTTAATCTAGTTTTGGTGGGCGGGTTATTTTGGTTGTCTACCATATATTTGGCCGTGGACAATAAGTACTTTTCTGTAGTGTTACAATGAGGGCACCCATATATATAGCGGCGCGAGGAGAGAGTTCGAATTCGACCACACCATGAAGAGATAGAGTCCTAACCATATTTGGTTTAGGTTTCCTTATCTCATAACAAAACTGTTGGTTGTTTAGGTAGCTATTTTTGCAAGGATATGCGTCACCTTGGCAAATTCACCTGTTATAGTAAATTTGATACAGTTCTTGTTGCTCACTTATGTTCGAGATATTATCATCTATTTATAATCTTGATTTTTTTCTTCCAACATAGATTGTACTTCTTTTCTTTAGACTAGGTACATTTTGAAGTAAATCATTACAGTTAGCTCCCCTAGAAAAACTCAGGCAACCTGACAGGCTCACGGCATTTACGGTTCCTTCGTTACTTTTGCTAGATGGGTTTGCTCACTACGCCGCGCTGGACAGGATATGCCGAATTGTTAGAACTCCAGGTGTCCTTTGTGTTAAATTGCGAAGGATCTCTTTGTAAATTTTCAAGACCCCAAGGACTTGTGAGTAAAATTGCTAGAGGTCGCAAGACCTTCTTGGGAATCACCGGAAACCTAAGGGTCTCCTTGTTAAATCGCGTAGGACCTCTTCACAAATCGATGCAAACCACAGGGCTTTTCTTGCAAAAGAGCCAAGGAGGACCTAAAGGTAATTTCTGAAGGCATGCACGATTTTGCAGAACCATAAGGATTTTTTTACAAAAGAGCTAATAAAAGGACCTGAACATAATTTTAAATTTTGCGAGAGATTTTTTTCGAATTGGGTGATGTGGCACTCCTTGAGCTGGCATTCCCATCAGCTTTATATAAGAAATATGTTCTCTTTAAATTCCCTCCTTTACTATCCTTAAAAAAATCCTCCCTTCACCATCTTGGATAAAACATGCATTTAGAACACGAAAGCTCTGAAAACCTGTCAAGTTCCTATCTTCGTATAATGCACCTGAAAGTGTTTCTTCCTGAGCTGTTGCCTGTTTACATTTCTAAGCTCGGTGACAGGAAGAAAACAAGAAAAATAAAGTGAACCATCAGATTCTCTTGTATCATTGAAATACTTAGAGATCAATCAGTGTATTGTAGCCAATGGTTCTACCTGATGAGAGTTAACAAATAAAGTAGTGTACAGACATGCAGGTGCACCACCAGTATCTCAGGTTTAGCCTTAACCGACTTGTCGTGCTTTTGCAAAATTCATGTATTTATCAATTGATGTACATCTTATCATACGGCCGATATTGCAGGTTAGCATGCTTGCTGCAACCTGGCAAACTTTTGCAAAATTCGTGTATCTATCACCTGAGGAGCTGAAATCAATATTGGTTGAATATGTAATTCAGTAACAGATTCTGTTCGGTACCTCTCACTTTGAATGAAGCCCAAAAAGTTGCATTTGTACATGCAGGCGATGGTTGCCTCACTCAAAATGGTAGCAGTTACGTTGAGAGTTGAGACAATGCCTGACAGAGCAATGTATGTTTCTCATAAAAATGTTTGTGTGAATACATGTTCCTTATTATGTTTCTCATCGAGGTTGTTTTGTGCAAATTTCTGTGTATCGCATCAATATGATCACACGAGTACGAGCTAAGTTTCTCTGCAGTTACTGCATCCATGTGATACTCGAGCACAAGATATTCCAATTACCTTACGTACCCAAACAGAATTTCGTTGTTTACAACGGAAAATAATCACTGATGTATTTCTTTACTCCCAGAACAATACGTGTGTAAACTGTTAACAGATGGGGAAAAAAATTGGGGCTCCCATGCCCTTGGTCTCAATTTTGCTCGGATATCATTTTTTATAGGGTCGCACGGATGAAGAAATGAGAGAAAGAGGAGGCCTTTCCAAAGTTTGAAACTGAAGTTGTTGTCTTGCTATCAAAAGGAGAAGACAACTTGCGAAGACCACACCGCCTCATGGTTGGATCGTCGCTGCCGCTGCCTCCTGGCCGGATCGTCGCCGCCCGGGTCTACGGCTTCAGGCCACGCCGCCGTGGATCGGAGCCGCGCCTCCTCGCCGGTTGGGCTTGCCTCCACGCATAGAGGCCGCGCCTTCGGCCGAGCGACCACACCGGAAGGATGCGATGCTTGCGCGTCGAGTGGCCACGCCGCCAGCCGAGTGGATGTGCCGGGAGGAAGCTGCGCCATCGTCGTGCCCTTGGGCTGCATCACCACCGAGCGGAGAGAGGGCACGGCATCGGGGCGCCGGGCCGCCGCGCTGTGAGGCCACGCCGTTGCTGAGATGAGGGACTACTCTCTTGGTGACTACTCTTCGCTTCAGCGTCTTCATCTCTTACTAGCGTTGTTCATACATTTCTTTTGACCTATGTCATCTTAGCATTGATTCGCGGATTCGCTTTTTTAGGCGACACAACTCATTTTTTAGATGCACTCTATGGACTTGATGATCGTGTGCCTATTGGCTAGCTCACGAATCTGTCATCGTAGAGTCGAACATCTAAAAATTGTTTGTCTGGCCTTGAGAAGGTGGCCGTTGCAATTGGCTAAGATTAAGTGGTATGGTAGCACTAGCTCGGAATGAGGGTGGTTGCATCACTGGGATCTCCGGTACTTCGACTTCAGGGAGAAATCTCTAGGTCTGACCTTTGTTGGTTGTGCCTGGCAATGGCCTTGTTGAAGGCATTGTTTTGTAGTCTGAGGATTTACTCTCCGAGGTGAAAACCTTTGGTCTGACCTTCACTGGTTGGATCATGGCAATGGCGGTGCGTGTGCGTATCGAGTCCTTCTTGAAGGCGTTGTCATTGGAGAGCTTTTATCGCGGTCCAAGTGTTGCTATGATGGTGGATAGACTTGAAGACAATATTGCGTGATGTAGTTTGCCGAGACGGTTCTTTTGTCTTTTCTTGTGTGTGTGTTTGGCTGTGTACACCCTAACTGTGTAGAGGCCGGGAGTCTTCTTAGTATAATTGTATCTTGATGTAATTTACTAAGATTAATAAAAGCTTTCTTTATCGAAAACTTGCGAAGACAAGCTTTCTACGTACGCTGTTCCATGGTCTCTACGGGGATTGCAACTTAAACGGTTCCCATCGGCGCAAGCGTCCGATCGAGGCCACTGACAGCCTGGATCGGATTTTTTTTTAAAAAACATCACAGTAATTTTGCTACAGTATTCCCCTTAAAGATCTAGCTGCCGCTTTTCGATCGGTGGTCCCACAGGACTGCCTAAGTTGCACCGGAACCACGTCCCTTTCTACTGATTGAATTTTGCTTCTCCTTGACGTAATCTCCGTTTGTTTATAGGCAGCTAGCTATTAATCTTCTTGTTTTGCATTGCAAGGCTCTAAATCAGCTTACGAGAAATGAGAAATCCAGGTAACGCCTGTCGACCCTTTAGTACAGGGCATTGCAAGTAGCTAGCACAAAAAGGGGAATGAGTTCTTCAATAGTTTTTCACCTCTTCATTCGTTCTCTGCTTGTGCTGAAGTTAGTTCAGATAAGGGGAAAAAAACGAGTAGAAGTGAAAAAAAAAGAGACAAGATTTACACTTCCACATTCCTGCACTCCGTATGATAAAGAACATATATGGGAGCTCTCTGCACAATGATCAAGTCCTAGTGAGACTGCTGCAGTCCTGAGGATGCGTTTGTAATTGTACCAAAGCTGATTCCAGCCAATGGATCAATTCGAGTTCATTTTAGGCATCAATAATTCAGTTTTAGGGACCCATCAAACTACAGAACTTTGTAAGAGCGTGGGCATGGAAATTATAAGCTGTGATCGAAACCATAGTTACCCGATTCGTTATAAATCCATGTGAATCATGAACCGGAATCATTGAATCCGAACCAATTTAGGGAGTTCATAATGAAAATTGGAAGAAATGTTCCGCGAACCCAAATGCTGTTCCGCGACTCGATCGAAACAGCGTAATCGAATGATGAAAGGTTTCTAGTAAGACATGTCAGAAGGCGCAAGCTTTTAAGTGTTGTTTGCACCGAGTACGCACCGATCCAACCTCCAGCAGCCGGGCGGCACGTGCCCGCCATTGAAGACGAGAAGAGCATTCACCACAGGCCATAGGCTCCTCGCCTCCTCGTCTGGTACGTATGGCCGTCGCGCTGCACGGGCTGGCGACATGCCAAGCAGCAGGAGCGCCTACGTCGTTGGGAGCTAGCGTGATGCCGTGCTTCGATACGCCGGTTCTTGGTAGAAGCCGCCCCGATATGGATGAATCTTGAGAACGTTGAAACGGATGGCTTGCGGCGCGCGCAGTTGATCACATCATGGCAAAAGCGGATGCGCTTTAATCAGCTAACACTCCATTCACCGGCCAGGGCTCTAGTTGCTCGCGCGGGAATATGCTCTGCTGTCATTCAGGTTCCTGGTCCTCCCGCTCCGCCGAGGGCCTGTCCACTGAAGGCAGACAGAGAGGCAATGCTCAGGAGTCGAAGTGGTTACGCCATGATGGCACCAGTTTGGCTCTGTGGATCAGTTCGGGGGCATAATCTGACCAGGACTGCACTCAATTGTCGGGGCAGATTATGGATTTATTGCCTTTAATGGCCTGCTTCTCCTGCACAAACTGGCTTTGCTGGTGTTGGTGGAATCCGAGAGTAGTTTTTTTTTTTTTTGTTAGTGAAAGAAGCTGAGAGCTTGACTAGTAGACGGGGAAGAGGGTTCTGAATTTTGATTTTCGGTGGGGTCATCGGCATAAATCCTGTTTGGATTAGTGATCATTTCATGTCAGGTGGTGAAGAAAGGCTAATTAGCACTGTGGCACCAGCAAGCTGTGGACCTTACAGTTTTCGCCGCAGTGACCTTCGCGATCTGCAATTCGGCCTTGCTCTGAGTCAAGTCTGGAGGTGGTTTAACAAACATGTGGGATTGTTACTTGCATTGCGGTATTTTACAGCAACTATTGGCTTTCCTTCTTTTCCCTCTTATGAAGATGTGATATCCTTGCCCCTTTGCTTCCCCAAGGAAAATTACAAAAATAATAGGCTGAAAATAAAAATTGTTTTTGATGTCCTTTTGATCTAAAAAAAATAAAAATTGCTATTATATCTACCTGTCGTGGATTGAAATCGTGACAGAAAGTCTATCGCTATATCAAATCATAACAGACTCTAGCGCTCTTTAAAAAAGCAACAAAGGCTCAGTCGCCATTTGAAATAGCGACAGAGACAGAGAGCTATCACCAACGGTTGAGCTCTCTGTCACTATACCAAACGGGGACAAAGAAGCTTTTACTGCCCTACACCAGACCTTTGGCCTCATTTCTACTGACACTTCACACTCCACTGAGACCGAGCAATGCGTAGGAGAAAAGAAGAGAGGAGAAGGAGGAGGAGGAGGAGGAGGAGGAAGAAGAGGAGGAGGAGGTGGAGGAGAGGAAGAAGAGGGGAGGAGGAGGAGGGGAAGAAGAAGGGTAGGAGGAAGAAAGTTCGCTGTTTGTATAGGTAAAATTTTTATTATCCTTTTAAATTAAAATTTAAAAATGTAATTTAGTTACCAGATTAAATAGATTGGTAAGTAATTAGGTCTATAGAGTAATAATTATTTAGATAGACTATATAGGAACTAGATTAATTTTTATAGTTGAAAAAAAATAATTTTTGTATGGCTGTAGCAGTTTTTTTATAGTGTAGAGTACGTCGTCGTGGTACATTAATGTAGCAGTATGGGTAGATTGAGAATTTAAAATGTATTAGCGTTATGTTGTGCACATATTAAAAAATTCGTGAAATGGTTAGCATGTATAGATGAACGAGTACAATTTAAAATACACTATGGAGAAAGGATTCCGCACATGAGTGCACACAGGGTGGAATTTAGTTATTTTCCAAGTATTCTGGCTGCCCTGTATATGTCGGGGAGCATTCATGGGGCACTGTTACCAAATAGTTGTACCACATGTTCTCGTTGGACCGTAAATTGCATGACCTCAAGCTACAGGAGTAGGGTGTCAGAGACGAGATTGCATATACTGGGAGTTAGTGGAATTGAAGGGACAGAAGTCCTGGAGCTCATACATAAGATTGCTGACTGAGAAAGATTGGCCATTAGTGTTGTTGGCGCAAGCATTTCAGAAAACCGATGTCGGCCATGCCACACAAGAGAAGGTTGTTGGTGATGAACTGGAGGAAGTTGGGGAGAGCAGCCAAACAGAAGAATGCTTAGTGAGGCGGAATATTAGCTCGAGTCATGAGGGTGTTCAAGGCGAGGAAGTTGATGTTCCAATGCCAAATGTGCAAGTACCAATGGGTGTGACAGACAAAGGAGAATATATTGAATCATTGGTTGAAGTGATAGAGGCAAAGAGCCAGGACTGCGAAGCTTTGAGTGACTACGAAGACGATGAAGAGTATTTCCCTATAGAGTGGGATGAGTGTTAATTTGATAAGTTGGTGGTCAACGAAGGTGAACATTTCGTATGGCAGTCCGATCAGAATGAGGTGAGGCAAGGTGCAATTTACAAAAATAAATATGAGGTTTAAGAAATAGTAACAGTATGGGCAGTGTCGCTGCGTAGAACTTTCTAGGTTGCGAAATCATATCAACGGGTATATGATGTCAGATGCCATATGGAGGGTTGTCCATAGCATGTGCATGCGTACCAGTTTAAGTGGGATATCCTTTGGAAGTGTTCTATAGTCACCCCACACACATGCATGTTGATGGAGTCTGGTTAATCGTTGTCGGCGTATTCCGCCTGACAGGCCCGGAGTCTACAGGCCGGGTTTGGTTCGAAAGGAGGGCGTCTTCGCGGCTGGCTAAACCTAGAGGGTGAAAACCCTAGAGACTCCCACGCGAGGGATTCCGGCGTCTATGAACTAGGGATGACACAAAGATTTTACCCAGGTTCAGGCCCCCTTTGCCTTGGGTAATAGCCTTACTTCCTGCTCGATTGTTTAAAGAGTGTTTTTTGAAGGAGTGCAATACAAAGCCTTTGGGTTACAAGTTCTCCCTTAGGCTCTCCTACGGAACTCTCTGCTTGCTTGTTCTTCAACCTTCGACCCCTTTTCCCCATGCACCCGAGGGCCCTTATATAGGCCAGGCCAGCCGGGGTAGGTGCCAAGGAGGGTCATCATGCTTATCTTCATACATTTATTACCCTTTCCCGTGCTGTCCCGTTCCTCCAGCCTCATTAAATGCCGACGCATGGCTTCGCCTGGTCCGCCCGGGATGTGACCCCTTCTTGACGGGTTGGTGAGAGGCGTCAGAGGAATGGGCTTGTAGCGTAAATCCTTGCAGCTGATGTGTTCGACATCACTGCCCCGCCGCCTGCAATGCAGACGACAGGAAGGAGCCGAGGTGAATCCACCTCGCACCACCTTTTCTTCTTGCGGCGGGCGGCGGCGTCCGCCCACGCCACCGCCGCCGGTGCCACGTGGATGCCCACGGGCGGCGACGTGTTCGCCCACCGCTCGCCGGGCGCCGCGGGTTTTGCCACGCGAGGCGTGGCGTTTCGCCCACCGCCGCCGAGGCCACGTGGATTGCCCGGCGGCGAGCGTGCTTCGCCCACCGCTTTCGCGGCGATCCGCCGGGCGCCACGTGGATCGCCACGGCGGCGAGCGTGCTTCGCCACCTTTCGCCGGGCGCCACGTGGGTCTGTCTTGTTTGACCGCCGTGTTGACTGCTTTTGTGCGGCGGAGAGGGTACCCCAGCGCAGAGTACGCTGACAATCGTATAGAAACATATCTTCAAACTTTGTTGCGAATGCAATGTACGAAGAGATTGCGAGCAATCTGGATTTAGAGCCATGTGTCATCATACTTGCAATAGAGCAGATATTCCAGTATAACATGAGATATGCCAAGATATAGAGAGCGAAGCAGAAGGCTTTGAAAACAAGGTTTGGTACGTACGAAGACTCCTATCAGAACCTGTCAGGTATACTTGAGATGATCAAGAAAAAGAATGCTGGAACTTATATCGATATTTATGAGCAGCCCTTACAGTGCTTCCTTAGGAAGTGGTACTCAAGCGGACATTCTTTGCTTTCGGTGCATGTATCAACATGTTCAGACATTGTCGTCTGTTGTTATGCGTGGACAGAATATTTTTGACTGAGAAGTGTAAAGGCCAGATATTGACTACCATAGGAGTAGATGGCAACAATCAGGTTCTTCCTGTAGTGCTCGCATTCGTGGAGGGTGAGAACATAGAAAACTAGCTCTAGTTTCTAAGGAACATGAAAGCCAACGTCGTGGATCAGTGGCCTAGAGTGTGTATTATACACGATCGGCATTTTGGAATGTTGAAGGCGATCGTGTAGTTGCAGGAAGGTGTAGAAGAAACACATTCATGGCATGATCTGTGAAGTAGTTAGTGCAAGCTGTACATGGGTGTTGAAGTATAAGTGAATTGCCCACCTTTCCTCGTCAGCTTAAGCTTTTGGGTGAACTGGTTGGTGCATGCAACTCAATATGGTATCAGAGCCAAGAGGTCTAGAGTTCAAGATCCGGTTGACGCAATTAAAAAAATAATTGCAGTCCACTTCTATTCCACGTCCTAGGCCTGAGGGAGCCTGCACGTGAGGGGGAGTGTTGAAGTATAAGTGAATTGCCCACCTTTCCTCATCAGCTTAAGCTTTTGGGTGAACTGGTTGGTGCATGCAACTCAATAATGGGTACTAACTTCTATAAGCAGTTTAGGAACAGGGGGCTTACAAAGTTTTTTAAGATGTTGTGCTACCAGAACTAATAGAGAAAGTTTGATGCACTGTGTAAGAAGTTAGACGAGCTGACATCAAGATATATAGCAGAGGCAGCGAAGAAGACAATGCCTGGCATAGAGGAGGTCCTAGTACCGCTCAAAGTATTATCCACAGACCCTCCGCACTTGGTTTGGAGGAACGGAAGGGCCACGAAATGCTTCATCGAATGAATAGAGTATGAGTCTAGGGAGAAATGGGCACTACTTTATGACACTGATGGCGCCCAATATAGGGTCATAACTATAAACCTGGTGAGATTTACAATTAGGTCATGCGAGATCTGAGACCCTACCCCTGGTTGCTATAGTGGAGGGTGTTCTTCATGGTATTACGAAGTATTTTGTGGATTGTTATGCTAGGGCGTTCGCCCGCATAAGTAATCCTGATGTAAAATACTCCAAGGTGATATGTATATACATGAAGGAGAAAGGCAATAAGGGGGAGATGCATAGAGCATTGAAAATGAGCATGAGGAAGCTTTGTTTTGAGGTATTATGTAAAGAGAAAGCTGGTAGTGGGACGGACCGGTGAAAGTTACTCATGAATACATCCTATATAGGCAAACATGTTTCTAAAGCTGCGACAAGCCTCGTCTATTACACAGGCCATGCTCACCATTATGGCTACCTGCTCAACAATCCGTATGGATCTAAGTATATTCTTGTCATAATTTTTCAATAAAGAAGCGGTGACGGCAATTTGGAGTGGAGAAATTTATGGTTTTCGAGTGATGGGTTTGTTCACGGAGCATCAAAGGTGGGAGGATGCACGATGGGTTCCTGATGTCAACAGACTGAAGGGCGTAGGGCGGCGGCAGACGAGGCGTATAAGGAATGACATGGACGTTGTGGAAAGTGGGCATTGTGTGAAGAAATGTTTAGTTTGTAAGAAGATGGTGCACACTTTCAAGTATTGTCCAATGGTTCAGAGGCTGTGAAAAATATTGTATGGATTTTGCATATGAAATTGATATACTTTAGTCGCATGTCAATGTAATATATCGAATTTGTATGTGTAATGCATGTATGGACATAGGATGTGTAATGCATGTTTGGTATATTATTTTCGTAATTTCATTAAAAATTATTATTTTAAAAAAATCCAACACAGCATAAGATTTGTTACATTTTTTTAGATAATAGAAGTTTAACTCCTGGCCTCTGCTTTGACTATGACATACACACAGCCAAATGGGATTTGTTACATGAAGCTAGAAATTAAACGACATTGCGGCCGAGCATTTACTACCCTATCTGGTGAGCTTGGCCTTATGCAACTTCCAATCGACCCTCCTGTTTTGTAGAGGGATGCAGTTATCCCAAGTTTCATCTAATGTATCGTCTGCCACCACATCCATTCTCCCTTTGGCAGTTGAAGAACACCGCAACCACGGGTGGTCCTAGATTGTAAAGTGCTGAGAAGTCCCTTGTGTTAAAATTTGGTCTCCATCCCGGTGCATAAACGGTCTGCCGGACTGATTGGCGGAAAAGCACAAAGACAAAGCGATGTATTCCTGCTGTTGGCTTCGGACTTTCATAGCTGACTATCTCATTTCCTGAAATATAGTTTGTAAAACTTTTTCAGAGCATTTTTTCTTGTATACATTATTCCTAAGCTTACTAACATTGTTACGTAAGCATTTGTATTGGATTCAGTATAGAATCTCTTTGGAGCTTTCAGGTTCCAAATTCACCTTAAACCTGTCCAAACCACATTTATATATTGCAGACTGACAGTCAGATTATACAAGTTTAAGCCAGTCATTCAAATATTTCTCTGCAATGGATCAATGTTGAAGTCAATGAATATATGGGTTGTACAAAGCACTTAGCTTGTATTATTAATGGAGCTGCAAAGTTTTCTTTTATTGTCAAAACAAACTAGATATGGGTATCATCAGGACTGCCAAAAGGTATAATGATTTTAAATGACTATGCAATTCTTCTCAACATTTAAATCAGGGAAACGAGAGGTAAAAGAACGGGAAGAACCCACCAAAGCTTGCATTTGTTGATTCTGGAATGTCTGTCACCAACCTGTGTGACATGCGTACGACTGTGAGTAACACTTTTGCTTTGATATTTAAATTCCTTTCATCACAAATGTTTCAGGTCTTACCAGTGAAGATATTCTCTTTTGGTTGGATTGCTTGGACTTGGTGAGTCAGGGTCCACCATCACCTATTGATAAGTTTGTTATCATTCTTTGTTAGAAGCGTAAAGTGGAATCCTTGTTATATAAAATAATTATTAAATCAAACAAAATTTGAATTGTTTACGCAGATAAACATTTTTTAAAAATGTGCACCGCAATTGATTTTTTGCTTGTCTTCTGTCATGGCAGTTACATTATTCCTCTGAATTACTATGCCTGTATAATTTGATTAGTAGGATCTGAGCTATCCAATTGTTTGATACTCTTTTTAGACAAATAAGTGCCGTGAAGTACCGAAGTCAATTCAAATGTTAGATTCTTAGTGTTATTTTCAAAGCATCTTGATGAGTCCAGCAAAATACATGGATTATTCACATTATATGACACACATTGTTGGAACTTGGAAGTAATCATCATGGTTCCAGGTTCCTATAGCCTATATGTATAGATCAATGCATTCCCCTCCCAATACAACTTGCACGAATCTTAAAGTAAGTGAAGAGGTGAGTCAGCATTCACCTTTTGTTTATGCTTTATTATTTGTGCAATTTTAAAATAGTGATACATAGAAGCACCTCCCTAATTTTTAATGTGTGTCCGCATGCAAAGATGCTGGTATATTTGCTGAGACTAGTAAAAACAAGGTGAACATCTTTTATAGGATATATTTGAAATAAAATATAGAAGTGCGAAATGTCTTTTTCCATCAACATGAACAGCTTTTAAATTAAGTCAAGATTCTTCGCTTTCAGTGATCTATAGATACAGAAAACAACTTCAAAGTGGATGCACTCTGAAATATTGTCTTGCATCATAATGTTTTAGAGAAAAACCGGTGACCGACTTGGCCCCTTGTGTTGTAGCTTAACGCTGTTTGGTTAGATAAAAGGTACAAAGCTTAATTTTAAATCATACTCAGTGATGAAACGAGGTAGACAGGTAGTTATGAACTCACCAAAGTGTAAAGGGTCCTCATGTCACGCCCAGCAATCTCAATCCTTGGCTCATTCACTACTTGTGAAGGCTTGAGCTCAGATCCATTAGTCAGTTCCCTATTGTTGTATAGGACTCTGAGTGATGCTGATTTGATAAATGTGTCCAAGATATCCCCAACTACGTTGCCTACGACAAGTGGATCCCTTGACATAGTTAGCTACGTTTGGTAATCTTCAGGAGACAAGTAGTATTGCTCGAGAGAAGCTAACTTGGCCTTAAGTGTGAACTTGGGTGAAGTGAAGGGTGCAGGTCTATGCTCTATATATACTCACAATCCCAAATGCTGAACCATTCGTGACGACCGAAACTATCAGCTCTGGACACAATGGTATCTTACTTTAACCTGTAAACAATGATATGGGTTGCCATCACTTGAAATATTTCGGGTTGTCCACCCTCTGGGCCTACACCAATGGAAGAAGTGCTCTCTGCAATTCCACGTAGGTGAATGAAATCTGATGTATCACACTCACTTATTCCCTATACCTAGAGCCTAATAAGTAGTTGTTTGTAGTGAAAACTGAAAAGGGGATTGCCTTTTGACTTGTCTCCCAGAGTGATGGATTATATTCTTCATTTTTAGCTATAGACTTCCCCCTCCCTCTTTTTTGCAGTAAGAGTTTTAGGCAAATGCAAGCGTCATTTAAGCTTAGTGCTTGCCTAAGGTTCTTTCGCTCTCTTGTAACAAGTTGGATTGAACAAGCTAAAAAGTGATTATGTATAGCAGAGGGGGTGCTGTACTGCTGTTTGCTCTTAGTAAGATGAATAACAAAGAGGTTTCTTAATTGGTACTAGGCAAGTTCCCGAGCATTGCAACAGAGACACATTTTTGAAACAAATAATCAAATCATGCCAAGTGTTTAGAAAAATAAAATTGCACTGTTGAGTTGCCACGGGGAGGAAGAATCAGGCAATGGCCCAGCCAAGGGGAGCAGGTGTGGGCGGAAAGAGAGAGATGCGGTTGGTTTTCTTTTTATTCGTGAGAGGTGGGAAGAGCGTCTGCGGCCCACTACCCATATGTCGATGCGCTGCTTTTCTTGGAGAGGAGGAAAGAGAGGACGGACAACCACCACTAACTCGTATTTATATACTCCCTCCGTTCCAAAATATAGGGCGTATTAGAATTCAAAAAAGTCTTTTGAAGTAAACTTTGACCATTAATTTTTGTTATAATATATTATGAATTGTTATGAAACCAATAATAATTGAAAGATAAGTGAAATATGAATCAATTGATATATCTTTTGTAAATTAAACATGCACATAATTTGACTAATTCTTGGTCAAAATTTATGTAATTTGACTTTTCTGAATTCTAATATGCCCTATATTTTGGAATGGAGGAATATTAGTAAAGATAGGTATAGTGGGACAAGAATACTATACTGCAATGATAAAAAATGGTAGGGGATTTTCTTGACAAATGTATCAATTGTGTGGTGTCTTCTCCTAAGACATTAATTTCCTTGTCCCTAGATAGCACTTATACCAGTTGGATGCTCAAGATGCTAATTTGTTATTTGTGGTACAAGTGTATGGTCTATATCATTGCATGCCATCATATAGAATTAAGAATCATGTCCAGTTCACCCCGCGAAGATTATAAACAAGAACTGTTTGTTTTCACATTAACATAATGATGATGAGGTGGGGCGTCGGCATGAATTTTGTCTCGTGTTACTTCAATTTAATTATGCTGAAAATTCGCCACTGAAAACTGCTCCTCTCTATTTATGTCAGCCAGGAGGATAGTCCTCATGGCTTAAACACTCGAAACAGACTGAATACATCTTTCCTAGGAGCTGTTTGAGACTGCGAAAAGGATGTGTTGGTAATGCAATACTTTTAAGATTTGTTCTGATTTACCAACATAAGTTGAGGAGAAAGGTAAGATTAGCTTTTTGCCTTATTCTACAACAAAGCACTCTATTTTTTTTCTTTTTTTTTGGGGAACAGATGTGTCAATAAATATAAAGCCATAGATTCATTTGCTTTTGCCTCCCTAAAATTTCACTACCTTTTATTCTGTTGACATATTATATTGTTACCTAGATCATGCTGTGTTTCAGGAAATATGCTCGTAATTGTACTATGTAAGATCATCGAACTTCAAGAGTCATTCTACGCCACTTTATAGTGTTTCGTTCCTTTATGAAAATAAATGATCTAATAATTAGTTTAATATTGCTCAACAAACATATCTTAGTACAATTGACTGACCATATTTGAAGTTAAACTCTCCATATCAAACTTAAGATTCACTTGAAGGATATTGATTCTGATGTCTAATGTGCACGTGTTGCAAATGCATCCACGAAACCACATTCTACTTAAATTTATCTCTTCTGTTCTAGTTTATCTGATGGAATATGATCTTCGAGGATGAGACATCAATATAAGTTCTTTTGAACACTTGCAGAAGTTTATTTGTTCTTTGACATATGTGACATTCCAACTGTGTGACAGAATATCATGTGCAAAAAATTCTGCCTCCAGTCGCCGTTCTTTTTTCTTGAGGAAAAAAATGTCTATGCCAGGTTAAATGAACTTCAGATAAAAGAGGAGGTAAAGGTGTGTTAGATAAGGTCTACATTGATCTTGACTAGTAGGGGGCCGTAGAATCTCATTTTATCCTTGTACTTTACAGTATAGTTTTATGTGGACTTCATTCTTCCGATACTGCACGATCACCTTACTGGGTTTTCAGCTGTCCAAGTTTCAGCAGTATCTGCATCACAAGACTGAGACTGTTTCCAGAGCTTGGAGCAAGAAGCTTAACATTTACTTAGAGAAGTAGCACCGCACCTGAAACCAAAGGTAGTTAATGTAAATGAAGTACGGAGTTGTCACACAAACCTAAATGTTACAGTCTTTCCACTATAGCGAGTTCCAAATAAGTGATTGCACAGAGTTCAGTACATGATGATGGATTGATGATGAACTCTAATGTTGATGGAATCTATGGATTTTTTTTCACTAGGTTATCGCTACATAATCCTAATTATTGACCAAGGAATAAAGCAGTATCCGCCCTGCACGTGGGCATATCCCATCGGTCCAGCCACTCCAACGGTGAATGGAACTCGGAAAATGACGGACTTCACCTGGGTTGTCGAAGTACAGAAATGGGCGTTTGACCGAGAATCTTCCTGTATGAATTACACGAAATAGACATGAATACGGAAGAATGTCCAGAAACGGGGAAAAAATCCTTCCAGGTTTGGTATTTCACCGGCTACAGTCAATGGCAATTTGGATTTGGTTGATTGCTGTGTTCTGCCATTGCTTCCTGGTGAAAAATTGGATTCTGCTGCCTCTATGCTCTCACAAATGGAACCTGGAGGAGTTTTAAGCAGTCACTATCTATTAGTATTACCCGGAGACAGTACGGATTTCGAGTCTCTGGATGGCAATCTGTTTACCCACTGTTGAAATGAGAATTCTGACATGTAAAGAGGGTAACAGAGCAAGACTGTTCAAGATTGTTCAGGTAATGCTGGTAGGTAGTGAGATTGACAAAGATTTAGAGTTGTAGACTGCTCAGTTGGCTGAGGCTCAGTGTGGGAGCCCAGCTACTCGCATTCAGCGTAACGTGTGTGTGGGTGTGTACGTGTGTGTAGAGGTGAGTTTGTAGCGAGAGCTCACAGAGCCAAGGCGTAACGTGTGTGTGGGTGTGTACGCGTGTGTAGAGATGAGTTTATTGCTTGCTGTTGTTCTCCTTCTTTAATAAATACGAGAGTTTTAGCTTTTTTTTTTTGAAAAAAAAATTGTACACTGACATACCAGGACAGTTGAACCAATATTGCAAGCCGAATCTGGACATGGATCGGAAAAATTCCTTCCGGAAACGACTAGGCGACTAGCAGCGTGTTTTGAGCTACGAGGCCTAAGGCCATTCCCAATACATAGTTTTATTTCCGGAGTTCTATGCGTGAGTTTTATCTAGGTAGGTATCTTAAGTTTCATCTAGATGAAACTCTCTTATCTCCTATGAAACTCTCTTGCTGCCACGTCCAAATATGATGAGCCAGAGAATAAACTTGGTGTGAATGGCCTAAGAGTTGAGCTATGGAGTGGTAGGTAGTATTTTGTCTCTTGCTGCCAAGATAGCCAGTATCTAGATAGCGTACGTGCGGCATTGGTACATGTGTCGCAAGTTGCAGATCGTCTCTGCTCTGCTCTTTCCATCAATGGAGAGCCAGTGTTTCGAGCTGAGTGCCAGGCGCCGCAGATGAATATGATATGAGCATGATGGCCGCTTTGCTTGCTAGATTCATGCAGTGTGCTGCGCTTCGTTGTGTCGCAATCTTATCAGTTTCCTTCCTATAGATCTGGAGGGAGGTCAAAGGTGAAAAGGAAAGGCCAAGGCTATGGCACTCAGGCACGAGCACGCTTCAAGTTAGCGCCTTGTACTTTGGTACATGATGGAAAAAAAACTCGACCAGTGTTTTAATGCTTTCCCTTCGATATAAATTGCATAAATCTTGAAGTAAGCGAAGAGATAAGTAATTACTATCGATCTTTCATTTATGTTTTAATATTTGTGTAACTATATAAAAAAAAAAGTACAAAAATACCTTAAAAAACTCATCGACGAAAACGATGCAAGGCTAGGCTAACACTACTCTGGCCCGCTCTGACCATCGCCATCGTTCCAAGGCGATGCGATGCGATGCTTGCCTGGAAACAAGCTGAAAGCGGATTTTCGAAAACGTCACATTTAGATATTGTTCTACTTAAAAGGAGAGAGGGCGATAAACTTATTAGGCACTATGCAGTGAAGAGCCACAGGTTCTCTGGTGCTAGTAGTACCATGACAACATCCAAGTTGCAGTAGAGAAAACTGAAAGCAAGAAAGCTAGGCATTCCTACTGCCCAAAAAGCATACCAAAATGTTCTGTGCTCTCCTCTAATTAAGCAGACTAGTCGAAAGAACCCTCGACATTAGCTGCTAGCTGCGCATCTTCACTGCTGGATTCAAAACGATCGAGCATGATGAGGCTGCTAATCTATACACAATGATGGCACGATCCGATTGATATTCGATGCAGCAAGCATGTGCGAGAAACATTTTGAGTAGTGCTTTAATCAATACTTTCCCTCCTAATACAAATTACACATATTTTAAAATAAGCGAAGGGTAAGTAATCTCTATCTATTATTCATTCATATTATAATATTTATACAACCGTGAAAAAAAGCATTACAACATCTCTCAAACAATTTTTTTAGATAGTGAAAGATTTTATCTCCCGACCTATGATCGGCGAGAAACGAACTGTCCAATGTTCAGAGTTTCAGGCGTTGCAACTCTGCAAGCGCTTTGCGACTGCATCTTGAAAAGGCGAAGAATCAAGAATGTATGCAAAGCGAGACGACGGCCGAAAGAAAGATTACAAATTGGAGTAAAACAATTTCTGAAACGACGGCCATTGACCATTGACTTGCTCGAAATGAGCGTACGCTGTACCTGCAACTGGGTCCAGTCCAGATTTGGGCCTTCAAAAAGGAGATCAAGATTAGGTCCTTTGGAAGATTTGATGTGACGAATGCAAGATGCATGCATCGATCCGGTGCTTATATACTTTAATAGCGGAATTTTAGGACGATTATTGTAATCAACTTATTCACAAGATGGTGCATCGATCGTCTTATGTATGACTACAGAATATATCTTCATACGTAGCTCTAGGCAGAACGAGCAAAAATTTATAGAATCACGAACCTCTGAAGATGTTTTAAGTTCCAACTGTGTTATACTCTAATGTTATACTCTAATATTCTTTCTTATATGTAGCCTTTGGATTGGATCCGGGTTTTATAAGATAAGACACAAATATGCACGGCCTCAAGAATGAAACAAATGAATCTGTAGATAGAACAAAAATAACGACATTGAAGCAAACATGACGAGAAATTTTTTAAATACAATCTCAAAAGAATACAATGGATTGTTGCTATCTTTTAACCTCTCAAACGTTTTAGGACTTTTGGATTCTTGACCTACATAATAATCTAGTGCTAAACAATAACCTAGCCTCTAATCCTTTCATACATCTCTTATTTTGAATGAGTTAGCTTGTAGCTTTTTGGTTGCTCAAGTTTTCCATGGTCACTCCTAAATTTATATATCCTCACTAGTTCTTCTCCAAAGCAAATAGAAATCCTCATCTAATACACCTTTTCAAATCTTAAAAGACTATATATTAGTCATCGGATTTAAATCATATTTAACAAACTCTGGCTCTACCATGGTAGTCCGTAGCGCTATGATTAAGGTACCAGTATAGCCAATTAACCATCATCAATCGTCTTAGATACGAAAGATAACCTTGATGTCTACGAAGATGGGTTTTTCAATGTTCGAAAGGGTAAACAAGGTATATATATGCCCTGGCCCTGGTCCATGCAGAATTGCAGATAAAGTGACACGGCCGGCTGGGCTTCTGCGGCCCACGGCCCATCTAGTTTGAGCCGTACACGAAGGTGGAAAAGCTAATCTGAAGAACTTGGTGCTTCTCCCTGGTTGAGGACTAGTGGCTTGGCTAGCAGCTAGAGATCTGTTTAAAGGGGATTATCGTTTGTTGATTCGTGAATACGTGTGTATGATTTCATCCACCAGCAGTGATTGAGCCCAGAAAATTTTAGAGCCTTAGAGCAACTCCAACCTAAATCCTTATATTTTCCCTCTAAATCACTTATTTAGGGATGGTATAAAAATTAGGGACATCCTATATCAAATTTGTCTCTAACCCACACCCCTATTACTCACCTCTATTATTTATCTAAATATTATTATTACTTTGCACCCATTAATTATTATTTTGAAATGAATAAAAAATAACAAAGAAAATAGTAGGGGCAAAGAGAAAGCCCCTAGATATAGAGGTGAGAAGAGACCTCTCTAAAATAGATATTCCAAATAGGTATTAGGTTAGAGTTCATATTTTTTTAATTCTCCTTATAATTTAGGATAGAGGGGCTCCGCCCCTGCCCTTCAAGACTAGAACCTTAATTGCTGATCTTTAGGGTTACCCAAAGTGCTCTACTAAAAAAGCTCCACGAAACTTTTTTTTCGACAATCCTAATATAAAAAAAAAAGCCAACTAGATGATGATTGGGTTTTCACTCTTCGAAACCTAGAACTATGTACGAGAGCATAGATTAACATCTCGCTGAAATTTCGCGAGATCTCACTTACTAGGAGGTGGATGAGTTTTGAAATGTCATTCGGAGTAAAAATTTTTAAAAAAAATTGCTACAATAATTTTGAAAATCTCGCGAGATCTCGAGTTTTTAATTGTATTTGATTTTTTTGACTGGATTTAACCAGAAATTGATCAATAACCTTTAAGAAAGTCATCTCCTAAGAAAATTTGTTGAAAACCGATTTTTGAGATATTTTTAAAACTGCAGAAATACTGTCAGATTTTTATAAAATTTTATATACTTTATGATGATGTAAAAAATTTATGGTACCATTGTAAGAAGTGTAGAATCATACATAAAAATTTTGAAAATAATTGAACTTCATTTGTTATCTTTAAAAAATTAAAAAACCAAATGAACATAATTGGGACAGTAATATTGTCAGAATTTTATAAATTTTATCAATTGTGAAAATGATCCAAAATTTTTATGAGAGGTTAATAATTTCCTTAGTACCATTCTATAAAATTTTAAAAAAATTAACTTTTTGTTTGCTCAATCAAATCTATATATGCATTGAACTTCATTTGTTATATTTCAAAAATCAAAAAGAGAAAGAACATAAATGGTACAGTGCATTTGTAAGAATTTTATAAATTCACTAGAGTGTGATCATAATTAAAAAAATTTATGAGGTCTCAAACATTTTCTTAGAACCCTTCTACAAAATTTTCAAAAATTTTAAACCTTTTTTACTATTAAAGCAAATTTATGTATTAATTATTAGGCTTTTACCATAATGTAACACTGTCAGAATTTTGGAACTCCTTGAAGCTTTATCATCATATGAAAATTTTATAAAAACATTAGTGATACATCAGGAATATCCAAAAAATTTCAAAATTTTTAAACTGGTTTTACCATTTTTCGTTTGGTTGAAGTTTGCCGGATATGGCTTTTATCATGACAGTAAGCATTGTCCGAATTTTTAAAATTTATGAAGCCTGCTTGATAATCAGATAAAAATTATATGAAAACAATAATGATGCATCATAACCATGCACAAAAAATTTCAAATTTTCTAACATGGTTTGTTTTATTTTTCATTCGGTTCAAACTTATCGAACAACATTTTTTAGGACAGTTGTAATGTTTGAATTTTTAAAAACTCCTCATATTTGATAATTATATGAAATTTTTTTGGTAACATTAATGATGTGTCAGAAACCTTCACAAAAAATTCAAAATTTTTTGACGTCGTTTGAACTATTTTTCACTTGATGCAATTTTGTCGAGATCTCGGTTTTCTCAAGAGAAAAAAACCGGATTTGAAAATCCTTTTTTGCGGCTTCTCTGAAATTTCTAAATCTCATCGAGATTTTGTTCTTCGGCCACATGCGATAGTTAGAGCAAAATGAGATTTCAATCCTTGCATGAGAGTATAACTGGTGGACTAGGTAGGTCACGTGGGATAGAGGGTGGAAGTGCTACTACATGATCTCGATCAATTCACGGTAAATAGATAAACACAAATTATAATTGAAAACCCGAGCGTGAGGGAAAGGGTTACTGTACAGTAGAAATAGAGACCGCAACTTAAGCAGTATTTGGTACTCGACGCTATCCGATCAAGTCAATGACCGATCTGAATTATCAAATAGCGTATTTCTACAGTATTTGCTACAGAGATTTTAAATAATATTTTTGACAGTTCCGAATCATTTTTCCCCCTTCAATAGTCTACGTACAGCTACTTAAAGTTACATGCTGCATCTCAATTCGAGCTGGAAAGCCTGAGCTTGGTATGACATGGCAAGCTGATTGGAAAGTACAGAGGTCAGGAAGGATAAAAAAAAGAAAAAGAAAAAGGAGGGATTCTCTTGTAGTCTTGTGTGCTTAAGCGTTAAGCCAAGGCCTGAAATTTGTTGGTCCACTGCTGTCTGGGTCGTCTCCCTGCCCGGTGGGCCAGGCTCCACATGCCATACACGCTATGCCCTTTGTTGACGCCTTCTTTTGCTTCCCTCGATCTCACATTCCCCCCACCACCGCCGCCTCGACCGGACCCGGCGGCCGCGCCGTCGTCGTTCTCTCCTCGCAACCGCACGCCGGCACGCGGCGCGACCTCCTTCCCCCGCTCGACTTCCCTGGCCGGGGGATCCTTCTTTTGTCGGTGGGTAAGCCCAAACCCCACTTTCCCCTAATTGTTTCTCCGCGCACGCGCTGCTCGATCCATTCCCGCACAGGTAGTTCCTTGCACGCACGCCGAGATCCCCCCGCTGCGACGCAGGCACGTTTCCTCTTGCCCGTGCCGACGTGTCGGCGCAACCCCTCGCTCAGCCCGTCTGGGCGGGCCCAAATGTTCGAGCATAGGGAACCATGGGCGGGCGTAACAACCACCATTTTTTACTGTGACTAGATCATCTAGCTCAGCGTCCACTGCTGTTTCTAGCGCAGTTGATGCGGCGAACTTTTCCAACAAAATGCTTGTAGCTTTTCTGCTTTGATTGTATAGCTGTATTAGAGAAGAAGATCGGTGATATTGTTAATGGCCAATGCCTTTCGATTTTGTTCCATTGATGGCTATTGTCAAGCTATATGTTGGGAAAGTCTCGGTCTACTATAGTTGGAGCAAGGCTCAATCTATTGGCAGATGACAGTGGTTGGGTTTGAACTTACCTAGCATGGAGATTAGTTGACACGTTGTTCCCTTGGCGAGTCAACACGTAGTTTAAATCATACAGTTGACCTTATATTTGTGAAGAGAGTGGTTGGTCACTCTGTGCACCTGATAGGGGTTTGTTACTACAAATTACCTGTGTTGTGTCATTCTGGTAGTTGTATATAACAGCTGGCAGTTTTTGTGTGTACTGCAATTTTTTTTTGCTTAAGTTTGGGGATGTTAGGGAAAATTGGGTCTGAAGGGTTTTGAAAAAACTCGCATAACCATGGCACATTTGAATAAAAATGGGTTTTGCATCAACCCTATGGGTGGTAAGTTCTTAACAATTTTATGTAGGATAACTGATATATAACATGACAATGAGAACACAGCTTACCAAAAGTGCTCTATCTGAATTCTACTATCTACAATTTTCAACAAATTCTTTCAATTTAAATTGGCAATGTTAGACAGTCGTTTCTAGCATCCACTCATGTGATTGTGTCAGGTCCGTACTGGTTGAGCATGTTGTGTGCTCTAATTAGCAGTGACAATGATGCCAAAATCCTGCATTGTAATCCTTAAACATCCTGAAACTATGGTGGGTGTGCTGTGGGAAGATGTAGTGCTTACTTTTATTTGCATAATTGTTTTAATATACCAGAGTTATTGTAGACAACTAGATGTCTGGTATCGTAGCTGCCTTGATTTTGAATAAACTACTTCTGTATTTCTGAAAAATGTAAAATAGAAGTTGCTGCTAATTGATTTATTTTGCAAGTGCGGCTTGCTTATTGTATATAGCCACTTCCTGTCAATTTCGAATAAACTACTTCTGTATTCTGAAAATGTAAAAATAGAAGTTGCTGCTAATTGATTTATTTTGCAAGTGGGGTTGTCTCATTCTATAACCCTACTTTCTGATATAATCATTTCCCTCCATTATAAGTTGTGACAGACGGTACCTGTTTGGAGCATAACCCAGGTGCATTATACCCGTTTTAGATATCTTTTCAGTTTGCATTTCAATAACATTTGTTTCTTATAAGAAAAAATAGGTCCATAAAACTGCAAAAGTGCCACTTTAGCAAAGTATCACTCAAATGTTCTATCTTAGTAAAATAATACTGCATAATGTGCTGGTAAGTTTTTTACTGTTATGTGTGAAACTGTGAATGTGTAACAGCCATTAATTTGGACAATTTGCCTCTCTCCTCGTGCACCTTATCCATCGCTAGTCCTTCCTTATCCCTGGAAACCTCCGTCCACCCTCCACATCATTGCTGTCTTCAGGAATTGCCCATTCAACAACAATAAATTCTGTAGATATTGGTGGCATGGTACCGCTCCTCTTCACCAGCAGCCTTGGTGAGATGGGGGCATGGGGCCCGCCTACTGGTTGTTGTTGGCCTCAATGAGATACTGCTTGCAGGCTGGCATTTGAGGACTAGCCACTGCTTGCATCACAATTAGCCATGTTTGCTTGACCCCTGCCACCATGGTCTGGCTGCAGTCATGGATGGTGGCAGCCATCCATGACTGTTGGAACTTTTTTTTGGAAGGAATGGAAACAAAGTCCAAGTGCAGCTAAAACTTAAACGGGTAAGGTTTGGAGAATTGAATAGACATATGTTTAACTTGTCTTGCTATTGTCCAACATTCCCTTTGGTAGTCACAGTCTCACAGACATACCTTCAGATAGGTTCACGCTTCTTCCTAGAGGAATAACTCAAAAGGAAGACTAACCAGCTAACCAATTTTGATTGTGGGGTCTGGCTCACTCAGTTTTTGGAAGTTTGAAGGAACAGTTTTCGGAAGTTTGAAGGAAAAAAAATGGTGTACATTTTTAGTGGTATTGTACTAAGATGGCAAGTGTTTTGCTAAAGTGGCAATTGCAGGGTGCTATGGTGCTAATTTTCCCTTTCTTGAATTAATGTTTGGTACACTTTAAAAAATTGTTTGGATACCTCAACTTTTTTTAAAAAAAAAATTTATGGGTGTCTGAAACTTTGCAGGCTCAGTTGGTAGACTGGTGAACTGAAACTGTATTGCTATCTTCAGGTGCTGGTGCTATGGCCTACGAGATTAGCGAGATCAAAAGTAAAGTTATATTCTCAATTAAGACTACTACTTACTGCAAGTGATCAAAGCACTTACATTGATCCTTGGTTTTATTTTCGAAAAAAATACTGTAACTACCTTTCGTTTTACTACATACTGCTGATTTATAATTCCCACAAAAAAAAAACTCTTTAAAACAAGATCACTTAATCCCCCTATATTGGTTTTGCCACCATGTGCATATGTGGCAATGTTTTGCCGTCAGTTTTAGAGGTGATTTTATGTGATTGAGGAAGAGGAGGGTATGGACTGTAAGGGTTTAATCAAAGCATTGCCAGCTTTCTTTCTAGTATGCCCTTTGGTTCATATATGTCTAAATCATTTATTTTCGCATAGTTGGTTCATATATGTCTAAATCATTTATTTTCACATAGTATTTGTTGAAAGTTTCGGACCAAACTGAAGAGCATATATTTTAAAACAACATGAAAGAAGAACTTGCAGAAGGGCTTTAAGAACAGAAAGTATGTTCACAGTAAAGAAATAATAATAGAGTCAATGTTATAGTATGTGCAGTAGTAATCATATTCCAGTTACAGAAAGTTGTCACTCATTCATATTTGCTTATCTCATGTATTTACCTCTTTCCACATCTAAGTTGAAGTACTAATAATCTGATTTTTAATCTCCATATGTCAATGTAGAAATTGGCATAGGTCTGGTGGGCTTTGGCATCCTATTCTCATTCCTAGGTGTTATCCTTTTCTTCGACAGGGGTTTGTTGGCTCTGGGTAATGTATGATATGACAATTCACAAATCCTTCTTCTGTTGCATTACTCTATATCAAAGAAAATAATAATGCCGCCTTATGCTTGCCTACCTTGTTTCTTCTAGATTTTCTTCTTGACTGGAGTGGGCCTGTTACTTGGTTGGCAATCCATGTGGCAACTTTTCACCAAGAAGGCAAACATTAAGGTACTCAATGCTTATGTAAATATAGAAGGCTATCCATTTGTTTCTTCATAGCTTAAAATTGTACTTGGATAAATTGTGCTGTTGGCTATATTATCATTATTATTTATCCATTGCTTCTTACTGAAATTAGATTACTTCTGAACCAGTCAAGTTTTCAGTTTTCAAATTGATGTTAATCTTCTGAGTGTGTATGGTAATTCCATAGCTTCTCTTACATATTTTCATAAACAATTAAGTAATTCATTAGGGGGGACATATTTATTCTGTGATGGAAATAATAATAAATAGTGGTGATAAACAGCCCTATGACGTGCTGCAAAATTGCTGTGCTAAAAAATTAGCCATAGACATCCAGGAAAGGATACACATAGTATTAATTGCAGATCGCATTCTATGGGACAGCAATATCCATCTAGCAAATCCAAATGTCTTTATCAATAATGCAATATCATGTTGCTCTTGATTAGTCTTGTATATTATTTATCAGCAAAATGATGACTACATGGTCTCTCCCACGTCCACGTGTTAAAGAGATAATCCTATTTTTTTCCCACAGGGATCTGTACCTTTCTTCCTTGGTCTATTTCTTCTATTTGTCCGATGGCCTGTTGCTGGTATAATCATGGAACTGTATGGATGTTTTGTCCTCTTCAGGTCATTGCCTACCACACCCCATTTTGTGTATCATATTCATTTCTTGGTTGGTACTGACTTGCTTCCATTTTGTAGTGGTTATGGGCCTCCTATCCAGGCCTTCCTATATCAGATTCCAATCATTGGATGGATTCTGCAATACCCCTTCCAGGTAAAGTTGATATTTCTCTTAGAAAAAGATAGTACTTATCTCTTCCTCTTGACACAATTGCTGTTATCCTCTATTCTTAATTTTGTGAGCATGAAATTCTAATGTTCTTTCTGGATTACAACAGGCATAACTGATGCTTTCGTCTTTTATCTGCAGCTGTTTGGTCAGTTGAGGCGTAAGCGTGCTTGAGGACGTGTGGTAGCAGAAATTGCTCTTCGAGAAAGAAATAGCACATTGCATGATGTTAATACAGAGATCTGTCGTACCCTTCACCTTCTGTCAAGATGCTCTTTACCTCTCGTGTGCATATGCATACTTTGGGTTTTCTAACCTTGAGTTGCGCTGGCTTTTGCCCTTTTTTTTCAGGAGGCAGTAGTTTAATGTTCATACGCAGTCAAAGTAGAGGCTTCAGAATATGTTTCTGGATTCTGGGTTTTGTTGAAACACGCGGACTTCGTTATCATTTGTTATCCTAACAAACCATGGACCAAACTGTAGCATGCTCTGTTTATTTCTGTTTTGGGTGCAGCTTGTCACGGGTTCCTTGCCATCAGAAACTATCCCTGAAAATCTTGTAAGGAGCTTAACAACTCATCGTATATGTGCAATCTGGAGTGGGAGTGCCCTTTGCTGATCAAACGGCTCGTGCAGGGTGAAATGCCTGTGATGTCTGAACCGCATTGCAGGGGTTGTATTTCCGCTGATGTTTGCACGGTCTACAAAAGGTGACGGGCACAGGGTGGCTAAACCTAAGCTGAAGTGCGCGAGTCCCTAGTTTTGTAGCCCCGTTACAAACTTTCTTTTTTTTTTCACAAATATGGTCTTTTTCCAATAAATTTGCAAAAATAGGCACTTTCTTTGCCGTGGAAGGTAAGGCAGGTAATATGTGCCACCTGCACACTCTGATAGTTTGATAGGTAGGAGGCTTGCTGAGCGTGGGGCCAAGCATGTGAGCTTCTTTCGAGTTGGGGGACCTGGCAATGAGGTGGGTTTGGTACTATAGCTATGGTCGGCTAGCGTACAAAAAGTTATCAAGCTTTTCAAGTATGGCAGATAATATATATCATTTGTCGCACTTTTTATAGTTGAAGAGATACTATTTTGTAAATTTGTTAAAAAGTGCTAGATTTGCAAAACAAAAGTTATGAGGGGGATTGAAAGCTAATGCTTCGAAGTGCGACACCCATCGCACCTTCTGTAGTTAAAAAAAAAGTTATTTTTATAAATTTGTTTAAAAAGAGATGAGATTTGCAAAAAGAAAAATAATTATTAGATAGAAAAGCTAAGGAACGACAAGGAAAGCAGCCAGTCATGCCATGCATCGTGTAATTGGCTTGACCCTATTGTGTGCTCCACTGCTCCTTGTGGGGTCTCATTTAGATTAGGTTAGGCTGTTGATAAGCCATTTGCAATCTCATCATTTCCGCCTTTGAACCATATTTTTTGGTAGAATTTGCCGTCATTTCCAGGCCATCTTGTGCCGATCTTACGAGATTTGATGGGTGTCATCATCATCCACCGTGTCTTTGACGCACTAGAATTCTGGAGTATTGTCATCGGATTTGACCAATTTAATGGTGATTGGTACTGGTTGGTTAGTGATAAAGAGGATAGGGAATTTCGAGTGTAGTAGTAAGCTGTAAGCCTTTGTTTCCCACAATTATCGTGTTGAACATTTGTCTCAGAAAAATTTCTGACGCTTCTTTTGATCCGGATATGTTCAGGTGCCTGCTTAGCTATCGCTTACTGCTCATTTGATATCAAACCAATCAGCAAGTTGCTCAAGCGTGCATATTTATTTCAACCAATAGAGACAACGCACACCGATAACATCAGCATCTTTCTTAGCATATAGGTATGGCCATGCTTTACCTAAGCAAACCAGATGCCTTTTCTCCATCTCCAAACTAGATTAAGTCGCATCAGTAAGTTACAGCAACAAATCCTAAAAAGTTTCATACGATGAATACCTTCTACTGTAAGAGTTTACCATATCAAAAAATTTATATAAATTAAACGGTTTATTATATCAAAAATTTTATATAAATCAAACATACACTGAATTTTGCTCGACAAGACCAATTTCCACGAGGAAATATCTTGTATTACCCTTAGGTGATATCTCTGTATAAAAGTTTCATAAATTCTCAAAAAAAAAATATACGACGAAATTGACAAGTAACATAAATAAATAGTGATTTGGCGAAACAAACCAAAAGAAAAGAAAAGGAGATAAATGGAGCCAAATGGAAAGTGGTCACTGGCAACACCTGTTCATGTGCAGGTCCAGCTGAGACCGATGGATTTGCTTTGCTTTGGCGTTGCTCGCCCCCACGCCTCCTCCTCTGCCACAAGGCCCACAACACGTCAAAGCCAACAATCATCACCACACCAGTGCAGCGCCAAAGGGTAGGCAGCCGGGCAGGGCCCCTCCACCAATTACTCCTCTCCTTCCACGATTTCTCCGAGGGAAAAAAAAACTAAAGGCAAAAAGGGTGGAGAAGAAAGAAGAGTAGAAAGAAATAAAAGAGGAAGGAAGAGAGACAACAGAGCCAAGAAGTTCCATCTTGTGTTCTTCCCATGGGAACAAGCCTCCCTTTGCAGCACAGCACCAGAAAGATTCCTAGTCCTCCCCCCACTTCGGTGCCCCACTGTTGCCACCTCCCCCCTCCTGTCACATCCTCCACCCAATGTGGCATATAAATCCCCAGATCCAGATCTCTCACCTCCACTTCTTGTTGTGTATCCACACACACATCTGTTGCATGTATTCGCATATCTGATCATGCAGGTGGTTTCTTGGCGTTGTTGTTGTTTTGTTTCGGTTTCTTGCGCTAATCCATGTTTGATTGGTCGGTTTATCGGGGGGTGATGTCTGGGCGCAGTGGTTTATCGATCCCTTCCCTGCCTTGTGCTGATCCGGGGAGGTGATTTCTCGAGAGGGTTTTCTACTTGTTACATACAGCTTTACAACAACGCGGGAATCGATCGATAAACCTCTGCATCCGGTTCTCACTTTTGTTCAAGGACTTGAGGCACTATTGACTGTTGCTTCTTGGTTCTTGCTAATGGGGTTTCGTGTCAGATATATATATATATATATATATATCCGTGCTTGAGGTTACTGTGACGGTAGAGTTCTTGCATGATTTAACTTGTAGATCGAGTTTTGATGAGTCCTTCAAATAGCTTCATTTGTTGAGATTCTTGCACGATGGATATATCTGTTCTTTAGTTCCTTACTTCATTTATACACAATGTAGCATATATACGTATATATGTACCAGAACCTAGCTTCAGTTTATATATTTCTTATTAGGGGAGATTTGATGATTTGTTCCGTTTTAGTTGGTGCAATGGATAACTTGTCCCTTATTTCTCGCTGACATGTGGTCCTAGATCCCAGTGATAGAAGTCTAATTAGTGTGTGGTGTTTATTAGAATATTAGATGATTCTTGTAATAACCTTTGGGCTATTCTATACTTCCAAAGTACTACTATTTGGTATGTTAGGGGTGGTCTTGGCTAGTGGGAAACTGGGAATAAATTCCTTGGTCTTGGCTAGTGGGAAACTGAGTATAGTCTTTGGTTGGGATTAGGAACCATTAATGGAAGGTGGATACTTGGGTGACCTTGCTTGCTGCCGTCATGCCTGGAATAGCTTCTACTTCCTCCGGCAAGTTTATAAGGGTACTCGCTCTGTCCAAAAATATAAGTCCTATAGTTTGAATGATCTTGTTCAAAAATATAAAGTTTGTAGGTAGATTTAATGAGGTTTTTCCTACTATACCTCTATTTATTCTCTCTCAATTACATGTATTTATTCATTACCACCACACGCAAACTATTATCTCTCATCTTCTAAGACAATTAAGTAGGGTATCTATGTTATTTTCCCTCGTACCTTTCTCAATTTCACCTTAACCTTAATCCTTGTGCAAAGTCAAAATACACCTATATTTCTGAATGGAGGGAGTATTTCATCTTGGTATGTAGATCCGGAAGATGTTGAAAATGACTAGATTCCTAATTATTATTACTAAGCACTATATTCAATGCATACATGTAGAGAATATGAAGTAAAAGTGGATATTTATTAGGGGTATAGAAGGAACGTTACATTAATTTTGCATTGGAATAAGAAATACTCGTTATATTTGTGAATAAAACCATTCAAAATATACGCCTTATAAACTTAGACGGAGGGAGTAGTTTGTTAGGAGTGAATCACATTCAGAATACGTTCCAATGGGTCTATTCTTGTTTCCCCAATGTTCTTTTGTTTGTTACATGGTGAAAAATAGGGTGAACATCTAATTGCACGGTAAAAAACAGGGTGAAAAGTTTTCATTGGTTTCCAGAAATTTTGAAGATCTTATTTGAGGCATCAACTTTGTTTTACTGAATGGTATGTAATGAACATCATGTTGTACTCCAATGCAAGGCTTTGTGTGGAACATCATGTTGTATGGGAATTATACTGTTTACTACCAATATCCTGTGAATTTCCTGTGTTCAAACATAGTTGTTACTTATAAGTTATAAAAGAGTATAGGTAGTTTCATATATACATATACACAAACACACACGCACACGCACACACACACATATGTATATATGAAAATAGTTCCATACTCCTAGGAGTGCGTACTCTATACACATACACACACATATACACACAGACACACGCACACACACACATATGTATATATGAAAATAGTTCCGTACTCCTAGGAGTGCGTACTCCCACCTTACATGTACCGCTTAAACGAAAAATTTATACCTCTTTATCCTTTCGAGCATAGTCTAATAATAACTATAAGATACTCCAAAGTTAGTTCTATGAAAAATTTCATCAAAGGCCACTTATTATAGCATAATTTACGGGTATATTCATTTTACATATGAAAAAAGATATGTAGCAAAAATAAAGGGCTCCGATGAAAATTTTTCAATCATGTCGCATTGGAGTATTTTAAAATTACTATTTAAGTATACCAAAAATGATAAAAAAAAAATATACACGTTCATTTAAGTAGTATGTTGGAAATGGGATTACGTACTCCGAGAGCACAGCAAAAGGGGCTTCCTAACTTGCTCGGCTTTTGAGTTTTGCTCTAGCGTGATAGTCTTTGGAAGCACTTTTATTTTCTATGATCTAGTTGTGTCAGAGCTGTATTTGTAGGATAGACTATGCAAAACTTGTGAATATGTTTCTGTTGTAGGCGAATCTACTACCATAGCGGTTGGATGTTGGCCACGGCATGCATGGGATAACGAGGTAAGAGGCATAAGCTCTTCTAGAAATTGAAATTAGATAGGATGGGTTGCATTTTTTGAGCACATTATTAAGAGCCAAATGTTATTAATTTCTCTTGCTTTTGTTATATACCTTTTTTTTTTCTTCTGATACATATATGTCTAAACGTCAGCATCTAGCTTAAAATTAGGTAAGTGTCTATTCATGTTAAATAGTTAATTTGAGTTGTTGGGTGTTGTTAAATCTGTCAAGGCCTAAAAAAGAACCACTTGAACAATAGCATGCATGACGGGACACTTCTCTGTAGTTTATCCTACCTTATCTTTTCTACCGTTGTAATCATTACAATCCTTTGTAAATTGTAACCATGTTTTCCCATCAATGATAGATGTGAACTCAGTATCGTAGGGATTGGTTGATGACACTGCTACAAAGTGGGTTCGCAGCTTCTCGTCTGAATGCCCAACAGTGATGCTGCATGCTTTAGGGCTTCTGAGAATCTTGTATTCTTACTCATCAATTATCATTCACCTGTAGGAAAGTGCAGGTGGTTGTCAACATTATTCTATACTAGCTTCTATAGAATCGCAATTCGAAAGGTAGCCTTCCTCGAATCTGATAATGAGCTTCCTTTATTCTGAGAAGACTCGCTTTGGTGCCCACCCGGTAGCATGCGTCACCAATCATAGATACCTTTCCTCGACAGCCCAGTGCCAAGTTGCTTTTGCTGCAATAAAAATGAGCTTCCTAATTGAACACAGGTTACCTCTTTTAACGGCATTAATGTTGAACACCAGCACCCACCACCAGTCTGCATATTGTTTTACACTGAGCTTCGGCTATAAAGGATTTCTGTGATTGCACAGAAGAAAGGAGGAGGGGGGACATACATCTTGTCGAGTGAAACCTGGTAATCTAGCTAAACTAAGCTGCCCCTTTTTTGTTTTGGAAATGAAACTTTGATGTTACTTGGATGGATCCCACACTGATGTTCATCACCAAGCTTTGCTGGTCTGCATGATGCTGTCAGTGTTGCACGTCATGTGTTCGCCCGTCGGGTGAAACCCCACGCACTGGCCGCTTGACAGTGGAGGCCAAAGAAACGAATGCTACAAGATTGGATTCCGGTGGAACTACTCGGCGATTGGTTTATTGAGGCTGAACTTGCTATCGGTGTAATGTTTGATGATTGTCTACATGGTCATGGTGGCACATTTGTTCCGAGCGATACCTTCCCAGTGCCTGCTGTTCCTTTGAAAGAGGTATACATCAGCAGAGTCAGAAGACTGTAAATTTCGGCAGGTTCTTCCTGCTGTTTGTCAAACCATGCTGCCTTAGCTATGTTTTACAGCCCCCTACTCAGAGATGTAGTCATGTAGAACTGATGATGCGACTCTGATTCGTTTGTAGTATGACCTTAGTGCGTTGTTTGCCTGTCAACTGTTGGTTGGTTATCTCCGGGGCCTATGGGTTCCACGCTGCCCTGTGCGAGAGCCCAGGAATCAAGTGTCGGCCCAGTCCGACTACTTTTGGGCAGATTTCTGCCAAGTTTTCTAGTACCTGCGACACAGACGACGTGGTAAGACGGACTGAGAGTTGTAGCGTACAAGCGTGCGTGTTGCACGGGGCCGCGGATCCGCTCAGCTGCACGGTCGCGGTCGCGGGAATCTGCCCCTGCGCACGGTGCTGCTGCCGTCCGACGAGCGCGCACGGCCTCGACCGCTAGCCGGTGGGTCGGCCTCCGCCGTCATGCTCAGGTCCTTCCTCGGGCGGCCAGGAGCTAACTAAGCTTAGCTCTGGCTAGGCAAAGCAGGTGGAATCCTCCATGCGGCGTGACGCTGGCGGCGAAGGCGTCCCACGCCTACCGCTCCCGTAATGTCGCCGCACGTTGTCTTCGACTTCTGCACGGTGTCGCGGTGGTGGCAGCGCCATCCGCGTGAGGAATCGATTGATCGGGCGACGACTGACGATCGAACCGCGGTGGATCTGTCTTACGTATGGGTGCAGACGAATACGCCATGGTCGGCACAACGTCGTCGACCCGGCATCAGAGCTTCAGAAGTTCTCGTTCATGTACAACTATGAATGAAAATTGATACGTGGTTTCGCACACAACCCTACATCTGGTGACGGATCAGCAGCTAGTTATCTCTCTCTCTCTCTCTCTGTGTGTGTGTCTGCGCATCCATCTCAAGGATCTGAAACAGTGGAATATGCTCCCTCGCTTTTGCAGAGCCACGGGACCGGATGCTCATGCGCGCATTGCCATTGATCCACTACCGAACATGAGTGTGCAATTACTCCGGTATGCCTTTTTCTCCTGCTCGCGTAAATCGATAGGCATGCAGTCGATCTGCGCACAACTTTCTGGGAGCAGAAGCTAGCAACAACCTGATCGACAGCTCAATCAATCAACAGTTACCGCTACCAAAACTGATAGTAACAGAGAGCACGGAGCAGTAGCTGATCACACTTGGCACTTGCAAAAGCGAGAGACAGAGAGGTCAGTTGCATCCCGTGTCATCGGATGAAAAACAAGCGGCCACTAAGTTACTAGATAAACGAGAAATCATTTGGCCCCTCCTCCACAGTGAACGAAGCTGCATTTGAAGTCTAGCATCCCCGTGTATGCATTTATAAATCTAGCCCCTCTTCCATCGCGGAAGACTTTGCTCCCGTAGATGGCTGAGCTCGACCAGCTTCTGCAACTTTCACGGTGAGAGGAGTCCAAATTTATAAATGCATCCTCAAGAACCAGAGTCAAAAGAAAAACACGGTAGATAAGCCATATACACGATAAACGATAGCCTGTGTGCCGTTTAAACGACGATATTTGGGTAGCAGGGTTAGTAATATATCTCCGTGCATGTTTCGTTCAGAAAGTTCGATATGCAGTGTCATTTGGTAATGACAGAAAAAGAACTGTTCTGTTTAGTACTAGTCTACTAGGCTAGCGGTAGTGCAACATTGAACCGTGAATTGAAAATGCATGGTCATCCCGCTCGAACCAAAACCATTATAAAACCCTTACCACAAATGGTGACACTGTCAAACAGCATAAGAACTTCAAATTCAGTTATATTCTCTTCGGTAGTCTCTTATTTTCTCGCCTGAAACCATTCTGTATAACTCTAAAAAAAATTAAAGGAAAAAAATTAAAAACTAGCCTTATGCAAATATTTTTCATAGAGACTCATGCTTTGATGCTTACATCCGAAATAAAACTCAGAAAAATACGGAGAAATCGGAATCTCTCCCTCTCTCGCCGCCGACCACCGGCGCGGCCTTCTCCTCTGCCACCGTCTTGCCGCCTGCGCTCGAGGCGAACACCTCACGTACGACCTTCTCCACGTCCAGCGCCTCCGCCTCCGCCTCTGCATCCGCGCCTGTACTGCCGTCGTCGGGCGTCGGGATGAACGGCGGCCGCGCCACGCCGAGGACGCGGTCCCAGTCCACGCCATGGAAGAAGGCGTGCCGCTTCACGCCGTGGGCGCCGAGCCGCTTGCCTGGGTCCTTCTCCAGGAGGCGCGCGATGAGGTCGCGCAGCGGCGTCGGCTCGCCCGGCAGCTCCGGCCGCGCGGTGAGGACGCGGTGGAACGTCTCCCGCAGGCTCCGCCCCCGGAACGGCGTGCGACCGTACAGCATCTCGTAGAGAACCACCCCGAGGCCCCACCAGTCCACCGCGTAGTCGTGCCCGCTCCCGGCGACGATCTCCGGCGCCACGTAGTCCTCCGTCCCCACGAACGAGTTCGACTTCGCCGGCGTCCTCGCGCTAGACGAGCGGCAGGACGATGACAAGGCGAAAGACGCCGTCCTGGAGGTGGACGGCGGTGGCGACTGGGACGAGGAGGACTCCGTCGAGGCTGCGCGGCGAGAGGAGAAGCATCCGAAGACCACTGCCTTCCTGTTGTTGTTTCGCTTGCGGTGACGTGAGGAATGTGAAGGCGAGCTACTTGGAGGTAGGGGAGTCGTGTCGGGCGGGGCTGGAGGCGGCGGCAGGGGCAGAGCGGTGGAGAGGTCGAAGTCTACGAGCATGATGTGGCCGGAGCCCTGGATGAGGACATTCTCCGGCTTGAGGTCGCGGTACGCGATGCCGAGGCCGTGGAGGTGCTCGAGAGCGAGCACCAGCTCCGCCGCGTAGAACCGGATGGCGGTGTCGGAGAACGCCCGCCCTGCCTGGCGGCGGCGGAGGGAATTGAGATCGCCGCCGGCGCATCGGTCGATAGCGAAGCCGATGATGGCGTCTGTGGCCACCACGCCGCGGAGGGAGGGGAGCAGCGGGTGGTGGAGCGCGAGCAGGACGTCGCGCTCGAACCAGATCCTCCGGTGCCCGTCACCACCGCGGGCCCCTCCCGGTCCTGGACCCGCCGCGCTCTTGTGCCGAGCGGCGGCGCGGGATATTGCCTTGAGGGCCATGGGGTCGACGCCGGAGCAGCCCCCGTCTGTGGCTGCAGCGGTGGTGGGCACGACGTGGAAGACCACGCTCCTGGCTCCGCTGCCGAGCACCGACAGGGCCTTGAGGTCCGCTAGCATCAGCTGCGGCGGCGGCGGCGGCGAAGGCGCCATGCTCCCCATGGCATGCGATGGCGGCAAGCAGAGATGAAGAGGGGTGTGGGCGGGAGAGATTTTGTGTTTGGGTTCAGGATTTGTTCATTAATCCGTCTGGGTTGGCCTGTTCGTAGGCTATATACATAGATATCATTCTAAATTGCTTTATATCAGATATATCTATAAAATTATATTACCTTTTTTTTATTTTTAAAATAATATATTTTATTCTAGTTCATGGTACTAATAATATTGGAAATAGATAAAGGGAAGAAATATGGAAGAAAAATTATAAAAAAATCACCTCAAAATTATACAATGATACGTAAATGATATGTATTAAGAACAAAATTTGACCATAGGGTCATGGAGCCCTGGGATGATTTGACGTTTCTCTGTTTAAATACTCCTACTTCATTTGAGCTGTGCATTGATAGTATTTTTGCTCCTTTGGAAAAAGAAAAGGAAAAAAGAAATCTCATGGCGAGATTACTGTAGCATATTCTCTCTAGAAAATTCAGCTACTCAGTTCTAAGGATTGAAATCTCGATATCGCTCTAAATACCGTCCGTAACCGGAGAATGAAATCACGGCATTTCAAATAAATTCTGGCCGAAAAACAAAAATAGAATTTAAATTCCGGTTTTTTTGTCACCGGTATAGCTGAGATCTCACCAAATTTGGGCAGAGTGAAATCTATTTGAAGCGAAGTCAGAAAATTTTAAAATTTTTTCTAAAGATTTTTGACATATTGATGATATTTTCATAAAAAATTTAGAAAATTATAAAGCTTGTAGAATTTGTAAAAATTCAAACATTACTACTATTCTGATAAAACGCTGACCGGCAAGTTTGAACCGAATGAAAAATAAAACAAACCACGCTAGAAATTTTTGGATTTTTTTTCATGGTTTTGATACATCAATAATATTCTTATAAAATTTTTAGATAATTATCAAGCTTCATGAATTTTCTAAAAATTTGGACAATGCTACTGTGCTGATAAAAGCTTTACCGGCAAACTTCAACCAAATGAAAAATGGTACAAACCATGTTAGAAAATTTTGAAAATTTTTGTGGATGGTCCTGATTTATCATTAATATTTTTATAAAATTTTCATCTGAGGATCAAACTTCAAGAAGTTCCAAAAATTCTGACGGTGCTATGTACTCATAAAAGCTTGATGATCAATACATAGATTTGCTTTAGCAACAACAAATGTTTAAAATTATTGAAAATTTTGTACAAGGGTTATAAGTAAATTATTAAGATCTAATAAAAATTTTGAATCATAATCACACTCCACTAAGTTTATAAAATTCTTACAGGTACAGTGTACCATTTATGTTCTTTTCTGCTTTTTGATTTTTGAAATATAACAAATAAAGTTTAATACATACATAGATTTGATTGAGCAAACAAAAAATTTAACATTTTTTAAAATTTTATAAAATGTTACTGATTCAATTATTAATCTCTCATAAAAATTTTGGATCATAATCATACACGAGAAAATTTATAAAATTCTAACAACGTTACTATCCCAATTATGTTCATTCTATATTTGATTTTTTAATGATAACAAACGAAGTTAAATTATTTTTAAAAAATTTTGTATGATCCTACAGTTCTTAGGATGGTACCATAAATTTTTCACATCAGGATAAAGCATGTACCATTTTATAAAAATATAATAGTGTTTCTGCAATTTTTAAAAACTATCTCAAAAAATGGTTTTTCGACAAATTATCATAGAAGATCACTTTTTCCAAGGTAATTGACCTAAATCTGGTCAAATACGGGTATTAAAATTTGAATTCCGGGCTCAAATCCTAAGATACCGGGTGGTAAGGGCGAAATCTTGCCTGAATTTTTGAATTCAATCAGCAATCAAAATTTCGTCCAGCTCCAAAAAACGAGATTTCGGCTATATCTTATGAAATCTCGCCGAGATTTCTAAGTTCACATGTGGGGAACAAGCCACCGCACGGCACGAGCATGTCATTCCGATCGTACACAGCAAATCCAAGGCTAGTTATAAATTGTAAATGCATTTACGGAGCCTTCATGAAAAAGGAGATCAAGATTTACCATTATCATCTGATAAGAAGGATCTGAACAGTCTGAACCCAACTCACGTGCAACTTATCTGATTTTTCTACTGTGAATAACAGACCTTTTACTCACAATCGAAGGTATCAAATGAATCGGCGCCACATTTACTACATTCCGAGTTACTTTATTTATACTGCTAGTCTCCTTGGAGACTGTCAAGTCGCTTGTCATGGTCGCTCACGGTTCAAAGAGTCACGGGCGGCTAAGGTTACCGGTAGGCCAGACCGACAATGATAGGTCAACACAATACAACGCCAGCTTCAGCATGCTCACGAGCTCATCTCCTGCAGGTTCGGCAACCGCGTCCCGCATCAGCTCGAGGTCAAACACCTCGCTCGTCCATTCCTCCTTGGCAGTTGGCAATGGACACCACCCATTGCGGCAGGTCCATGCCGTTGGTTGTGTCCGTCGGTGACTTGCCGATGAGAAAGAAGCTCAAGAATGATGAAGCCTAGGCTGTAGATGTTGGTCTTGACGCTCGCCTTCTTAAGCTTGGACAACTCTGGTAAGGTTGCCGTGGAAGATGTTCATGTCGTCGTGGAGGTAGGCCAGGCCACGGGCCATGCCCTTGGTAATAATCATGTGTGTCGCCCAATCGATCGGTGTGAGCTAAATGCCATCAAGAAACAAAGTATGAGACCTAGAAGTACAGAGTTTTAGTTCATGGATAAAATTTTAAGGAATGCGGTGTTTGGAAATAAGAAAGTTGAAGAATGTACATCGACAACAACCATTATATAATTCCTCCCCTGTTAGGCTAAAATGTACTTGAGGTGTTCATTCTTATGGAAAATGCTCAGATTCCTAATACTAGGCTAGGCTAGTTAGAGTGTATGGTTAGTACTACTAGTAACTTTGGTTTTGTGCAATTTTACGGTGGATAATGTGAATAGTAAATAGTGATATTAGAAATCAAATCTAGCCTATATTTTTAAGGGGTATTATGGACTTTTAATCTTTTATTATGTTAGTCGTTAATCGTTATTGCTGACCTTCATTTTTCGCCGTCGCCGTCCTTTGTTATGTTACTCATTATCGCCGCTACCATTAGTCCGGTCCTATCGACATAGCCTTTGCCTTACTGTTGGTGCCCTCCCAAATTGTGATCACACCGCGATTGATGCCCTCCCACCTGATTCGTGGCGACGCCGTGACCTCTCACTAATACATCAAGCGCTCTATCCTACGCTAGCTTTTGCCTTACTGTTGGCGCCCTCCCAAATTGTGATCACACCGCGATTGATGCCCTCCCACCTGATTCGTGGCGACGCCGTGACCTCTCACTAATACATCAAGCGCTCTATCCTACGCGGCCCACGAAGCAGTTTCGAATTTTACACAAAAGCACAAAAAATACACATACATTCAAAATTAAAAAAATAGCTAATTACAATACTATTACCATATAATTTCTACTATCAATACTACCGATGGAAGTATAACTAAACCCTAACTAATCTGATCCATTAGATCAAATAGAATGGACGAGTAATATTCAATATTGTGTGTCATAAAAGTGCTTTAGGTTTTATGGTTAGATTCAAGTTAGGGTTATATAATTTGTATGTGTATTTTTTTGTAAAATTTTCACGTGTACTTCTCAGAAAAGTTTTTACAATTCGTCATAAAAAATTAGTGCTAAATCTGGTCATACAAATATGAAAAGCGATCGAATTTGTGATTATCTCGACCCAAAAAAACGAAATCCTGCAAAAAATACCGATATCATCGTAGCAATTTGAAAATTTTCAAATTTTTTATCCCGCCGAGTTTTGGAATCTCGGTCCGAGCCAAAATTTCAGCCAATATTTCCAAACTCTCAACGAGATTTTGAACCCTGCTCGTGGCCACATGCCCCTTCCCTGTCCTGTTGGTTACTACACGACTGCCGAAGCGAAGGCTGTACAAGGTTGTCAGTGACTCGAAAACTTTAGCCTCTTAGTCAATCTTTGGTTCTCTTCTAACTAAAATTGTAAATCTAGCTCCCTTTTAGACTATAAATGCACCGACACGCGGCACTCGTCACCTAACTCACTCGCCTACCATGGCAGTTCATCAGCACTGTATCCACCACGGCAGACAAGCCACCGCAATACCCAAGCTTGACAAATACTTGCTACGGTACTTGAGCTCGACAGGAAGGTAGAGCCTGCCACCTACCGTGCTTGCCAGAGAGTTGAAGCGATGGATAGATCCACTGTAGCATTGATAACCTGCTATGGTAGGTAACATGTTTCATCAACTGATACTTTCATAGTTAAGAAGATAACTAGATCTACAATTTTGTTTTTTTATAAAAAAAAGACTAAGAAAAAAATGTGCTGAGAGGACTAAGGGTATGTTTGGATCCATTAGCACTAATAGTTAGCTAGCTAATAGCTAATTGTTGACTAACTATTAGCTGGCTAATTATTAGCTAGGGCTGTTTTGAGGTACTAGCTAATAGATGGTTGAAAATTTAGTTGTTGGTAGAAATGCCCATTGTACCCTTACATAATAGCTATTTGCACTTTTTTTAGGCGGCTAAGAGCATGGGTGAACAAACTGTTTAGTGAAACTCTATTCCCCATCCACGCAACATATTGCATGTATCTAGATCTAATGGGTACTGTTATGCATGAATTCATTATAAACTGTTTATTGTGAGTACTAGTACTAGGAAGCTGGCTAAGGGCATGGACATACTGTTTATCGTGAATACTAGTACTCACCGTATTGCAAATAAGAGAGTGAAGGTTCGCAGGAGCCGCTGCTGGTTGGGCGAAGAGATGGGCGGTGGCAGAGAGACAGGCGGCGGCGGCGGAGAATGGGCCGTGCGGGAGCGGCGGCAGAGAAAGGGATAAGGCTCGTGGGAGATAGTTCATAAGGCGGCGGACAAAGGGAAAAGGGAACTGCGGTACACAGGGCCGAGGGCACATTAGTCATTTCACTATCTATTAGCAGGGGAGAACAGTTAATGAGATAACTATTAGCTGGATTAGTGACTAACTATTAGCTAGGTTAGTAACTAGCCTGTTTAGATTCACTTTAGCTACCCTAAATACACCGAGGCTTCAGCAACCGGCGGCTGCCGTCACGTATTCGCGCGCGCACGTGATCTTCTGCCGCTGCCGATCGAGGCCACGTCCGTCTGCGTCAGTAAAGAGCATGGCACGCAACCTCTCTGGACTAGACGACTACCACTCAACTGTCGCTAGAGCGCCGCCGATATGTGTAAGCCAAGCCACTTTTCATCCGTGCGCATAAGCGATTTCACGAGAAAGGAATGAATAATTTGCATCTAGCACGGTGCCACGACTAGCCGCGGCAAGGTGCCTTTTGTTTTATACCTGAAGGCTTAATGCGAATGGGTCTTCCTGATCTGAAGAGCCAGTGCCCGGGCAGAAAGCAACTCTAGATCGAAAAGTCGGTGCTAGAGACTGTGCAACAACATGGTCAGCTGAAGAAAGGGGAAGCCAGGTGAATATGTTTGGAAGCGTAATACGCGGTCATGTTACACGCATGGTTTGTTCAGTAAGCTTTCAGGTATTCGACACACGGTCAGATTAGATACAGAGACAATTATCCGATACAAATTCATTCCTCCGAGACATGGCAAGAAACAACAATGAGTTCCCCGAAACAACCTTGAGTCATTCACATTGCAAAGAGATGGTCTGTCCCACTCCCAAGTTCTAACAACACTGGTTCATGCATCACAAGTAGCTGTCATGAGGTCAATAATACCGCGTAAATGTTCAGAAATCAGAACAGGGAACATCTCTAGTCCTGTCATGCAGTGCACAATCGCATATTACTCGTCAGTCAAAACAGTCAGTTGCTAACGCTACTGTATAAATATTAGTATGTCATAATGTTGACACTACGGTCTAGCACATTTCCACGGTTGCATCCAAAGCAACCCACCGAAAGGGTATACAGGTTTGGCTTATATAGAAGCAATGCACGAAAAAAAATACATATTGGAAAAAGGTTACTCCACGAGAAAATTCTGCGGTTTACTGCGATATTGAGGTGCTTTTCCAGTAAGAATGTAGAGGCCATGGTTTTTGCAGCAAGTTCAGATAAGGTTGGCGTGGATAAACAAGAACCTGATTCCAGCACTGCATGATTCTATACAAGATTTGCCCAAACTTCTCAAAGGCAACCGATGCTGATTCTCCACCTTTCCAAGACGAAGAATCCAAGTGACGATTGCGATAAGAATAAGTTATACTCTGCTTTGCTTCACCTGCTTTGCTGAATGCTATCACATGATACAGATGGTGGATTCATCATTTACATATCAGATACATATCAGTATTTAGCACACTGGCAGTCGCAGGCTCTCTGCTGAAATGAACATCACATGTACAATTTACCGTATTATACACAGCACACTACACCGAAAGCAGAAGCAAGCCAATATGTAGACAGATTCTATAGATCAGTGATCTGTGGTCAATTGAAAACATCGAAAGGTTGCTCATCAACACTACAAGCACCAGCTGTTATGAACTGGGCAGGAATTGATAATTTATAACTCAATCCTGCACTCAAACATAAGAAAATCCACATAGGGTATTTACATTGAATTTGCCCACATGCTACATGCTTTCGTTTATGGCTATTGCACCACCTAATTGTGACCATCCTCAGTGACAAGATCATGATCTCAAGCAGAAACTGGTGCCCAAATGCCCAATCCTCTGAAACACAGCAGGATTACCACCAGCAGAAGCTTGCATTCTGTAAATGATTACATCGGAAGCAGATCTACACATCTCAAGAACAAGAATATTAGGACAACAATCAAATGAACGGTTTGATCATTAGAACAAGGTAGAATAATTCCCCTTAGCCAAGGATATAAAAAATTAGGAACAAGTCCATTTACACCCCTCAACTTTCTAAAAAGTCCATTTAACACCCACAACGATAAAATTGGGTATTTAGTACCACAAACTTACAAAACCGGATCAATTTACACCTTAAGGCATTTTTGAAGAGCGATTTTGCAACAAGGATCCAACTTAGGGTGATTTTTGTGGTTTTTGCTATGTTGGCAACAATCTCATCGATTTTTGCTGATCTAGATCCAAATGAGATAGGGAATGATGATGAGAAGAAAAAGAATGTATATACAAAGAAAAGGAGTGAGAAAGAGGTCGATGATGTTAGTGTCAATACCCTTGAATTAAATCCTTATTACCAAAACTCAACGACGTAGCTGCCAATATGACGGAAACCATCTTGTGTGGGATCCAAATCATAAAAAATGCCCTCCAAAACCACCAAAGGGTGTAAATTGACCCGATTTTGTAAGTTTAGGGGTTAAATAACCGGTTTTGTAGTTGAGGGTGCTAAATGGACTTTTTAGAAAAATGAGAGGTGTAAAATAGACTTATTCCCAAAAATAAGCTAAGGCCATCCAATCCTTCTTGGAGATCAGCTGCACACTACGGTCAATCAGACATCACACATATCCACTTATTTACAGTACAACATAATTGCCCAATCCTCCCTCCAATGTTAATATTCCGTCCTCACAGGCTGAAACACGAAGCTCCTTGCCTTGGGGGAGCATAGCAAGGTTGCCAACGACACATAGAAGCTAGTCATAGTGCTGATACAGAACGAGCCAAGGGACACCCATCCATTCTCTCCATGCCAACCATCGAGCCAACCATGATGATTGCTTCCTGCCATTTTCCCACCTGGCATCCTTGCATCCATAGTGCACCCTTCCCCACTGCATATCCCAGGGTTTCCTGCCAATGCTCCTGGGAACTTCTGCAGCCCATCAGTTGTTGGCAAAGGCCCAGACAGGCTATTGTAGGAGAGGTTAAGGACCTCGAGCTCTGTCATGGCAGCGATCACAGGAGGCACCTCCCCTGACAGCCCATTATGTGAGAAGTCAAGCGTCCGCAGCCTACCCATCCCCCCAAGCCCTGCAGGGATCTGCCCAGCCAAGTAATTACAAGACAGGTTCAAATACTCCAATCCCTTCATTGCAACCAACCCTTCCGGTATCTCCCCACGGAGCTCATTCCTTGACAGATCTATCCCAGGAGCTGCCCGAAGATCATATCCCAGCTCTAGCTGCCAGCCCGTCATGTCCACTGATACAGACACAAACAATTGAGGTGGAATCATGCCCTCTGAGGCAATCCCCTGACCGCCACCTCTGCCATTAAGGACTGCACTGGCATTGAACCCACCATCAGGGATGAAACCCACAAACCTATTGCCGGACAAATCAAGCCACTGGAGCACTGGGAATGAGAACATCCAATCCGGTAGCTGGCCAGAGAGCTGATTATCAGACAGCGACAAGGACCTCAGGCTCTGCCATTTGGCCACAGCCCCACTGAGCTCCCCTGTGATCTCATTTCCTGACAAGTTCACTACCTCCAGAGATCGGCACCCAGCCAGCGGCAGAGGAATCTCGCCAGATATCCGGTTGTTCGACAAATCTAGAACCTTCAAACTGTCAAGCGCATCAAGCTCCGGCCGCAGTGCCCCAGAGAGCTGGTTCCCTCCGAGCCGCAGGTACAGAAGCTGGAAGCAGCCGGCAAGCCCAGCAGGCACTACACCCGACAACCGGTTATGCGACAAATCCAACGCCTGCAAGTAGGTCAGGTTCCCAATCCCGGGGGGAATCTCACCGGACATCTGGTTGTCCGCAAGAAACAGCCCCTGCAGGCTCCGAATCGCAGTGATCCCGGCGGGGATCTCTCCGGAGAAGCGGTTGTGGGAGAGGTCGAGGAGGAGGAGGCCGGATGCGTCGGGTTCGGCGACGATTCGCGGGGGGACGGCGCCGGAGAACGCGTTGCGGGATAGGTCGAGGGCCGCGAGGCGCGCAGGGAAGGAGAGGCGCGGGGAGAGCGGGAACCGGAGTGAATTGGAGGAGAGGTTGAGGCTGCGGAGGGCCGGGAGCGAGGCGGGGAAGCAGGTGGGGAGGGCCCCTGAGAGCGCGTTGCGGGAGAGGTCGAGGTCGACGAGCAAGCGTGGGAGGGAGCAGGGGAGTTCACCCGAGAGCGCGTTGGCGGATAGGTCGAGCGCTTGTAGGCGGCGGAGGAGGGCGAGCGGCGTGGCCGGGAGCGGGCCGGAGAGATTGAGGCCTGGGAGGGCAAGCGCAGCGACGGAGGGCGGGGCGGCGGCCGCGGGCGGGTGGAGCGAGACGCCGAGCCAGGACGCCGAGAGCGGGCCGCGCCAGGAGGCGAGCGCCGCGCGGGAGGGCAGCGAGAGGGACGCGCGGAAGGCGAGGAGCGCCGCTCGGTCGGAAGCGGTAGGAGCCGCGGGGCGCGGCGCCGAGACGAGGAGGAGGACCAGGATGAGGAGCGCGAGGGGGAGAGGAGCGGTCGGCATGGCGGCAGCGCTGGCCGGCGTGTGGGCTGGTTGGTTGGTTAGGGTTTTTGCGGGGTATGGGCGCGGCCGGCGCGGGAGACGGATAGTGTGAGAGCGAGTGTGGAGTGGAAGCAGGGCAGACTGGCAGGGGGTGCACGCCGCGTGGGCGTGCGGCGTTTTGGGGAAAAAGGTGGCAACGGCGGAGGAATCTGGTCATCTGGGTGGTTTTTCCGAGCCGGAGTGGACGGGTGACGACACATCCCTCAACGGAGAAAATCTCGGCAGGGAGTGCTCTCTAATTTTTGATCTTCGATAACCAAAATTTTTTCATCTCCGTCACTGTCCCCGTACATAGAATTTAATTCCTTCTATCCTCAATGGATTTGCGGAATACCGATGGAGACTAATTTCTAAAAAAAAGCTATATGAAAGATCATATGCTACATCAGTGAATCACCAGAGTAATGGTGCATGTGTGATTAAAGTGTGAATAAATCACTAGAATAATTCATATTTAGCATGTTTATTAATAATGGCCTCACATATATTCTTTTTTTCTTTTAAGAATGATCATTTGCTCCTATCTATTAGCGATAACGCAGGGATAAGGATGGGGGAATGGTAGAACGTCTCCGGCCCGCGATCTCCGATGAAGGCAATATTTTTCCCGATAAACTCCCCGTAGGAGGAGATTTCTCCTCGTCCCCTAATAAACAAATTCCCCGTATAGATACGGGGATCGGAACCATTGCCATCCCTAGTGATAGAACAGCAGCGACACGGCCGCAAATGAAGAAGGAAAAAAAAACATAGTGACGCTGGAGATAAGCAGATAACTACGTGTTGATCAATGACTCCTTCCCATACAAAAATGACCCCTTCTCGATCATAGAAGATACGCACATATACCACCTATCGTACTCTTGTACCGCGGCAGCATAGCTCTGGACTCAATAAGTCACCTGTCGCGCAGCATGAGCTCAGTAGCAGGAACCTGCCAAGCAAGTCTAGCTCAATAGGGAGGTGCGTAGTTATACTTAATAAAGCAATGCCATTTAATTAGGGACTTAATTAAGTGATTAAATAATTGAAGTCATTAATTAAGTGACTAATCAAGGTGATTAATTGATGAATATGCTTAGGAAAGAGAACTTGGCCAAAAAAATTGCCATGCCTTTTACGGTTGAGAAGGGGGTAATTTTTGCAAAATTATTCGAGAAGGGCTAAATTTTTTTAGAAATAAGTGTCCGAGGCTTGAAAAAAAAGGCTCAAAGTTTCATTAAACTTGGTCCATGCGTCATGAGGTGTGTGCTGATTTCTCGCCAATACGGCGGATATCCAGGAGCATAGTAGGGAGTTTAGTGAGTTCAAGCTTAGTTTTGTTAGATAAAAATGTTAACGAGGCTGCTCACTTATGTGCAAAGCAAGCATCGTCGAGTAGGGAACGGTGCGTGTGGCTTAATGAAATGCTGGAATTTCTATGTAACTGCCTACTTGGTGATTGTACTTCCGTTGATTTCTATTAATAAAGCTCCTGTTTTTTTTTAAAAAAAATTATGGTGTGTTTGTCTCTAAGTTTTGTTAATAACTTTCTAAAACGCCTCTAATTTGCGAAACTACAAATGTGCAGTTTTTGAAGAGTGAAACATGCAGTTATTGTCCAGCAATAACAAAAAATACCATACAACGGGGCCATATATGGGCTGCTCGTGGCTGATCTGATGGGCTATCTGAACATACACGGAGAAGCTGCGTTATCTGAGAGGTAAGATGCGCTAAGATTAGCCCCAAACTGGGGGCCTTTTGTATGGCATCGAGGGCTGTACAATATATATTTCCTCCACCAAAATTTCTAAGTCATATTTTTCTAATGATTTTGTTTATAAATATAGGGTACATTTAAATTTTAATGCAAATTAGTGCGCTGTTCTCTTTATACCCCTAATAAATATCCATATTTACTTGATATATTATCTGCATGCCTGCATTGAATAAAGTTATTAGATATAATAATTAGGGGTAGTCTAATCATTTTCAATATCTCCCTGATCTATATGCCAAGAGAAAATACATCCTATAAACTTGGATGGAAGAAGTATCATAGAGCTTAGAAACAGAAAACATTAGTAAGCTTTATAAAACCCCATGTTTTAGGGTATATGTAACATAAAATCTCAAGTTTTACGAAGTTTTTCAAGTAACCATGTATTCTCGAACAGAAGGTTTAAAAAAACCCTAGAGTTGCCATATCGCGTTCCACCTAATGAAATATGATAGGTGAAACACACAAGGGCCCAAAAGGAGAACAAGGTGTGAGGCTGACACGTAAACTCTACTTGTATGTCTGACCAATACTTCGATAGGTAGAGCCACCTGTCATATCCTCTTGGATGGATCTTGATAGGAAAAATCTAGGGTTTTTGAAACCTTGTGTGGTTCCTACAATATTTTTGTAAAATCCAGCGTTTTGCGTTACTTATGCGGCTATGCCTCAAAACATGAGGTTCTGTGAAATTTAACTAGAAAACAAATATGAAACATATATTACAGGATGCAGCCGAGCAACTCTTCTATTTTTGTTCTTTCTCAGCATTAGCGAATTTAGCTGACGACCTAGTTATAACAGATAACCGCACACAAAAACTATTCTCCCTTTTCGACTGCGTGCGATCGAACTCGATCGGAACAAAAGTTTTTTTTTTCCCTGGACAGTTATGCGGATTCTCCACTGGACTCCTGGCTAGCTCGTCAAATGCGTACGTAGTCAGATATCACCAATTAATTGCACCATATATCATCCCGAATGCCTTCTTTTCGATCGATCCCGCCAATGTATAGACTAGATCAACCGGATGTGCCACAATCGAAATAGTAACTTCTGCATACGAATGAAGTAGTACGACGACTAATATGTACTTCCGGCGACCAGCAATTAACGAACAGTAAAACCGCAGCAAGCAGTACAGCACGCTGTTACGCTTGTGACACACGCGACGATGCCTCTTCATTATTGTTTCTTCGTTCCTTGGGCACGCAACCTTTAGGTATCTTTAAGATTGTTTAGCGATCCTACGTACGTAGACGTGATTGCGCAGACCATGCTTCTACAGTAATGGTGGTCCTCGTGGCCGGCCCCTGTAGTCTTCAATCCCTAGCCGCGCCGCCGTCGTCGACACCGATCTCTCACCCCTATGCATGCATCCATAGATCGCTTTCGACGTCGCGACCGCCAGCGGCTGCTGCCCTCGCCGACCGGGACCCAAACCGGCACGAGAGACGTAAGTGTCCCCGAAGCGCATCCAGACATGCACCGCGCAACCGCGCGCGCGCGTCGTCGTCGTCGTCGGCGGCACGTCATGCATATACGCGCCGTTTCGCGGCCAGCCGCGCGCGCGCTGTTCAAGCGAAATTAAGGAGGTTTTGGTACGTCACGAGGGGATAAAAATATCGGCCAACTTGGCGGAAAAACTACGTCGTTTGTGGGCGCATGCACCCGCCCCTCCCGGGCGCTTTTCACCGTGCGCCTGAATCGGTGCCCGGCGAATGCACTGGCGGATCCAGAGGGTGGCCCCGGTCCACCCAAAAATTCCAAAGCGGTAAGATCAATTCCCGTTATTACTAAGATAGTCATATTGTGAAAGTAATATCTTTAGATCCATTAATCCGATCGGATTGATTCTTGTTGTGTTAATTTCGAAATTGCATCTAGTTTCTACAGTTAAAATTTCACAACAATCCAACGGTAGGATCTTTGGGAATTATTATTTTGGTGAACGTGAGTCAATCTGTTTTTATTTGGTCTGACGTTTGATTCAGTAAAATTGCGAAGAAAATAACTTTAGATCCATAGATCCGATCGAGCTGATTTTTGTTGTGTTAGCTTGAAAATTGAGTCTAGTTTCAGTAGTTAAAATTTCACATCGATCTAATGGTGGGATCGTCAGAAATTACTGGTTTAGTGAACGTAGGTTAATCTGTTTTTGTCGAATCCGAATTAGTTAATTGGGGTGTTTCAAAAATAATCAAAAATTTGATTTTAGCTTCCGCGTAGTCATTCACCCCCCTCTGATTGCTAGTTTAATATATATCGATCCTACATATTGTATTGCAGAATTGTTGAAACATGAAGAGGGATGGGTGATAGTCTTTTGGACGATTATCTAGTCACATTCATTGAGCGAAATATTTTCTTTAAAGTGAATGAAGAAGATATAATGGACACTTTTATGGCCATTAGAAAGCGTAAATTCAACAAGAAGTAGTACTGTAATCTTCTTCAAATTATTGTAGTCGTGTAAGTTTCTTTAAGTCAAATTTCATAATTAGTTGTTGATTTTAAGATGTTCGTAAGACACCTTATTAATATATCATGATACACTTTTGGTAAATTCTATACTTGTATTGTATATTGGCATGTTAGATTTACGGTATCAAGTTGGATCACCCATACCTAAAATCCTGGATACGCCACTGGGCGAATGGGCTGTCAAATAGTATTCTTCTGCAGAACTGGTGTACGGGCTACAGGCTGCTGCGTACGTCGCTGTGGTCTATGCTATCTCAGCAACAGAAGGATGCACCATCGATCGTATGATGAATCGAGTGGTGGCCTGGTGGGTCTGTGGATGCCGCAACGCTAGCTTCGCCAGGTTTGAGATGCGGATACATAATAGGTGTCAAATTTTGTTTTTGCATCGTATCTTGGTGTGGTTGAAATTCGAAATTTCAGAACTTTAGCCAAAATTTAAAAATCAAATTTCAAATCTAGAATTTTTTTAGAAACCTAAACCGAAATTTCGGTGATTTTCACCCCATTGAAATAATCTCCCAATACTAGAAAAAATTGGAAAATATATGAAAAAATCATACAAGCATTTATTTACATTTTCTATCTGTTTGAATACAAAATACTTAGTATTTGCATAAAAAATTCCTAAGTTAGGGTTTATACCGAAATACAATTTAAGGCCGAAATCCAAGTTAAGGTTTAGGGTTTAGTCCAAAATACATCATTTAAGGCCAAATCCAAGTTAGGGTTTTGAGTTTAGGCTGAAATACAATTTAAGGCCAAAATCTAAGTTAGGATTTAGATCAAAATCCAAGTTAGGTTTAGGGTTTAGTGTTAGTGTTACATAATTCGTATATATTTTTTTGGCATCATTTTCTCATGTGTTTCTCATAAAAAGTATTACAATTCGTCACAAATAAAGTGGTCTAAAATCCGGCCAAAAAACATGAAATCTGGTCCAAAACGCTAAATCTTAACGAAAATTACCAAAAATTGCTATAGCGAACCCTAATTTTATTTTTTTTATCTCGTTGAGATTTGGAATCTCGGTTTGGCCAAAATCCGAAATTTCGGCCAATTAAGACCCTGGATACATTAGGTAAATGTATCTAGCTTCAAAGAAAAACATCTTCTAGAAAGGAAAAGGCTTATAGCTTACTAGTAGAGCTGAAGAAATTATGCTATTTGTAAGGTGTCTTATTTTTGTTGCATGTTAAGCTCTAAGCTAAGTTCGTTTTCCTGACCTTTGGATTAGTTTTGATATATGTTTGTCTGATTTTTTTTAAAATGTGTGTTGATTCTTATCCAATGACTAAAAATGTAACATATATTTAAGCATAAGTTAGCATATAATAGACACAGCATTTCGCGGTTGGCAGGGAGTAGAGATGATGAACCCACCCACTGAATATGAATGCTAGAGTTCCTAGCCAAATGAACTTGAGCTTACTTACAAAAATAATCAAACAGTAATTCCTATTTGTGGATCAAATCAGACCACATCGACTGAAGATTAATCAATCCATTAATAAACACAATTTTTCCAGCTTAGCTCAGTTAACCGTAGGATGGATGTTCGATTAATTCGGTTCAGTTTATTCGGTTTTTAAAAACAGGCAACCAAATTTCCTAGACTAAAATAGAAAACCAAACCGATTTAGTAGAAAAAATTCGATTCTATTATTTCAATTTTTCGGTAAACCAAAAAATGATACTAGCATGCTGTAGAACAAGTAAACCCAAAGTGACACCACGAGGCAACTCAAATCAAGTAACCAGGAAATTTCCATCACAACAAAGCATGCTGCCAAACAAGCAGTCTACAAATCAAATTAGCATGTCAAAAGTATTGCGAAATGAGGAGTCGAATAGAGTAAATAACCTGACTCGTCGGCAGCGTTGATGTCCACCCGGAGCTCCTTCACCAGGCATGTCCACACCAGCATCCTCCCACGGCCGGCAGTGACGTGTAGCGCCTTGGTGCGACAGTCCCTCACTACCTCCACTGCCTCCCTAAGGCGGCCCTTTCCGCCATCCAGTTTGCTCTTGATCCCTACGCCCCTCAAATTCCAAATTAGCCCTCGAGCGTGCACCAAAAATGGAAATCGAAGAAAGAGGCGGAGCAGGGCGAGCCCATTGTTGTTCTTGAAGAAGCGGATGTTGTCGAGTTGCAGGGCTAGGAGATCAAGGAGGTGGGTTAAGATTGGTAGATGGGAAAGTTGTTGAGATGTTTACTTTTGAATTTTTGAATGGAGGAGGGAGCGAGCTGGCAACCACTAGGGTCTAGGGCCCAGGGGGATGGGACGGCGAGGAGATCAAGAAGATGGGTTAAGATAGTGATGTAGTCACGAGTCAGTCACATGGAGAAGCTATCCCCTGTTCGTGACTTTGGAACAAACAGGGGATGGTGTCTCCAGGTGATTGAGTCATGACTACATCACTTTATATCTAGTCTCAGCTAATAGTTTGGGGAATAGGTGATTTGACTAATCGGTCCTTTGGTCTTTTTGGTTTCTAGAATGATAAAATCGTAGATAAACTAAAAATTTTGGTTAATTCGGTTGGATCATTTGATTTCAGCCAAAAAAAATGCCCAGCCCTGGTAAGCCCTAGCCTTATATGTCCTGCCCGATAAACCGGCGTTTTGAACTTCTAGAAATCCTAGATTTGCAACGACAGAGAAAGCAAATCTTCTCTTCAAGTACCACCAACAGTGGCTGGGCATGGGCATGGAAACAATCAACCACATACCTTTCCTCTTCGGGCCTCCTGCGAGAGTTGAAACTGGAGGTAGATGCTCACACCGACGGATTCATCTCCTGGGTAGGATGAACAATTGTCCGAACTCTCTGTTGATGAGTCATAAAGGGGCTGTTTGGTTGCCTGGTTCCATGCGGTTAGACTCGTGGGAGCCAGAGAACTAGCGTTTGGTTGCTCGTTGTATCGCGTGAACCTGCACTCACGCATACAAGATGACTGTTTAGTTGCCTACGCACGGTGCGGAGCCAGACCAGCACGATGCACAAAGCACTCGCAGCCAGGCTCGTGGGAAACGAACTTCATGACCGTTTCCCCGAAATTAGACTAGGGCGGTGCAGGCTATCACGATCAGGTTCGTACAAGACGGCAATCGAACAGCTCCAAAGTGACAAAGGTGCAGCCTAGCTCCATATTCGAAGAGCTTTTTTTTTAGGAAAATTCTTGGTTCTAAACAGTTAAATATCTAGACTTGATCAGACTCGTAAATTTCCACTTGCAGCGTAGTCCCCCAGTCCTCACGACGCCGCCACACGCCCCGAGAACCAATCACGGCCATTCCCCGACTCCCTTATTTTTAAAGCCCACCGCTCCCTCCCACTTGCAGCCCACCGCCCGTTGGTCCATAATTTTACGCCAAGGAACACGCGCACTGCAGTCTAAGCTACCTCCGACCAAAACACCCCGCGTCGTCCCGTCGCGCGTCCCTCTGCCGCGACCACGCGGCGGCTCCGTGTGCCTCGCGCCCTTCGCCTCGGAAACGCACTGAGCCGAGAAGTGCCCGATCTTGTTTCGTGATGAGGAGGTTCTTGCCGGCAGGAGGCGGCGGGGAGCCCTCCTCGTCCTCGTCGTCGGGGCCGCCCGGGGAGCGCGCGGGCAGCAAGGCTGCTGCCGGTCTGCGGTATGGAGGGGGCGACATCTCGCTGGGGCGCGGCCACGACATCCATAGCGGTGGCGGCGTTGGCGAGGCGGAGATGAAGGACGGAGCGGATACGCTGGCCCGGCACAGCAGCTCGCCGGCGGGGTTCTTCTCCAGCCTCATGGCGGGCAACGGTGAGAGCTAGAAATTAAGCTGATCATTAATTACCCTCAATTTCGTGCAGCTTATTTTCCAAACACCTTTTTTTATTACTACAGAAGAGGTAACTTTCTTGCGGCGTATAATCTTGATTGTGTCATGGAAAAGAACCTAAAAATGGGTAATGGCGACGTCGTATCACTCATTTTCGCGCCCTACGAAGGGCTAGCGATATTTTTCGCGCTTTCTTCTGCGGAATAAAGCAGCTAGAACTTTTTTACCTGGGCCGCCGGCCGCAAAGGAAATCCAGTGCAGCTCCACTAGCTTATCACTTAATTGTACATTGCAACTTGCACCGGTCGATCGTGCGCATGAAGTGGACCGCGCAGCTTTACCCCCCCTCCCCTTCTGCCGGTTTTGGCTAAAAGTAGGAGTGTGCATATATATATATGCCGCCTTTTGTTACTTGAACTGCCTGAAAGAGCATGGCATCTTTTATATTTTCAACTCGCCCTAGATAGCTAGTTGCTTCTTTTGAGCAAATAGGATGTCTTTTTGTTCCTGATCATCATGGCATTAAATTATATGCACGCCCTAAATTAAATTCCTATGAAAAAATAAATTTAGCATCAACTTTTAATTCTTATCGCGTATAGGTTGTATATGTTGTTAGAACAAATTTTGATTTGGCAACCTGTGAATTATGTGAAAATACACGACTTTTTTAAATCTTGTCCTACGCATATATTAGACTTAATTCTGGATATATCAGCATTATCAACCGGTTAGGAGCGAATGCAAAAGTAAGGCTATGTGAAGTCTCCGCGACAACGAAGTGTGGGGTCTGATATTTTATAATACCACACTTTTATTCTTTTTACATGTACTTTTCTATTCGCGTGTCTCTAGTTAATTTGTCCTATTTTCTAATACAGCTTGCAATTAGTTATTTTTTTGGTTTGGTACTTGCACCGGTACCTAGCCAAGTTGTTGTGCTGTCCATGGTTAACTTCCTCAATTCGATTCAATCTTTTTCAGTTGCAAAGTCATTATATGTGTACAATCTACCCTTCGTTAGATTTTTTAAAGGTACAAGATAGACTCACGGATGTACACAACCCACACATATTACACTTATGCAAGGCAGCGCTCTGCCGTTTATTTCAAAAAAAAAAAAACACATACACTTATGCACCGCATGATTATGTATGTGTATGCGTTCTTTATACACGCTAAGAAAGTGATAGGATAATCTATGGCCTCTGGAGCGTGAGAACACGTTGTTTCATTTAACGCTCACGCGTGTGTACTTATTTTTTATTATTTTGATGAGACACGGAAAGTTTGATCTGAAAGATCAAACTCTAGTTTGGTAGGGAGCAGGGATTACAAAACTGTCGAAAACCACGGTTTTCGCCCTTACCTCTCCGGTTCGAGATCAAAAACCGCTCGGAAAACCGTTCTAATTAAAAAAATTAAAAATTTTTGAAAAAATTTATGTGAGCGGTTTTTCGTGAAAAACCGCTCAAAACTGTTTTCGAAGAATATTCAAATGGCTAGGTCGGTTTTCGTTGAAAACCGAGCGGTTTTTTCATGAAAAACCGCGGTTTTTCGTAGAAAACCAAACGATTTTCGATTTTTTTCAAAAAATTTCAATTTTTTTATTTTTAAACCCTTCTGTTTTTGACGATTTTTTGCGCGGTTTTTGCGAAAACCATACCATGAATTTCGAAACGAATTTTGAATTTCGGTTTTGTAATCCCTGGTAGGGAGTTCGACGACTCTCGTCCCAACCGTAGTGCTCTCCCTTCGATAGATTTGAATATCAAGCGGAAGGAGCACAAGTTGAGGCTAATGGTTTCTTTCTTTAGCATAAATAAGAAACCACCCGTTCGCTGAGTTTGCTCGGAATCATGCATATAATTAGTTGGTATTACCGATCTATGTTAAGGCTCCACTAGGCCTACGATGTGGATTTGATGTAGACGACAATTAGTTTATTTATTAAATCTTATCAATCGGAGTTTGAACTCAAGATATTTGACTCTGCTATTGGGTTGAGTTTTGTGCACCAACCTGATCACTAAAAGCGTAAGTCATTGAGAAAAGGTGTATATTATACTCACACTTCAATAATTTCATACTAATGTTACCTATCTATACTTAATAGTATATTGGGAAAACTTTTGTAAAGCACGGGTGCTTAATTTTTCCTCGCAAAAAATGTGTGTTAAATTTAGACACGGCAAAACGTCACCTTTTTATCTCGTGATTCTTCAAATGCTACTTTCATAATTAGTTGTTCGTTGTAAGAGAAGCATATTCAATGAACTTTTCTGAAGCATGCATAATCCAGCGTATCTATCTAGTTATCCATGTTGTACAAACTTTTAAGACTTTTGTTTTAAAAAAAATAGCCAAGAGTACTAGCATTCACTAAAGGAGAGAAACATAGGTCAAACTACATACACATGCCAACACTCTCACACACACCTGCACCGACAGGCGTGTGTAATTATTTGCACTATTATTTGTACTACGACTTCGGTATATACATATAATAGTACAAGCTTTGGTATAGTACATATAATAGTACAAATAGTAATAGTACATATAATTTGTGATAAGTACATATAATAGTACAGACTTTTAATTACAATAGTACTTGTTATAAGAATAAATAGTAATAGTACATATAATTTGTTATAAGTACATATAATAGTACAAACTTTTAATTAAAAATAGTAATTGTTCTGAAGGAAAAAAATGCGCTGAAGGAAACAAATTATTAATAGTACCCATTACCAAACCAGCGCATAGAGGAAAATGGCTCAAAATGACATCGAACAGCTCTAGCCTCAAGCCCTCAATAGCTACCAAGACTTTTAGAAGAGTCAAATGATTTTGTTTGTATACTCTGTTTTTTTATAGGCATGCTGTACATTAAAGATTCTGCCTAGATTGGCTCGGTGTGAATTATGAGATAGGTTCTGTTGAGGATAAATTTTAATTATACAGATTTTGGATTATCTAAGAATTAGATGGGTGATAGTTTCTGATTTTATATACAAATCTGTTTCTGATTGTGGTAGAACAAATATATTGACAAGGATACTAGAGACTAGAGATAAATATTGCAAAGGAGGGTGCACATTGTAGTATTAAATTAATGGATCTTAGAGCATCTCCAATAGTACTAACTATAAAAAATATCCATATTATCTATAGATAGTATATAGACAATCTCTTCAATGGATTAGCTATAGCATTATCTATAAAATTAAATATTGACCCACATGTAATAGATAATAAGTGTTTTAGAATCAGTTATAGCCTGACTATACATTAGTAGTCGATCTATATCTCGCTTCTCATTTTCTCTCTTAACCTAAATAAAATCTTAAAATAACACCTTTATAACTAACTGAAGTGGTGCTATTGGAAATTTTCTTAGCACCTCAAACCCTAGGCAAGATGATATTAATTAATGGCAGTTGCCCTAATCTAAGGCGGGACCACATGGCCTGTCCACTTGTGCGGTGGGCCCAACGCTGTCTTCTGTCGAGGTTCCTCCACGATGATGTCACGGTCGTTGCGCTCGAAATAGTAACCTACGCTACGCTATGCGCTGCACTCACGTCCGTCCACGCCTCATGCACGTGCCGTTTCCTTTCTCATTGGCCGATGACTTCATTATTTTTCCCAGTTTCCGTACGCCTAATTTGAGGAGAATAAGATTCCTTGGCTCAATAGCACCACATGTCCAGTGGAGAGTTAATTGTCATTGGCGGCAGATGGATCGAGTAGTTCCATACGGAATGGAATCAAATTATCTGCAAGAGTTTGGAACTGCCAACTGAATGTACATATATGGTTCTTGTCTTCTTGGTAACATGAAAGCAGTCTGTTATATATATATATATATATATATATATATATATATATAAAAATATCTTTTACTCCCGAGTAATTACTCCGGAGTAATTACTCCACCTTTGAAATACCACCTAAACGAACTTGAAATACTCTTTATCACTTTGACACTCATACACTAATTATAAGATACTCTAATGTGAGCATGCATGAAAAATTTGCAAGGGAGTCCATAATTTTTAGCGTTTTTTGCAAATACCTTCATATACACGCATAAAAAGGAGTATGTCAAAAAAATACGCATACCACCTCTGAAAAAATGTACATACCACCTAGATGGTCTTATATACTCGTATACTACGCGTACATACACTCCGTTGTACGAGATACCCCATACGTTGCGAGATACGATATAGGGAGTAATTACTCCCGGGAGTAGAAAAAATGAAAGGTAGACGCCAACACACTACCTGATGTAGAGTGTATAAAGTTATCTTGTTTGGAGCATAGGCATTTTAAAGAAGCAACGGTACGAATTTATTGAATTCTTAGGTCACTCTCAATAAATGATGTCTATAGTGGTGTATATAACCCGTCACCTCAAATAGGCATTATCATATAGAAATAGTGGTTTTCTAATAGCAATTTTCTATCAAATGTGTATTTGATACTCTCAACGCGAATATGCTCTCCCAATACATACATTCTCTCTCAGTACGAAGCACAAAGTTGTTTCCAATGTATTGGTCTATGAGTTTAAGTGATATTTCTATCTGTTTCTAGTTGTTTCCAATGTATTGGTCTATGAGTTTAAGTGATGTCCCATACAAGACACTGCTTTCTAGTTGTTTCCAGTGGTATTTCTATCTGTTTCTAGTTGTTTCCAATGTATTGGTCTATGAGTTTAAGTGATGTCCCATACAAGACACTGCTTTCTTCTCCCACTTTCTTTACTACCTCTCCAACTCATTTAAAATGTGACATAATATGTTATTGGGATTTGATAAATATCAACCGGATGTTTTTTTTTGTTGAAATCACCCAAATCTAGAATTATTGGATCATTGTTGAGATTCGGGAGTATCGATTACATCCGATCCTATGATTTGATCCAACGGCCCGGTGATTTTCGAGTGAGGTATCTAATGGTCCAAAATTTGGATGTTATTGTTGAGATTCGAGAGTATCGATTACATCCGATCCTATGATTTGATCCAACGGCCCGGTGATTTTCGAGTGACGTATCTAATGGTCCAAAATTTGGATGTTAGTTAAGACAAAAACATTCAGATGATACCTATACACTCTCTATGTTATTTATTGTCTATAGACACCGCTGAGATGTACCATTGAGAGTGCCCTTATTGAAAATCCTTTAATTAATACAAGCAGGCCTACGGAGTTATGCTAGAAAAGCAACACCACTCTAGAATTCTAGCGGAATCTAGCATTGTTTAGTTCTCAGTTGCCGGTTTTCGATCAGTTTTAGTAAGAGTTGATCAATCATTAACCGTTTTGTATGCGGCTGCTTGGGATAAACTAAGCAGGCTTTCCAGGCTCAAAAGCAGGAGCAGCTGGAGGCGGCGCCGCCGAGGCCCACCACCGCCATCCTTCCATGGCCAGCAACGCCAACAGCAGAAAGATGAAGTCCCAGCTGAGCTTCACGGCCGGGCCGCAAGCAGGCGCCGCCGCCCACCTCTCTCAGATCTCCGAGGACGGCGCCGGCTTGTTCCCAGGCACCGATCGCGCAGCTGGCCACTCCGGCGAGAACGCCGTTCCGCGCAGCTCCTTCTGGGCAGCCGGCGGCGGCAGCGGCGTTGGCTTCTCCATCGTCGGGCCGTGGGACGAGTCGAGGGACATGGCTGCCACCCTCGGAGGGTACGAGTTTAGCGGCATGGCGAGCTCGTCGGCGCTGGAGATGGCGGGCATGGACAGGTACATGCAGCTGCCGCAAGATCAGGTGCCGTTCAAAGTGCGGGCCAAGCGCGGCTGCGCAACGCACCCCAGGAGCATCGCCGAGAGGGTATGTATACACGCACACCTACACGCTGACAGACCACTCATCCCCTCACGTCGTTGACTTCTGCGAACGTACACTACGTACTTCATTGTTGGTTGGTTTAGACGGCGAAATATTAGGTGAAAATACTTAGTTTAGACGGTCCAAATCCCATTTTCACCGAACCTACAGGTTTCGCCGAGATTGCTCTGACACGTATATGCATGGTATTCCATGAATGACGATAGGAACGGAGGACGAGGATTAGCGAGAAGCTCAGGAAGCTGCAAGAGCTAGTGCCCAACATGGACAAGGTGGTAAAAGTACTCGATCACAACGTCGAATATCGTTAATTATATACATGCATGCTTGCTGTTTGTACAAACTACAAAATACCTGTGCGTAATTGCATTGTTTGTGTACATGCAACTAACTCAAGTGATCTTGCTTGTCTGACACTCTGAATGTAAAACAGCAAACCAGCACCTCGGACATGCTGGACCTCGCAGTTGAGCACATCAAGGGCCTCCAGAGCCAGCTGCAGGTATACATCCATCCATATGTTACACTAGTCTGATCTCGAAAAAAAAAAACACGCAGAAAGCGTTTGATTTTTAAGATGTTATTGAACTAGTTAATTAATTCCTGTCTCTGCAGACTCTGAAGCATGAGCAGGAGAAATGTACCTGCTGCAGCAAGCGTTTTGACTGAACTAAAGAACCGAAAGGTAACGGTCCTTAATTATAAATTTTAAGGATGACACCTTTCCTTGAGAGAAATGTAAATGGATCCAAGATGCTATTGGTAACAAATCCCGATCGATCGAACCCGTCGAAATTTGTACATTCTTAGACAAAAACTGGGGGACCAGGGAAAAATGGATGACGAGCGACCGCGTATGTATCAGGTGTATGGCACACATGGATGGAAGATCCACGGTTGCAATTTGCAAAGCTGTGTATCGGTCGATCCCAATTCCCAACCATGCTCTGCTAGCTACTGCAAAATGGCAGCCGTCCTGATCCTTTAACTTGTTCCCAGTTTCCGGCTTATGATCACTAGCTACCCTTGAGGTTTAGGTAAGTTTTTTTTTTTTTTGAAAGTTTCAGTTTTGGTACCTTTTAAGATGAGATTTTTCTTCCCTTCAATTTTTGATCTTGCAAAAATGACTCTGTATGTGCCACTAAATCTGGAGGCAGCTGTCTTAGAACTTTTATTTCTATGTCTCTCACTCCCTCTTCTATGTTCTAACCAGCTGCTTGCATGCTATGGATTAATGAGCTTTCCGTAAGCTAGCTTCTTGTAGCAGCTAGTATATATGCACGCATGGGTACTGCATGCTCGGAGCAACCAATGGCCGTGCATGCAAGGAGCTCCAAGTGATCGTCGTGATCAGAATCTGACATGCTGCTCAGCCGCTTCTTCTTTCCCCCTTGCGGAATACTTGCTTCATCAATCTCGAATTTCATGGTTGGGCGCATGGCTTGATTCGGATTCCATGGCAGGCTTGGATCGATTGCTTCGCCAATCTCTTCGGCCAAGCCTACTCGGATTCCGATTCCTGTTGGTGAACTTGTCCGAACGGAAATGGAAGCCGGGAGCAGCCGGCTGTATACATATGGAGGCCATGGCCACAAGCTTCACCACACTGATCGAAACCTGCGTGCTACCCACACACGGACGTACGTAGCTCGCAGCCGCGGCCGTTCTCCGCTTTTTGCTCGTCCTCCTCGTCGTTGTCTTTTGCCACGGAAGGCCGTTTCCGTCGCCTCCAGCAGCGTCTTCGGCGCCGACGACGGTTGACGGCATCACTTTGATTTACAACTTCGGGGACTCGATATCGGACACCGGGAACTTTCTCCGGGAAGGGGCCACCGGGATGATGGAGCACACCACGGACCTTCCCTACGGCGCCGCCATCGGCGGCGCCACCGGGTCGGTCCTCTGACGGCCACCTCATGATAGACTATCTCGCTAAGGATCTTGGGCTGCCGTTGCTCAAGCCGTACCTCGACAAAGGCGCCGAGTTCACGCACGGCGTCAACTTCGCCGTCACGGGCGCCACCGCCCTCGACACGGCGGCCCTCACGAGGATAGAGATCAAAACGCCCAACATCAACAGCTCCCTAAACTCCCAGCTACAATGGTTCAAGGAATTCATGGCCAGCACCACCAAATCCCCTCTTGAGATGCGTGAGAAGCTGGCAAATTCGCTGGTCATGGTCGGAGAGATCGGCGGAAACGACTACAACTACGCCTTCGCCATGAACCGCCCGCGGGCGAAAGGTGGACAGAGCCTCTTCTGTCGAGGTTCCTCCACGATGATGTCACGGTCGTTGCGCTCGAAATAGTAACCTACGCTACGCTATGCGCTGCACTCACGTCCGTCCACGCCTCATGCACGTGCCGTTTCCTTTCTCATTGGCCGATGACTTCATTATTTTTTCCCAGTTTCCGTACGCCTAATTTGAGGAGAATAAGATTCCTTGGCTCAATAGCACCACATGTCCAGTGGAGAGTTAATTGTCATTGGCGGCAGATGGATCGAGTAGTTCCATACGGAATGGAATCAAATTATCTGCAAGAGTTTGGAACTGCCAACTGAATGTACATATATGGTTCTTGTCTTCTTGGTAAGATGAAAGCAGTCTATATATATATATATATATATATATATATATATATATAGGAAAATATCTTTTATCTCCCGAGAGTAATTACTCAAGAGTAATTACTCCACCTTTGAAATACCACCTAAACGAACTCTCTCAATACTCTTATCACTTTAGTACACTCATACACTAATTATAAGATACTCAATGTGAAACTTTGAAAAATTTGCTTGGAGTCCATAATTTTTAGCTTTTTTTTCAAATACCTTCATATACGCATAAAAAGGATATGTCAAAAAATATATATACCACCTATAAAAATGTACATACCACCTAGATGGTCTTATATATCGTACTATGTATATGTATATATGCATATGTATGTATGTATACGATATATTTATACGCTACATAGATACGATATAGGGAGTAATTACTATATCCTAGTAGAAAAAATGAAAGGTAGACGCCAACACACTACCTGATGTAGAGTGTATAAAGTTATCTTGTTTGGAGCATAGGCATTTTAAAGAAGCAACGGTACGAATTTATTGAATTCTTAGGTCACTCTCAATAAATGATGTCTATAGTGGTGTATATAACCCGTCACCTCAAATAGGCATTATCATATAGAAATAGTGGTTTTCTAATAGCAATTTTCTATCAAATGTGTATTTGATACTCTCAACGCTGAATATGCTCTCCCAATACATACATTCTCTCAAGACTGAAGCAAAAGTTGTTTCCAATGTATTGGTCTATGAGTTTAAGTGATATTTCTATCTGTTTCAGTTGTTTCCAATGTATTGGTCTATGAGTTTAAGTGATGTCCCATACAAGACACCGCTTTCTAGTTGTTTCATGGTATTTCTATCTTTTAGTTGTTTCCAATGTATTGGTCTATGAGTTTAAGTGATGTCCCATACAAGACACTTTTTTCTCCCACTTTCTTTACTACCTCTCCAACTCATTTAAAATGTGACATAATATGTTATTGGGATTTGATAAATATCAACCGGATGTTTTTTTGTTGAAATCACCCAAATCTAGAATTATTGGATCATTGTTGAGATTCGAGTATCGATTACATCCGATCCTATGATTTGATCCAACGTCTTGATTTTCGAGTGAGGTATCTAATGGTCCAAAATTTGGATGTTATTGTTGAGATTCGAGAGTATCGATTACATCCGATCCTATGATTTGATCCAACGCCCGGTGATTTTCGAGTGGCGATCTAATGGTCCAAAATTTGGATGTTAGTTAAAAAAACATTCGATGATACCTATACACTCTCTATGTTATTTATTGTCTATAGACATCGCTGAGATGTTCTATTGAGAGTGCACTTATTGAAAATTAATACAAGCAGGCCTATTGAGTTATGCTAGAAAAGCAACATCACTCTAGAATTCTAGCGGAATCTAGCATTGTTTAGTTCTCAGTTGCCGGCTTTCGATCAGTTTTAGTAAGAGTTGATCAATCATTAACCGTTTTGTATGCGGCTGCTTGGGATAAACTAAGCAGGCTTTCCAGGCTCAAAAGCAGGAGCAGCTGGAGGCGGCGCCGCCGAGGCCCACCACCGCCATCCTTCCATGGCCAGCAACGCCAACAGCAGAAAGATGAAGTCCCAGCTGAGCTTCACGGCCGGGCCGCAAGCAGGCGCCGCCGCCCACCTCTCTCAGATCTCCGAGGACGGCGCCGGCTTGTTCCCAGGCACCGATCGCGCAGCTGGCCACTCCGGCGAGAACGCCGTTCCGCGCAGCTCCTTCTGGGCAGCCGGCGGCGGCAGCGGCGTTGGCTTCTCCATCGTCGGGCCGTGGGACGAGTCGAGGGACATGGCTGCCACCCTCGGAGGGTACGAGTTTAGCGGCATGGCGAGCTCGTCGGCGCTGGAGATGGCGGGCATGGACAGGTACATGCAGCTGCAGCAAGATCAGGTGCCGTTCAAAGTGCGGGCCAAGCGCGGCTGCGCAACGCACCCCAGGAGCATCGCCGAGAGGGTATGTATACACGCACACCTACACGCTGACAGACCACTCATCCCCTCACGTCGTTGACTTCTGCGAACGTACACTACGTACTTCATTGTTGGTTGGTTTAGACGGCGAAATATTAGGTGAAAATATTTAGTTTAGACGGTCCAAATCCCATTTTCACCGAACCTACAGGTTTCGCCGAGATTGCTCTGACACGTATATGCATGGTATTCCATGGATGACGGTAGGAACGGAGGACGAGGATTAGCGAGAAGCTCAGGAAGCTGCAAGAGCTAGTGCCCAACATGGACAAGGTGGTAATAGTACTCGATCACAACGTCGAATATCGTTAATTATATACATGCATGCTTGCTGTTTGTACAAACTACAAAATACTTGTGCGTAATTGCATTGTTTGTGTACATGCAACTAACTGAAGTGATCTTGCTTGTCTGGCACTCTGAATGTAAAACAGCAAACCAGCACCTCGGACATGCTCGACCTCGCTGTTGAGCACATCAAGGGCCTCCAGAGCCAGCTGCAGGTATACATCCATCCATATGTTACACTAGTCTGATCTCGAAAAAAAAAACACACAGAAAGCGTTTGATTTCTAAGATATTATTGAACTAGTTAATTAATTCCTGTCTCTGCAGACTCTGAAGCATGAGCAGGAGAAATGTACCTGCTGCAGCAAGCGTTTTGACTGAACCAAAAGAACCGAAAGGTAACGGTCCTTATAAATTTTGAGGATGACACCTTTCCTTGAGAGAAATGTAAATGGATCCATGATTCTATTGGTAACAAATCCCGATCGATCGAACCCGTCGAAATTTGTACATTCTTAGACAAAAACTGGGGGACCAGGGAAAAATGGATGACGAGCGACCGCGTATGTATCAGGTGTATGGCACACATGGATGGAAGATCCACGGTTGCAATTTGCAAAGCTGTGTATCGGTCGATCCCAATTCCCAACCATGCTCAGCTAGCTACTGCAAAATGGCAGCCGTCCTGATCCTTTAACTTGTTCCCAGTTTCCGGCTTATGATCACTAGCTACCCTTGAGGTTTAGGTAAATATTTTTTTTTTGAAAGTTTCAGTTTAGGTACCTTTTAAGATGAGATTTTTCTTCCCTTCAATTTTTGATCTTGCAAAAATGACTCTGTATGTGCCACTAAATCTGGAGGCAGCTGTCTTAGAACTTTTATTTCTATCTCTCTCACTCCCTGTTCTATGTTCTAACCAGCTGCTTGCATGCTATGGATTAATGAGCTTTCCGTAAGCTAGCTTCTTGTAGCAGCTAGTATATATGCACGCATGGGTACTGCATGCTCGGAGCAACCAATGGCCGTGCATGCAAGGAGCTCCAAGTGATCGTCGTGATCAGAATCTGACATGCTGCTCAGCCGCTTCTTCTTTCCCCCTTGCGGAATACTTGCTTCATCAATCTCGAATTTCATGGTTGGGCGCATGGCTTGATTCGGATTCCATGGCAGGCTTGGATCGATTGCTTCGCCAATCTCTTCGGCCAAGCCTACTCGGATTCCGATTCCTGTTGGTGAACTTGTCCGAACGGAAATGGAAGCCGGGAGCAGCCGGCTGTATACATATGGAGGCCATGGCCACAAGCTTCACCACACTGATCGAAACCTGCGTGCTACCCACACACGGACGTACGTAGCTCGCAGCCGCGGCCGTTCTCCGCTTTTTGCTCGTCCTCCTCGTCGTTGTCTTTTGCCACGGAAGGCCGTTTCCGTCGCCTCCAGCAGCGTCTTCGGCGCCGACGACGGTTGACGGCATCACTTTGATTTACAACTTCGGGGACTCGATATCGGACACCGGGAACTTTCTCCGGGAAGGGGCCACCGGGATGATGGAGCACACCACGGACCTTCCCTACGGCGCCGCCATCGGCGGCGCCACCGGGTCGGTCCTCTGACGGCCACCTCATGATAGACTATCTCGCTAAGGATCTTGGGCTGCCGTTGCTCAAGCCGTACCTCGACAAAGGCGCCGAGTTCACGCACGGCGTCAACTTCGCCGTCACGGGCGCCACCGCCCTCGACACGGCGGCCCTCACGAGGATAGAGATCAAAACGCCCAACATCAACAGCTCCCTAAACTCCCAGCTACAATGGTTCAAGGAATTCATGGCCAGCACCACCAAATCCCCTCTTGAGATGCGTGAGAAGCTGGCAAATTCGCTAGTCATGGTCGGAGAGATCGGCGGAAACGACTACAACTACGCCTTCGCCATGAACCGCCCGCGGGCGAAAGGTGGACAGAGCCTCTACAACATCGGCCGAATGATAATGTCAGGACCCAAATCAAAACGATCCAGACACTCCCGATCAGCTCTGGAGAAAACCGATCCCGCCGCCAGAACGAGCCAAACTACAGAAAACAGCTGGGGTTCTACAATACTCTAGAGAAGACTAAAGCAATATGCGGAAGGATAATTCTTTTCCATTCCAGTCTCCGAATTTATACTCCATTCGGTTTTACAGCGGTAAAAGAGAAAGTTAATAACACCAGAGTAAAACAATAGGGAAAGAAAACGACAAACATCAGCAAGGATCATCCAGAAATCACTGTTGCACGTCAGATGGCCGTTGGATGGACCGAAACCCTTCGCACTTCACTCTGATCGTTGATGCGTCTTTGAACTCCTCCTTCAGCTTCCTCTGTTTTTCCTGACTTCCCGCGTCTTCAATTCTCTGAACCCAGCGACTTCACAGCTCCTGACAGATAACCGGCGCGGTCGAGTCGGTGGTCCTCGTCCCGGAAGTCGTGCAGTCCGTAACAGACGCGGCGAAGAAGCTGGCTGCTTGACGTGGGAGCCACGCGGATGGTCATCCCGGGCAACTTCCCGCTCGGGAGCGCGTCCCGAGCTACCCGAGCGCGGTGAACGAGAAGGAGTCGGCGGCGTACGACGGCAACAGCTGCCTCATCGGCCTCAACCTCTTCGCGCAGATGCACAACGTGCTGCTGCAGCAGGGCATCCGGGAGCTGCGCCGGCTGTACCCAGCCGCGACGATCGCGTACGCCGACTACTTCTCCGCCTACGTACGTGCAGATGCTCGAGGGCGCGCCCAAGATGGGCTTCGACGGGGACCTGACCAAGGCGTGCTGCGGCGCGTACAACGTCGACATGGACAGGAAGTGCGGCGCGCCGGGGACGGCGGTGTGCGCGAGGCCGGACGAGTACATCAGCTGGGACGGTGTCCACTTGACACAGCATGCGTACAGTAAACTTCCCGCCTTCATAGATTGCCTGTGATTAGTTTCAGCCTGAAGTTCTGCATTTGTTTTCTTCCCTTTTTGAGTCTTCTATGTACGATGGTGTTCAGTTAATGTAAGAACATTGCAATTTTATTTGCTGCAAGGTTCAACATGAAGCTCTGCATTTTTATTCTTCCTTTTTTTTTTAGTCTTCTGGACGATGGTTTAGTTAATGTAAGAGCATGTGTTTGTTGCATCAGGTGGACATAAGCCATGAGATTAATTATGTGACTTGCTGTATCCCTTGTCCTGTCTTTTCATAGAAGCTGACAGCGAACAGAGATCTCATGACTTGAGCACACTACTCTTGAAATTAAAGTTCAAATTGGGCAGCTAAATTGTTCATATTTGTACTTGGATAGCAACTCAGCCAAAGCAACATCTTAATAATGCAATGAGAACTGGGAACTCATATATAGCGTCTTTATTTAAAAGAGTGGTATATCCTTGAAAAAAGCCACAATTGTTGCCTATAAGTAATCCTAGATACCATTAGGCTACTTTAATCTTCTGTGTTATGTACTTGCTGTAAGCAAAGATAGCATAAATCCATTCATACCCTGACATGATTTCAAGAAGCTTCTAACTTGCTTACGCTTCTTGAGGGTGTTGCAGATTTGCAGCCACCCGTATTTCTACTTTATTTCTCAACTGATGTACAGAACGTGTTGATACAATGTATTCTCAGCTAGTGCATTGTTTATGGACTACAAATGAACTACAGGCTAAAGCCTACTCCTCAACAGGAGGATCCACCCAACGGCCATGGTCCTTGATTAGCTGAATCAAGGCGTCAGTGGCATGCTCCATCGCAATGCCCCGTTGCACAACGGTCTGCAGCAAAGAGATGAAAATGACGGCTTTAAGATTGGTTCAAGGACAACGAGCATTTCCATGCCATCACCACATCCATTAGACAGTGTTTGCAACATTCATGAACAAATCTGAATGTATGACTCTTGTTTAACAAAATACCACAATTTCCATTTGATACGATTTAACATATTGGAATGGTTACCTTGCCAACATACAGATCGATCTTTCCAGGAGCACCTCCAACGTATCCAAAATCAGCATCAGCCATCTCTCCTGGCCCATTAACAATACAACCCATGATAGCGATCTGCCACGAAAATATAGATATAGTTAATCAGGCTGATATTCGATTGAAAAGAATGAAACCATGAAGTGTGTTGAGAGAGTTTACAGAGACTCCTGGCAGATGTGAGGTTTTCTCTCTAATCTGAGCACTGACTTCTTGGAGGTCAAAGAGTGTTCTCCCACAGGAAGGACAAGAGACATATTCCTGCAGCATCAATTAACAGTCAGAAATGAGACCAACGACATTCTATTTTCAGAAGAGAGAAACACCAAGAGTTACTTTTTTATTCTTTGGTTGGTTTTGGAAGTTTTTTTTAATGTGATAGGAAGTGTGTGTTGCACATTTTCACAACTCTCCAATTAGAGGTGGATGTTGTTTAGGGGATAGACAGAGCTAGCCCTATCTATTACACAAAGAATTCATCAACATACAGTTTTTGTGTTGCGCATCCTGCAACCCTGTAGCAAGTTGAAGGATGTGTCCCTCAAAAATTCAACATCCTGGTCAGCAGCTTCAAGAAGTACACCATCACCAAGACCATCAACTAGTAGAGCTCCAACATTGATCCCAGCACCAATAACAAGATCATCTCTGATTTAGATGGAACATAATAAGCACAAGAAAAACAGGGCTCAGCAATTCCGAGTGGGAAATATTTTGAAGTCACCTATCAATGCTTTTAGGGAAGTCTATGTGATGGATTACAGGGAAGTTCAAACCATTGGTTTCTAAGTACTCAAATAACCTGCAAAACAAGAAAAATTACAAAATGTTAGGCAAACAGAACAAGGAAAGATAACTTAGGGAGCACCATGTTTTTTTGAGCACAACATCCATATAAACTTCTAAATTTTAAATTTTTTTTTTTGAGCACAGGGAGCACCATGTTGTTGATTATGATTGGTTGAAAATAATCCCTAAAAACATTGATGGTTTCTCAGTTAATGATCTTCTGTAGAGTTAAACCCATTTTCGTGCTTAAATCATAGGTCAGACTTGACTATTTGATTCGTCCTAGCAAATTGTCATAATGTAGAACATACTCCAGCTAATAACTGAATGCCAAATTGAGCTCTTTAATCGGCCCACTGTGTTCACTTACCTCCTAGCGGTGTGTACTCTGCCAGTCTTCTCTTCACCATATGGAACATTATGTAACAACATTGTTATATTATCAACACCCTTAAGAATATCTACCTGCGAGTATGACTCATCTCCACGAAGGGTGACAGCAAATCTAGTGCCTACAGGGGGGGAGGAAGCAATTTAGAGATAAAACAGGCTAAGCAAGGCAAAAACAAAATTTCAAAAACCTACTAGATCAAAATCTAATTCTAATTGCTACCTTCTGGCAAAAGTTTGTGTGCACCACTTGAGAGTTCATCGAGGTTGACAAGCACAATTGCATGTGGGAGTGGCTTTGTCAATTGATCCGATAAGGGAGTCAAGACACCCATGCTGATGTCAACTAATCTTTTAAGTGCAAGCCTCTATAAAAATTTACAAATTATAACAGAATTAAAAAGGAATAGAACGTTATATGCGTATTGTTGTAACACGTGAGGAGCGCAGAGAAACGTAAATGGAACTCACGGCTTGAGCATCTTCTACAGGGGGGAGCTCCCTCAAAAGAATGGAATCTACAGTTGCCAGATCCTGATGTTCACAGAAGAAATAAAGCCGGTTTAAACAGAAGTCCCTCTAAAATTGGTCATGTGCTAGAACATACAGCTATAGAAGATCATACCTTGAAAGGCATGCCAACCACAAGCTTCGCAGCAAGAGACCTATAAAAGAGCTCAGGATCCTGCCAAATAAAAGAGGCTCTCATCATTACAGAAAACATTGATTCAGATAGCAAAATCAATAGATATTGGTTATTGCTATTTTCATTCCAAGTAACGATGTAGTATGCAACTATGGATTGCTAAATGCATGGAAAGTGACAAAGGGACTGCTGAAGTTATCCTGCCACAGATTACAAAATAAACTGTACTGTGCTGAAATATCTATTGGTGTAGTCATACAAGAAAAAAATCAAAAAGGGTAACAAAGGTGCAAGTTACCTTTAACTGATCCAAGGAAACTGACATCAGAACAGAGCCATCGCGATGCAGGACACCTCTGTAGTCTACTTCCTCACCCTGTTGTAAGAGCAGCTGGTAAGAAATCTAGCACTCTTTAGTTCTTATGATCCAACTTATGGAATTATTTTCAACTAACCTCCTTTTGTAAAGGCAGCTGACCACTTCTACGCTGGAAATCGAAATAGTGCCTGTGTTTTTCTTCAAATGGGGCCTAGGAACACAATATATATGCATTAGACATGCTCAAACAATCACATAAAGCAAAGCAATACTAAAAAGAACTGATATTTACTGTATAGTGAGTTCTGAACAAGAGCAAAGTGAAAAACTAGGGAAAGGGAAAGTGCCATACCACCCCTATTTGAAGGTTTGCAGCCTGCATTCCAAGATTTGCCAATCTCCAGCAGGGATCAATTTCTTCCTCTGGTGGTTCTGTGAGGGAGACACGGATTGTATCGCCCAATCCATCCTGTAATACCACATACAGAAGATATAAACTTTACAGGAGACTGCTAGCCTCTCATATTTTTGTTCTGTGCCAGACGCTAGCATGGCAAAGGTCTCGAAATACAACAAGTGCAACTTATACAGGCATGGGACTGCAAAATGAGCAAACAAATTTTAAATACTCTTCAACTTCTGTTTTCAGCTATATGAATTGAGCTAATTTGGCACCGTAACCACAGATCATGCTATGGGCCTGAATACCAAGTTTATTGAGACAAAATATGCAATCCCAGAACTTGCAAGCTCCAACTATAAGCTTAGAAAAGCAAAGTCATTCATTCCAGAGAAAAAGAAACTAAGATTTCCATGTCGTTCATCTCAGTTCCAGAATTTTTACATGAAAGAAATTCATTTCATACAACACTATGTAAGTTCAACCTTCATTAGTTATGGTTTTGGTGTTAATGACAAATCTAATATTGAGATTATCCACTAATGTGCTTTTGTTATTAATGACAAATCTTATATCAAGACTAACTTGTTTATTTAGAATATCTTTGATTAGTCTCATCGCATTGAAAAATGGAAAACCCAAGGTATGTTTGCATATTCATTCTAGTATTAGTTGCATACTTTGGAGTCAAGTTAAAATATGAATGTCCCCATTATATTAACTACAAAATGTGCATCATGTTTCCCAATCCATATATTACATGGATGCACATACTTAGGGGGAGTTTATAGTTTAACTTGAAAGTCTCTTTGTACTGATCTAATTCTTATTGACACATATAAGGATCAAGACAAAGAAACTAAATACTTGAGTATATATTTGAATTGCCTAAGTTATAAGTATACTCATGGTAATATAGGATATACTCCAATATAATCAAATTGAATATGTGCATATTATCTTCAAGTCAATTATATTTATGCACATATACATGTGGGGTTTATTCTATAGTTGATGACTTAGAGTAATGATCATTTCCATATAGTTTACACATAATGGATCATTACCTCTCATCAACATGAATATATGAAAACTTGTGTAGTTAATATATACTCATATCAATTTAGATGATAATTTAAATTGAGTTCATTTGTCTTATTAATCATTAAAGAACACTTCATCATGTGTTGATGGTGCTCCGTGATTAATTGAGGACAAATGAATAGTTCTTAAGTATAATAAAGCATGAGTTGCATTATTGTACTTAAGACTCATATAAATCATTCAAATTGATTTAGGTTGTGCTCAATTGATCTAAAGGCGTCCATTATGTGTTGATGGAGTGCAAGAGACAATTAAGACAACCGTGCATCTTGGACTAACTATTTTATGAGTTGTGATTGAGTTAGGTCCAAAGATGAATGAGATGATGAGAACGGGACAAAGACGGCATCATGAGGTGATGGGCGTCAAGAGTGGATCCCAAAGTTAAAAGAGGAGTCGAGTGATGATCCCGGGGGAGCATATCAAAGTGATGATCACAAAGACCCCAAAGGGGATTGCTTGCGTGCGGCGGCGAAGGTATAATTAGATAGGCTAAGGACTTTGTAGTCTTTGAGTCTAAGGTTTTTATCGCCGTGCTATTAAGAGGGGTTGTCTCCTGGCTTGAGCTTCATCATGTGTTGGTGATCTCAATCCGCGTTCACTCAAGCTCAAACCTTTTGGATTTGGTTTTTGCATGAGGGTTAACCATTTGGCATGTGTTGCGAATGGGTTAAATTTATGCTTGGTTGTTGTTGGTTTATACTCTGATTTGTATATGTTGCAAAGAGGAAGAGCATATGTATTTGGTTTTCGCATAATGCTTTGATTTGCATGTGTTGCAAATAGGATAAGCTAATGCGTTGGCTTTTGCGTGAAGTTCACTTTTGCATGTGTTACAAATGTTGAAGCTTCATGTTTTGTTTATCTTCACAAAACAATCTTTCTAAAACATGTGGTTGCTTGGAGCTAAGTTTTGCATGTGTTGCAAAAGGAAAGAGTTCAAGCACGATTTGGTGTTTGTGTGTTTGTATGGAGCTAGAGGCTTGCATGTGTTGCAAGTAGAGAGCTCATACGTTGATTTGTTATTTGCAAATGTGGTTTGTAAATAAGCTAGAGGTTATGGGTTTCAATCCTAGAGCATGTGTTGGCATTTGCAAATGTGTTTTGTAAAGTGTCGGGATCATGTGTTGATCCTTACATGGCTAGAGGATTGATTCTATAGCTTTTCGGGTTATTTGCTAATGTGTTTTGCAAAAGTTATTTTGATCATGAGTTGATCATCATAGCTCAATATTTGATCTTATTGACTCTCTCTAGCTTGTAGTCATGCCTTTCATCAAGTCTATGCGAGGGATTTCAGAAAATCAGATTTTAGACTTGAATGACTACATTAGAGTTTGGTTTTGGTGATATTTAAAAATATCTATGGTTGCTTAAATCTTGAAAATGGGTGGAGTTTGTAGCCCTCGTGATAAGCTTCGCATAGAATCAAAGATCACCTAAATCGGAGTTCGGAGTAAAAAGTTATGGCTGTTTTTGTGCTGTTGTGAGAGGTCATACCGCTGGTGCGGTATGACCGCTAGGGGGTGCGGTATGACCGGTCATGTGGTATGACCACGCCCCCGTGCGGCTTGTTTTTTCCAGAGAGGTGGTTTTTTGGATTTCAACGTGCGGTATGACCGCAAGTGGGTCTTGATATGACCGGGCTTTAGTAATCTGATCGATTTTCGACCGCTGGCTTGTGAGGAGCGGTCATACCAGCCCAGTATGCAGATGATACGGCCTCCCTGCCTGAAAATCAAGAAATGACCCCAACGGCTAGTTTTCTTGTGTGGGTATAAATACACCCCTTGGGGGCTTGGGCGTGGTTGGTCGTGTGTGGGAGTAGTGTGCATGTGTTGCCCTCTCCATTTGCTTCTTGAGCTTAAGTGAGCCCTAATTGCATGTGTTGCAATTAGGAAGTGGTTGAGTGACCTCTTGTGCATGTGTTGCACTTGAGGGAGGTCCTTGTGCATGTGTTGCACTTGGTGATCACCGAGGCGCATTCGTTGTGCTCGGTGAAGTTCGGCGAGGAGCGCTTATTACTCTTGGAGGTTGCCGACTCCTAGAGCAGCGTGGGCGTGCACAGGAGCTCTCAAGGTGTGAGAAGCCCAAAGCGAGTTTGTGAAGGTTCGGTTGAGCCTCACGGCATAGCGTGAAAAACCACATCTAGTGGAAAGAGGCGGTGCTCGGCGGAGCCGGTCCAAGTGTGGGCTTGCCTCAACGTGGACTAGGGAGACCGCAAGTCTCCTAACACCACGGAAAAACATCGTTTGTCTCTTGTCTCCTTTACTTTCAAGTATTTACTTTATTGTATATTTATCAATTGCTTGATTGTATTTGAATTGCTTAGTATTAATTGATTGTTCAATTTAGCAATTCTAGTATAGAGACATAATTTAGTTAGTGCACTAGTAAGCCTAGTTAATTTAGGCTTTATTTGTCAAAATCTATTTATCGCTTCCGCACATATCTTTGATTAGGTTTTGACATAGGGGCTGATTAGAGCGATTGATTTTAGTAAGCGATCGAATTTCGTAAAACGCCTATTCACCCCCCCTCTAGGCGCATCCTCGACCCTACACACTAGAAAGTAAAGACGAAATTACCATCAGAAGTGTTCCAATGCCAATAGCAGACTTCATCCTCCCATCTTCACCCTCTCCAGCTTCTGTAACACCCAAGTGCAAAGGATAATCCCATCCTAGGTTATACATTTCTGCTACAAGCAGGCGATATGCTTGGACCATAACAACAGGGTTACTTGCTTTCATTGAAAACACAAAGTTATGAAAGTCCAATTTCCGACAGATCCTAGCAAATTCCAAAGCAGACTCAACCTGAAATTTTATGCAGAAGATGTCACACATCTATCAAATGATGGTTAAATATATCCTCATAAAGGAGATAATCACCATTCCCCGTGGAGAATCACCATAGTAGCTCATTATGCGGTCAGAAAGACTGCCATGATTTGTTCCTATACGCATGGCTCTTCCATACTGCTTGCACTTCTCAACCAATGGAGAAAAGACCTGAAATGATATTAAGGTGGCTGTGCAAGTAACATAACATGCGGCATGTCATACTGATTGAAGCGGATGTAAGAGTGTGAATAGATTTTCAACCTTGTCGATATGCTCAAGCTCTTTTTGGTAATCGTCCTCAGTATATTCCAGCTTCTCAAATTGGGCACGCCGATCGGCTGCAAGTAAAATTCTCAGTATTTGCACTCAGTTAAGAACATAGCCAACAATAAAATAAGCGACATCACGATTTCACTCACCAAAATTTCCAGGGTTGACACGAATTTTGTCGAAGCATTCAGCCACTCTTAAAGCTACTGTAGGAGCAAAATGAATATCGGCCACCAGGGGGGTGTTGTAACTGTTGAAATACAAGAAATATGTGGGGAGACATCCATGCAAACTCACGGAATCTGTGGAAAATTGACTACTTACTTCTTCTGAACAAGAGTGTTTTTAATCTCGAAGCAGGCATCAGCTTCCTTCCTACCCTGAACAGTTATTCTAACAAAATCAGCTCCTTTATCTGCTATCCTCATAACCTGCACCAGTGTGATTGATATACTTCAGTAGTTCACTAGTAATAAAACAGAAACATCTGAAGAAAGGACGATTTATGCATGCCCAACATCCACAGACAGTACTAAGAACAACCAACATGTATTTCAGACAGGAGCACACCTCTTCTACGGTCTTAGCAACGTCCTTGGTATCTGAAGTGGTCATAGTTTGAATCCTTATGGGATGATCGCTGCCAAGCGCCACATTCCCGACCATCACAGTACGGGTTTTTCTCCTCCTTGTCTCGTATATAGATTCGCAATACTTTTGCCTGGGAACTAAAGAACAACAAAAGGAAATTTCATTCAGGCAGATGAAGGTGGCATAAATTTAATCCGAACAAATGCTTTGGCACGAATATAGAATTATACACATCTAACGTGCAAGTAGAATACAGCATGCCAATTATACCTAAAAGTGGGCTTCCTTCGGAAGATGGCTCGAGCTCCATAGTATCAGAACCTGTGCTAGAGCTCCTCACTACGAGCGCCTTGCCTGTTGAGGAGCCCGTCCTCAGAACTCCAGTTCCAGGAACAGACAAGACCTTTGCGAAGTCGACGCTCCTCGTGAAGCCGATGCCGCCATTACGGACCCTAACATGCGGGAGAGGGGCCGGCGCCACCCCGGTCCCGGTGGCCATGGTTATGCCCAAGCACCAAATGCTCACTCCGGCAATCCAACAAACACCTGCAGGGCAAAAAAACAACCAACCAACACTAGCGGTGAGCACTGGCTCAGTCATCCATGCGGCCTTGCAATTGGCACAGGATGGAGTATTACCACACCGCCGCTCGGAGACGGGGTGCAGGAACAGGGCAACGCAACGATGGCGCGTGTTTACCAAAAACAAGTAGTATTTATTTACACAACCGCGAGCGTGGTGGGGTTGCTAATGGATAGCGAGCCGGGGAGGGTCCAATCCAAGCCGCCGCGTGGACCGGGCATTCCCAGCACAAGTGTGCTGGGGTCTTGGGGATATGCCGCCGGAACGTTGGTGTTTGTGGACTCGGTGCGGGGAGAGGCGCCAGGTGTTGGAGTCGGAAGTGTGGAAGGGGAGTTCCGGGTGCTCCTCGCCATGATTTTCCCGTGCGCTCCGTAATTTCTCTACGTTTATTTATTTATTTTGTTTTTTTTCTCAGAATAGAGTTTCTATTTTATTTACTGCCGTGCCGCTATATGATATGCTAGGGAATATCATTGTGTTTATTCTTTGTTTTTTTTCGTGGCTATTACAGATTTATACTGTGACAGGTTTTGTTTCTTTTTCTTTTCTTTTTCTTTTTTTGGCCTGGGATAGTGTATGGGCCAGATAATTTTTCGTGGTTATTGTTGTTGCTAGGAGAGAGGAAGTTCATGAATGTTCTCGGGATCCTTCTTGCAAACTGTACTGTTTTTCAAGTTTGGATTCTTTATGGGGAATCACTGTTCTACGATTACTTGTATATATATGGATAACTAGTCATGTACATGTGCGATGCAACGAAAATTCAATTTGTGATAAAAAATTTATTTGCAAAAAGCACTAACCATATCCGAATAATAATGTTCACTCGAAATGTACAATGATTAAATGTTTAAATCAATTCATCGAAGCAAAAAAATTTCAAGCACCTATTTACATACTCGAGCTTAAAATTATCTTTAATTTTACAAACTTAAATAATAGCATCGCATCACTTGGAATTGTAAAATTGTAACGCCATAATTCGAGATCGATCGATCAAAAGAGACATCACCTACTACACTATAGATATAAAAATATTAAAGAGATAAATATTATCCGTATATAGCTGTCACCATCATGGCAGGCGTGCAGCTGCCAGAGACCGGAATCGGATGGACGGAGGGAGCGGTCGCAGCACATGTATTGACGTGAGACGCAGCACAATTCACGTTTCAAGCTCTCTCGGTCCAAGGACCGATCCCATGTGGGAGAAGATTAAAGCACACATGTTTGGCGCTTGGGGACTTTGAGTTTGAGGAACAGTGTCGTAGCCAATTGGCAGGTTTTACTGGGGCTGAGCTCACCTTCGCCTGCGTACATAGGTAAGTAGGTAAACCTTGTGTCATGTATCTTTATTGTATTTTTTTTGTTTTTCTTTAATTTATGTATGAATTCGAATTGTATGAGACTATGTTTATATATAAATTTGGGTTGCATAAAATTATGCTCAGTTTGGTTTGGTTTTGTAAAAAAAAAATATCTTTAAGCACCCTCTATTTTTATCTAGCGTCGCTACTGTTTGAAGACTATAGACTGACCAATCTCCAAATTGCGATTTCGTACCCTTCCGTTTTCGGTCTTGGAGACCTCTATTTTTCTCGACGTGTGTGAAGACAGTGCACTTGTGCGTACATGTGTCTTCCTCGTGATCAGGAAAAATGGACCTCAACGTAATTGTAGCAAACATGTGTACTTAGATCAGACGGCCAAACGCTGAGAACACGCCTGCCTCGTCAATCTACGGGCAATCCTTCTGGGCCGGGAATTTTATCGGCGCCGGGCACGCGAGGCCCCCACGGTACAGCAGGTCGGTCATGGCACCGTAAGCGTGCTGCGTCAAGTGGACACCGTCCCAGCTGACGCGTCCGCTTGGGTCCGCGCACACCGTCGTGCCCGGGGCGCCGCACATCCTGCGAACGTCGAAGTTGTACGTGCCGCCGCCCGCGCCGCAGCACGCTCTCCGCAGGGCCCCCCCGTCGACGTCGAAGCCAAACGTGCGCGCCTCGCGGAGGATCCCGACGTAGGCGGCGAAGTGGTCGGCGTACGCGATCGTCGCGCGCAGGTACGACCGCCGCAGCTCGCCTATGGAACGCTGCAGCCACGCGTAGCCCAAATTGCATCTAACATGAATGTAGAAGCATCATTCTCGATAAAACACCGAACTACCCGGGAAAAACAGTTTGATGAAAGTGATTATAATGAAGGGGTTTTATCAGCTGAGAAGTCTTTTGAGGTAAATTACTTTCTTATTATAGTGGATGTAGCAATTTCTTCATTGAAGAACAGGTTCGAGGATTTTACTACATTTAAGAGTATATTTGGTTTTTTACTTAGCTCAAAAAATTTAAAGTCATTGGATAATATTGAACTAAGAAATTGTTGCACTAAATTTGCAAAAATATTTTCCCATAATAGTTCATGTGATATTGAGTTAGATAATTTTTTTTGAACTAAAAGTGCTACAAATGACTTTATCTGCTCACTCACAGTCCGCTCTGGAGATTTTTTAGTTTGTTAAGGATTTAGATTGCTATTCAAATGTTTCAATTGCTTATCGAATCTTATTCACTATACCTATGACTGTAGCTTTCACTGAAAGAAGTTTTTTAAAACTAAAATTATTAAAAAATTACTTGAGATCATCAATGTCACAAGAAAGGTTAAATGGTTTGGCAATTTTATGCATTGAGAAGGATAAATTGGATGAAATTGATATTGATACTATTATTGATGACTTTGCATCTAAGAATTAGAAGGAACTTTAACTTACCCATTTAAATTTGTAGGAGTTGGTGAGATTGGTTTTTATCGCAGCATTATGGTAGTGATGGCAATGTGGCGCGGGTGGGCTTGAAGGTGCATCTTGCAGGCTAGAGTTCAATTTAGTTGAATAGTACATGAGTTTGATTATGTTTAAACTATCTTTTGGTTGTGACTTGTTCTTTAACAAATTTATTACATATGAAAGCATTCGATATTTTATCTGCAATAATTATGGTAGTCAATAAAAGGGCCATTTGATTTAACTCGCCCCGGACCCCTAAAATCTTTGGAACGGTCCTGCACGCGTTGTGCAGGCGCGCGAAGAGGTTGAGGGCGACGAGGCAGCCGTCGCCGTCGTACGCCGCCGGGTCTGTCACGTTCACCGCGCTCAGGTAGCTTGGCGCGCACCCGAGAGGGAAGTTGCCGGGGATGACCACCCGGACAGCGCCCATCTCAAGCACCTCCTGAGACGATTGATCGATGTGCTGGAATTAGATATATATATACTTCCGTAGCTTTGGATGTGAATACGTTTGAAGATCGAAACGTGCATAGAAATCAAGTACTGTACTTCGTATAATATACCTTAGCTGCGTTTGCTATGGATTGCACGACTTCAGGCACAAGTGCCAGAGCCTGTGCTACGCTTTCTATTATCATACGGTAGACGTTGTTGAGGTCATGTCCACCGTCCATTGGCCAAGTCTGTAGGAAGGCGTAGTTGTAGTCATTTCCACCGATCTCCCCCAACATAACCAGTGAACTCGCTAGTTTTTCGCGGATGTCTATGACACAAGGCACACATGAAGAGCAACAATTGGTGAGCCGGTTAGATCAAAATGTTTGCACGAGCTTTTTGTTTAGATATAACCTTGAGGGGAGTTCGTGTTGGAGCTGATCATGAAATCTTTGAACCATCCGAGCTGGATGTCAAGGGAGCTGTTGGTGTGAGGGATTTTGATTCCTCTTGTGGCGAGGGCTGTCGTGTTTTGAGGGCGGTGGCTCCTGCGACAGCAAAGTTGGCGCCGTGCGTGAAATCCGCACTCTCGTCGAGGTATGGATTGAGCAGAGGGAGGCCAAGATCCTTAGCTGCAATCGATTGATCATACGCTTGAAGACACGAATGCTGATGGTTACACAAAACAGGGAGTTATATGCGTGTCTCACGCAGCATTACGTACCGAGAAAGTCGATCATGAGGTAGCCGTCGGAGCAACGTCCGGTAGGGTGGCCGATGGTGATGCCGTAGGGAGGTTTTGTGGTGTACCGCAGCAACCCGGTGGCGCCTTGTCGGAGGAGATTTCCCGTGTCCGATATGGAGTCCCCAAAGTTGTAGATGGCTGTAATGCCGTCCGCCGTCGCTGTCGTGGGCACTGGCGACGCCAGCGGTGAGGTTGCAGGCGGCGGCGCTCCAAGGCAGGGGCCGGCGAAGAGGAGCGCCACGAGCAGGCGTCCTAGAACAAGAGCCATATGGCCAACGTTACCGCAGACGAACAAATAAGTAGCATCCAAGCTTGTTCGCTACCGGAAACGTGTCCATTTAATCTTGTAGCGTAACTCATTCTAGCCCAAAAGAAACCTACGAGATACGCCGAATCTTTATATGGGAGCGTTGGTGTCAAAAATTTGAAGTATGGTTTATCGGCAATAATATATCAGACGAACGCTGGGTTTGCAATTTGAGGCGTGCTAACCGATTTGATTTTCCAATCAGTAAGAAAAAACCCAATCTGTTCAAAGCCGATCCAATGGAACAATCGGCTTAGATCTAATCAGCTAAAAGCTGATCAAATCAAGAGTAACGATAAGTCTAATTAGTCAATTAAGGCTAGCCAGAAGATAAAGGTAGATTTTTTTCAAAAAGGCGATGCGCAATAAGATTGTAGAAAAATCAAATCTGCTAGCGTAATTGATGAAGATTAACAATTAGCGATACACAACTTTATTGATCAAGATCAAATTACAAATATTCTAAATTATAGAGGCTACTCCTAGTCGACAGAAAATAGATAAAAGTAATGCGAGTTGGTTGATTGGATTGTGTTGTTTTTTTTCTTCACTTGCCCATGACCATCAGCCGATCATATTCTTTTCCAACACGCTGAAAAACATGATACGTATCAACCTTACTCTGGATAGTTATTCTTAAAATATTGGTTATAACCAAAATCTTGGATATCTTTCTATACCAGATATCGACTATAATGCGTCAAGCTTTAGCATGACAATTTTAACCATTTCTATCGAATCTCGGTGCAAACCAGGAGTTAGGGCTTGTTTGGTAGAGTTCCAGATTCCAGCTTCACTTGAAATCTGAAACTTGTAGGCTAAAATAAAGTGAATTAAGTTTATATTTTTGGTCTAAAATGTAAATAAGATGATCAATCTAAACACTCTTAATGTATTCACAGCTTCAGTTTCACGAATCTGGTGAAGCTAGAATTTTCAACTTCACTAGATTCATGAATCTGGAGAAACTGAATCCCTCCTAAACACACCCTTAGTAATCTGTTGTTTGGATGTTGTTTGGGGTGCGGGCATTAGATGTCCCCGAATACCTGACAATGTAATCGATCGAACAGGGGGGAGGAAGGAGGCACCATCCTGGATGCACTAGTCTTGTTTGCACAGAATCACTCCTATATGGCAGACTCCTATATGGCAGCGCCGCGGCGGTGCCTGATCAGGTGTTGCCCGCTGGTGTGGTGCCACGGGCCTTCCTTCTTCTGGCTCAGGCGACTTGACGCGACGAGGTGGGCTCGACCGACCGCCAGCATCTCGCGATGCGAGCAGCTTTGCACGGGCTTACCTCGTGGCAGAGGCCAGGTACACCACGATGCATATACGACAGCGACAACGAGGGCTAGCTTTGGTGACGTACGGTAGCACGCCATGATGGGCGGCGGGAGCTTTTGGGATATCCACGGAGCGCAGCGCCCGGAGATGACGGACGACGGCTGGATCTGGATGCTGCCGTCTGTTCGAGGGCCGCTTCCCGTACACCCTGCTCTCGCAGCACCGCGCACCTCTCCACCGCACGGTTGACCATATATGCATGGCGCTGTCGGTGCCAATTGAAATGCCCCGGCCGTGGGCCGCCCTTCGGCCCACCTCTCCTCGGTCTGCTCCACGGACCGCCAGTGCCTCTATCTCCTCCGGCGCCGGCGTCGCGCCCTGCCTGCCGCCCGCGTCGCCGCCGCCGCCACCCACGCGCCGCGTGCCGCCCACCCGCCGCCTCCCCGCCCCATTCTTCCCCGTCGCCCGACCATGTGCCTCCCGCGTGTGCCCGAGCCCCGCCGCCGCCTCGCCTCTCTCTCCTCCTCCTCCCTATAAAACCCTCCTCCCCCACTCGTTTTCTTCACCCCGAGTGCCGCATTGAGCCTCCTCCCCACCTCGCCAGCAGATTTTCTCCGGCTCGGCCTCACCGCCATCGCCGCCTCGCTCCGCCCCTCCTCTCTCTTTGCCCCTAGGGCCCACTCGTCACGTCAGTGCGCCCGGCCCCGTCGTCGGCGTCACGATCACAGCGCCATTGGGTTAGCCAGTGCAAGAGAAGTCAAGACGCCAAGACGCATGGGCCACACATGTGAATAGCCCTGTTTTCTTGTGCAGCCTAATATTAATTTAATTTTTCAATTTTTATTTGATTTTCGGATTTAATTTTTTTCTTTAAAAATTCAAAAAATCAATTAAAAATTCAGAAAAATCTCAAAAATCCAAAAATACCCAAAAATACATATTCTTAACTAGTTTGAGCTGTTGAGTTCAAAATTAATATCCGTTTCGCCAAACCAAGTCTATAAAATTCCTAAAATGCCCTTTCAACCCATTTTTCGGCCATTCTCTCTCCGTTTCAATTTCCGTTTTCTTTCTTTGGGTGTTTTTATTCGTTTATTTACTTGTTTTGCTTTCTCGTGCTAGATCCAATGTTGGAGCATCCTCCAGAGCAGTACTTGGTGATAGAACTAGACGTCCCGATCTTTCGATGAGAGGAGGTAGCGTCGATTTGGTGGAGGGCGAAGTTGGCGGCCCGACTACAACGAACCCGACGTTGCGCCTTAGCGACCGGTACACCATCCTCCTGAAGGTTATTGATCCCGCGGGAAGCGCGACCAACCTGACCACGAAGGTCTTTGTTCCTGCGAGGAATCGAAGAACCAGCAAGAACAAGGGATAACAAGCAACTCAATTGCGAATATGAATTCAGATCGGTTCAGAAACAAAACACACGAAGTTGGAGTTCCGATGATCAAGTAGACGGGTGGCCTAGTCGGCACGTGCGAGTACAAGCAGTAGCAATGGCTAACTGAATCAAACAAAACCCCCCAAAACCCTAACTATGGTGGTGGCTAGCTAATTATAGACCAAGGGCGTGCAACACTAGGCCTTAACATGGGCCTACTGATTACAACTCGAAATAAAAGACTAAAGCCCAATTAGACTCGGACTGGAAAAGTGTTTTGAATTGTTTTGCGTATTCCCGTTGACTCGGAAGGAATTTGGAGGTGATCTCGGACGGTTGGAAAAAGGACGACCAAAGCTTTCATTCTTGTACTCGTAGACCTCCAGAAGCCTTCTGGATCAAAAGTTATGGCCATTTGAATTTGACCATCTCTGAGAGTCTGAATCTGATTCCAATTTACTCTTCCCCCCGGACGCAAACTCTCTTGTACGTTGTGGGTCTTCCCCATAGTTCCTAAGAATAATCACATCATCGCAAAAATTAAGTAGCATCCCATTCATTATATCATTAATTGGAATACTTAAGAACGCCTTCACTTGATAATTTAGTTGACGTGCACGGGCTCGAGTGAGTGGTCCTTGAAGTGATGGTTTATCCTGGTGAGTGGAATTAGAGCTGGTTATATCCATTGTAGAGATGTCCTCATCACTCGGAGTAGGAGCAGTTCTTAAAGCCGTGCTTAGAGCAGGAGCTGTTCGGAGTCAGCCACGACTTCGGCTACTTCCAGCTAGAAGAACCCTCGACCCCACAAGGTAAGTCACACTGTTGAACATGTTTATCCCAATTTTTAGTATAGTACTATGTATTTTCATTACTGCATATTTTCTTATATTTTATAAAATTAAAAAGGAGATAATTTGGAATGACCTGATTAATTAAAATCTACCTCCTTGTTAAACTTGTTGTGCCCTAGTCCATTGTAACCCTAGGCTATACTAAATGAACCGCCATAACGTAGCAAATAATAATCTTTCACTTAAAAACCCCCCAGTGGTGACTCGGGAGCTTTTCAAAAACTGCTACGGTCAGGGGGATACTGTTGGGCTGTCTACAGAAGGTGGATGTCAGTCTGACTCCCGACCGATGACGAGGCCCAGGTATTGGACTGGTGGTTGGTACGGTTGGTACCATGGTTGGTGATATGGGATGGGCTAAGTCTTAGGCACTTAAGGACCGACCTTTTGGGCAAAGTAAATAACTTCAGTTCCCACTCAACCTCAAGTTAGGCCGGTCAACCCCGTTGACCTATCTCAACGTAGCCTGGTATCTTGTATTTCCCCTTGGAATACATATGGGTGGTAGCTGCCATTCTCGCTTGGATGAATGGATCACGAAGCGATCGAGGTGGAACGGAAATGGGGTGTCCATTCGCCGATTCTCGCAACAGCAGGTATCCGCAACGACCAGATCGCGTCTCCCGCCTTGGCCAATCGATCCTGGAGATTATGGATTCTCATAACCTATTGGGTAGGGGTTAAAGAGGGGAAATCCAACGAAAGGCTATGATCATCTCGGTCCGGCCGCATGCATTTAAGTTGCATATTAATCGCGTGGCGTTAACGACCGTAGATATCTTATGGGTAAATCTGAGCAGTTTTGCAGAGTAATCATGATGGTATTTGAATACGTTGTGCTTCCGGTCAATGAAGCTGAGTTAGTTTAGGGTGATTCCTGTAACTAAGCTCAAGTAGTTTTCAAATAATAACTTGTCGTAAATCTGAACTTTGCAAATAACCCCATAGTATTGCCTGTTATTGGTTTGTGTTTCAAATGTAATATAAAACTAGATTTTAACTCTTGCATCTACTAATACTTAAAACTTGTACCTGTTCCTTGTCATCCTGTGCATGTAGTATTCATAATTTCCGTGTGGTTTGTCGAGTACTTTGCGTACTCACCCTTGCCTCCTACCCCCCTTAGATTTTTCAAGAAGACGGCAACTTCTGGGAATTCGTAGATGGCGACAATATCTGGTTTTGAGGGCTTGATCTATTTACTCAAGTTTTCATGTGGATGTTTTTGTATTGTATCTGGTGCCAACCGCACCCTTTTGTAAAACTCTGGCCGTTAGGCCCTAATTCTCTATAAAACTGTTGAATTTCGTTCTTATGTCTGGCAATGTACACTTGGTTACCGACAGCTAAAAAACATAGGTAGCTATTGAGGTATTTAAACGCACCCCCTGAAAAGAGCGGTCCATCACACCAATCAACGTCTTGGACTGGGAGGAGGACCTCACCGCCGCCACACAAGATCGACCAACTGACGGCCAGACCCCTACCGGCAAGTTTTGCATGGCCAGTTTCTTCAACACGTCTGAAGATGTCCTTGAAGTAGGGGTGAAAACGGATCGGATATGGATGGAAAATAGTTCTACCATATTTGTTTTTATATTTTTTCTCGGATGCGGATACGGGTACGAATAGTCCGGATACGAATATGAATCGAATCGAATACGATTTCGAATATTTATCAGAACATTATAACCCCCTAAATTGTACATAAAAAAATCAATGGAAACACATTGCTTGTCTTTAGGATTGCAAATTATCGGTACATAATAACCTCTTAAAATGTACATAAAAAATCAACGAATATTTATCGGATACGCATTCTATTATTTATTTATATTTAAAAAATATTTTCTTAGATTTGAATTGATTAATTGGTTGTCTTTAGGATTGCAAATTATTGTTAGAGACATAGATAGTTAGTGCATATAGTGAGCTTGGTTGATCTAGGTTTTAATTGTCAAAACCTTATAATTACACTTCCGCATATTATTTAGATTTCGACATAGATGTTAATTCATTAATCTTAGAAATTGAAAAGGACTTTTAAAACCATCTATTCAGCTCCCTCTAGTCGACATCCTCGATCTTACACTGGCGATGCTACATACATCATTTCTCGATGGTGGCAAACCATCATGGAAAATATGCCAAAGAATAGGAGGAAGGAAATGGATGGAGCCATCATATACGGGTTCTAGAATCTTTGGAAAGAATGAAACAACGGTATCTTCAAGGCTTTGTATCGAACAGTGGAAAACGTGTTTGGTGCCATCACTCAAGATTATCAGAATCGACGATCTAGTATTATAGAAACTACAGTACTTGGAGGCCGCATGGCGCCTGAGGGCAATGCCTCTGTACATCTCCAAGATTAGGGAGATACTAGATGGAACCCTGTGCTTTGCCGCAAACGATTTCTAAAACAGATTCGAATCCAAATGCACTCTACATAAATAGATTATAAATGTTTGAAAGCCCGTGGAAGTGGATATAGAAAAAAAAAAGTCAACAAAACTACCGCTTAAAATGAATAAAAAAAGTGGGAAAAAGAAAAAAATTAAATAAAAAAGAAAAAAAGGAAAAGAAGTGTAGAACACACTGTAGTTTGACGTTGCAAAAAATAATGGTGACAAAGGTGAGAGTTAGTAGGTTTTCTTTGACCGGTTTTTGACAAAGATGTGATATGGATTTTGACCTACGAAAGATGGTGAAGCTTAGAATAAAATATTTTTTTTCTATTTTTAAATACATATTAGCATATCTAATATTTATACAACTTTAAAATAGTGAAACATCTTTCTAAAAATTATAATGCAAGTCGTGGTCTCGTGAGGGTGAAGGAACGAAATAATCCTCCGTTCAAATGTACAACGTTTTAATCGGAAACCGGACGGTAATACGAATCGGATTATAGCTTCGAGTCCGAAGAAACATTGGAATCGGTTCGACCCTGCTTCGTGTGCTGCAGAAGGATCAAAAAGCCTCTGAGTCGCCATGTAGTCCTGGCACGAATCTCCAGGCGATAAGAAAGGGGCCGCTTGACGGTGCCGCGTGTACCTGCACGAATCTGCAGGCAGCCGAGAAGGGTTAAAGGCCAGGGTAGGAGGATTCGCTCGACTCTCCTCTCTTTTTGCGGCGTCGGAGTCCGACTCCAACCCGCCGCAGCCAGCGATGGCCAAGTTCAACGTGGTGCAGAAGAACAGGCGCGAGTGGAACCAGGACCGCAAGCGCCGCGCCCATGGTGACCCCAACACCGGCAAGCTCAAGCAGTATACCGCGCCCGTCTCCGTCTCCGGCAAGCGCAAGCGCAAGCTCCAGCGCCGCCTCAACCGGGTAAATTGGATTACCCCTACTGGTGTCTTTCTTGGGACATGGTCGGTGCCAAGGTCCCGATCTCTCTGATGCTTGTTTGATGGGACATGGCTCTGGCGGTGCAGGAGCAGAAGGAGGCCGTGATGATCAAGGCGCTGGAGAACAACATGGACGTCGAGATGGCATCTGCTGAAGGTACGGCTCTTGGTTTGCTTGATTGTTTTGAGCTGGGTGGTGGGGAATTAGACCTTTTGTGGCTTTAGTTAGGTTGTTTGTAGGAGAATTTGGTGTACTACCGATTCGTTAGGATTGCCCTAGACTAGTTGTTTCGGGAGTTAGCGGTTCATTGCAATGGTGAAAGATTGGATTTCATCTGTTTGTAGGATAATTGGTGGCGCCAATGTAATGGTGGACAAATCGTGTTTCTTTCTTTTCTTTTGCTAGTTTGTTTATGGGAGAATCAAGTGCGATAGGTATTTAGTTCCGCACTTATACTGCATCATGTTTGCCTCTTAAGTTTTCAGGCTTGAGAATAGATTTAGTAGACAAAGACCCCTATATATTGATGGCTATTGCTTCCTTGTTTGTGAAAAAAAATTGACTGTTCCATTGTTGTGTTGTGTTGTCTTGCATGATGGTAGTTGGTGATATAAGTTTGTCGGAATCTCTAAGTGAGTTGTGAATTATAGTGCTTTCTGTAAGGTTCCATTGGAATACTTGTGGTATGATTGGTCATTAGCTCTGTTGTTTTGCAAATCTTTACCATGCTGTTGTAGCATAATATTGGTTATGTTGCTGATGCTTGCAGTGATATCTTGTTTTCATGTTCATTTGGATGATTTAAGCCCTGATTAGTCTGGTGCAGTGGTGGTCAGTGGAGGGCTTAGGAGTTGGACCTGTTTGTAATGTGTCACCATTTGTACTCATATCCTTTGGATGGAGGCCACATAGCTACTAGAGGCGCAACCGTGCAAATTTTGTGCTTGTGGTAGATATAGTGGTTGGAACAGTTGGTTTCCACTTAATTTTAGTTTTGCAAAGTTAAGGAAACTTACGGTGCAACTTGGAGTGACTTAAGTTTATTTCGTAGGCTCCCCTAATGGTGAATGGTTATTTTTGTTTAGTTTGGTTACTTTGGCATATCAAGTGACGCATTCTGTTCCATCATGATGAAATATGTTTCCAACCAATTCGTGTTGATTCATAACTAGCTTCCTGGAGCAGCGGGTGTATGTAGACGGGCTAATCAAACAAAGAAAAGCTATATTCTATAGAGACAAACGAATATAATTTTGCAAAAAAAGAAAAAAAAAACTATATGCTCTTAGTTCAAAATATTCTGGATTGCTGAGTTGTAGTGAGGTAACGTGCTAGTCTATGCCAATTGGTCTATAATTATCGAATGTGGTTTTTCCACGTATACATGCAGGTACAACCACCACTGTCAAATGTGTCTTGAGATTGACGCAAAGATTCAAAATTCTAACCACCATCCCATCTTCTAATAATAGAATACCCCTTGCATGAATCTTGAGGCACTTTTGAGGGTTAAGATAATACATGTGCTCACTTGTACATGTGGTTTTGCATTTTTTCGATAAGTATCAATTGTTATTTGGCTGTTGGATGCCAATTATTATTTGGTTAGACTTCTATGGCTAAAAGATTAGTGCTCTGTGTCATCACACCTCACATGATTATACTAGTGATGAAAAGATTGGACCTTTTTCATAAAAGGAAAAACTCTGCACTAATTATTTCTTGATGCCATGAATTATGCTCAGCAGTTATGCAGGTCTGTTTTGATTGGACGAGCTATAAGTGAAAACAAGGGGTGCTTTAATCTTAAGATGGCTGCATTAGTGATGGAAAGGTGGCCATCTGGGTTTCTAGTATAATTAAGGGTCAAATCCTTATATGCCACTAAAAGTTTACCTCATCCCTTATATGCCACTCATTGTCTCAATGACATGTGGGCCCTGACCCCACATGTCAGTGAGACATTTTGGGATTTCCCCAAATTCCAGTGGCATATAAGGAATTAATCCTATAATTAATCCTAGTGGTCAGACGGCTGTGGTAATTTTCAGTTCATCAGTTTTATATGTAGTTTCATTTGTCTCTTTCTCCCTCCCTCCCTCCTTCCCTCCATCTCTCTCTCTCTTCTTTGTCATGTACTTAGTTCCTAGGTTCCTTTTCTCTGGTGAAGATTGTACTATTGTTTTGTGAAGAAAGATTGGCATTTTGCTCCTGATAGAACTTTTATTATGGTAGGACAACATAAGCTTGTCGCAAAAGCTCTGACTACTTGATCTACACATGTATCCCTTTCTATATATAAGATGCAAATTATTTCCTTTTTGATAAAATAATGATGCAGCTGTTTCATAATAGGACATATTTGTGATCTAGCATGAGTAGAAATACTCCTCACATTATTCCTCCTTACACTGCCATGTTCACTTCTATAAATATATATGGTGATCACTGCAATGCTAATTGCTTACTTTTGTCCTTTTATGAACAGAGTCTTCAGAAGCTGCAAAGGACAAGTGTAAGATGAGTTTTAATGTGAAGAAAAACTCAAAGATACAGATTAAAAGATTAAAAGGCAAAGGTAACTTTTTCCGCTGTTCAAGGGGCTTAATACATCAAACATAAATGTGTTGCCCCTATTTTCTTCCTTGGAATTGATCAAGCTGTTTACTTCTATTCTGAGTTTGCCCCGTTGGAAGATCCATTCAAGCTTTGCTGATCCATCCTCCAGGTAGAAAGAAAGCCAAAAATGCAGTGCCGCGAGCGAAGGAGAAATTTGATGCCATGGTAGAATGACTGGCAAGAGTGAAACAGCAAGCATGTGATATGAGCCTTTGTACGTTTGTTGAGTGCACCTGCAACGGCAGCAAAGCCCATGACCTCAGCAAAACTGACTGGAGCGTGAACTATCTTGCTGCTCTATTGCCTTAATGTTCAGTAGAAACTAGTTACTAGTTTTGCGGTGAATGTATCGAATTCAGACAACTTTTTTCGTAGTTGATTGCACGGTTTCCTTTATGTTCCTGGGATCATTTATCAAAGCTCTTGGTCGAGATTTGGCTGAGTCATTTGGTGTATTCTGTGTTGCCTTCATGCTATGATCGAACGAGTCAAACTTATGGAGTCACGTAGACACGACTGGAAATGTGACATCTACTTCTATGTTGACCACACAAAGGTGCGAATGCGTTAACCAATCCTTAGCTACCCAATCTCGTTAATTTTACTCTAAAACAGTGGGGAACAAATGGTGAAATTTACAACCCAAGACACCAGAACCTAACCTTCTGTCGTACCACTAGTAGTGTATTTGCTACGCTCAGTGCGTTTGCTCGAGTGAACGGTGAGGAGTACAGCACGAACAGCCAAATAAGTATTTCATTCTGCTCAACGAGAGCCTACCAAAATTGTACTAAGCTTAATTCTACCTTCAACCGAGAACCGATAGAAAGAATGATACACCTCAAAAGTTGCATTTTACCACATCAATCCAATCCAAGGAACATGAACTTGTGTTAATGTTACAGTGACTTCTGAAATACCGGATTGTTTGTTTCTGAAGCGACGCATGCTTACAAATTTGCGAGCAATATCGTCCTCCAGATTCCGGTTTTTATGTAGTGCACTAAAGCTATGTTTCAAATGGACAGTGGATAAAAAGACGCATAAATGGTTCCATGCCTAACTGTCAGTCAGATTGAATTTGTACAGTTTTTTCAGTTAATTGTCATAGGTGTTGAGTCCATTCTTCAAGACCATTCAAGTAAAAGTTAATTCCCAGCACAAGTTGGCTGCAACGCAACAATCTTTGCCTTTATTAGGTTGGTTAAGCCATGGCAGACTCGAGAAGAACTAGACATCATACAAGGCTCACAAGCCCTCTTCCTGCCAAGCTCACGGCACCTACTACGCTTCTCCTCGTGAGCTCTGGCCGGCGGGAACTGCTGCTGCTGCTCTATTGCAACAGGGGAGGCGTCGCCACAGATATCCACGAACTCGTCCTCCTCCTCGACATCTTTGTCTGCTCGCGCTGTGACTGCGAGGGCTGGAGGCAGCGGAGGGAGAAGCGCGCGGACCAAGATGGCAGGTGGAGTGGAGGGAGCAACTGAGATCAGGTGCAGTCCGTGGAGACTCCAACTTCGACGGTCCGGTTCTCCTATGTACTCTGCAGCAATTATACTGCAGTGATTTTTACTGTAGCATATATTATAGCAATTTAGTGTAGTATGTATTTTTGGATGATCTCAGTGTTCATCCCGTGTAAGGGCTACTGCATGAAAGCCTATCCGTGGTGGATATGGTCTCACGTATACTATACCTTTATTATACTCCAAAGAATTACCGGTCAGGGAGTCCCTCCACGTGTCATCTCTCTATAAAAGCGAGTCCCTCCATGTGTCCTCTCTCTATAAAAGCTCATCAAAAAATACGTAATTACGTTTAGATCTTTTCACCGGTTGTGGTAATTTTGTTGCTGATTTAATCGAGCTATCAAATAATATTTTTTTTTTGAAATTTTTCAAGAAGAATCCTCAGAGCATGCCTAAGCTACTATAAAAAATTCAGATCATGTTCAAACTTGTACCATTTTTAAAAATTTCTAAAATGCTAATGTTACTAATACATTCAAAGCAAGCCCGCTGATTTAATTGAGATAATAAATCATTTTAGAAATTTTTGAAACCTTTTTATAAGGGTCCTGAGAGCATGCATAAGCTATCATAAAAAAAATTGAGCCATGATTAAACTTGTGCGATTTTTAGAAATTCTGAATGCATTTAAATTTCACTTTTTTGGTTTTTCTGAGACATCAAGCGAATTTGATTTTTTAATTTTTTTGAGAAGGGTCCCTAAGAGCATGACTAAGATACCATAAAAATTTTAGATTATGATCAAACTTATGCAATTTTTAAAAATTTTGATAGTGGTGCTAATGCATTTAAAACAACTTCATTGATTTGGTTGACCAGTTAAATGGTGTTGTAAATTTTTTAGTTTTTAAAACTTTTTAGGGAGGGCCCTGAGAGTATGCCTAAGCTACTATAAAATTTTCAAAGTATGATCAAACTTGTGCGATTTTTAAAAATTTTAACAATGCTATTGATGTATTTAAATTTAAATTTTACTAATTACTCGAAAACTCACATTCACACGGCATCGCGACACAAGTGGGCGGCGTGTCGCCGCGCGTACGCATCAGTATTTATCGATGCCCGGAAGGCACGATGCGAGCACGAAACGCCTGTGATCTTGTCGCTCGAGTTTACTATGCTTCTCATCTCCCTCTTTCCTTCCCTTTCTGCAGTTCTGCTGGGAACCATGCTTGCTTTTTTCTTGATAGCGAGTGAGCTTAGATTAATTCCGAGTTGTTCACCTAACGCCTAATTTAATCCGAAGTCCAAAGTATGCACAGGTAAGACTCTGGTTAAGCGTGAAAAGAACTGGCACCAATGGAAAGATCAAGACTTAGCCTTGACAATTTCCAGATATGATACCGTACTATTGTTTAACAACAATTCTTAGATTCAAACAACTTGTTCAAAAAGATGCATCTTCATCCTCGTAGCAATGCAGAACCTCAACAACCACTGAACACTAAGGGAAACATGTAACAAATTGTATAATAATCTGTAGCCCAAAAATTACATTAAAAAAGGATTCCATTGACACTATAGAGTATACAACTCCAAAGAAAAAAATGATTAAATCATATTTGGGGATTCCTATGGAATAAGTCCATCCAAAATATGTTGCGACACCCCCACCGGCCACATCTGACCACACGTTCCCTCGCAAAAAAATGATGTAAAAAGGAAAAATACATAGATACTTCTTTCTTTGCCTTTACAGTGTACAATATAGTTTATTTCGCTTGCACCGCTACATAAAATCTGCTGCCCCCAACTGTTGGAAACACGGCAAAAAAGAATGTCTTCTATCCTACCTGCAGAAACAAAAGAAAATGAGTGTTCAAAGATGATGAGCTAATAAGAACTGTTAGCAAACCGACTTTGAGAAACTTAGTTCTGGATTAATGAATTACAGATAGAACCTATGCAACCTTAAGTTATTTTTATATTTCCTTTTTAAACAAAATCTAATTTTTGAAGCCCACGTCTGACTTTTGAAGCCCACGTCCGACTGATCAGAGACAAGTAATCAGATCATTTTGATCTTGAAGCCTATCTCCAAAACAATGAGAGCTTATGTTTGGATTAGGTGACACATTTGATGCCACTATTATTTTATGTACAGAAATCTGTCAACAAAACTTCCCCAAACCAATACAGCTATCATTGACAAATATCCAGTAGGCACAAACACATTTCTGTTTATCTGTTCACAATTTAGCCTGTAACATACTCAAATATCAGAAACATACATCACATTGACAGAAAAATAGTTGTGCATTCTTCTCTAGTTTCTAAAGCAATAAGCCATGTTGAATGAGCAACATTGTTACATAAAATTCTGGCTAAAAGAAGCCAAACATACCTAAAAAAAATCTCATGTTGGCAACAGTGGTTGCCTCTCATCAGTTCCAATCCGATGGCTAGCCTGAAATGGCAGGTGCAACCTAAAATGTAAGTATTGTAAAATGAAATGATATTTCTTTTTTTTTTAAATGAGTCACTTACATCATCAGCAGCGCCAGCAGTCATATTTACAAAAGAAGATTCAGATGACCTGTGATATAATAAGCATCTTATGGGATCACTCATTAAGAAATACTTAGAAATCAATTCACTCCCATAACCACATGTATCCAGAATCACATATCAAAACTAGAAGGGAATCACGGATTCAATAAAGCAACAGACAGACAACTTCTCAAAATAGCACCATATCCTTGTTTATCATTGGTAGAATAGAAAGGTGAAAATCAATTAAAAAATTGCAGCACATATCATACTCCAACCATTTGAAAAAGATAAAAACCTACCGATGATTATGTGTATCTTCCAACTCTAATAATTCACCTGGCTTGTCATCTTTGACTTTAGCGAGTGGAGAGAAGAACTGAGAACAAATAGCAGTTACACATATGAAAGAGGAAGGTTGGCTCAATGAAATTAAGTTAAGAAATAGGCAAAGTCACCTGGTGCATTGAAATAAACACCACTGATATGCCCAGGAGAAAGTTAATGGTCAAGGTATGTCCCAAAAAAGCAGCAGATGCTAGGCCAGTAAAAATTGTAGCAACAGTTGACGAATACTTCTTCAAAATTGTGTCTGCAGCATTAAATTTAACCATTTAGAGATGAGAATTTATAGAAGAAAATAGACAAGGATGAAAGATAATGTCTAGACAAAAGAAAGTAAGGCAGGTACAACATTTACCTGCATACTTGAAGAAGAATGAAGAAAGAATGCCTTGTGCAGCATTGTTACATATGAGAAACATTGTAGCCCTTGAATGTCCTCGAAGGATATTAAAGCTCTCTGGCCCTGCAAAAAGATAGGACACGATTATATTAGAAACGTTGCTGTGATTGCCAAAACATTAAACACATTATGACATTTCACGAAAAGATGCTTTGAATATGACAACACAAGACAGAACATGGCTAACATTTTGTCCCAGAATATGATGCTGTTCATTGGTCAAAATGCATAGTCATATTTAGCCCCAAGGTTTACTAATCAATATTTCAAATTCTACATAAAGCCAACCAGGCAGTCACTCCTCTGCTTTATAAGCTCATAGGAATAAGTTATCAGCAACTCCCATCCCTATGGTCTGCGCAACTCGGGAAGCACAAGGCTGAGAATGTCATACAAAATTCCTTCTATGTTACTGACTATCACTTCCATCTGGATTGATAAACATTGCTAGTCTAATAAAGTAATAATCATGCATGACAGATAGCGTTGACTATCA